>JAJHPF010000034.1:3792857-4425000 GCA_024447775.1 Carex cristatella | reverse complement strand
TATGAAGAAGCATGATAACAGCACAAGGCGCATATGAGGAGAGTATATCATACTTTTTTTTTTCTTTGAGAAAGGAGTATATCATACTTTTGTTGCTTTTCAGTTATGATTTTAAGAGTCACAGGGGTTTTTCTGTAAAAGTTACCGAGACAGTCAGACTTTTTGTGAGGGAAGGTTTTATCTCTGCTAGGTGGGGCTGGTAGTACAAAAAATAGTCTACTATTTGGTTTCTGTATAAAAAAGTCCCCAATTCCTTTTCAGTATACTATATTTTTATTAACAGCAGCATAAAAGACATTGACCCAACTGATAAAAAGTTTTTGGCTTCTCATTTCCAACAAAAAAAAAACAAAACAAAACAAAATATTTAAAAGGAAATACAGATCCTGTATTAGTAAATTGGACAAAAAAAATATAATGTGACTGTTGGCCTTATGTTGCGGACTGGGAAATAAATTTCATGGATCAGTTATTAATTATGTGAGGGCTAAGACATACTGGTACCATTTCCTGCTGGTATCAGCATGCAAAATACCACTGCTCTACGATTCTGATAACAGTCAACTGGTTAATGTTTGATGACAAGTACCATACAGTTGCCGAGCAGAGATTAACAAAATAGGCTCTAATTTCTGAATTGCAAAACATGCATATATATACAGAGATTTCTGTATTTTTTTGTAATATTTACTTCCATAATACTCCAACTCTTAAGAAAAAAGTAAGAAAAGAAAACAAGAAACAGTTCCCTTCTGGTATGGTAGTTTACATCTCCATTTCATACAAAAACAACAGCAAGAAACTTATTATATTTTTAAGGTTGGTGAGATTTAAATTTGATATCGTGTTAACTATTTGCTCCTCCAAATTAAGGCTTAATTGATAACTAATACATTAATTACTGAGTTTGCTATTTTTGCTATTTTGTGCAATGAGATATAACTTACTTGCAAAAATCGATAAAAGCAACATGAAACTCTTCAAACTGATTAATTTCTTTTCTGATGAAGTATCTGTCGTATACTTTATTCATGCTTATCTTGTCCATGGCTTGAACCCCTAATTAAAAGAAAGGCAAAATCAAAATCAAGATTTTTTTTTATCCTGCAAATTGGCATAATTGACGTAATATAATGACTCCTCAGAAGAAGAAAATTACTGGGTCTTACAAACATACATATTATATATATAGAAATGCTTTTACAGAAAATTTTGAACTCTACAATTTTCTTTTTAGAGAGCAACCGGTAAAGTTAAGCTATATAGAAAACATGGTGCCATACAACACTAGAAATTATTTTATATTTCTTAAACAATAACTCATGAAATGTTTTGTTTTTCTGTGAAAAATACATGATATGACAGTACACTCTAGGACGCCTTTTAGTTAGACAATTAGTGAAACAAAGGATATAATTAGTTGTAAAAATATTGAATATAAATTGCATGTAGAAACTATATATATCCTGACCTTTTTCACGCAACAAGCTTTGATATGCACCCATAGAGAGAGAGAGAGAGACGGAGCTTTTCAAAAAGACAGAAAGAGAGAGAAGGAGAGAACCTACCAGAGCAAGTAATTATTTATATATCTAGATTCGATGCCTTCAGACATTTCTTATGCATCAAGGATACTATTATGCTGCATGCTTTATGAAAAAACAAAAACAAATAATAGTTATAAACTGATTAAAGAAATGAATCCACATTCAACATCAGTTCTAAAATTACATAGTTATAAATTATTTTCTGACTGAGGCCACAATACTTTGCAACACAAAGATTCGTCCATGCTATGAATTCATATCTCAGTTTTGCAATGTTCTATTAATCGATCTGAACTGTTCAACATGATCTCCATACAAATATGAAAATGTACTTATAGATCAAATTTTATATTTCTTATTTATTTTTAAATAAGTAGAAAATTTGAAAGTAGTGGTTTTGTATCGGTCAAGATTTCCATATCTTTTATTCTAAGCTTTGTGGAATGGCAATGGGTACAAAGGTGCTCTGCAAGGTAGCCACTGAAGTGATATATAAGTAGTTAATTAATTATATTCGGTAAATATATGAGTTACTCAAATTTAGAATGATAAATTAGTAATTATAGAATTTATAAGGGAGAATACATAAATATAAAATTCTTTGTTATATTTATTGTTGCAAAGATGTATAACTAATGTTCTAGTTAAGGTTTTACAAGAGCTAAGGTAGATCAACAAGTTCCACCAAATGAAATCAGAATCTACCCAAATAGAACCATGAATTGTAAATAAAACGAGCTTGACATTATATTGTTATGCCCAAGGGTGTGGTGCCCTAGTCAAAAAATTGTACAACCCAAATAAAAGAAGCATCAATTATAAGTTCACGAGAAAAATCCCATCTATACTCGTCTTATTGAATATGGTATGAGTAAAGTAAACCGATATATAAAAAGATGTCATTGATATTCTAATTTGTGCTTCGAATATTTTTCAAAGTAAGAGAAAAGAAAAGTAAAAATGAATAAGCCTTTGTTTTTTTTGGTGTGATCAATGCATTTTTTTTTTTTTTAAATCTTCGCAGAAGCTGCAAAGTCTTGGTGTAATCAATGCAGGACACAGTTATGTTTGGTGCCAATTTATATGAAACAAACGCTGAGAGGGCAAGATTGCTACTGGAAGGAAAGGTTCCAATCGGAATTGGAGAAAACACAATCCTAAGGTTAGAGATTTTTAATTTAAATGTTTAAATCAATGTTGCACTTATTGTTAACCCTTAATGAGAGGACACAAATAAGATAATATTAGGATATCTAAAGAAGAAATATTTATAAATAATGATGAAATGTGGATTACTGTAAGAGCTTGATTCAACTTTTTTTTTTTCCCAATATTTTATATTAAGGGCTCCTAGAACTAATTGTATGGTTATTAATTACTTGGTCTCAGAAACTGATATAGCTGAAAATATATTCCTTTTTGGTCCCTTTAACATGATCTGTTTTAACATTTTCATAATTTTAGGTTAATATGTTTAATCTCGATCTATATTTCGTATTACAATTATTCGTAAAAACCAAATCATGCATACCATTTAATATTTCTTATCTTTTTCTGTTCCAGAAATGGCATTATTGATCACAATGCGAGAACTGGACGAAATGTTATAATTGCCAATTCAGAGGTACAAATCCCTTAATTTCTTATATATTTCCGGTAACTTGGCATTATGTTTTTGTTCATTATTTCGCATTATATATGTTTGCTATAGGCAGGGCAAAGAGATCATTTTTGTTATATTATCATAGAGCTATATATTTTTCTATGCTGCCAATTAAATGGGAGACTATTCAACCAGAAACTTGTGCCATTTATTTGGTAAAAGAATTAAGTCATGTACAATGCAACTGATGTTAAATCTGCAAATTCCTTTTCATTTATTTTTCAGGGTATCCAGGAGGCAAACAGAAATTCGGACAGTTTTTTCATAAGAGAAGGTTTAACAATTAATTATCCTGAAGAATTCGACTATTAATTGTTGATGGAGTGACTCCCTCATGACCGACGCAACTACCAGTGACTCGTGTTATTGCAAATTAACTGGATTGTGAATATAAAAGATGATTGTAAATATGAAAGAGATGAGATAATACGGTGACTGAGTTTACATGAATTTGATTTTCTTCTCAATCGAGAGCCCGTTTCTCCTCGATCGTCTCCTCCAACCAAAGAAAAGAAAACCCCACTAGTCATCAAACTCAAATGCTATCTTCTCTAATGAAAAAGTTCAATCACAAGTGAATCAATATTGTTTTCATTGTATATCAATATTGAAATAATTGCATGAAGAGGAGATATCCTTAACAATGATTATTTTCACAAGTCAGATCTGAAATAATTAATTACTTAGTTCTATTTAAATATCTTTTTTAGAGAATAAATATATATTTATTAACAACTATTGATAATATAACAAGTTGAAATATAAAGAGATTCATTTGATAATATAATCTCTCGGCAATATTTTTTGTATTAAATAATTAATTATATTTAAAAAAAATTTCAGATTTAGTGAACATAGGAAATTAGAAAAATATTTTAATTTAAAATGGAGAAATAAGATATTTTAGAGTGTTATGATGAGGAAATAGGAAAGTATTTTAATTTAAAATGAGGAGATAAGAGATTTGAGTGTTTTGGTGGGGAAGTAGGAAAATATTATAATTTAAAATGGGGAGATAAATATATTGACAATACTGTTTTGACTTCATGCAATATATTTACAATAGTCAAAACAATGCTGCAAGTGCATTGTACGAAGTCATAATTGCGATGTCGATATCTTAACCTGAGCAATACAGGGAACTTACTTTTTTATCCAGACTTCTTAACTTCATCACCATGATTAGATTACCACAAAATATAATTCTAAGCGAATTTCTCAAAAATAGGGTAATCTTTTCTATTAATATTGTGAAGGCTCACAAATTAATAAAGTATTGCAAGCTAACAGGAATTCAATTACATAGATATATACATATATAGATGCATTCTTTGCTATATATGCACAAGCAGGAGATGTCATGTAACATTTTTTTACAGTTACTAATTAACTAGGGCTGGCTGCTCTTTTTGCGGACTTGCATGAGTTGAACACCGGCAAGAGCGAGAAAAGTGCATGCTGGTACGAAAACGAAGTTCGGTACAAGATGCAACTTGAACCGCTTCACTGGTTGGATGTTCTCGGCAGTATTTTTCAAAACTACAGCAGCAGTGGGGACCACCATGCCGGTTATTATAACGACATTGTCATGATCTGTCTTCAATTCTTTCACATTGTTTTTCACAAATGTTGTTAATTCCTCCCTTCTTTCGGGTTCCGATTTCTTCATCCAAATATTTGTATAGAATCCCTACCAGTTTCATTGGAAAGAGAAATTAATTATTAGCTTGTACCGACAACAAATTGCTGGATGGATAAATTGGTTGGTAAATACCAAAAAAATGATGAGCAAAATGGTTAACTATGGAAATAATTTATGAAACAGGAGTTATGATAAATTTTGATTTTTCACATGAAGATGGAGATTATGATATGATATTGATGAATTCAATACTGTTGGGTTAATATCTTTGCACAAATTCTAGCAAATCAGATGATTTCTTACAGTGTAAATTATTAATTAAAATTTAAAAATAGTACCAAGAAATATAGTAAAACAAAAGTTCATTCATTAATTAACTTATTTCTGAGAATTAAAAAAGTATTTATAATCACATTACTTTCGTTTACCTCAATGTCACCTATTGTTGGAGCCGCGAAATGTTTGCCAGGCATAACATCATTTATAAATCTGAAAACAATTTCATAAGATGCACAATTTAATTTATTCATTTCATCTTCACAGCAATCGACTGGTTCAAAGAAAACAATGTTTCTAAAATCAAACTTTGCTTTATCTAAATATCAAATATGTAATAGGGGAGGGGTTGTGAAATATATAATATTATATGGTCTTATAGGGGCATGGACGAATTTCTCATTTTCATCGGACTATAATAATATTATTAAACAAGAGACAATTAAAGAAGGGGAGGGGTCAATATGTAAAAGATGTAACAAACATGAAAGTTGTATTATTATTATTTTTTTAGAAGGTTGAAAGTTCTATTATTACTTGCAAAAATCAATGAAGGCTGTATGAAATTGATGAAACTCTTGAATATCCTTAAAGAATTTTTCATAAACTTGATCTGTTGACAGCGAGTTTACACCAGGCACCCCTGGAGAAAAAATGCAGAAAATAAATATTATAAGAATAATATAACGAAAATTGAATGAAAAAATAGTAATAAGAAATTTTCTTTCGTTGAATTTAGGATATTATTGTGTGCAGCAGCTAGCCAAGAAACGCAAAGTATCTCCCACTTCATTTTGTTTGGATAATAACCAAATCACCCTTCCATTATTCCTCTAATTTGCTCAAATAAGTGATCAAAATTCAAAACGAGCAAAATGAGAGGAGAGAGATACCCAATTTGCTTAAGAGGCTAAGGGAAAGGCCCATGTCGTGTTTATAGAAGAGAGAAAATATGTAGAATTGGTTGAAGCAGAGAACCCCCTAAGATGGGGAAAAGGAAGCGAGCATATATATATATATATATAGAGAGAGAGAGAGAGAGAGAGAGGGGTAGAGGGAGAAGGCGAGGAAGAGAGAAAGGAAGAGAGAGGGAGAAGGAATGCATTCCTTTCCTGCGCGCATTTGTCACACATGCCATTACTCATCTGTGAGGTTTCCAGTTTGCCTCTGGTTGACACCGTTTAGAATAGAATAGAACCAGCTAAAGCACAAATACTAATTGGATTAAGATCCGGCCTATTAAGCCCATTAAACCCACAAGTTGAATAAAAATATTTTTCTATAGAATCTAATTGGGCTTCATTTCCAAGAAATTAAAGAGCCTGTATTTCTCTCTCTCCCGCCACTTGGTTCAGAACCGTTTGCCAACTGGATTCCAATTTCGTTCCTCTCCATTTTTCAATTAATCAGATATCCGCTAACACTTTATACATTCTTATTTTTCGGCTTTTAAGTACACCAGTTATTACTAAAAGCAACACACTTTTATGGCTAAAATTAGATAAGATAAGAGAAATTAGTGCGATTTGAGAAAAACTGTTTTGCATGCAAACACCGCAAAAATCATGAAAGAAAATAAAGAGGGTTAAAGAAAAAGAAAAAAACACTGTTTATCTCCTTCGAGTGATTTCTCCTCAATAGCCACTGCATCTCCATTATGTGGTTTGTTCCCTTAACACAACACATCAAATTCTCATCTTTTATTAAATTTATTTATCGTTGAGCAACAATCTCTTTTTTTGTCTGTTCAATTTTTTTGCCCCTCTATGTTGATTTTAGCTCGAATCTCTTCTAATATGAGCTATTTGGAAATTCTCTTCACAGTGGCAGTGAATTTCGAATGCCAAAAATGCATTTTGTCTATCAATTTTTTCAATTTAAGATACGATAGATTTACATTTTTTTCAACTGAGCGTTTTTCTTGGTTATTGTATAAAACATATATATTGACATAAATTACTGTATGGTTATTGGAAAGATTATTTCTTTGTATAAAAGAAAAACATTGTACCTGCAAATTTCACTAAATTGCCCTTGAAAGGGTGCATATTAGTGTCAAGGACTACTTGGCTGAACTAGGAAATGGCTTGGCAATAACATATAGTAATTTGCTTAAATTTTGAGGGGTATATGTGTAAATTCCATTCTTGAAGGTTCTTTGTTAAGAACATTCATTGTTAACTTCAACAGCAAACATTTGTTAGATCCAATGTAGCTTTTATTTTAATAGCCTTATGTGGATAACAAAATTTTCAAGGCATATAGGATATTCCATTTTTTATAAAGGATAAATGGTATATTTTGAGGTTCTGGAGGGTTATTACCAGGATTTGTCTCTCTTTATTTTAACTAGTACTTGGCCCTCTGCTACCTTTCACTTCAATCTTCTTCTATTTTTGTGAAAAAAGTTGGAAGAATATGTTAAAGAAAACTTATTGTTGTGCTTTGTAGGAACATGGGGTATTTCTTGTGTAATGATGGTATATAAGACATTTTTTTTAGGAATAGGAAGGAATTGCACTAAAGAATGCTCATCTTTCCAAAGGATTTTCTCCTACAAATGGAGGTGACCAGTGGTCGCCTTCTTTCTGAGCTCCAGGTCTTTCTCACTTTATTCTATTTATTTTTTCAATATCATGTTATTAAGAAAATAATGGGCCTTTTAGCTTTTCTTTCCTACACAAAAAAACTGAAGGTTTCATCCAATTTGCAAATCAACAACTGTATTGCTCATGCCTAGTCAACCTTGACTTTTAATCTTGGATCAGACAAATTAGTTTTTGGGAAAGTGTAAAAAAACTTTGAATCCAAATAAAAGAGAAAGGTTCTCTTAGCTCGGTTTCAATTATTTCCGATTTTAGGAAAATGGCAGATTTGAAGTACAGACAAAATATTTTGAAAAAGAAATACAGGCAAAAATGTCAATATTAAATGGAGGATCCTCTTCTATACCATGGTTGAAAGTTACAGATATCTTATCAGGGGTGGAGCCACACTATCAAGTTATGGGGGTCAAACACACATTGGGGGTCAATTATATAAAATCTCCATGCTGAGTATGGGGTCAATTTTACAGTACCCATAGCATTTTACCCTAAACTATATAGCAAAATCATGTATAAGCACGGGGATTTTGGAAATGAATGGGGGTCATTTACTCCATGTAGATCCACCCGTCTTAAATAGTTCGCATTAAATATGGAAATATTTGGTGTGATCTTCAAATTCCACAAAAATTTCAGGTCTTCACCAAAAAAAGTTACTAGATAGCATCTCTATTGCCTAATACTAATTCACAAATTAAAATTTTCAGTCAATATGGGATGAGATCGGCCAATCAAATGCAGAAAGGGACATAAAGCTTGTAGAGATACAACAACAGTGCCTAAATGTCTATAGAAATACAATTGAAGAAGAAAAGAAACTCAAGGACAATTTAGAGAGAGAAATTACAGATTCTGAAGAAGAGATTAGGACCATCAGTGCTTCAATTGGTGACCCGAATTTGCATTTTAGGGAGGTACTTTTTCTATAATTCCTTAATTAATTATTGAGGACATTAGCAGTACTGTTTTTGTTCAGTATTGTACCAGTATCTACATTACCAATTATAAATTTTTTGTATGTATTCACTTTTTTGTGCATATATTATGTATGTGTTCATTTTGCTTTTATATGGTTAGTTGGCACATTTGTCAAAGAAAATGTAGAGGGATGGTATTACAGATTATTTTATATCTTGCAAGGTCATGCATTATGATTTTCTACATTTTAAATTTATAGTGATGTCCAGAATATTTGTCGATTTTGGAGGGGCCTACTAATCTCTCAGAAGCAAAATTATGCTGAGAATTTAGAAGAGTAGATATTAATGACAATATTTTATCTTTATGGCTTTCTGCCAATTAACCTTAAAAAAAAATCTTTACTTTTTTATTGTGTACCAGGTCAGCACAGGTAACATGTGCTTGAGAGAACGAATGGAAGCAATTTATCCACAGCTAGAAGCGATGCGCCAGAGAAGAGAAGAAAGGAAATCTCAGTTTTTTGAAATATTAGACAAAATAAACAGCATACTAAGAGAGATCAAGCCATACAATACACCATTGGTAGGTTTTGACGAATCTGACCTCTCTGTTGGGAAACTAGCGGAGCTCAAATCTCAGTTGGAGTATCTTAGAACAGAGAAGGTATATCCGTATAATTTTTGTACCAGTACTAGGTATAGTATCTCTTCCCAGCATAGTCCTAAGATGATTAAATTTTGCAAAGCCTAGAACGGTTCGTGCTATGGATCAATATCTCTGTTTTCAAAGTTTAAACAATCAATCCGAACTGTTCAACATGATCTCCATATAAAAATGTTCTTGGAGAATAAATTTTACATTTTTTAGAATTTTTTACTATTTTTTATGATAGGTAGAAAATTACCTTGTGTAAAGATTTTTGAACCAACCTAAAATAACGATTTATTAATTTAAAAAATGTAAAAAAATGCATACCCGAACTAGTACAATAATTGTAGTTGGCCACAAGGAGCATGGAATCCTTTTATCATCTTAATTTTGTTGTGTGTGTTTATTTTTTACTCTTACTTTCTAGGTTAATCGTACAAAGCAAGTAGGAGAACTATTGAATTCCTTGAATTCCCTCTGCCTGGTGCTGGGTATAGACTCCGAGGAAATACTCAAGGGTGAGTTTGGATCTTCTGTGGCAGCCAGTAATATAAGCGATGGTGTGATCCAACGGTTGGTGTCTGAGACTGACAGACTAAGGGCCCTTAAGATGAGCCGCATCGAAAAAGTAAGTTTTTTTTTTTTTTTTTTTTTTTTTTGTAATAAAAGGGGCTAATTTCATGCATAATCTGCAAAATCTCAAAGAAAAAAAAAAATGTGTTTTTACTAGTTTCTTCAAACAATTCCCAAACGTCTCAAAAATTGGGTGTTTTCAATTTACTTTTGAGGAAATTAGTCTAGAAAGTTACAGGTGATAGTTCTCAATAATTGCAAAGCTGTATAAACCTACATTTTGCAGGGTATGCATGTAAGAGTTGAGCTTTTCAGGGGCAGAAATGAAATTTTTCATTTCTAAAAGAATGAACTAAATAATCACACGGCGTATACATGTAATGACTTGAACTTTCATAAAAATTAACTTTCCCGTTCAAAAATGGCATCTCCCTCCAAAGTGTTAACTAAGTTTCCCATGGAGCCTCATTAAGTTAACAAGGTTCAAAGAGACCTTTTCACAGAACTATTATTATTATTATATAAATTGTTCTCAATTTAATGACCAGTGTTCACATAAATTTTGTTTTTGTTTAAATTTTGGTGTAGTTACAAGATATGGTGATGAGCATGTTGGAGCTTTGGACATTAATGGACACTCCTGTTGAAGAGCAGCAATGTTTCCGGGAGGTTGCATCGAACATAGCTGCGTCAGAGGATGAGATCACTGGACCCAATTCTCTTTCTCTTCAGTTCTTAAAGAACGTCAGATTCCCTTTTTTGCCGCTTTATGTGCCATTCAACAGTAATTTGCATTTCATGTGCCATGAAAAGCTTTAAAATTCATGAAAAGGTCCTCCTGAATGAGGAAACCACGTGCCGTATATAGCATTGTGGGGTAGTGAGGCTATGGTACTATGTATAGCGCAGATTGATCTGTCCTATGGATCAATATCTTAGTTTTCAAAGTTCAAATAGTCGATCTGAACCGTTCACATGAGATCCATATGAAAAATGTTCTTGCATACTAATTTTACATTTTAAAAAAAAATTTAGATAGGTAAAATATCACTATTTTGAATGGTCTAGAATTTTTAGATCAAGTGAATTTCTACCTATCTAAAAAATTATAAAAAATGTAAAATTTTGATTTACAAGTACATTTTCAAATGGAGATCACATCAAAAAGTTCAGATCGACTGTTTGGACTTTGGAAACGAAGATATTGATCCATAGTATTTACATTAAGCACGTAATTTTTTGCTAACCTTGCACTTGGCCCCATTAAACTTTCAGCTTTTATGATTAATTTGCTTATTGAACAATGTTGTAATTGAAAATATTTAGATAGTTGGTAGTTGTACTGACACCTGAGATGTTTATTTCTCTATATCTTCTATGACTGTGTATTTATATTCAACTCTTGAAATCCAAACTTACGCAATTGAAATTATGTGGGTTTCAGATTGAAAATGAGGTAAAGAGGCTCGAGACCCTCAAGACTAGCAAAATGCGAGATCTTGTATTGAAGAAAAAGTTAGAGCTCGAAGACATTTCAGCACGTGCCCATATAGTAGAAAGATGTAATACAGAGATTGAATCCATATTGACCGCATTAGAAACGGGTATTTTTTTCACTACCAGCTTGACCAAATTTCTTTTCTTTTTTTTGGATTTTTTGGCTTTTATTGTTTAATTTATGTTATTATTTTTGTTACAATATAACGGGTCTAAATTTTTATCAAATGTACAGGAGTTAGTGACCCATCGGCAATATTAGAGAGCCTAGAGACCAAAATTTCAAATGCAAAAGAGGATGCATTCAATAGAAAAGAGATACTCGAAAGGGTCGAGAAATGGCAAGCAGCCTGTGAAGAGGAGGCTTGGCTTGAAGAGTACAACCGAGTGTGTACCTGTTATTAGCAAATGTGCTCTAAGAAATACTTATATTTATGATAATACCTGACAATATCAGAAATGGATTTATTTCAATATAAGAATTTCCATGCTAAATATTACCTGAATGGGGATCAAATGCTATATCAAATATTAATATCAATATGATCATATTAGAAGTATAAAACTAAAACTATGGGAATCATAATGGAACAATTATTAATATGGGGTGCAGAAATGAATTTTCTTAAGAAAAATACTTGTATAGCATAAAAAAGTACCATATGTACTTGGATAACTTAAAAAAAATGTGGGACATTGCAGCACATTTATACCACTTAAATCCATGAATGTGTTCATATATAACTAATATTTTCCAGGATGATAACCGGTACAATGTATCCAAAGGGGCCCACCTAGTACTAAAGAGGGCTGAAAAAGCTCGTTCTGTTGTTGGCAAGATCCCAGGTTTGTTTCTTTTTCAGATAATTCATAAACTAATTATAATTTTCTTTTCTTTTGCAATTTTAACCAAAAAACCCTGACTATGCAGCAGCATAACTAGTATCAGCTTGTAGATTCTTCTACTATCAAAATATTCTTATTTTGGTGGTATAAAATCATAGTTTTTTTTGTACACTTCCAACTCAGCTTCCTTCTTTTAATTTTTTTGTTTTGTTTTTATCCTGGTCAGGAATGGTGGAGGTGCTAGTATCCAAAACCAAGGCTTGGGAGAAAGAGAGAGGAATGGAGTTTAGATATGATGGTGTATGCCTAGTTCTAATTTTATAAGGAAAATTTATGTCCTTAACCCCTGAAAAAACTCAAATTTTGTTATAACATTCATAAATCCCTGGTACTTTGTCTTTCACGAGTACCAAAGAAAAAGGAAGTTGTTTGTATATCTTTTGGAAAAGAAAGATATTTTGAGATTTTTCAGGGGTATTAGAATCCAAAAAAATATTTGAAATTTTAATAGTGTTTTTTTTTTTTTTTGGCAAATGGTGTAGATGGAGCTTGTTGCAATGCTCGAAGAGTACACATGCCAGAGGCAGGAGAGAGAACAAGAGAAAAAAAGACTGAGGGTATATGTGAATTCCTATATATATTTCATAATAGGAATAAAATAAGACAGCGACTGTTATATATAGGATTACCATACAAGGGCAATGAAAAGTAATTTAGAAAAGAAAATAAACAAAGTTTCCAATGAAACATCTAAAAGCAACAAATTAAAGCAGGTAAATCAATTTAATATTACGTCTAGAGATTAGAGAATATAGAATGGTACCATAGTAGACAGGGTTGTTCTGTACCAGTGTATTTGAATTTGCTAGGTGTTCTGAAGTTAGATCTCTTTATAAAAATGTAGGAACAAAGGAAACATAAGACGGAGCAAGAAGTACAGAACAGCCCAAAAGCAGGTCCACTGATGGGCCTGAAGAAACAAGTTTCTAGAACCCTGTCGGGTTGCCAAGAGAGAAAGCCATCTCTAGGTGGGACCCCCCGATCAGCGAGGAAGGCCGAAAATGCTGGGTGCACAGCATTCAGCAGTAAGATTTCATCACTATTTTGTCCTTCTTAACTCCTGTTTTTCTTTTCCCTTTTCTGATTTTTATTTTGGGGAACAAGATTTCAGAATAACGTTGAGCATTATTCCAATTTAAAGGAAACAATTCCAAAGATTGCCTAGTACGTTGAAAGAATACTCGGATCAAAATAATATAATAAATACCCAATGGAACATAGGTCTCATTTTCAATTTTGATGGTTTATTTAGTACAAACAAAGATGGTTGGACGATATAATAATATATGACGCAACTTCCCATGCATGGATGGAGCTAAAAAAAACCTTGAATAGGGTTCAAGTATCAGTATCATATTTAATGTTTACCTCAATAATTCATATAATTATCACATCAAAACTATGAACAGTACATGGTAACTACTACATTCATAGTGGAATCATCTCATATTATTATTAGGGTCAAATATGAATATTTAAGAAAATACATGTATAACATCAAAATACTGCATTAACTCCTATTAACTCATTTGAGTACGCAGGTAGGAGGTCAGATTTGAGTGGACTAGGGACAGCGAAACGACGTCAGCTGGATCCATGTTCGTCAGAGAATGGCAGCCGGCCATCAACACCGTCCAAATCAGATGTTGTGAATGGTGGCATCAATGGTGGAGATGACGATGATGGCGAGATTTCGACGCCCCGAAGTGTGTCATCTGCTACATTTTTCTGAATAGAATGCTATTTTGGAATTTACAAATTAACCTATATGTTTATAATTGAGGCTTGTTGATTATGATGAGTTTCTAGAGGCATTTGTGTTGATAATGAAGTGATTGTGGTAAGGTGGTCAAAATATATTAATTTTACCAAGCTAGTGCACTTCTTTTGATATTGAGTTGGAGAAAATCTGTTCAATATAGGCAACAGTTACAGTGCTCCATTAGTCCAAAATCCAATTTCAATCAACAATGTGTTACTCTAAATAAATTATGCGCTAAGAATTTCGACAAAGTAAATCTGACATTTTTATTCATAGCAAACAAAAATAATAACTAAACAAATACTACAGTTTCAGTTGGATTTCAATAAATATCAAGATCATTTACATTGGGCAAACGGGAATCAAATCTGACCCTGAAATCTAAAATCTAACCGTCTAAATTTTTTTATACATGAATCACCAAGCAGATAATTTTTTTACATGAATCTCGGAACATATAAATAGTTGAATTGAAAATTTCAGACCTCTAAAATCCCCGAGGATTTCGTCAAGGATTTCAGCAGATTTGTTTCCCGCGCAAACACCAAATTCGCACTCTGTTTTTCCTCATGAACCGCGCAGACACAAACTTAGCTTCCTTTTTTTCCTCCTGAACTGAGATCCGTATCCTCTCTATTACTGTAGAGGATGGGCCTCACTTTATTTATTGTTTGATTTTAGTTCAAACAACTCAAGAAACAAATAAGAAAGATTTGTGAAAATTGAATGTTAAATAAGATAAATTGAAATTTTAAAGATGCATAAGAAATCAAAGAGTTTTTGAACCGATTTTTTTATTAATAGGAAATAAAAAATAAAAAATATCGATAATGAGGAATGATTTCGGTAAATTTTGAAATCTATGAAGAATGTTATGGTTTATAACGTTCAGGACACTGTAGTTGAACATTATAAACCATAACGAACATTTAATTTGATTGAATGTTTGCTAATTAACAAAAAAAAACTGTATCTGACTGTTATGAACGATAACGGTCAGCTACAGTGATTTTTTTTTTTAATTCAATTCTATATCGGTATGGTCGAAAAAACCACTGTAGTTGGCTGTTGTCGTTCATAACGGCCAGACATTTTTTTTAAATGCGTTAATTAACGGTAATCTAATTTCGCTAATCAGACCGTTGTAAACAATCACGTCCAAAGGAGATTATAAACAATCATATTTTTCCTACTTTTCAAATTCTCTACAAAATCTTCTCCAAAACCGATATCTTTTATTTATATTCTTATTAATAAAAATTTCGGGTTTTTGAAGGTATATCAAATATTATCCCTACATTTGTTTTACTGTATATCAAGTAATTTGTAATTTTAATTCTTCGAAACTAATGGTTCTTAATACATTATCAAACAATACTTATATTATATGAACTTAACTGCTGTGCTTATATTTTAGCATATTTTATTATTGATCTTGTTTGAATTGATTTGGAAAAAATATGATTAAAAAGGTTACTAAGTGGATCCTCCCAAATTTTAATCAGAGAAACGACGGGGACGGGCACGGGCACGGATAAAAATATTAACAGAGCTTATATAGCTACATATGCAGATCATAAGTTCAAATTATCTCTACAGATCCGGCACTGCATGAAACCAAACTAACTCTGTCGATATCTAAACCCTCCATAAAGGAGAGTACGAAAATAGAAAATCAAGCTTCTCTAGGTCTGAGTTCCCCATGGCATCTGCTCCGTCCAAGCTCTACCAAGGTCTCTCTCTCTCTCTCTCTCAAAATCTCCTCCCCCTCATGAAAATCTTCATTTTCTCGTTCCAAAATTTGTGCACGTGCAGATGACGTCAGTCTGGTAGTGGCACTTTTGGACACCAACCCCTTTTTCTGGGCCGCCGCCTCTCTCCCTTTCTCTGAATTTCTCCAGCATGTAATTTTTTGCTCTTTTACCCCCGAACTTCCCTCAACTTTACAAAACAGTCCGAATATGCTTCTATAAAAGTCACCAAAAGTAAATGCCAATCTATGGTATGCCCCAATAAATAAATAAAATTTCAGTAGGTAGATGTCAATTTTCATTCAGTTGGATATTTTCGTATAGTTTGGTATTATTGGTTCAAGTATAAATTATCACAGATTGCTTGTTTTTTTTTTTTTTTTGTACTGTAGCAGTGTATAATGTTTTTCTTTTTGACACAAATGCAAATGATTTCCTACAATCAAAATATGGAGTAATTTTTTTTGTTTTATAATTACTAGGTCATACCCTTTATTAATTCTCTTCTCCTACTCAACCAACTCAACCGAGTAGTCCTCATAGCTACCGGTACCAGCTCTTGTGGATACATATATGACTCAGGGGAAGGTAATTCTAATGGAAATGCAAATGCTGTCTGTTCTGGAATTATAAAAAAGTTGGAGGACTTTGTTGGAAAAGATTCCAAAATTGCTAAAGGGCCCAATGGGGATGGTACACAGCCTGCCATCTCTTCCCTTTTCTCTGGGTCTCTATCTCTTGCCTTATGTTGTATCCTTTCTGATATTATAAGATGAAGAATTGAATAAGAAAGAAATCAGCATTTAGTGAGTTAGTGGAGTGGCAGCTTTGATTTTGTATATTCAATTTCATGCCATTTAAAATTTAGTGGATTTTCAGTACCCATATACAAATAATCAACGTGTAGATTGTGTGTCATACTATATATTACCTTGACTTGAAGAAAAAGATATTCAGAGAATTTTTCGGTCCGGTGCTCGGCATCCGCAGCCTCGAGTGAGTCTTCATTTTCTATTAGAGAGTTATGTAATCAATATTGAGTGAGGCTACGGTAATATGCATAGAGCATGTTGGTCCGTACTATGGATCAATATCTTCATTTTTTAAGTCCAAACTTTCGATCTGAACTGTTCAACATGATCTCCATATAAAAATGTCCCTGTAGATCAAACTTTACATTTTTTTAGAATTTTTTACTATTTTTTTAGATAGGAAGAAAATGACTTGATCTAAAGATTTTAACCATTCAAAAGTAGTAATTTTTTTACCTATCTAAAAAAGTAGGAAAAAATTCTGCAAGTACATTTTCATATGGAGATCATGTTGAATGGTTCAGATCTACTGCTTGGACTTTGAAAACAAAGATATTGATCCATAGTACGGACCAATCCGCATTCTACATAGTACCATAGCCTCACTAATTAATATTTCTCCTTGATCATTTATTTCAGATAAAATTTATGCAACTGATTTCACATTTATTGAAACATTAATAATTAATGCAGATCCTTTGCTTCCAAGGTTCTCCCGATGGACCTGAACAGTACGTTTATGCTATCCTTTTCTTTCACTCACAAAAAAAACACACACAATTATACACCAGCACATGCAAACAGTATACCTATCCTGAAAAAATATCTTAACCTCTTCTTTTATTCAATATTGGATTGTTTTTACAGATATGTTGCAGTAATGAATTCAATATTTTCTGCACAGAGATCCATGGTATATCCAACTCGTATATTTAGAACCTTTCTTTTGATAGGTAAATTTCCTATATTATAATGACAAGTATTCCTGTAGGAATTTCATTTTTTGTTTAATTTTTCAGGTGCCAATTGATTCGTGTATTGTTGGAGCTCAACACTCTGCTTTCTTACAGCAGGTTTGTACTCTTACCATCTGCACCTGACATTCTGTATATTTTGAAATTGATATTTTCTTCATGCCAACCCTCCAAAAGTAATAGTAGTCTACAAAAGGTGATCAGTGTACTCTATTGTAAATCAATATGCGCATGAGGTATATGTGTAATGGTTGCAAGCAAGGGCGGAACTAAAAAATTTAGATTTGGGGGCTGAAATGTAAAATGCATAATGTGTGCTCACTGAGATTTGAACCCAAATCACCACAACCACAAAATAGAATTCTATAATTCTAACCATTAGGCTACAAGCACACATTTAACATTTTGTGTGTAGGTGGGGGGGGGGGGGGGGCTAAACTATATAAAAACTTAAAAAAAAAAAAAAAATGAAATTTCAATTTAATTTCTGTACACATGATGAATTTTTTATAATCATGGGGTCGCTAAGCACCCCATGCATTACCTTAAGATCCGCCCCTGTTTATAAGCAGTACTTGTATGGTGTATGATTAGATAATAGGCAGCACATAATAATTTTCTGAATGACTTGTATGATATATCAGTACCTGTACATGCTGGCAGGTACAGGTTGACCTAGACCTCACCAGGACAGCACCTGACTGTTTTTTGTTTTTAAAAAAAATATATATATATAGTATCGAATGGATTAAACAAAAAAGATAAGTTATAATTATTGAAATGTTTGCAGTTATGTAATTATAACCAACTGGTACGTTAGACCTTGTACATTATCGATATGTGATAATGTTGACTTTCTGGCCAGATTTGGTGGTGTTTTTTAAACTTGTTTCATAATAATTTATTGTTGTTCTGCTTTTGTAATTTGTCTTTTTATCTGTTTTGTGTTTTCTCAAAGTTTTTTGAATTACTATCTTAGGCTTCATACATAACGGGAGGTGTTTACATGAAGCCCCAGCAGCTAGACGGTTTATTTCAATATCTTGCGGTATTGTTTATTAGTCTAACTCTTTGTTTAATTTTTTGAAGTTTTAATTAGTGGACTGTGCACATATTCACATATCAGTGAGATTCTGAGTTTTGGATCAATCATTATATGCCTTCAAAAGAGAACCCTGATCATAGCTTACCAGTAGCAATTCAGAGGACTGCTACTGGATATTGACCAGTCAAATTTTTGCCTTCTTATTTAATGCTCGAACTCACTAATGCTAGTTTGCTATGGTATGCTTAGGGGTGTCAATGGGTATGGAACGGGTCGGGTGGAAGCATTTACATATTCTTACTGTTAACAACAACAACAACAACAACCAACCCTTGCTGTTAAGTTAATGAAAAAAGTTTCACCCTTACCCATACATGATAAGTTAACGATTTTTTTTTTTACCCATATCTGTCTTATACTCTTATAGAATATGGTACCGGTCAGGTAAGCGAATAAATGGTGTCATTGAATAGATATATATGAGCCATGAATAATACTATATCATATCATGCATCATCCCCATATAAATATATATCTACAGATATAAATTTATTTTAATAATTACCATATAGTGTAACATTTATGCAATAGTCTTTACCCGTACCCGATAAGCTAGCAAAAAATACCTTTACCGTATTCATCTTATCGAATACAATACGGGTCAGGTAAATGGATAAAAGGTTGCCATTGACACCCCCTAGGTAGGCTACTATCCCAGCTTGTTTCCATGCTGCATGTCTAACTTTTCAATTTATTTAATCTTCAGGCTGTTTTTGCAACAGATTTACATTCTCGAAATTTCTTGCGTCTTCCTAAACCTGTTGGAGTTGATTTCCGTGCTTCGTATGCCATTGCCCTTTTTCATTACATTTTTTTCTCTCTTATATTAGTTTATTTTGTAGCTTTCATGCTAACTACAGTTGATATCAAGTAAATAATATGAAAATGATGAAGTAATTCAAGCAAATATCAAGTAAATTTCGGTTTGTGTTTGATTGGACCGAAATAAGAGAGATTAAACCAAACAAAATATAAAAAACCGAAGTAATTCACAAATTCAACCAAACCAGACCTTTAAATAAAAAAACCGAAGCATTTAATCCAAATTTTTTTGTCGTTTCGGATGAAAACGAAATAAACCGGATCCAATAAACACCCCTAAATCAACCTATACAAACTGAGGCCGTTCAAATTTAAAGAAAGGGAAAAAAATTAGAAACGATAGTCCAATTACCAAAGCTTAATTATTATTTGCCCTGCTTGTAGATGTTTTTGTCACAAGAAGACGATAGATCTGGGATATGTTTGCTCGGTTTGTTTGTCTATCTTTTGCAAGTATCACAAGAAGTGCTCGACTTGTGGGTATGCATCTTTACAAATTTAATTTCTAAAAATTATGATGTTCATCTGTTATAGTATTGGCACAAAAATTTTATGTAGGCAAGGTCATAGTTTCAAATTATGGCTTCCTTGTTTAGATAAATTGGAATAACAATTATCAATTTAAATTTGCCTTCTTTTGTGGAAATTGCTTGTAAAGAAAAGAAGGAAATAAATGCCTTTCCACCTGTACCTAAGTGGTATGATTTTTTTTTCAAAAAATGGCATGCTATGCTTCTGTTGCTAATGTATTGAATCATGCAATTTAGATCGGAGTTCAATCAGGCCACAGTCGATTCAACGACTACAGAGCAAAAGCACTAAGGTGGTAAGATCTCTAGCCAGACAAGCAACAGAAACTGAGTTTTTTTTCCTAATCTGGAGAAGGTGTGATATGCTGTCTTTTCTTTTATGTTAAAATATTTTGAGTAAATTTTGCAGTAGACACAGTTTGGATGTTTCTTTTCTGGTCCAT
Organism: Carex cristatella; assembly: GCA_024447775.1. NCBI lineage: Eukaryota > Viridiplantae > Streptophyta > Magnoliopsida > Poales > Cyperaceae > Carex > Carex cristatella. Next base: position 4,404,522 of record JAJHPF010000034.1, on the reverse strand, counting down.
TATTTTCTCTTTTTTTTATATGGGCGTGCGTTTTTTTTAGCTGACCTTTGTAAACTATCATCAGTTCTAGGTCAATAATATTAATATATATTGGCTGATGCATATACAAGTCATATCAGGCTTTTCTTTTTTCCATCTCAGACAGATGAAGGAAAATGAGGTAGAATATATATATATTATCTTTAGAGGGAGGCTATGGCAGCATGTAAAGTGCACATTGGTTTGTACTTTTAATCGATATTTTTTTACTTTCAATTAATATTTTTGTTTTTAAAGTCTAAATAGTCAATCGGGACTATTCAATGTAATCTTTATATGAAAATTTATTTGTAGATTAAGTTTTACATTTTTTATATTTTTTTTAAATAAGTAGAAACTTACTATTTTTGAATAGTCGAGGTTATAGGGGTGAAGACGGAGCGGACAGTGATAAAATCATATCCATATTCTTTTTTAATTTTTCGAATACAGATACGGATTAGATATTAGACGGATATGGATACAAATACTGATGGGATTGAATATTTATTAAAATAATATAAAAATATTATTGAAAGTATTAAAGTTCATAATATTGAGTAAAACTAGGGTGTTCTTAAGTTCACCAAGCCCCTTTGTGAATTCAACTCACAAATCTATTGGATTGGTTTCAAACTACAAATCCAAACTATTGAAATCAATCTACATTATGAGTGATGTGTCTACATGCAAAAATTTCAAACTTTCAAATTAATTCAGTATAAAGTCAAGCGGTCAAAATTAGAAGGTATATAAATTAATTTTTAATTCATTTATTTTTTGAATGTTTTTTGACCGCTTGACTCTACACAAAATTAATTTGAAAATTTTTTTTTTTTTTTTTTTTTACATGTAGATGCATCACTCGTAAAAAAAAAGAATTTTAACAGTTTAGATTCGTCGTTTGAAACCAATCTAATAGGTTTTTGAGTTGAATGCACAAAGAGACTTGGTGAACTTATGAACTCTCTAGTTTTACTCCATAATATTTATCTAATTATAATAGTGAATAACATATATTTTATAATATATATTAAATTATATAGTATATATTTACTATTCGGATACAAATAATTAAAATATAAAACTATATCAGTATCCATATCCATATGAATATGGGGATATCAGATATCTATATCTAGTTTTTCAAATAAAGATCAAATATAAATCAGATATTATCTATACTGTTTTCACCTCTAGTCTAGAATCTTTGGATCAAGTGATTTTCTACGTATCAACAAAAATAATATTTTTTTAATAAATATGAAATTTGATTTGTAAGTATATTTTAATACAATGATTACGTTATGTTGAATGATTCAGATGCCTGGTCTTGAGGAACAAGCCCAATAAAATAAAACGACCATGTACTTGTATATCCATTTATTAAATATGTAGAGGACAAGTGGGAGACTGTGAGGCCATTGAGTAAGGCATGCTTGTTGGACCTATTCTTTTGTTTCTGTCTATCTACAATAAAATATTTTAAGGGTTAGGCTTAAGAAAAGGTGAGAACATTAGGTAGTGTGTGACGTTTGTCATCCTAACTTTTTATAAGAAATGATGTTCTTAAACTTTTTTAGCGTTACAAAAAAAAAAAATTCCTTGTATGAATCTACGCAGGGGTTGAATAATTTATTTACTATAGCATGGGCTAAATGCCTAAATTTGATACAAAATAGTACTTAACAAGATATATTTTAGAGCGAAACATATTTATCACTTTAATTAAACAAATATTTATGTAATAGATAGCAAAATATAACATTTCATTAAATTGGCAGAAATTATATATGAAATTTACAAAAAAAGATTTAATCAAGCTTTTCTACTTGAGATAGTACGGTTTACTGGCCTCTCTGTTTGTAATTTTATATGAATTTGATATCAGACTTTTCTCAAAATAACAAAAATTAATCATAGATATAGACTTAGTCACCCAATCCCCCCCAAAAAAAAAAAAAAAAAAAAAAAAAAAAAAAAAAACCCCCACACACACACAAAAAAAAAAACACACACACACACACACACACACACACGTCTTTTTTAAGATAAACATATTTATATTAATTTGCTAATATTATCTAGAGGTGAATATTTGATAATATCACCATCAATCTACTACGTTCATTTTAAGTTGGATGTCACTGATCAGAAAATATAGCTTTTTGTTTTTGTTTGTGTGGTGCTTACACAACCTGTATAGGGCTGCAAACGAATCGAACTTACCTCAGTTTGAATTTGATTTGAATTAATTTCTAATCAATTTTTTGTATGAACTCAATTTCAAATCTTTTACAAACTTTTTTACAACAAGGAAGAGTAATCGTAGTTACCGAGAGCGAGAGGTGAAAGTCGTATAGGGTTTCAAAACTGAGAGCAAGGGTTACGACTTAAGAGTTTTGACTTATGGCTGGACGGTTTGAGTTTGGTTTGTTTTGTTTTGAATTAATTTCGAACTATTTCGAATCGAATTTTTACAAAAAAAATCAAATCAAATTCAAATCGAATCATGAACTAGGATTTTTTTTTTTTTTGCTGACCTAAACATGTAGGTCAGAAAATAAAGTCATGTGATTGGAAATAACAGTCAAAATAAGGTACCGAAAGTACCTCTCTGTTGAATATATACTGTATTTGGGTAAACAAACAAAATGCCAAAGAGGTCATTGTTGGAATTTTGGAGGACCAAATTGGATTTGTTAGATCAAATTTTAATTAGAACAAATTGGCATATTCCTTTTACACAATAACTTATTTTATTATCTTTCATTGAGCACCCAACTTGTATGTTACAAATTTCACTTCTGATCTGGTTTATACAATAAAAATCAAAATAACTAGCTGATGAATTATTTTCTTTTTCAAAACAGCAGTGGTTCTCCAGCAAGCTCATGTTGCCTTAATATAATTGCACTTTTTTTTTTAGAATAAACAGAGAAGACCCATAATCATAGTTAAACTTCCATTAATTTATTTTAATTGAAATGTCATAAATCATGGTCACTCATCATAGTGAAGAATATATTGGTACAAGTAAAAAGGTTCTATAATTACAAGTATTATCTTACATTAAATACAATTAATATACTAAATTAATCTTAGCCTATGACCTTCTGTACAGATAAATAAACTAAAACTTGTGGTGGGACCATGGGGGCAGTTAGATTTGGGTATTTAAAACTACTTGTCTGCCTTCTTTCCAAATTCCAATTTGCATATATTCAAAAAGAAAAACATATATAATAATAAACCAAAAAAAAAAAAAAAAATAGCTTTGTTGGATGTCTAAGTGGTGGCTTGAAATGGACAGGTCCAAAGAGGCAACAAGGAATAATGCATCTAATGATAGTGAATATTTATACTAAATTGAAGTGGCTGGAATGATCTTCTTTGCCCCTTGCATTTGTAGCTTGTATTTTGTTTCTCTCTCTCTGTTTTTTTTTTTTACTTGTTCTGGTGGGAAAAAAAATTTTGGTAGAAAATTACGAAAATGAAGCAAGGGAAATAGAAAGAGTACATAGATTGTATTATTGATAGAAAGACCGGTACAAATTCTACCGGTCCTAAAAATCAAAAGACTTTAGACCGGTAGAATTTCTACCATTCCTAACACAAAATTTATAATTTTAAGAATTTGGGGCGAAACAAAAAAATGAACGGAACAGTAGTTACATCCAGATCAAATTCAATCTGGTGCATAGAATATATAGAGATTTCGTATTCATATTCGTGCCAACTTAACTTAAGAACAGTCCGGATCATTGCATCTCGGGAATTGCACTCCATGTGAATTGTAATGATTTCTCCTTTTTATTGTTTGAACAAGAAAGATAATTTGCCTTTTATTTTGATTATTTTAATTGAGGTGCAATGAATGGAGTGCAATCCCCGAGGTGCAATGAATAGATCCGGACTGTTCTTAAGTTGGCATGAATCTGGATACGAAGTCCCTATATATTCTATGCACCAGATTGAATTTGATTTGAATGGAACTAATCTGTACCACTCATTTTTTTGTTTCATCCCAAATTTCTAAAATTACAAATTTTGTGTTAGGAACGGTAGAAATTCTACCGGTCTAAAGTCTTTTGATTTTTAGAACCGGTAGAATTTGTACCGGTCTTTCTATCAATAATATAGTCTATGTACTCTTTCTATTTCCCTCGCTTCATTTTCGTAATTTTCTACCAAAAAAAATTTCCCGTTCTGGTGAGGTGTAACTTATTTGCTGAGATTAAGAGTTTTGTACTAAATGCGGAATTCATGTTATTTTATTTTAAATCATGGGTTGGGAGTCAAACCACCAAATACACTTTCAAACTTCTATGTATATTATAGAAAATTTTCTCACTTTGTGGATTTCTAACTCATTACCTCTCACATGAGAGCCATGTGTCTTTGCCACTAGATCAAAAGCAAGTTCTCAGAATTCATGTTATTGACAGTCAATTATTGTGGTTGTTCAATAATTTATTGATTAATAATTTCTAAATGATTAGTTAATGGGATATATATATTTTGAATAAATATATCAAAGATTATATAAAAAAATAAAAAGGAACTAAGACTTTTTTTGTAAACTATTTCTCTTGTTCAAATAAGGAAGCTGATAGAAGTTTAAGACAATCCATTAAATTTATGGTAAAGTTACTTGAACAAAATACTATATCAAAATTTCATTAACAATGCTGACAAAATAAAATTTTATTTTAAATCTAACGTTATTGGCATGATATATGGTTCACTTATCATACCTGTAAAAAAAGACATTTCAACTTAATTTGTGAGACTTGTTGAATATTTTAATATATTTTTGTACAAAAATATGTTAGTAATTACAAAAGGTCTTGTGATAACTTTAACAAAATTGTTTAATTAACAGTAGTTATTTCACATTCTTATAAATTAAATTGTAATTGCCATATCATTCTTTTTTTCTTACAAGTGAGGTGAAAATGCTCTTGCTAATCAACATCCAACTAGCAACATAGAATGCTTTGAAATGGAGAAAGTGCCTGACTACACATTATCCGGGACATGATTTTATATTTTGTTTATTCTCTTTCCACATATTTCTTATCAATGTGAACAATCACAAGCAGATAATGACGAGTTTTTTTTGTATAAACCATAAATAAAAAATTCGAAGTTACGAAACCAATATGATTACGCTGAGATTTCGAAAAACCATAAGAACCGAAAATTAAACTCGGTCCGATAAAAAAAAAAATTCTCAGGACCGAATTTTACTCTCGGCCCCCATAATTTTTTTTATTTTTATTTTATTTATCTTGCCACACCTAATCCACACCTAAATTTTGTGCGACGGATGGTGTTGCAAACTAAATTAAAATTATTCAAAGAAAATTACGTACAATAAAAATAACCCCAATTACTTTAAAATAAATATATTATTCTACATTTATTAAAATAATTTTTATGAGTTAATATACTCTACGTGCAAACTAAAATTACTAAAATTAAACTAAAATATCTAAATTACACTTAAAAAACTAAATCAATCTAGAATTTATTTAACTAACTAATAAATTCTACAATTACTAAAATTAAACCAAAATATCTAAATTTTTTATTTATGAGTTATATCATAAACTTGGATCATGAATAAAACTAATGTATTATCCATTTATCCTCGTGAATATATATCGAGTAGAACCGTGTTCTTAAGCCTATCAACTTATCAAGTCCTTGGGAAGTTTAACCTCAAAACAAACTACGAATCTAAGTCGTTACACCCAAGCCAGTGAGCTAGGGGTGTAAATAATACTCTTTTTATTCATTTACTGTATCCTATTTAAAAACGGGTAAGGATAAGATTTTTTTTTTTCGTTAACTTATCGGATACGGGTAAAGATAATAGTTTTTTTCATTATCTTATCTATTATCCTATAAGATAATTTAAAAATATAAAATTATATATATAAATATATATTTGTATGAAGATAATACATATACAGTAAAATTTTGTATTTTACTAAATTTTCTTAATACAAATTAGTTGTATCGTCATTATTTTTTTTGTTTTGAAAAATATTTTATCGAAAGTATAATCGAGATATCAATGATATTTTTTTATCCGTTTACTCAATCTGTAACGTATTCAAAAAAACCGGTAAAAACAAAAAAAATTTGTTATCATAACGGGTATGGATATAAAAATACTTCCATCCAACTCATACTGTACCTGTACAGTGAACAGTGAGCACGGGCAACTATCCTCTATGGAGTTTTCTCCCTGCAGAGCTGATCGGACGGTCCAGATTTAATCTCAGCCGGTGAGTGCTCAGATGATGGAGGGGGCAGTATTAATTTTGCTTTGAGATTCGTGCCAAAATTTTATTTGATCCGTCCGATAAAAAATGAACGAACCTAATTAAAAGAACCGCATAGCTTTGCAGGTAAAAGCTCGGCGGAGGATGTGATTCCCAGTGAGCACTTGGTCAACTAGAAATTGTGGGACCAATGCTCCCATGGTCAGTGAACTGGAGAGGAACAATGAATTGCTGTTAGTGCTGTCATGATCACTATCACTGAATAGACTTGTGAGTGGATTGTTTTGCTCCGACAAATTATTATTATCTTTCATAACTAAGCTTTTCATGCAAGCTACGCGCATTATGAGATTTATACACATTAAAAAACAAACTATTCAACATTGACGGAATAGAGATACTCAAAGAAAATTTTAACTTGTCTTTTAGCCGGGATTTATTTTATTTTTAAATAAAGTTAAATACTATACAATTTTTGGGGGAATTTCGTATACCACTCGCAAATATAAAAATTACATATTTCACCTCTAAAACTCATAAATATCATACTTACTCTTTCGAGAGCAAACCATTCATTTTCTTACTTGTGATGCACACACAAGCACATGCCTCTATACATCGCTAGTAGAAAATGAACCATTTAATTTGTACTAAAAAATTAATAAATTAGAAGATAAAACATTTCACTTACACATACTACATACTTTTTTATTTTTAATAAAAGACAATGCTTTTGGCAGTTCCTACATCTACCAGCTCTTCTGACAAATCAAGGTACTTTCCGATCCATATTTCATAAACAGTTTTATGACCCTTTGATGTTTTCAAATGGGTTTGGCTCTTGTAGGAATCGGGCATTCAACTGTGGTGTGGTAATATTTTGATTTCAGTGGATTGGTTTATTGAGGCTGACATCTCAAAGTGTTTTGACAACTACTGGGTTCGAATCCGAGCGGCGGTATGGGTATATATATTTTCAAATATATTGAACAATTCAAAATTAAAAATACAAAAGTCGTCTTATTAAAAACCTCAATTAGAACATCTCTTCCACTTTACACCTCGGATACTTGTAAATTTATCCGGAGTTTTAATACAAAGTCAACAAATTGGGTTAATTTGTGATTTTTTGGAAATTAGAAGGTTAAAATATGATATTATGTATTTTAGAGCGGGGAATACGCAAGTTAGAGGTTTTTGAGGGGTATACATGAAATTCTCGTAATATATTAATACAATTACGATGATTAGCAAAATTAATTGTAACAATGGAAATTAATAATTTGAATGTGCATAGAAAAAACAGCTTGTATCTTTGAAAAACATCGTCAAATTAAGTACAACTCGGTAATTTACAATACATGTTACAATAGAAAAAAATAAATTAGAGCTTGTGAATGTATTTTTAAGTTTTGCTGTTCTAATCGCTACATTTAAAAATAAAAATAGAATTCTATTACTTTAATTTGAGCCATTTGATTTAAAACAAACGAATTGGATCAATCCGATTTAGAATTCAAAGTATTATTTTTTTTATAAATCTGGTCCATTTGGTCCGATTTAAAATAGTACCGTAAAAAAAAGATGTACATATACTCAGTTCGAACATAAAGTTGTTAAATATTAATAAAAATATAAATTTTTGCATTACTTTTAAAAATGTTTGAAATAGAAAAATACAAAACTATTTTACAAAACATGTTACAATAAATATATTTAGTACCGAAATTTCTTATAATAAATCATATTCCAGTAGATATTCCTGCATTGTAATGAATATTAGTAGATAAAAAAACAAGTCAAGGACAATATATTACAATGACACGAAGACATCATTTTTGGTGAGCCTAACTTTAAATCTTATCAAATTTTATAGTAAACGACGAATTCAAATTGTTGCAATCAATTTGCTTCATAAATTACACGTTTATATGTAAATTTTACAAATTTTCGAATTAATTTAGTATATTTAATTGGTAAAGAAATAATAAAATAAATATGTTAAAATAACTTATACAATTTTTTTACCGTTTAAATATTTTTAGTAAATAAATTAAAAAAATATAAATTTTCATTTAAATGAATCACTCATTAAATTTTGAATTCGTCGAATTCAATAAATTTTGAAATTAAACTTATTAAAAACTTGATGAGCTTGATAACACGCCGATCAATTTTTTTTTAATTAATAGGTATCACCAAATTGGTGCCATTTTACATTTGTATTTTGGTACTTCTTTCGATTTCATGAACATTTCTGAGTATACCAAACTAAATCATTTCTTGACTTGCTCTTTTTTTTTTGTGGGTGTCTTGTTATGCAATCATTATCGAATCTAAAAATGATAATATATCCATAGGGGAGATAGCATTAATAAGTAATAATTATTACGAAGATTCATGCTTTGGTGGCACGTGGATTAATGTATATCGTTTTCATTTTGACTACACCAACAACTAATAATGTATAATTAATGTTTGTCAAATCGAAATTTGGTAAGTATATATAATCATGCATGCTTTTGCATTCCCCAATTATAAACTAGACGAATTAATCACGCGTATACAGATTAGACATTAATTAGAGCTAGCCTTGAATTCTATCTAATCTATTGTTTAATTGAACGTGCTGCTTAAGTTAACTTCTTTTTGTTTCCCGTTGGATTTCACAAGTTGAACGTAATTACGTGTATTGTTTTCATCACTAGATTAAACACTGATTCTCAAGCAATAATTAGTGCGATTAAAGAGAATAAATGTGCATTTTCACTTATTTTGATGTATATATTTGATTATGTTTCTTTTTCTTTCAGGATAAGTCAGAAAATCAATTGAGACATATTCCAAGATACACGAGACAATGAAATGAAGAGAGAAACACTAATTATAGTCTCTTTTAAGGCGTGTTCGGCTATTAAGAAAGAAACGGAAATGGGTTTGAGTTCGAATCTAATTTAAATGGCCGAAACACTGTTTCCGTGGGAAAAAAAATTCACTCTGAGGGCCTGTTCGGCTGCCATCGCGCGTGTTACTGTTCACGCGGAAAAAAAAAATTCAATTCAACTGATTTTTTTTTCCCACGTGAATAGTAACCCGCTGTTTACTATTCACCCGTTCCTGTGCCCATTCCCGTTCCCGAGCTGTAGCTGAACAGGCCCTGAGTGAATTTTTTTTTTCCCACAGGAACAGTAACAGTTGAACACGCCCTTAGCGAAAAATAATTTCTACTGTATATGACATCATAAGCCCAAGTCACAAAATAATATAGGATGACACAAATTTTTTGCAATAAAATATAATTTATAATTATTTTAATGACTAATATATCTTTGTAATTTTTTTAAACATATGATAACAAAAACATATTTCATTTTATTTTAAATTAGAAGTAGACAAGTGTTTTTTCTTTGATCCCTGTGACTTGTCACTAATGAAACGCTTAGAGATGATTAAGAGATATATACTTGAGTTATGAAATCTTATAATACACTAAAAATATAATGATTCTCTGCACTTAGTAATTTTTTGGAGCTTTTGATGGAAAAACGTCAATCTAAAATTCTGAACCTATCTAAAAGTGAAATGAAACATATAGCATAGGAAATCGTTCATAATGCGAATTAATCCATACTACAGATTAATATTTAATCTAAACCATTTGATTTTCATACGAAAATACACTTGCAGACTAAATTTTACAATTTTTTATTTTTTAGATAGGTAGAAAATCATTGACATTCACTTTAGATTAATTAATTTCTAATTATTTTAAAATATTCTAAAAACTGTAAGTTTGACCTACGAGTATACTTTTATATGAAGATTACGTAAAACGATTTCCGAATTGAATCAATTATTTAAATTTTAAAAATGAAGATATTTACTGATAGTATAATTCAATATGAGTTTGCACAGTACCGTAGTCTCAGTACTCTTCTTCAATCATAACTATAGTAGAGGATTTTGCACAAAAGAAGAAGAATTTGATTAGTTATTTATCTTCTTTTTTTTAAAGAAAAAACTATATTTAAAACGTGTTGAGACTACCTTCGCATCTGATACTTGTAAATATTTTAATTAATATCTGAATGCATGTGATCGGAAAGCATGTATAGTGTGTCAGATTTTAAAAATTGGAAACAATATTAGTTAATAACAGATTAGAGGGGTTGAGGGCCCATCAATGTACAATTATTTTATTTATGATAATAGAAATCTATATCATCTATTTATTATCGATCGCTCATGACTGCAATTAGGTTTTTATTATTCGATATGTACCATTTAATTAAAATGAACATGTCAAATTAATCTGTTGATGTCATAGTGGGAATAAATTTTTAATGATGTCATTAAGTATTATTTTCTTATAATCAGATTGTTTTAGATCGGACAATCTAAATAAAACATATCATATAGTCTAAGATATCGAAAATAACAGGAGAAACGAAGATAGAATGATAGAACTATAATGCATTACATGCATGATATCTAAGAATTATGTATAACTCTAAGTAGCTAAGGTAGAACTTTCGAGTGAGGTCACCGTACTATGCATAGCGCATTTTGATATGTAATGTAGATTTATAGCTTCATTTGTAAAGTCTATATAATTAATATGAACTTTGGAGTAAATCTAGGGTGTGACGTGCTCACCAAGAGAGTTTGGTGAGCATAACTCTAAAAATACATCGGATCGGCTTCAAATGATAAATCCAAACCGTTGAAATTCATGTACTTCGTGAGTGATGCATGTACATTGAAAATTTTGGAAGTTTCGAAATAATTTGTTACGAGGTCAAGTGGTCAAAATAATGAATTTTTTAATAAGTTATTCATTTAGTTGTTTTATATATTCATTTTTCATTATTACTTTAACCGCTTGATCTCGTAGCAAATGAATTCGAAACTTTCAAAATTTTGCATGTACATGCATCACTCACGAAGTACATGGATTTCAACGGTTTGGATTCGTTATTTGAAACTAATCCGATGTATTTTTGGAGTTGTGCTCACCAAACCCTCTTGGTGAGCATGTCACACCCTAGATTTATTCTGAACTTTGCTCATGATTTTTATATGAAAATGTATTTGGAGACAAAATTTTACATTTTTCTTTTATACTTTTTGTTGGATAGAAAATCACTATTTTTGAATGATCTAGATCTAGAATCTTTAGATCAAGTGTGAAACTATTTAAAAAATATAAAATTCTAAAAAATATAAAATTTAGCATCCTATCACATTTTCATATAGAAATTATGTTGAACATATTAACTATTTGAACTTCGAAAATGGAAATATACATTCATAGTACAGACCAAAGTAGCTATGCATTGTATCCTATCCGATACTTCATATATGATTTTCGTATTGTATCGATGTATCGATGCCATATCCGTATCGCGTTAAGAATTACCGTATCTATATCGCATTCTATACGATACCCGTATTCATATTCATGCAACATAGATAGTACCATATATAGCCTCTCAGTACTTTTTGTATGAGATATACATATTTGTAGCCGATTTGGTAGTTTCAATAAGATATTAAAATGAAAATTAGTGTTCTTCCATTTATTCCAAATAAATAAATAAAGGAAAATCTTACACGATACTTGGAGAAAATATAATTGTTTTAAGCGATATGTTAATGAATATGTTATTTGTTTTAACCGACAAATTAATTTTAGCAGGGAGCTAGCCTTTTTAGAAAAGGAAAGAAATAATAAATTTGCCATATTAAATTACTGTAAAAGAGTACCAGTACCAGCTAGGAATAGGATGAATGATTAGATAATCTAAGATTCTAAAGCATGAAAGATTTTAAGTTTCCTTGTTATTTATTAATTATAAACACGTCGTCACCGGCGTGGAACTGCTGCTAGCAATAGTTAACAAAAAAATTTCTTTTACTTGTCACACAACGGGGAAAAAAATAGTTGACGGAAATTTTTTCATCACCGCTCGAGCGGAAAGGGGAATTTTAAAAACTTTATCATTGATTAATTACCTTGCTACTGTTGACACATTGTCAGCAGTCAGCTTCCGAATTTTTTTATTTTAGATCCGGACCGTCAAATCTGCTTAGACATGACATGAGTTGGCCCAGATTTCGGTCTCTCAGCATCTCAATCAGTCAGTCACAGATAATTAGGATTTGACCGGAAAGAAGAGCTTTTAGCGAGAAACTTTTTGCTATTTGCTATCTATCTAGCATTCTAGCTCTAGTCTCGTAGATCAATTAGTAATGTAAAACCTCTCCTTCCTTCTCTCATTAAAAGCAAAGCAGTATTCCTAAATTATTTTGCAAGCGAATATCCCTAAACAATTAGTAAAGACTCTTTGACATGGTCTCCAAATGCAGCTATCAGCAAGTAATTTCACGTTGATTCATTCATTCTGATAACTCAGAAAGATCAGAATTTGGGTTAACTCAGAGATCATTTCACATTACACAACCAGAAAGAAAGAAAGCGCGTGTAATAAAATAAGGCAAGGATCTGTCCGCAAAAAAGAAAAAGTGCCAACTAATTTTAGACTTAATTACCTGTAAAAACAACCAAATCCAACCGAATCAAATCAAACTGGACCTTCGCTCTCTAATCATTTGTTAAAAAAAAAATAACAATAACATATTAACAATGAAAAATTGAGAAAAAATAAAACCAAAAATTGGAAGGTTGAAGGAAGCAGAAAGGAAAAACAAGAAAGAGACCCACAACATCAACACGGTGTAGTCTCTCTAAATCTTTGACCTTGTCTCCCTTTCCCCCTTCCCCCCCACCTTCCTCAATTGCTTCGCTTTCTTTGCTTTTCCATATAAATTCCTAAAAAAGTTGAACTCTTTTACTTATTTGTATCTCTTTCCCACCTCAATTCTACACTAACTAATCCAATTCACCACAATTATTTTCTCTCTTCTTCCCATTTTCTTATAAAATTGTCTGTAAATACCACAATCTACTCTAAATTCGACACTAACTGATCGTAAATCCGTACAATTTTACCTAAATGGGTGGGTGTTTCTCTCTCTCGGCAACTAAAGTTGGTGGTGCAACGAGTTCCGATAGCAGAATGGCGCAAGCGGAGCAACATCAACGACCACAAGGTGTGGTCCACAGACAGAAGGAACTTAGAGTTAGATTACGAGCAAAGCCTGATTTTGGGTATGAAAGAAATTTTGAGGGTAAATATTCTATGGGAAAATTGCTTGGCCATGGGCAGTTTGGGTACACTTTTTGTGCCACTGATAGAAATACAGGTGATCGGGTTGCGGTAAAGAGAATTGATAAGAGTAAGGTAAGTTTTTTATTTAGAATTGTATAAGATTTTCCTTTCTTTAACTTAGTTGCACAAAAAAATTGGAATAAATGAGATATTGTTTGAGAAATTTTAGTTGGTTGTCATAAAGCCTTGTTTCGGTTATTGTTGAATGGCACAATTTAAGGCTTTTCTTATCATTGTTTGTAAAGATATTCTGATCAGAAAAACTTAATTTGTTGTACGTAATTTTTCATGGTGTTATAATTTGTTTTGTTTAGATAAATGGGGAGTTATTTCTTAAAAGAAGGATTAATCGAGGGTTCATACATGGTTTAGGATAAACCTAAGCTGGAATTATCGGAATATAGCAAAAGGTTAGGGGCAAAATGGTCTTCACTTGTTAGGTTGGATGTGGTCTTCCTTTTGGCCAATCTCTATATTATTTGTTTATTTGTTTCTAATTAATCATAAACTATAATACTGGTTTTTAACCAATGATTTCACATTAATGCTTTTAAACTATAACATTGATATTTTGGAGTTCAATATTATGGCCATATACTGCTAATAGTATTCAGATAAGAAAAAAAAAGCAAACTGTAATAAAATAAAACATAAATACAAATTGTAGTGAACCCACTTCTATCCTAACAACATCCTTTATTTTTTATGGTTCAAAATATCCTAACTGAAGTGATGCGTTTATATGCGTGCATAGTGTGTTAATATAATAGATGTTTTGATTATTAATTTATACTCAATTTTATATTCTTAAATGCAGAAGCATCAATCTCACTGTTTAATAGCCTCAGTAAGATATCAGACATCAAATTAGCAGTCCGAAAATACTATACAGATATATTTTATCCGTAATTATTTTAAGTGTCCTGTTATTATTGAAATCAATATTGAGTGACTTCGGTTGCATCTATATGAGTTTATTCATTTATTAAATATATTGTTTAATAATATATGAATTAATTACAGATGACAAAGCCTGTGGCTATAGAAGATGTAAAGAAAGAAGTGAGAATACTGTACTCTCTCAGAGGGCATGAAAATATAGTGCATTTCTTCAATGCTTTTGAGGACGATTCCTTTGTTTATATTGTCATGGAGTATGTACTCTATATCCTTTTTTTAACAATATAAGACTCTGGGATTTTATAAAAAATGGTCTGGCTTATTCAGAAATTACCTGCCGATTCCAAGTTTTCATTTTAATTAATTAAGGTTGACCTTTATCTGTATCTAAGTAAATACTTGTACTATAGGCTATCAATGCTTAAATCTAAATAGGGGTGACAGGTTATCAGAGCAAGCACTTTCTATAGTTAGGTTGGCACTTGCATATTAGAATATTAACATTTATATAGTTTTTGTGACACTTCAATATACAACCATATTCAAATAATAGTAGAGAGGGTTTGGTAAGTAATTTGGTTTTACTGATAGCTCTTTAAATACTAGAAATAACTTTGGAGTTTTGGTTTGTATTTTGTCAGATTATGTGAAGGCGGTGAACTGCTAGACAGAATCTTAGCCAAGTAAGCTTTGTTACCTGTACTTTTCCTTTTTCGATTGTTTCTGATATTTATTTTATTGCATTTAGCTTAGAAAGCAACGTTTTAATACTGTACCAGTCAGGTACAGCACTGATACTGGATATAACAGTCAATTGAATTTCAGCCTGAACATAATTTTCTTGTTTCTTTGTTTACTGGTATGCATAGGCTTGCAATTTATCATACATGCTGTAATCTAAAGTCTTTCTCTTACTCTATTTAAACAGAAAGAATAGCCGGTATAGTGAAAAAGATGCAGCAGTCATAGTTAGACAAATGCTAAAGGTGGTGGCGGAGTGCCACTTGCATGGATTTGTACATAGAGATCTCAAGCCCGAGGTACGAGTTTGTTTCTGTTGAAACTTTTAAATTACTTTTTGAGTGAGGCTACAGTACTATGCAAAGTGCGGACTGGTCCGTACTATGGATCAATATTTTCGTTCTCAAAAATCCCAATAGTCGATCTGAACCGTTCAACATGATCTCCATATGAAATTGTATTTGTAGATCAATTTTTACATTTTTTATACATATTTTTTTTACTTTTTTTAGATAGGTAGAAAATCACTTGATATAAAGATTCTAGACCATTCAAAAATAGTGATTTTCGACCTATCTTAAAAAATAGTAAAAAAATAGCCTGATATTGATTCATAGTACGGACCAAACCGTGCTATGCATAGTACCATAGCCTCACTGAATTTTTTCCATTTTTTGTTCCTTCCATGATTAGGCAAGAAGAAGAGCCATTGAATGAAGCCATAACTTTGTATTTCCAATATAATCTGGAGAAAAATGAAAATTTTGAGATTCTTTCTAAGAGGGATATTTTTGGGGACTGGTGAAAATATATAGCCTGATAATGATATTTCTTCCTATTTACAGAACTTTCTTTTCAAATCAACAACGGAGGATTCTCCACTAAAAGCAACAGATTTTGGCCTCTCTGATATTATCAGTCCAGGTTATTTTCTTTTCCGACGTATAAAGTTCACTTTTTAATCCATTACAAAGCAAATTTGGCAATCACTTCAATCTTCATGAAATGTTGCGGTTATTCCTAATAACATCATTATATCATGCATAGCTCAACTGAACATAAAGAAAATATTTGATGACCTAGAGTAGCTTGCGCAAAGAAGGAATAAAATTAGAACACACATCTCATATTTTGCTTGTTTTTGTAAAAAAAATTTGATTACACGTGAAGTTTCTTATAATGAAATGCAAACACAACATACAATCAGTTATTGAAGACTTTAAACTTGGTCAACATATTTAAATTTGCATTTGCTTTTTTTTTTTTTTTTTTTTTGTGAGGGAAGCCCTTTGGAAATTTGCATTGTTTAAAATAACCATTTTACCCATGTACAGTGTAATAATAGCCCAAGAAACCTGACCTTTGAAACTGAAAGGGTAATAGAAGAAATGACCCTGTCTATTCACACACACACACACACACACACACACACACACACACAATATGCAAACAATAATTGAAGACCTGGTCATCATATTAATGTTTGTACAGCATGGGATTAAGATAACCATTTTACCCTTGTACAGCGTAGTGTCCTGCAGCTAATCTTCTAGTTTAAAGCACCCAACCTAAATTTAAAAGAGTATAGTTCATAGAAACCCTATAGCACTCATTTTGAGAAGATAATCATATATTTGTGTAGGAAAAAAGTTTCATGATATAGTTGGGAGTGCTTATTATGTGGCGCCAGAGGTGTTAAAGAGGAGATCGGGTCCAGAATCTGATGTGTGGAGCATAGGGGTCATAACATACATTTTACTTTGTGGCAAGCGCCCCTTTTGGGACCGAACCGAGGATGGTATTTTCAGAGAGGTACATTAAAAATCTCCCATGATTTCCTGCAAGCAACAAAGTTGACATTTATATTTCGTGAAACCCATAAAGCTGTAAAATGTTACTTTATGTGATCCATATTCTGTTTATCTTTAAAAGTATCTTACTGTTTATACCCTCTGTGGACCAGACCCCTTGTTTGGGATTCACTCAGGATTGGCTGAAGAGAATTTTTTTTTTTAATAATTTCCATGTTTACCCTTACAAAACCTTGGAATTACTATTTTTATCCTGCAAATTAAGAAATAATTTATGCACACTGTTAACAGTGGGAATATGTCACCTATGTCCCACTTTATTCTGTTTAATAGATACATAAAATTTCTTGTATTATCATG
Source organism: Carex cristatella (assembly GCA_024447775.1). Taxonomy (NCBI): domain Eukaryota; kingdom Viridiplantae; phylum Streptophyta; class Magnoliopsida; order Poales; family Cyperaceae; genus Carex; species Carex cristatella. The sequence continues at coordinate 4,387,164 of JAJHPF010000034.1, read as the reverse complement.
CAGAGTGTGTGTGATATATCTTTTTTTTTTTTAATTTCAGTAGTGATTACTTACCTATGAATATGTTGAATATAAATGAACATAAAGTTAATGATACAAATAAGGGAAAACAAAAGAAATATAAAATACATTGCAAACTACAAATTAAGTAACTGAAAATTCAAAAGACAACCTATCTGGCAATTGTGAGATCTACATTTTCTTTCTGGGTAACATCCCTTTTGGGACCACATTTGTATGGTAGTCTTGCTTAATTAATAAAGAATGCAAACTCCCATCTTTTTGCTTTCTTTATGTAAAGAGAAAAGGTGATGAAGCAGAGGCCCTTTGGAATATTAAAATAACTTGAAGTGAAATTTAGCTTGTGATAGTCCTATTTGTTTTGTGATAATATGTATGGTTGTACGCATGAAATTGCTGATATATCATATTTTACACCATATGACACACTTAGCATTATGTGATTGGTTAATATGTATAAATCATTGTTTTTTGAAGGTATTGAAAAACAAGCCAGATTTCAGGAGGAAGCCGTGGCCAAGTATAAGTGTCGGTGCTAAAGATTTTGTTAAGAAGTTGTTGGTCAAAAACCCTCGTGCTCGCCTTACTGCTGCACAAGCCTTGTGTCTCTCTCTCTCTCTCTCTCTCTATAAGCGCGCAAACACACACACTCCCTCATCACTTACAACCCACGCTTTTTTTTTTTCACACATGCACATACATTAGGAAAAAAAAATCGTCATGCTACCCTGTACCGGTCCATGCTAAGTACATATGGTCATCACGTAAGCAATCTATTGCTTTCCCACCAAGTACTACTGCTGTTTAAATTTATGTTTTTGCCCAAATATGCACACAAAGAAAATGAAAATCACGAGTTATTGTGGTTGGATTTATATTCAGAAGGCGTATGGTACATTCCTAATTTATCATATTTGAATAATTATTAGATCGTCAATTTTTATTTTTTATTTTTTCAGCCCATCCATGGGTTAGAGAAGGTGGGGAAGCCACAGAAATACCAGTGGATATATCAATTTTATCCAACATGCGTGAGTTTGTCAAGTACAGCCGCATGAAGCAGTTCGCACTGAGGGTATATATTTCAAATATGTCCTTTTGCTTAAAATATATTTCTTTTGCTTTTATGAAACTAATTGTAATATTACGGTTAAATGTTAAGGCACTAGCAAGCACATTGGACGAAGAGGAGATATCTGATTTGAAAGACCAATTTGATACCATAGATGTTGACAAAAATGGTGTAATTAGTCTTGAAGAAATGCGACAGGTTCTCGTTTTATGTAATTCATTCTATATAGTTATGTTAAAATTTTGTGCATGTTTCCCCTTATTTCTATCTTGAGTAGGGTTAAACTACCTCATTGTTTTCCTGCCCCAATCATTCCTATCATCCTTATATCCGTTTCATAGCCCAAACAGTCGTTCTGAACTACTCAATATGATCTTCGTTATAAAATGTGCTTGGAGACCAAATTTATATTTTTTGGAATTTTTTTTTAGATAGGTACAAAATCACTGTTTTTGGATGGTATGGAATCTTATGCAAAACAGTGATTTTGTGCCTATCTAAAAAATACTAAAAAAAATTCCAAAAAAATATAAAATTTGTTCTGCAAGGACATTTTACTACGGAGATCATGTTGAGCGGTTCGGAAGGACTGTTTGGACTTTAAAAAAGGAGATAAAAATGTGAGACGTGATTGAGCACTCAAAACAATGGGCATTTTAACCCTACTAATTTAACACTCTTATATTTTTCTGTGTAACTCAACCTATCAAGTATAATTTGTATTTTTTTTGTTGCAATAGGCATTGGCAAAAGATGTGCCATGGAGATTACGGGGTCCGCGGGTCCTTGAGATACTCAATGCGGTACAGTATATCAAAACCCCAATAATTTGATTTTTCTCAACCTTATAATTTGAATTAACAATAATTGCTCTTTTGGTACATGAACAGATAGATAGCAACACAGATGGGATGGTGGATTTCACGGAGTTTGTGGCGGCCGCATTGCATGTGCACCAAATGGCCGAATTGGATACCGACAAGTGGTACTCACGCTGTCAATCTGCGTTTAACAAATTTGACATCGATGGAGACGGCTTCATTACTCCTGATGAACTTCGAGTGGTACGTGCCATTTGTTCACTTTGAACCAAACATAAGATCTTTTGAAAGTTTGCAAATAAGTCCTCTGTTTTGATATTATGCATAAAACTGTTCCTTAAAATTTATGAAATTCTTTTGTTGAAGAAATTTTTTCTGAAAGTATCTTCCACACCAGTACTCTGAATCAGGATTTTTTTTAATTATTTTTCTTCATTGTTTGAGCTATAATTTGATTTTTTAAGTTATTTTTCTACTTGTTGGTAAATGGTATTTAGTCAAAGCATCCAAATATTGACGCTATGGTATAAAAGAATAGCGCGGAATGGTCCATATTATGGATCAATATCTCCGTTTTTTAATGTCCAAACAGTTGATTTGAACTGCTCAACATGATTACCGTATGAAATGTACTTGATCAAATTTGACATTTTTTAGAATTTTTTTATTACTTTTTTAGATAGGTAGAAAATCAGCTGATCTAGAAATTCGAGACCATTCAAGAGTAGTGATTTTCTACCTATCTAAAAAAATAGTAAAAATATTCTAAAAAATATAAAATTTAGTTTGCAAGTAAATTTTCATATGGGATCATGTTGAACAGTTCAGATAGACTATTTAAACTTGGGAAAATGAAGATATTGATCCATAGTAGAGACCAATCCGCTCTATGCATAGTACCATAGCCTCAACTCTTTATTAAATGCATCGAGCAGCAATAATTACGCTCGTCTTGGCCCATCCAAAAGCTAGTACCTGTTTAATATATTAAAAACTTATTCCACCTTTTATTAACAGCATACCGGTTTGAAGGGATCAATAGAACCATTATTAGAGGATGCTGATTTAGACAAGGACGGTAAAATAAGCTTGTCAGAGTTTCGGAAGCTTCTACGTACTGCTAGCATGAACATACCAAGCCCCACTGGAGTTACCAGAGACATCAGACTTTAATAATATCGATATTGATCTCTTTGTACCACTGGTGTGTACCATATGGAAATAGAGAATTCATTTTTTTTTTGTTGTACGTGTGCAGCGCAGAGATGCTAGTGTTGAATTTTTTTTTGTTAGGGTTAAGTTTGGATAAATCAGAAGAATCCCGACGAAAATAATTTAGGAGGAAATAGATGTATATTGGATTTTGTTTTTGTTTCATAGCTTTGTATATGGTGTGTATTGGCGTATTGCTAATGAGAGATGGAATTAATTTCATTTTTCGTATATATTACAATATTTCATTTAATTTTTTTACCTACTTAATAGTTTTAGGGTTTTATTATTGTACATATATCCGGCATGATATGATAAACCATTTATTTTATTTTTCTTTTCTTTTTGCTAACGACATAATAATTGAATCTATATGCAGTGGAGTAAAAAAAAAATAATTGAGCTTTGCACAATCAGAAAATTGATTTGCCATATAAAACAACTGATAATAGACCAGGACAGAAATTGGTTGGTTCTTTGTTTTTATTTACGTTCTCTGTAGAATTGTTCTAGGGAACCAACTCACAATTTGAATTTGGTATATGGATCCGGTTACAATTTTAGAAAATATGTGACGATTTGCAAGTGGTAATTTTTTTAACAGAACTGTTTTTGCTTCATGCAGCGCATATACTATAGAATCAAAACAGCCCTGCATACGGTTTGTGTACTGCATGAAGGCAAAACTACTCTGTTAAAAGTCTTTACCCATTTGCAAGGTACAATTGTGAAGTGTTTGATGTAAATTTCTTTGAAGAATATTTTTAAGTAAATAATTAAGCTGACATCTTCGTAATTAATTAGTAATTGAGTTTTACAATAATTCCATAATGAAAAAAATTGCAAAGTACAGCAATCAAGAGATAAGATAATAGAGGACAAAAATGAGAAAAAAAACTCATAATTATTCTATTTTCCAACAAAATAAAATAATATTTATCTACCAGAAATATTTCAAACACTTTAATGTGTCCTTATAATTACAAAACAGGGGAAGACTACTCTATATAAAGGTTTCATATTTTACTGAGCTTTTCGGAGAAATATTTTGACAGAGCAGTCTTTTTATTACTGTAGTGTTATTTCAACTCTATTATTTTTGTGCTGTATGAATTAAAAATTGTTCTGGCAAAATCTTCATCCGCCTTTTGGCGACAGATTTTTAATTTTTATATTTACATTATGTTATCGGTAGTATTTCAGTTCAAATGTAACCGGTCTCCAAAATTTATTATATATGTATCAAATGACGATTTAAACTGTTCAAATAGAGTGATGAATTTATATGTAAAAAAATTATATATTTTTTATAACATTTATTATCAAGTCAAACTGTCAAAGATGATAAAAAATAAATACATGACAATTAACTTAAAACCATATTTAATAACGCTTGACTTCATACTAAATGAATTTAAAAGTATTTTTTTTTTTATAATATTGGCAGGAAAAAGAACATGAAGCAGCAATCATTCTTATTTCCCATATATAAACAAGAATACTGAAATCCTGATTAAAAAAAAAGTGAGAAATTAAGTGACTAAATATTTGTTTAAACTTCTTTATTTGTAATGAATTTGTAAATGAATAGTAAAGATATTAACAGTGCTGTTTTGATTTCATACATAGCATAAATAATAAAATTAAAATAATATATATATATATATATATATATATATATATATAAATTGTGCGCTATATTAAACTAACACAACATTATCATTATCTTTAATTGGACCCCTGTAAATACTTACCTCTAAGCTATATGTGTGAAATTTTGATTACAGTCCCTTAAAAATAATGACTTTGATTTTTTTTTCCCAACATGTCATATAACAACATATATACTTTAACTCTAATATATATAAACTCAATGACATATTCACAATAAAAAAATTCTTTCTAACCATCACTGATAAAAGCATAGCAAATAAATCAGTTAAAAAAAAAAAAAAAAAAAAAAAAAACTATAACAAGGAAACTTAGAATCACAAACATAATAAAAGAAATTAACCTAGCTACCACATAAAATTTGAAATTGCAAATTAATGTAGACTGGCAAACGCATTTAATTCTTCAGAAAAAAAAACAGAAACATTAAAACCTTCTCATCATCAATACAGCATTGAAAATCCAGCGAAATATACAGGAAAAAACTTTAAAGCACATTAAACTTAATCAATTTATTTATTTTTAAATAGAGGTTACATTAATTTGATATCCAGTTCTTTTTAGATATCTTTTGAGAAAATTGAACATATATCTTTTCACACAGAAGTAGGTCTATCACCATTTGTACTAAATCTGTGATTCTATCTAACCTTTCTAATTTTATTACTCAAAATGTTAGAATCATTGAATTAGTGAAATGTTACTCAAAATATAGCTAATTCAATATTATTTTCAACTTATGACTTCATGTTTAATTAAATTAGTGAAATAACGCTAATTCAATATTATTTTCAACCTTTCATGGAATGTTTAGATTAGTGGAATAACGCTAATTCAAATTAATCATTAATGATGATGTTATTTGAAAAATAAAAAAAATCATATATTTTAAAGTATATCAGATGATGATCAAGTAATATTTAAAGAGCCCTCTTAATTCTTATATAAAAAAATTGAAAAATTGGTTATTTGCCACTCCAAAGTCTTCAAATTAAAAAAATGTCACTCCGAAATTAGAAATCATCCTAATGCCACTCTAAACTTAGTTATCTTTTAATTTTACCACAAATAAACAATTAGTCATGTTAAAAAAAATTAAAAAAATAATGACTAAAATACCCTTAGTCAGTCCGCCTTCCGCCGCTAGCCAGCCAGTCAATTCAAAGGCCTACAACATCACCATAAACAAGTCGGTACCAGTAAACCACAAGCACAACACACATTTCGCAATCACACAACCAAACCAGAACAGGTACCAGTGGTACCTATTTCACGCAAAGCACCAGAACAAAGCACAAATCAGAGCCCAGGACAACAGAACCAACAAAATAACCACGCACAGGCCCAACAAAATCAGAACCAAGATAACCAACACACATCATCCAACTAATAGAAAAAGAATGGTGGTGCTTTAATGTTTACCCGAGAGAAGCAACAGGTCAAAGAGACGCATGACACTACGCCGGTACCAAGGTTCCCGCCTCGCCTCACGGCCGTTAGAAATTTCAGCAAGCACCACTCTAGAAAGCACCACAAGCACCAAGACAGCACCAAGGAGGAGGAGGAAATGTTGTAAAGGGTATAATTGGAAATACAAAGACACATATTTCAAAACATCATTTTTCAGTTAAGAGTTGTGTATTAGTGGCAAAATTAAAAGTTAACTAAGTTTAGATTGGCATTAGGATAATTTCTAATTTCGGGATAACATTTTTCAAATTTTAAGATTTTGGAGTGACAAATAACTAATTTTCCTAAAAAAAATTAGATGCTGACTTGCATGCCTCCATTGCTGCAAAGCATGTTTTTTTGTTTTTCACGGATAAATTTTTTTTTAGACAGTATTAAAGTAGTGTAATTAATCAACCGAATCATTCATGCGAATCTTATCAGGTAATGTACCTTTGTGTCCAAACAGCATGATCTTATCAGGAGGGGGGTTTTGGTCCGAATTACATCAAGATTTGTGCACATTTCATTTGCACAAATTCTAAAGTTGTTCATGCGAATCTTGATGTTAATTGGACGGCTCCGACCAGACATCAGATTAAATTTGATCGGCCATAGTACCAGACCCAATTCGATCTTATCAACATATATGCTTGTTTAATTACACAAAGTAAAAGAATTAAGAACCTCTGGGCTTGACAATGGAGATCAACACTGTGTCTGTGTGTATGTATATATAGCCATGAACATGATTCGCAATAAGTCATTCATTCATCCCTACAAATATTTCACAAAACAAAAAATTAATTACATACAAATTGCAATGTCCACCAGCTCACTTGTAGCTTATGGGCTGATTTTTTTTAGCGCCGTTGTTTGTTCGAATGCCGATCCATTGTACGACGAGTTTTATAAATGGATCAAGGAGAGCCAGAAGAGGTACAAGAACGAAGCCGAAAAGTTGAAGCGATTCGAGATTTTCAAAACCAACTATCAATTTATCAATTCTTCGAACAACAATCCCGACTTAACCTTCACGCTTGGTTTGAACAAGTATGCGGACTTGACGAACCGAGAGTTCCTCGCCTTGCTTGCTGGATACATCCCGGTAACCGACAAACGACCCTCTACGGCTTTCAGATACGATATTATGACGCCTCTTTCGTTTGTTGATTGGTGGACACGCGGTGCAGTGACTCCAGTGAAAGACCAAGGCAAATGTGGTCAGTAATCAACAAATGTTATTCATTAATTAGTACAAATTGCATGTACTTTTAGATTAGTACTTAACTATTACACGTACGTTTGCAACTATATATATATATGTTCATGTAGGCAGTTGCTGGGCATTTGGTACAGTTGCTACAATTGAAGGAATAACAAAAATCAGGAAAGGTACACTACCAAGCCTTTCAGAACAAGAATTAGTTGATTGCGTTAGTGAGTGCAAAGGATGCAATGGGGGCCGGCCAGACACCGCATTCAAATGGGTGACAAAAAATGGGGGCATGACCACCGAGTCAGATTATACTTACAAAGCGCAAAGCGGCACTTGCAACACCACAAAGGCCAAAAATTGCACAGCGGTAATCACCAGTTACGAGGATGTTCCCAGTGGCAACGAGACTGCCCTGATGAATGCTGTGTTCAACCAACCGGTCATGGTAGCCATCGATTCTGCCGGGCTTTTGTTCCAGTTTTACAAAAGTGGTATCTTCAGAGGCCCCTGTGGGGGTAAATCTTGACCACGTTGTGACAGTAGTCGGGTACGGTGGAGAGGGAATCAACAAGTACTGGATGGTGAAGAACTCGTGGGGTACATCATGGGGGGAAGATGGCTACATGCACATGTGGAAGGATAGCGGCATTGTATCAGGACTATGCGGTATAGCGCTTGTCAGCTCTTATCCGATCCCGTAGTTTGATCAATGCATGGTAGATTAATTAAGCTCGATTGAACCATCTGTTAATTTACTGTCATAGTATATATATATATATGGAAATGAAACAAGGTGCTTTGCTTAATTGCCTGGGAGGTCCATCAAATTTTGGATCAGTACTGTTAAAATAATCAAAAGGAAAATGTTTTTTTCGATGAGAAGCGAATGGTAAAACACAAAATCAATTTTTTGATAACCTATTCTTGCTTCATTTCCTGTTGGCAAAACCTTTTTTAATGAGGCCTACATGTTACCATTAATAAGGGTCTAGTAAGTTAATTTGTAGTTGTAGCCCTTTGTAGGTTTACACCTTATTAAAAATTGTTAAATGTACGCATTGTTTCTACTTTTCTACATACTAACAAATGGAGGAGACTCAGGAGGGTAAATGTTCTATTTTAATCTGGATAAATCTCATGTAATGTAATCAATGTTAAAATTGCATAAACAAAGAGGTCTAAGAATCAGACTTTAATATAGTGACAAATGATTGTTTACTACATCAAATGATAGTTTAGGTTCTAAAAGTAATAACATATATATGTATATCAGATATTTTGTCTCTTTTTTTTGGTTCAAAAAACTTTAAAAAAGTTATAACCTTTACAATATATACCATGTTATCCTTTGATACATGTCAGTTATAATTACTCTGAACACGTAGTAGTGTCAATTAATTAGTGCTCATCGGAGAGAAATGAATATAAAAGAGTGAGGTTAATTATGTTACTTTGCAATGCATAGATAGATCCATACTATGAATTCAAACAATTGATCTTAATTGTTCAACATGATATTCATATGACGTCGTTTGCTGAAGTTAGAATAGTCTGCACAAATTTTCATAAAGACATAAAGCGGTAAATTAAGGACTGCTAGGGGATAGTTAATAAACAAAGGCTCTTTAAACAATTATATATTTTGATAATTAATCAAATAACAATTAATTGATCATTTTACTACAAAATCAGGATGGTCAGTTGGAATTAGCAACTTGGGTGTAAGATTTTAATCTGGGATTCAATGCTGCTTTACTTCATTTTGGTACAAGCATACTATGAAATTAATTTCAGTTGGAGAGATTCATCCCAATTCCTTCGCTTTGAAATAAATATTAAGTTTATTTTGGCAAACAACTGAAAAGGGAAATTAAGATACCAAATACTACAACTACAACACTTCAGGTGAGGTCAAGTACTATCATATATATATAAGCCAATATTGTCAATTCTATGTTGAACATCACAACACCACTATTGGATTACATGGCACTACATGGGCTCCAAGAGGATGCACATGTAAAATAGTAGCTTTCAAAGGATAAAAATGCAAATAACCTTGTTAGAGGGTATATATACAAATATCAACACAATAGAAGTATCTAAGATTGATTCAAGTACCAAAGAGAGATCCAAATTGGTGAGAAGGTTGCTCCCTTCTTTTGGAAGCATCATCATCTCATTTTTCCTTTCTGCATTGTCTGTCTCAACGGTCTGCAGATCAGCAACATGTTTGCAGATCAGCAACATGTTTGCAAATTAGTCCTCCTCTAGCAGAAAACTACCACATTTTGGGTTTGGTAATATGAAAACAACAATTGGGAGAAGCAGAAATCCAAACGGAAAAATTTGTAAACTGGCCAAAGTTTGCGACCATTGTCTGCAAAATAGTTAATATAAGTAACATTCCTACGATTAGATTAGGTATCATCTGAGCTGGCTTAGAAAAACCCTTGGCTAGCGTCTTTGATTTATGTTTCAACCCTGTGCAATTAGTTAATATAAAAAGGACAATTAAGTGACAAAGTTTATCACATTGGAAAGCTCCATAAGTGATTTATTTGCATAATTTTGTGCAGTTGGTTCTGAGAACTATTTGATATGACTTAATTTCAATTACAATTTTAGGTTCTGATAAAGTGATAAACCAATCTCTTTAGGTATAAATATTTGTGCACATAGTCCTCGTCTAAATTTAATTTACTATGTTATTATGCTTGCTTTGACCTAGTAAACAATGTATTTATATATACTACGTCTATGCCAGTTGCCATTTTATGCATATATAGCATCATCTGAGCATATAAGCACTGAAAAAAATAAAATATATATATTTTTTCTCTCTAAACTAAGTCTAGAACCGTGTACTTAATTCATATTACGCAATGTAAACAAGGATTAATATATATTTCACATAATGTATACTAGTTGAATTAATTCTTGTTGAGATCATATTTTGCATGCATCAATATCATCATATATTCTCGACTTTCTAGCGACCGCGTTTGAAAAAATTATCTTTTAGAAAATTCCGATCTAAAAATAAAATACCACATACATACCGTCAATTGTTGCTTCCAATGGTTGAATATATCTGGTGGAATCTTCAAAGCACTTGTATAATTTAATTTCCAGCGGCTTAAATTAATTCAGTGAAAAATTAAATATGAATTATAAATATATATTGACGTTGTCTTGCACAGGAACAAAATAATCCGAATTATATATAATTATGTTTAGATAGAGTGCAAGAAAATGTCAACCGTGCTTGTCAAATTATACCCACAATAAATTAATTAATTAGCAGGACCCAAATTCGAAGAATTATCCAAGAAAAGTTCTTTATTGTAACTTGCTGCTTTAATTTACAAAATTTGATCTTGTCAACAAAATATCACTCGTTCAAGCCAACAGATGCATAATTTACCTATATATATATATATATAGACATGTTAATTAATTAATTTGAGCACCCATGCATTATATAAATTCGTACAGGCCATAGCCTTTCAAATCATCCCAATTAATTAATACATCTCTCCTCTCTAATTAGCAATGGCCAGTTTCATGCACTCTCTAGTTTTCTTCCTAATTTGTGGGCTTATATGCAGCACCGTTGTACCTTCGACCGCCGATTTTCTCAGCGATGAGTTTCAGAAGTGGATGAAGGAGCATGGTGTGGAATATAATAGCAAAGCCGAAGCGCTGAAACGCTTTGCTGTATTCAAGGCAAATTACTTATTTGTCGAAGCATCCAACCGCAATCCGCAAGTCGGCTTCACGCTTGCCCTTAACAAGTATGCCGACATGACAAATGACGAGTTTCTGGCCAAGTTTACGGGATACACCCCTCTGAGTACCAGACAAACTTCGACATCATTTAGGTATGGAGATGCAACGGTGCCATCATCGATCGACTGGCGCTCGCTTGGTGCAGTGACCAATGTCAAGGATCAAGGGCAATGTGGTGAGTATAGATAGTACTATAGTAGTGTCTTACAGAGTTACATTGGTGCAAATATATATGTGTGCATTATAATTCAATAAATACATTTTCAGGTTATGTTGTCATTATATAATTTTAATTTTAGTTAATTACACCAAAATAACTATTGGACATACAAATACAAAGTGAAATATTAAAACATGATCAATACAATATTACAATCTGAATTAAATAAATAAGCAACCAAAAAAGGGATTAATTAATATCAGTCTATCTATGTGTTCTATACAGGAAGTTGCTGGGCATTTGGCGCAGTTGCGACAATCGAAGGGATAACTAAGATTAAAAAAGGCTATCTACCAAGTCTGTCAGAGCAAGAGTTAGTCGATTGCGTAACGGATAGTTACGGGTGTGAGGGGGGCTTCCAAGACTCTGCTTTTGAATGGGTGATACAAAATGGAGGCATTACCAGTGAAGAAGACTATGTATACACCGCCCAAAACGGCACTTGTGATGCAACAAAGACAAAAAATCATGCTGCTATAATAACTGGCTATGAGCAAGTCCCTAGTGGCAATGAAAAGGCGCTGATGAATGCGGTCGCTAACCAACCAGTTACAGTAGCCATTGAGGCAAGCGGGCCCTTCTTTCAGTTCTACAAAAGCGGCATTTTTCGGGGCCCTTGCGGACTAAACCTAGACCACGCTGTGACCGTGGTTGGTTATGGTGGAGAAGGATTCAGCAAGTATTGGATAGTGAAGAACTCGTGGGGATCGACATGGGGCGAGGATGGTTACATACGCATGTGGAAAGATAGCGGCCTTCCATTAGGCGTATGCGGTATAGCATTCGAAGCTTCCTACCCGGTAGCTTGATTGAACACTTTATCGATCTACTGGTACAATCAATGACAATGATGTGGAATGAGTTAATTGCTGTCTTGTTATGATTATTGATTATTTTTTTCATCCTAGTTAGCGTATGTTAAATGTTAATTATGAATAAAATAATTGTTTGACTTTGGTGAAAGTATGCATTCTTTATTGTTTGTGTGTGTGTGTGTATAAGATTGTGCTTTTGGATGAATTCAAATTCTAACATTCTTTTAAATATTTGGGCATCCGTACTATAAACATCCATGTATACGTTTCTCATAGCTTCTGCGTATACGTCTTAGTTCAGATTTGGATGACAGAATTGGTAAACTAGGGAAAAATTAGATGACAGTGTTAGTGAACTTGGGCAAATTGGAACTCTCCGATTCATTACACATTTATCCTTTTGCTCAAGAAATGGCAATTGGGACTAACATGTGTATATACTTCCGAATGGTTTGCTTTTTGTTGAGGTCCAGCTACCTGACGGGCCATTAATTGGGCCACATGAGCATTAGAAAATTTCAGGTTCAATGAAATTGTGCCAGATGTGTACTGGGCAGCATTACGGACCTAGAGCATTTTTTTCTCTCATAGTCATAATCGACATGGTGGCAAAGATATTAACAACTTTTTCTTTTTAGCACAAATCATTTTGTTTCTTTATTTTGATTCTTACAGTCGGTGTGTTGCATGAAGTCAAAATAGCACTGTCAGTATCCTTACCCAATGTACAATTAGCTGTGAGAGATAACAAGGTTGTCTTCTATTTCAACTCCAATTTAAATATCCTTAAACCACAACATGCCTTGATATGGTGGGAACAAAAATTCCACTTAATATTAAAATCTTTATTTGGCTCTTACGGAAAAATAAAATATTGACTAAGGCAGTTTTACAAAATATTAACCAAAGGATGGCAAGAACTAGCATTTGGTATAATTTAGTATAGTGGTAAAGACACATTAGCATTTGGTATAATTTGATACAGTGATAAAGATACATGTCTTCTTATGTGAGACTGAGAGGCCATGAGTTCGAAATCCAGATAGAAAAAATCATTTGTTATAAAAACTAACATATTAGATTTGAAAGGCAAAGACCTCCATCCCTATTTCAAAAACAAACTAAAGGATGGCAAGGTGCCCCTTATTGCCATTTTTTTCCCTTTAGAGCAACACAGAGAAACAGTGGACCACTTGTTTGTCTCATGTTCCCTTGTCAGAGCAGTTTGGTTCTTAATTGGAATTGGACAGGACCAACAACACACATGGTCTACTGTCAGCGATGTTATGCAGTATGCTCTGAGCCTCACATAATCTCAGCAAAAAGCTTTCTTTATAAGCCCATGCAGATTACTTATGTTGGCAGGATCAATCTTAGCTTTGTTGGTTTTTAGTTTTTAAGCATAAAGTCATTATAGTGGATGGTTGTATAAAAAAATTGTTTTGCTATTGGTTTTTCTGAAGAGATGTGATCCAAGGGTGTTTCTTGGAATTAATTTTGGATGTGGTGTTTTCTACTGATACTGGTATTAGTTTAGATATTGGGTTTGTGTTTTAACAGGTAGAAAAGGTCAATGATGTTAAAAGGATGGGCCTGAGACTTGAAGGCATCTCACACTCCTGTACCAGTCTTTGGTACAGTTGCTTGCTGACAGTTCTATCGATGATGTATGTGTTGTGTACTGAGACAAATTCTACCTGTGGTTTCTTTTTTGATAGTTAAGGTGGTTACTAGGACTTTGTACGTTGCTCAATTTTAGTAATAAAATGGGCTTTTCTTCAAAAAATGAACTGTATGAACAGATACAGGATTTTAACAAGAGATGAATTATTTATTAAGCATAACCGCTTCCTCCATGATTGCATGCTTTAAGCATCATCCCTGTCCGTTAGAGACCAAATGATATTGGTTCTGAATTAAAAAAAAAAAAAATGAGTTATTAATCTATTGAGCATTACCATCTTTTCCATTTAGAACCAAAAGTTTGCAAATAATGGCTCATGATACTATACTCAACAATCTCAAAATAGATATCCAGACATATATCATATAAGAAATCTCAAAGTAGGAAAACAAAGAAAGATTCACTTGAGTCGAATTATTATAAAACCAGAGCAGAAAACTACATAACAAAAGCTAAATCTCGACATATGTGCGAAAAATGACATCGCACTCTTCTCTACTTCTTGGAATCCGGAGAGGAATCGTCTTGCCAAGTAGCTTGCCATTGCTTGTCATAGTAGGTTGTTTCTTGTATAATCTTCTTTAGGTTCTCTATATCTTCATTGTTTCTAACAAACAATACACCGAGTACTGATATAAAGAGAAGGGTCTTGCAAAAGAAGTTCGAGGTCTGGTCAACAATCCCGACACCGGTCAAACTGTCGACAAAATAAGCCATGAAGAAACCAATCATAGCCGCACGACCTATGTAAAGAACAATAATTTCACAATAGTAAACAAGCAATTTAATTATGTCGTGCTAATATGAGGCCGTGTTAGTAATAGTTCTATTGACTATTTAAAAGATAATTGTGAAATATCAAGTGGTCAACAAAATTTGATGCGGTATATGAGGCATTGGAACTATTTTTTTTTAAACAAAAGAGGCCTCAAGCAATCAATTAAGCATCAATTAGCCCTCTTCTGATCATGCAATTAAGTCTCAATAACATAATTCTGTTTCAAATTTCATCTAGTCTTGCCAGGGAACACTAAACACCAAGAAAGAAAAAAAAAAAATTAACCATTTAGTCTCTCAGCTTCGGGGAGGTGAAATCTTTTAATCCATGCCCACCAAGGTATAATCGAAGTGTCAAAAAATACCATCTGATCAGTATCTGTTGCTTCTGGATATTCCTCTAGCCATTTCCTCCTCCTTGCCTCTGATTAAAGGGATACAATATTATTTGTAGCATTAAATGCCATATTCACAAATAACAGGTACATATATGCATAATTTATATTTTTAAGGGGCTATCACTTTATGTAACCAGAGATATTTTTGTGATGCTCCTTCTCCGATTGATACAAACCTGTTTACTCAATCTAAATTCACCAAGGAAAGCACATTATTGAGATTTTAGATAGAGCCTATGGCAATAACCATTAACCAACAGATCATGTAAAACGGGTATTTCAATAAAACCCAAACTAAGTGCAAATTACGAAACAAAATCTGGCATTAGAATTGCTAGAACATGAAGTTGCGAGCTTACCAGCATCTATGACAGCATCCCAATCAGTTCTCCCATTCTTTACAAATTGGTCCAAATCCCAAGTACCCTTCACCCATCTCGGGTCATTAAACCTTTTTGGTACCTCTAATTTCGCCTCATTGGTTGCAACAGTGCCAGGAGAGAGCAAATCTTGCGGTGCTTTTTCTTCCACTTTCTTCTCTGCGTGCGCATTTACCTCCAATTTCTCATCCAATGAAGGCGAAACAGTGGAGGTGGAGGTGTTGATGCCTGATTTTATAGGGTGGAAGGAGAGGAGGGTGGGTCTTTTGGGGATGAGAAAGAGAGAGGATTTGGTTAAGGGTTTAGTGGAGAAGGAAAGAGAGGAGGGGATTTGAGCGAAAGTAGCCATGTGTGTGTGAGAGAGAGAGAGAGATTGTAGGCTCAGGTTGTAATAAACTATTTTTATTTTTAATTATACGCCTGTCAGCCACTGACAAGATTTCGAGAGAGAGAGAGGGGGTGGGGGATCAGATGCAATGCGAGTGTGCTCTTTCTCAGTGTTAAGTGGTTACAAGTCGCATGAGTACAACATTTGAGGGTATGGGAGTAGTATGGGACAGTGACAAGAAAACGGAAGTACACGAGACATTGTTTTGTAAAATGTTTGAAATTGGCTTAGGTTCTATGCTATTATCCCATATTTAGTTGTGGACTAAAGCTGATCTAAGTTGGAATTTAGACTGGACTAAATTTAAAATTATTTCATATTAGACCAGTCAGTTTAAATTATATTTGGTAGAATAACAGTAGTTTAAAGTCTTTATTCCATCTTTAGTTCACAATCAAACATGGGACTATAGTTCAAAAGAGGAGTTTGGTGTTATTGTTTTGAAAAAATTATTATTTATTATGTTTGATTTTATACTAAATAAATTTATAAATTATACATATAAGTCCATAAATGACGAAGTAAATTGGTTTAACAGATTGAATTCATCGTTAAAAATCAGTTCAATTGACAAGAGAGGTTTCGTGTTATCACTTTGAAAAAAATCATTATTGTTATGTTTGACTTTATACTAAATAAATTTATAAATTATACATATAAGCACATGAATGACGAAGTAAATTGGTTTAACCAATTGAATTCATCAATTGAAATCAATTCAATTGACAAGAGATGTTTCGTGTTATTGCTTTGATAAATTCATTGTTGTTATTTTTTATTTTATACTAAATAAATTTATAAATTTTACATATAAGTACATGAATGACGAATTATATTGGTATAACAGATTGAATTCATCGTTTGAAATCAATTCAATTGACAAGAGATGTTTCGTGTTATTGCTTCGAAAAAATCATTATTGTTATGTTTGATTTTATAATAAATAAATTTATAAATTTTACATATAAGCACATGAATAACGAAGTAGATAGGTTTAACGGATTAGATTCATCGTTTGAAATCAATTCAATTGATTTTCAAAATAATAGCACATAACATCTTATTATATCCATTACACCTTAGTCAAACTTTTTTAGTTTACTTCTATCTTCCATCTGTATTTATTTAGATATTTTTCATCTAAATTTAAAAATTAGTTATTTTCGTTTAAACTTAACTATTTATTAATATGTTTATTTCTGAATTTTATCACTAAATAAATATAAATTAATAATGATTAAAAAATAAATTGACAATTTTAACTCCTTATCAAAACATGTCTCTATAAAGGAAATTGCTAATATGCTACGCGTAGCATAGAGGGCCTCTGTCCAATAACTTATTATTTGAGTTTTTAAAATTCTAACGGTCGATCTAAACCGTTCAACATGATCTCCATATGAATATTGTTTTGGCCGACTAAATCTCCATGTAACTTGATTCCGATTGCATCATTTGCGGGCCACAGTTAATGTGAAAATGGCATTACCATTTAATAGATTTCCTGTCGACATTGGCGTTTAGAATTTGCTTTGTGCTACTACATATATTGTATAATATTTCTTCAGAGCTTCTGATACAGCTGTATCATTGTAAAGAAGGGTTACCACTTACCACTTTCCACTTACCATACTGCTCATATCAATATATCATAATGTACCGATTTTTTTATTAATCAAAATAAAGTAAAAAAAATATCGAAAAAGAGGATAAAATCTGATGTTTTTTGAAAAATAATAAGACCGGAATAAATTATTCCGTCTCTACGGACGGGACAAACTACTACGTCTCTCTTAATGACATCCCAACACTAACAATTAACTAAACTAAGCCGTTAAAAAAAAAAAAAAAAAAAAAAAACCAGGAACGTTGTGCACACTTGGCCGTCCATGTCCTAGTCGATTTATTGAACCACTTGATTGCAGGTAGACTCCATGAACTTGACCCAGTAAGAATGACATCCCACTTGAAATCAAGCCCGTTAATATAATAATATCCCTTCAAAAGGTGAAAGCAGTGATTTACTCAATGCAGAAGGTGATAAGAATGATTATGACTCCAATAAACTTCTCATCCTTTTAAAGGCTCCTGTTTCTACAAATAGAAGTTAATTTATTTTCTCAATTTGTTTACAGGTTATTGACTCCACCTGACACTCCTCTTTTCCCTTCATTGGATGACGAGGAGCGGCCACAGTTGAAAGTCATCACGAGAGGCCGGCCTCAATCTCAAACCAAATTCCTTTCCAGATCATCAACAGTAAGCTAGATTACACTGCATACAATTTCTTTCTATTCTCAAACAAAACTACCAAAATTTTATCGTTATTTGCTGAAGGCACTTCTGGTTTTCATTGTTTGCTGAAATCACCAAAGATATATAGTTTGCTTTTTTTTTTCTCAGGTGCATATTATTTGTCTCGATCCATATTAAGTCACCTCTTAATTATTGTTTGCTGAAATCACCAAAGATAGTTTGTCTTTGTCAGGTGCAGAATTGTTTGCTAAGGGTATGGACGGGACTATCCACAACGTCCCTGTTTTTTTTTTATTTTTTTCCAACGGCTTAGTTTAGTTAATGGTTAGTGTTGGATGTCATTAAGATGGACGTGGTAGTTTGTCCCGTCCGTAGGGACGGGATAATTTGTTCCGGCCTTATTATTTTTCGAAAAACACCAGATTCTATCATCTTTTTCGATATTTTATTTTATTTTATTTTATTTCGATTAATAAAAAAATCGGCATAATCCACCGAACCTATTTCCTTAGGAATTGCGTGATGATTTGAGTTTCAAATTAGCCTCCAAAAATGAAAATAAAATAACTTGTCCCAGTACCAGCTGGGTTCACTGTACTGGTACAGAGCTTAACTGATACTATTGGTATCTATCACGGTAATCCTTACTGGCAAAAAAGTTTCATGTTTTCAAATAAAAGTAGCCATTTTTTTTGTAGAATTAGTAGCTCAAGGAAGGGGTGTAAATTAAACAAATGATCCACACAAAAACATGGATGAGCCAGATTTATATCAATGTACGCAAATGAATTATGTGGTTTTGGTACCCAAAAGTATAATTTAAACACATTTCTAGTAACTCGTTTACTATTTTAACCTTACACAGTTATTTAATGATTATCTAAATCAGCGCTAAACAATTTAATGATTATCTAAATCATTATAAGTTCATTGTGTGCTGGTATCCTATTAATTTTATATGATTTCTATAAATAAAAATTGTGGAAAAAGACGCGATATATTTTCAGGAAAATATAGAAAGATAAACATTTTTTTTTCTTAAAAGGAATCTGTTAATCTCGACATTAAAAAAAAAGAAGTAAACAGTTAACAATTAAACATAATGTTTTTTATTTGAGTGTGCTAATTACCTAATTAATTATTTTTCTTTAAACAAAAGAGGATAAAAAAAAATTATATCAGCTTCTGATAACCCGTTGTGGCCCAAAGTGTGTGCTCAGTGGACCAATATATTGATCCGTTAAAAGAGAGAGCCCAATATCCGTTTAATTTCTTTTCAACCTTGGTCCAGGTATATGTTACTTCGGCTGGGAAGGAAATAATTTTTATTAATATCCAACATTAAATAGAAATTATCAAATGTACCCAGCAGTTAATATTTGTTTTTGTCATTTTTAACTTTGACTAAACAGAGTTAAAATATTTGTAATTCTGTGTGATTTACGGTACTCATAAAATTACATGTATCTATAGTTATTCAAATTTTACTCCAAAGGTTCCAACCAATATAAATATAGGATTCTGTGTTTTGCGTTTTTAATCTGATTTATCTTGTGTTATTTTAACAAATTTCATGCCTATCCTTTTACAAAATAATTTCACTTTCTAATAGTTAAAAAAAGTTCTTCCAAAGGTGCGAATCTCTAATAGTAATTTCTCATAAAGCTTTGCATTAATTATAAATTAAAATATCTATCTAGATGTTGATGAAAATTAATTTAGAATTTAATAATTCATTTTATCAATAATTAAGTTTCTTTAAAAAAAAATCGTTCTGTTTGAAACACCCATGTTGCCCTGTTTGGCCGCCCCACTATTCACGTGGGGAAAAAAAAAATTCACATGAATAGTACTTTTCAGTTCAATTCCCGCTCCCATGCCCAATCTCTTGTGTCGGCCGAACAGGCCCTTCGAAGTGAGAAAGAGAGCGTATGCATTTAATACAATGGAACCAGGAGAGAGAATAAAAAAATGGCATAATGTTGTGTTTTAATGAAACGATTAAGATTGTTAGGGAACAATAAAAAGGTTCATTAGGGATTAATACTGATATCCGCACAACATAATTTGTTAATAACACAATAATATTTAAAATTTTAATTTGATAGACAAATCTACCTTTCTATTGCCGCCTCTCAAATATTTAATCATTTTTTCGTAATTATTTTACAATATTAATTTCCTCAAGAGAATCCCACATAGAAAACATAAATCTTCTATAATTAACGTCCCTAGTAGGTCAGTTAATTTTTTTAATGAGACATAAATATTATCGTAGCTATCCAAGTTCAAATAAAAAGCAATTAGTAAATATTTTTTACCTTTTTGTAATTTTATTGGAAATTTAGAGTATTATCAATATTTTTTATATTATGACAAACTCATTTTTTTTATTTACAAGTTTATTATATATGACAAGATGAGGGATCAAGTTACAACAACGATTTTTTTTCATTTTCAAAGTCCAAATCGTCGATCCAAACCGTTCAACATAATTATTTAAATAAAATGTGCTTCCAGATCAAATTTTACATTTTTTGGAATTTTTTTACTATTTACTAAGATGGGTACAAAATTTAATTGTCTGAATTTGACTAGTTTTTTTTGTAAAATACTTAATAAATAGTAAAAAATTTCAAAAAATGTAAAATTTCATCTGGAAGCACATTTTATTTAGATAATCATGTTGAACGGTTTGGATCGACGATTTGGACTTTGAAAATGAAAAAAAACGTTGTTGTAACTTTATTGTAACTCAAATTTGTTGTAACTTGATCTCTCCTCATATGACAATTACAAATAACAAAATAATGCACTAAGTATATAGTAAAAGTTTTTCCACAACAAAACAATCAACTAATCTAAAAGCAACAAATTTAGTCATCTGTAAAACAAAAAAAAAATCATAATCAAATAAAAAAATATTTTGTTAAAATTTCCTTCCTTTTAATTTCAAGGAAATTAAAGATAAAAAGAAAGTTAATTTTTAATTGCTACTCTAGCCGATGATTTGAGTTTATGATTATTGATTTTATTGAAGAACATGCTAAAAGGAAATACATATAAGTCTCAAATTTTCTCTTATATGCTAAAAACAAATGCCAATAAGTATGAATTTTCTTACTACAGTGAGTTGTTTCTTTTCTCGAAAGATTCTAAAAAAATATTTGCTATTTAAAAAAGTATAATAAATTGAAATAAGGAAAATATATTAGAGTAAAGTTGTCTATTAATTAGATTTTTGTTATAACAATAATTTTGTGTTAATATCAGCACCCTATTAATACACATGTAATGTCTTCACTAAACAATCATAATTTAAGGCGGAAGCACAACGAACGAAGGAAAAAATTAGGAAAAAAAAATGTTCTAAAAATAGTGAACAGATTTGATTAGAAAAGTTATAAATAAGAAAAAAAATAAAGGAGAAAGCTAGAATAAAAGCTAAAAAAAAAAAAAAAAAAAAAAAAAAACCCTTGTAAGGCATCCCACGACAGGAATCAGGATCCAGCCAAGTAAAAAAAAATCTTGTAAGTATTATATTTTTTTTTGTTGAATCTAATTAGATGCTCATATTTCTACCACTTTTTTTTTTAGATATTAGATATCCACAGGTTTCATAAGAAACTAAAGGTTCAAATAATACTACTACACCACCCGGGTACCAGTAAGATAAGAATAATCTAAAACTACTTAGTTTAATTTGATTAAACTAACTATCCTCTAATTAGCATACAAAATAATCAATTCTAACAACACAAGTATTAATGAAATTACATAAAAACAGTAACCATAAACAGTAGATTTCCAATGCTTATTTTATTTTAGTTATGAGGAATGAGCCTCTGTTTTTCAGCATCATGATCATGGTTCTGAAAATTGGAAGTGGAACTGATTAGTAATTGACCATAGAATTGGTGAAGTAGAAATCAGCCGAGTCAAGTCGGAAACTCGAATTTCAATAATCCACTAATAGTTCTTTAATAATAATCTTTAATGACAAAAAGGTAAAAAAGAAACTGTCAATTGTAATGCTCTTGCTGTGCTCTATCAATATAATTATGGCAAAACAAAGGTTTAAAAGAAATTATGGCCTTATAAATCATTAATTGAACCATATTTTCTTGATATTTCTTTTCCAGATGATATGGTCTCCATGAATTTTTGGTCCATAATTTTAGAGGATCTTATAGAACTATTTGCTGAAAAACTAGATAGCCATAAGGATTTTCTAAGCTTTGGTGCTGTGTGCACCTCATGGCGCTCCGTGTTCAAGAATAACTTCCGTCGGCTTCCTTTCAAAATTGCCATATCGCATTGTTTACCGAAAGGAAAACCTTTGCCGGTACTATTACTATACAGTAGTGAAATGGATGGCAAGCGTCACAGACTGTTTAATCTCTGCGATGAGAAGAAGATGGCGGAGGTTTCGCATGAACTGATTTTGTCAGAAACAGTAAATAAATGGATTATGGGTTCATGGAGAGGTTGGTTGCTTGTGGCTAACTATTATTCTGGGAAAAGAATGGCCTTAATAAATCCACTTACAGGAGAAGAAGTATGCTTGCCATCGTTTTCTTCATTAGCAATGCATCTTGTTTATATGAATAATGTAGCTTGCTCATCATGCCCTCCAGCTCCAGCTCCAGCTCCAGGTAATAAAAACAAAAACAATAATTGTATGGTGGTGATGTTTGCTTGCAATTATAGCAGTATATGCTGTTGCAGAGTGGGAGATGACAAATGGAACATCTATAGACATCCTCATGGAATTGTGAATCTGGTAAACCAAAATGGCATTTTTTATGCTATTGATACAAGATCCGATCTTTATAAAATTACCATGATGGAGCAGGAGCAAGAGCATACCATTGATGTGCAACATGTTTTAGCGTGGCATCATCAGGCCTTTCATCAGAATCAAGGACTTCTATCTAAAAATTTTATAGTGGAATCATCAGGCGAGTTGTTGCTGGTAACACGTGCAATGGTGGATGAGTTCTTGGATGGCATTCCGGACACTCAGATTTTCAAGTTAACAAATTTTCTGACAAAGTATGAATGGCAAAAGATTGAAGATATTGGCAACCGAATCATATTTGTTGGACATAAGGATGCTATATCTGTTGAATCATCTTTGTATCCTGGAAGGTTAACCAAAGGAAACTGCATTTACTTCACTCATGTTATCGATCACAATCTCCACACAGTTGTCTTTAATTTAACCAGCCGGTTTGTAGAATACATCTCGCTTGATCATGTTGATGCAAATCTGGAAGCACTCTGGTTTTCGCCTAATCCTTGGTAGTAATTAATGCAAACTATATATGAACATTTTCTTATATCATACATGCATGTATTTGGGCTTATTTTTTTTACTGAATTGCTCGTTGATGATTTGATATTCTGATATTCCACGAGTGAGCCGAGCCAACTCGTTAATAGCTTTTTCACATTGTAAGCAACATGAAGTTTTTCGCCAATTTGATGCTGTGAGCTGCATATATAAATCACTGGCAAAATAATTTTATATTTTCCATACAACGAGGTTCATTTTTTTTTTTTTTTATGGTAGACACAAATAGAGATAGCAAAATAGACGAAAAATAACTTTATCTACTTCTTGCAACAAGTTGAGTCAGGAGGAGTAGAACTGAATCAAACTCGAACTCGTTAATAACGAGCCGGACCGTAATCAAGTGAGCTAATTATGTTGCCAGCCTTACTGTTAATCTGCCATTAAGACAAGTGAATAGTTAAAAAATAATGTTTTTGATTTGAGTATGTCAATTATCTAATCAAGATTTCATTAAACAAAAGAGGATAAAAAAAAAAGGAAAATTACATGAGTTCTAAGTGCGTGCTAAAGTGGACCAATATATTAATACTTTAACCTGATCGGATGTCTCAATTTCCATGAGAATTAATAGGATTTGGACTAGTTGGAATTTAATTTCTATGATATATTCGGATGGTATCTTTGTATGAAATGGATTTGAAAAAAAAAAAAAAATCCAATCTTCTTTTTCATTTTTTTTCGAGGTAAGCATTCATGTTCTTTCTTCTATATATTTTTTTTTCTTTTCTTTTAAGCTGATGTTTTTGTGTTGACTCCTATCAATTACATTTTTAAATTTTGTTACAACTAAATTAATCTATTTTTTAAGTATTGTTTAATTTATAATATTTGTTGTTGTATAAAAATAAATTCAACATATTTGATAATCAACAATAATTTTCAGTATAACGAAAATAAAAAAATTACTATTTGTATTTTCAAGCAAATTAAGCATCGGTATTAATAAATTTTCTAATATATTTTTTTAATTGAATTTTTCGGTGATTGGGCAATAAGTTTACGAGCAAAAACTAATAAGTACTGTTATGTTATTAATTAATCATTTTTATTTAATTATATTAATAATTATTAATAAGAATAAAAGTTTTATTATCAAGCATTTTAGAAAGAAAAATAGAATTTCTCACAAATATTCTCACAATACAACTAAACATACATATACAATACATTTCCATAACTCTTCTAGTGCTTACATTTCCATGGGTATGGGTTCCCGCAAATCAATTTATCGATTCATGTACTCATAAAATTCCATCCCGCAAAATCCTGTAACAGCTGAACAATTTCTAAATGGTGTGTTTGGTTCACTCTTTTGAAAGGCGATTCTTTGTATTTCAGTGCTATTTTTTCTATTACCGTGTTTGACAAAAAAATATATTAAAGGAATGGATATGGTAATGTGTGGTTATCTTGCCATTACGATTCTGTAATTTATTTATTTTATTCTCAATTTTCTTTTTAAAAATAAAAATTATCATTGATTTTCTTGAATTCCAATATCTATTAAAATCTAGGGAGAATTTCATGTATACCCCTCAAAAACTTCAAAATGACATATTTCTCCCTCTAAATTTTGAAATTACGTATTCCCCTCTCTAAATTTTAAAAACTCATAGATTTATCCATTTGATTGTATTTTATATTAAAAACATTTTAAATTCATAAAATACCTATTTTACCCTTTTATTAAAAAGTATAAAATATCCATCTCACTCCAATTTGAATCTGAAAGGTTCATCTACCATCTGAATTGCTTTAAGATCCTAGTGTCCTAGGTCAGCACGAATCTTGAAGTGAATACGCATGAATATTGAAGCAATGTGCTCAGATCTTAATGCAATGCATGCGGATAAAATTGCTTTAAAATCTGTGTGCACTAGATCAGTATGAATCTTGAAGCAAATACGCACAGATCTTATTGTGATGCGTGCGGATTGGACAGTAGAGCAACCCTTCAGATTTAAATTTGTGTTCGATGGGGTGTTTTATACTTTTAATAAAGGGTAAAATGAATATTTTATAAATTTAGAATGAGTTTTATTACAAAAGACAATAAAATGAATAAATATGTGAGTTATTGAAGTTTATAGGGGGGACTATGTAATTTTAAAATTTGGAGGGGGAAATACGTAATTTTGAAGTTATTGAGGGGTATACGTGAAATTCCACCTAAAATCTACACTAAATCAATTACTGTAATCATATATTTTCTAGAATGTTGAAAGTAACAGCCATTCAAAACCAAATATAAATAATATTACGTTACCATCAATAATATTTCTTAATAAAAGAGAGCCCAACATCTGTTTAATTTCACTTGAAACTTGATCCAGGTCTATTTTCTTTCGGCTCAGAGGTAAATAATTTTTACCTTCACCACGGTCCAATCCAAAATAATGACATAATGGAAGATGAGATTTAAAATTTTAATTCATTTGTTTCCATAAATTAAAAGATCAATTTATTAAAACTGATGATTTTTTTCTACAAAATTAATTAGGATTGAACTATTAATGATTTGATCCAAGTAGAATAACTGTATCAATGGTTCGGACTATTGTTTGTCACACCTTTATATGACTAGCTAGCGACACAAAAAAATCCGAAAGAGATTTATCGAACCACGGCTTCGGTCGACCTAGGATTTCAAAATCCAAGCCTCCTTTCTTTTCTTCTTCCTTCAAATAGCACTTTATAGAGGGATGCCGAATTATTGATTCGGTCCGCCAATCTTTGTCGCCAATTGTGTGGAGGTGTGAATAAAGATGGACGGGACCATTGATTCAGTCACCTCTTACATGGATTTTTGGAGGAAAAAAATCAATCAATATGTTTTCAAACAAATCGTTTTTTTTTTTTTTTCAATTTCTAAAAAATGAAATTCAATTTTGGTTGGAAGTAATCTAAGAATTGAAAGTAGCTTTACAAAAGAAATTTAATTGTTTACTTATTCCTCTCTGTTTTTTATTGGGTTTTGTACAGGATTACTAGTTACTGATTTTAACTTGTCTTTGCACTTGAATTGTAGGCTTATCTCTGTTATCTTCTTCATGGTTCTCTTGCAATGAGGAACAATGTAGTTTTGGAATTGAAGAAATTGATTCCATGCACATCTCTGCTTCTAGCATTGTGCAGTAGGAATTGAACTGATTTGGAGATACATTCAATTCAAATTTTATCCCAAACAGGAACTCCAGTTCCAGGCAGTTCATCTCAGATACTTGGATGCCACCTACTCTTGAGTAATAGGCATTGGAGTAGTGCCTGTATTGGAGCACAAATTAAAGCATCTATATCATTAAAATAAATAAAAAAAATTAAAGACAATTGTATCGAGTACTAAATTAAAATTAAGTTAATTTATTTCTAAATCTCTACGCTCGTGCAGTTAACTTTTAGTAGCCACGTTAACTATTATTACTATGGAAGAGAGAACCAAAGCCAACAGATTTTTTATTGAAATTTTGATTTTTGTAATAATTTCTAGCAACAAAAATGACGATGTTGCCTAGGTTAAGAAAAACAAGACAGAACATGCATCATGAATATATATATCCTTATCACTTTTTTTTTTCTATTAAGTTGAATAAACAGAAGTTCTGTTATTGCAAATATTTTATATAAAAATAGACAACTGCGGCTGAGTTCCATTTCCCTTTTGGAGTCTTTTATCTTCTTATAGGAAGAAAACAACTAGCTAGATTAATTAAAGGCTGCATATATATTTAGTTCTTCTTAAGAAAAAGAAAATAAAACACCCAAGTTAATGTTGGACCCGCATTTGCAAGGAATAATGCTTGCATATATAGTTGCATGTGACTGGGTGCAAATTTGATTATTGTTCTATAGTTCTTAATTAATATTATTAATAATGATATAGTTTATTTGGGTGTGTGACATCATGGCACTACTGCTTGCATGAGACAATGTAAAGGAATCTGGTTTGTTATGAGGTTTCCATCACATTAGTTGAGTGGATTCCAGATACTATCCTAACACACACAAAATGGCAATTCATGTAACAGGTCATAGCTAGAGAATTCATTATCCCAAAAAAAAAACAAAAGTTTACCAGTAAATAATAAAACTTTGACATTCTATCCAGTCAGAGCCGTTCAATCAGCATCAAGATTCGTGTTCACTTGATATGCACGAATCTTAAAGCAATCTGTGTGAATCTTTGATGCAGATTGAATGGATCCAACCTGCCATTGGACCGCAACAGTTACTTTGAGGGAGAAAAAAAAAATTTGATGGACAGAAATTGAATAAATCCTACATGGCAATATCCAAACACCGAATTTACATCTAAAAGACCTAATACATCAAAAAAAGAGGATGAGAACTGGGTAAAAAAATTTAACAGAGCATTTTAAATCTATAGCGCAATTAAGAACTGTATGCAATGCTGTTTTAAATCTATAGTCTGTGTCTCTATGAGTTGCATGAAACCAATTAAAACTGCTATGTTGAAATCTTTACCCATGAGAAATGATGGAAGAAATTAAGAGAAGAATTGGAGAAAAGTCCAGCTATACTCACAAGTCATCGATGAACTTGGCAGCAACCATGACACTCGTAATGAGAAGTCGGTGCACGCTAAATGAATCGATCACAGCCTCCGGGCAATGCTGCACAAGCCGGTCAAGGTAAATATATGCAATTAAGTAGCAACAAGGGCTGCAGCCTGTGTACCGGAAAATGCGCTCTAGGTACGCACGGATTGGTATGGCAGGTTTGCTGTACCCATGAAAAAGGGAAGTCTCGCTTTCGATTTGTATAGTCGAGTCATTTTTCTTGGTAGTTCTTTCAAGGAGAGAGGAAAGGATGGATGCTAATTTGGGGCCAAATTTTGAAACATATGCCATTGTCGCTTGGAGAGAGAGAGAGGTGAGGGAGGTTAGGAGAAGTGTAGCTTCTCATATGAAGTGAAGCAAGAGGATGTTATTGGACTATAGGAATTTATTGTGATAAAGTAATTAGGTAGGTAGAGGCATTACTAGAGATATATCCACTGGTGTGTTGATTTTTTAGTAATTTATGTTGCAAAGAACTTTTTTCAGAATTTCGGATCGTGGTCTCCGATTATTGGTACGATTGGAGATCAGAAGCCGAAATGGAGGGTCCATATCTCCTGATACAGCCCTCTAATGCGGTTATACTGCTAATAATTGCAAACCAATTTAGGATTCTCGTATGCACAGTCAGAGGTGCGCTGTGAAGATTTTCCACAGTTCAAAATAAATGGAGGAAGAGTTTGGGCATAAAGGAGCATCTACATTATGATCATGTTTACTTGTTAATTAAATTTAAGGACGAATAAATTATTTACTTTATCATACTTTTATATTTTAAATCTTATTTAACAGCTCAGGTCATGATTTTATTAATTTATTTGAAAGAGTAAGATGTTAGAAAATAAATATTTGTGTATGAGAATGAACCTTGCAAACCTCGCACAGCTTAAATGTGAAACAAGTTCTCCACAACAAAATAACCTAATAAGGCCTCAAAAGGTTGGACTTGCGGTTGGGCTTTTAGGAATTTAACATGTTGAAAATTTGGGCCCGCACTTTGATTGTTACAGATTAATCCAGGAGTCAGAGCATTAGATTACAGACACTTTTTTGGTTTCAGGCTTGTTTTAGTAACTATTTAGCACAGTATGTAGCAAGTCATGGACCTGACGAGCAGTCAAAATCATACCTTACGGATACGAAATCAACATATTGTTAGTATTTGTTTACATCATCATGCTTTATGAAAAACATTGTACAACGCATATCTTTCACAAGGCAAGTAAAACTTATTACATATCATAAAGAATATATCCAGGTCAGTTCAGGAAAAACACCAAAAACCAGTCTATTGAGTAAAATGTCACTTCATCCACTCAAGACAAGATTGTTTAGTGAGATTTACAAAAAGTAATACGCAATATATTTTTAACATTTCCATACTTCCCTAGCTGCATTTACAGGCAGTGAGGATATATTTAACTTCTCCTCCTCTTCTTCTTATCCTCCTTCTCAGAAGCATTTTTTACCTGGATATCGACCCAAAAAAAGTTTAAAAAGTTGCAATTCACATAGACATTTATAGATAAATGCATCACAAAGAAAATGCAAATGCATATGCTGTGGAACAGATGAATTAGAAAAAAATTACCATGATGATAAGGATGCGAACAAGCACAGCAATGAAGTCAGTAAAGAGGGTGAGAGCATGCTTGATGTAATCTAGATCTCCATTATAGGCCCTCTCGATAATATCTTGTGTGTCAAATATAATGTACCCCATGAATAGCACCAATCCATAGTACAACTGTCCCAAAAAATAAACCAGTAAGTGAATTAACAAACAAACAAGATAAGAATACTCATCCTAGAATACAGTAACTACTCTGATCCATATAAATCCTGTTAATTGGTTGGAAACAGTTTCTCCACTGGCAAGAAAAAACTGAACTTTCCAGGGACCAAATGGAAAAAGAGACGAGGGTAGAAATTGAATTATTACCTCAATTTTGAAATAAGTGGCAGAGAAACCGAACAGGGAAGAACCAAACTGGAACAAGAGCAGGAGGGTAAATCCAGAGGAGAGAATCCCACCAAGGTAAAGAAATTCCCGACGTCTAGCTACCATTGCGGCTGCAGAGAAACAGCCAAATGCAAGTGCAGTCCCCACAAATGCAGACACCAGTATGCTACAAGTTTTTTAAAAGTGTATTAAATTAGCACCGAGTTGTAACTGGGTTGAAAATAACCATAGATTTCGCAATATTGTGTCAACTAAGCGCCTAACAAACCATGGAAATTAAAGTAAAACCAGAAAGAAAAATATTATTTAATAACACCTTTTCAAATACCTATATTTAAGTATCATTCAATGAAAATGCCACCAATGGAAATTATTTATACCTTGGGTCAAAGTCAACTACAGTCTTGACAATAGGCCCCATAGTTGCACCTTGTAAGAGTGCACCACCCATCAATATACCGAACCTTTTCCTCTGTTCAATGGAAACAAAGTCACAGACTTAACACACAATCAAATTAATCAAAAATTAAAGAAGATAATACCAAGTGTAAAGAAAGGCCTATAATACCCACTATTTCAGCTACAAAATATTATGCTCAAAATATGTACCTCTTCAAAAATGGGCACCGAGAAGAGCCATCCAATGGACAAAATGCCCCCAATAAACGTCAACAAACCCCCAATATTTAACATAACGTGTAAATAAGCACCCACAGCCGATGATGCCAATGCACAGCAAAGCGTCAAGTACACCTGAAATAAACATATCATTTTAATTATATCCTATTCTTCACTTTGTTATAAATAAAGATCAAATTAATTCATCAATGCATCAAAAAAGTAAAACCGCATTTTGAAACAATAAACATTTTTGTTGTGTTCCTGAAAACAAACATTGTTGTTGATAATATTCAATCTGTTGTTTAATTATTCATGCTCAGCCCTGAGGCCCCTGACAACTCGGGATATCCTGAGTACTATATACGAGAAGTATGAAACTTCTATTAAAAGAACCTAAATTAAACAATTTTTGGATATAGCCTCTGATAGTACAAAAAAAAGCTATAATAATTATGATGAAAAATGGTGGTATCTTGGACAAGATCCGCTGCTGAAAGGCTCTACATATTTCTACGGAATTCTCAAAAAGCTTCTCGGCAAATTACACAAGTTTGAAAAGAAAAATATACCGGATATTTTTTATCAGTAATATAAGAAAATAATAAAATTAAACTCATACCATCAGCAAATTTTATTTATTAACTAAATAGTTATAAATTTGCTGACAACATATTCTGATTAAAATTATTGAAGACATATTTCAATTGAAAATGTTGACAACATATTTCAATTGAAATTATTGACGTATTATTTCAACTTTTCAACTGAAATTGCTCACAACATATTAATTGAAAGTATTCATTCATTATCCAGCTCACGGCATGCCGAGGCCTATTCTCAGATCTTGTCCAATTAAACCCTCCTCTTACGACTATTCTTTCAGAAAATAATTAGACATCCAAGAATGAGGAATGTGAACTACAATTTTTATTAATATTTGTAGGGCATCAACTATTCAACTATGATCAAACCAACCGTTATCATTTTAGTACACAGGAATTAAAGTGAAAAAGAATGGAATAAACTTTAGACTGAATGAAATTGTTAAATTCCTCAAACTATGCTCCTATAAGATCTTGCATCTAACAGAAAACCTGATAGTGAATTAACTCCACAAACCTGATGAAATTGAGGTCTAAAGACTAATCTGGAGGTACACTGGTCAATTAATACAAATTACTGATTAATCACGAAAAGTAAAAGACGAAGCAACTGAAATCAAGCAAGTAATTACCAGTTTGAGATGGCTCTGCACCATCGGAGATATCTGGCCCATGTTCTTGATCGTATCATAGTTATAGGTGGAGCCGAATGAAAAGCCCTGAGAGGAGAAAAACGCCATTGTTTCGATTTGTCTCTAGGGTTAGGTTTTCGGTTTTCTTCTAAGAGAGATGTAAATTCCTTGCAAAGAGGGGCGACCAGAGCGAGTCACAGGAAAAAGACGATTAAATATATTTTTGTTTCTTATTACGGATAATCTCAAAACGTCACGAGTTTATATAGAAATTAGATATATGAAACCATTTTGTTTATCTGCAATTAAGGATGTATGAAATTTTCTACGCCAAAAGTTTGTTCTATTCTTGAGAATCAAGCCAGGATTATTGAAGGCTCAGATTAAACCGACATTAGCAGTTTTTGTCTAGTTTGAAGATTTGCGCAACTCCAATTGGACAAGATCCGCTGCTCGACGGTTGTCTGTATTTCTTGGAATTTCCTGGAAGCTTCTCGGCAATTCACAGTTTGAAAGAAAAATATTCCAGATTATTTTAATCGGTAACGTAAGCAAATAAATTCAACGATTATTATATTGAACAAAATTTGTTAAATAATATGGCACATTAACTTTAAAATTTATTGAATAGATTTTAAATAACTAATTTAAACAGTTAAAATTAATTTATTTTACTAATAATGTGTTTGCATACAAAAAAAAATTATTTTTTTAATTATTTTAGTATTAAATCAAGCAGTTACAAATATTAAAAAATAAATGTATTAAAATTAACTTAAAATATATGTGACTGTTTGACTTGATATTAAATAAATTTTGCACGTAAATACATAACTAATGAAGTTAATTGATTTAAACTATTTAAAGTCGATTCGATAGATTATGAAGTTGATATTATATAAACTGAAATAATATTAATATTATACTAGTCACCCTCAACAATCTTTATGTAACAAAACATTATAAAAAAATATTTTGTTTTAAGTTATTAGTTCCTCATACGTACGATTTTTATTAAGAATTAAATTGTTTTCTTGTTTTGGTTGGAAAGGGCATTGGCTTTTAAATTTTATGACGTGTATTGGTCAGTCTTAACCAATAGAAAGGTTACATGTGGCAACCAATTGGCTAACAATAGAGACCAGATGAAACAAACTTAATTCATCTTGACATGTCTAGACAGATGGAGAAATCCTCGCTAGGTAGAGCATCTTTATAATATTTGTAAAATAATTATAAAAATTAGGATGGGGTGTAATTATTTTTTTATCTTTTTTATTATTATTAAAGTGACAATTTTTACTGTCAGCGATTTTACTGATCGTGAAGTTTTAATGCATACATGAAGTTCTAATAACAAAGTTTCACTTTCTAATTTTTCTTCCCCCCCCCCATTTCTCCCTTCTAATAGTTTTTGCTATAATTTTTTTTTTTGTAAAATGTCTTAACTTCAAAATATCAAACAAAATATTTCTTTTTTAATTTATTAATAAAATATTATTGTGGGACCCACATTTATCTTTTTTTATTTTTAATTTCTTTTCCTTCTCCTCCTCGAATATACACCATAAATACAAAGGAGTGGGTTACATTTTTCTAAATTTATTTTTTTGCGATATTTATAATTATTCAACTTTTATATTTTATAATTAGACTTGATCAATTTACTTTCATGCAAATTAACTTTTAAAGTAAATATAAAATTTTAAAATTATTGCAGAAAGATATTTTCAAATTATAAAATTTGAAGTCCTATAATTTGATAACTTGATCTTTTAATTTAGTAATTTCACCTTAACCTATACATTTTACCATTGAAATATAACAATATATATTATTATTGCAGATATATACCAAAGGAAACATAACTATCTTTTATGGAATATCACATATCTTAATTAACTACATATGAAAGAAATAAATTATAAAAATAATAACAAGTCCATATTAGAAATGTCTCAGAAAAAAAAAATGATTTTCTCTACAAATTGAGAAAGATTAAATAATTTTCATTTTTATTGTTGAAAATATAGAGGAAGAGAAAAAATGAAATAGAGGAAACAAAGAAATAAGAAAATAATCTGATTGAAGAATTTAGAGATAGCTTTAAGGAGAAATAAGAAAATAAGGAAACCGATCGTTAGAGATTTATTTAATTTTATTTGTGACAAACTATATAGAAGTATATGTGACGATTATGTTTTTAATTAAATTTAGACTTATACACATAAAACAAAAACAAATGTATTCAATCAAAAGAAGACATATTACGTGATTGGAATGCTGATATTAAATCCGAAAATTCATCTTTCAATATCAACTGTTGGCGGATCAGAACAATTGCGTGCATAATTTAAGAATGGAGATAAATAGATCAACATGCTATATTTGACAGTATGGATTACGGGCCAAATTCGATGGCTAATTATTTTATTTATGGAATTCACTTTCTTCACTCTTTTCATATTTCTTTCAGTTATTTTGAAAAGATGCATATATAGGCAAAATGGCAAATCGATCTAAAGAAATTATAAGCATGCAACAAATCGGATTTGCCGTTAACTAATTAACTGCACACACACAAACCCTAATTAATTTCCATAATCGTAATTAAGGAGAGAGAAGAAAGGGAAAAAAGTGAAAGCCGCCAATTTGGTACCAGCACATCAACTTAATTGCTAAGTACATTTAAGAGAATACGATTTTTTAAGTACATTTTGTTACGGTACCTAGCTAGAAAGAAGAATAGATACAGAGCAAAAATAGAAAAATTTATCCTGAATTAATGCATCGCCATTTTGACACCTATTGGCTATTGATCAAATTTCCTTATTAAGACGCAAATGTACAAGTACAACTAGGGGTCTCAATGACACCCGTTTACTCATTTACCCTACCCGTATCGTATCCAATAAGACGGGTATGGGTAAGGTTTTTTTTTTGTTAGCTTATTGGGTATGGATATGGACAAACATTTTTTTTCATTAGATAAACGGGTATGGGTACGGGTATAGGCTATATCGTACCGGTTGGATAACGGGTAATTATATAAAATAAATTATATATCAATCAATATTATTTTTATTTCCCAATTTTTAATATTGCTGTATCTATTGGAGATTGCAGTCCATACAAATTCCAAATTAGAAGGCAACTAAATTGTATTGGTCTATTGCCTATTTGATACACCTACTGGCTACTGCGTACTGCCTAGAGATATATTAATGCTAATTTATGTCTCAAAAGTGACCTCTTGCATGGTCATTTACAGTGGAATAAAATGAATATGTATCAATTTTGTCACTTGTTACATTCTTACTTCTAACATTTGATTTCATTATGTTCAATTATTAAATATATATATTCATAGTATATCCATGAGAAATCTGAGGCAAACTGTTTCAGTTTAAGAGAATATAGTGATTCAATCATCAATTACTTTTTCATTTTTGTTTGATATTTTTTTTCTATCTTAAATATATTATGAACAGATGAATCTTCGAATGAAGTTGGAGCACTCTCATCCATATCGGAATCTATTCTTCTTGATGGTGAAATTGATTTGCGCGGCATTTCATAAGATAATATTTGAGCAATAATTAGATATTAATAAAAATGATATTATTAGAAAATGTATGCATTTTGTTATAAGAAGAATATTATGCTATTACTTTTATATTTGAATATTTTGTTATATAGTTAACAAATTGAATTTGTTAGAAGAGATATTTGTGATTTTTTTTTGCTTTATAAAAAACTATTAGTTAAAATTGATTGCATATTTGTATTTGTATTTTTATATTGGTAATTATGATTGTGTATGTATGACGTGATGAGTTAGATGGTTTATTTGTAATAAAATCATTAAATTAGTATTATCCGTTACTCGCCCATTACCGTTTCGTTACTCATTAATCATAACGGGTATGGGTAGGGTAGGGTAAGATAAATTCTTAACGGGTATGAATAGGGTATGGGTAAGGTCAATTTTAATGGGTATGGGTATGAAAATGTCTCCACCCGACCCGTACCGTACCCATTGACACCCCTATGTACAACATCTTAAACTCTGTGTTTCTAACATTTTAGGAGCCGTTAAAATAAGTTATTGATATAATGACAAATGTTATATACTCTGTATTATGGTAGGTGATCTGTTGACATTTTATATTAGAAGCTCTGTTCATCTTTTTAGCTGGTGGTTATACCCAACTTTTTATCTCAATTTTCATTCTTAATTTCCTTGAAAAATTATTTAGTAGCTGTTTTGTTTGCTTGTAGTCGTAGTTATACGTACATTATAGTTCCATCTGCAAGAAGATAAAAATTAATGGAGCGAGCAACTGTATTGTTATAATTGTTGTTTGTTCATTAATTATTCGTTTGGTTTACCGCAAACTCATGTATTTGATTCTATATTGCAATAAATGCAGTACAAGTTATTATTCTAATTTCTTTGAGCTTAAATGTGTATATTACAAAATTACTTTACTAATACAACCTCAAAATATGCGTGTAAATCGGTGCTTCTTTTGAAATTCGAATTGATCTATCTAGTTTAGAGTTGGTAAAAACAAACTTATAGCTCGCAATTGATTCTGATTTGACTCGTTGTGAGTAAGTTTAAACTCAATTCGGCTCATGTTGACTCAAACATATTTCTCATCTCGTGATCCATGCGTGACTTACAACACCAAATGGACAAAAAAAAGAAATTTGATTTATACATGATTCACATTACAAACAAGGAATCGATAAGCTGATTCAACTCGACTTAATTATTGATGTTTTTAAGCCGAATTCAAATTTTATCTATCTACCTCGTATAGTCTAATTTTAAAACAGCTCCCACATATTTTATCTAGAAGACCAAATCCAGATACCAGGAAATTTCCTTCCCGTATTAATTTTCCTGGGTCTCCTTTTGCTTTCTTTCGTTTCTTACTTTATTATATTAATCTTGTACTTTTCCCCTGTGGAGAAGCTAAGTTTCTCGTGCATGAAATTGTTTGGTCTTTTATTAAGTTTAAGACGAGAGGAAGTGAAGTGTTGCCCTTTTGCCAAGTAATAGCACGGTCAAAATAAACAAATTGGTAAATACAGTTATTATAATATGACGTAATTAATTACCACTAGATGAAATTCCGAAATATAGTTTTCTTCTTATGGAGTTAGGGGTGTAAACGGAGCCGGATTATCCGCTCCGAATTCGCTCTGAATCCACGAACTATCCGAATCCGTATCCGGATAATTTCTAACTATCAGGAATTCTTCCAAAGTCGGAAACGCATATGGCTCCAAACCTGAAAACGGATCGGATATCCGGATTATCCGAATCCCTTTATCTAAGTTGCAGCGCCCCAATTCTCTCTCCTCAGTATACTTCATTTTATTAATTGGGCCTCCAAGACATTATATACTCTCTATTCTTCTTACCGCAAAACTTGTGGGACTAACTTTCTTTCGGACATTCGGACATCCGGACATTCGTTCTGAAGCGAAAAGTCGTATTTTTTCAAAACCGTCAAAGTTGCTTCTCGTGGATCCGCACAACCCATACCCAACCAATGGAGACGAGGCATGTATGTCCATTATATGTACCGGATCTGCTGCTGCTCACATCAAAATATGAGTACCTTGCTTTCCTATCTAGAACCATCAAATCTGAATCGAACAGTCGGCATTGGCAGTATTGATGCCTTAAGATAATATTTTGATGTGAGGCATCTATTATGGTACTATGCTACCTGTATGAAGCAAATTCTTTTTTTTTTACAAATTACATCAAAGTTGAATATTATTAATTATTATTTATAGCATAAAGTTCATATAACTCAATTATCCGATAATTATTCCTTTTGTATCCGTATTCGAATCCGTATCCGTAGATTATCCGCTCCGTATCTGTATCCGTTTAAGGTGAATTTGGTTTTACATTTTGACATTCGTTTATTATCTGTATCTGTATCCGTATCCGTATCCGCTCATTAAAATATGGATGTGGATATGGTATCAGCATTATCCGCTCCGTTTACACCCCTACATGGAGTGGAGCACATATTTTACAAATTTCTTCAATTGACATAATAGCAAACTCCTTGCTTGTAACACATTCATAGTGTGGCTATGCTATATTGCTACTATGCATAACACATATTAATCCGTATTTTTAATTTATATTTTCATTTTGAAAATCTAAATAA
Source organism: Carex cristatella (assembly GCA_024447775.1). NCBI lineage: Eukaryota > Viridiplantae > Streptophyta > Magnoliopsida > Poales > Cyperaceae > Carex > Carex cristatella. The sequence continues at coordinate 4,349,032 of JAJHPF010000034.1, read as the reverse complement.
TCAATTTGAATCATTCAATTTGATCTTCATATAAAAATATATTTACAACTTAGTTTTACAGTTTTTATAAACTTTTTACTATTTTTTAGATAGTAAAAATCACAACTTTTGAATAGTCAAAATCTTTAGATCAAGTGATTTTCAACCTATCTAAAAACATAGTAAAAAATTTTAAAATATATAAAATTTGATCTAAAAGTACATTTTCATATAGTGATGTCAAACATGCATAGATATTGATCCAAAGTACAGACCAACCAACGCAATGCATACTACAATAGCCTCACTGTTCATTCATATATTACTATTAAAAGAAAAGCAGGATTCTAATAAGAATGTAGTAGCACAATTTCAAATAAACTCAATTGTCATATTCAAGCTAAATTCTGTTGGGATATTTCAGAAACAAAATTTCCAGTACCTATTTCACCTCAGTAAATGTCCTTCGACGGCTGCTCGAGTGCTTGTAAAAAATCCACTTTCGAAAGCTTCTGATTCATTCACAGCGAAAACACAAGGAATCCTCAAAAGAAAATAATTTTTTTTTGTAACCGTAGATCCGAATATGTTATACTAAATTGCTTTTCTCAAGGTTCTAATGCTGAATAACAAAGAGATGATATATGATATATCAAAGGGATGCCTACAGCCCTTCTAATATCTAAAAAAAAAAAAGACTAAAATACAACAAGAGAAAGGAGAAACTAGTAGCATCAAAATGCAAGGCCATCTACTACTCTCTACAACATAATATAAATTTCTAACTGTATAACTGACGAAATAACTCTTGATAATCAAAAAAAAGGGGGTTACATGTTATTTATTTATAAATATTATCCTCTCTACAAGTTCTCCACTCTAAAAGCAGCAGATGACGTGATGGTAACTTTGGGTGCACTCGAGTTGCGAGCATGCTCACTTGCATATGTTTCATCCGCATCTCCAGAGGTGATTGTGAATGGAATTGTCGGTGCGGCCGACACCGGTGTAGCTTCGACTACAACAGGTCTAGGTTTCTTTGTCTTTTGTTCTATTTGTAAACCCGGCATCCAACTTCCTACTACGACCTGTTACAGACGATATTTTAGACTTATACAAGCTAAATGATCATGTCATTGTGTTGTGTATTAGCAAAATATGATACATGCAAATGAAATGTCATGATTTTTTTGTATACTTAAATGAAACTTTTTTTAATGCATCAATTGACTCGAATGTTATAAAGTAAGCAACACTTGTATAAGCCCTCTTGTACATTGGATTGTAAACCGTTGGATTTGAAGTTCAAACAGTCAATCTAAAGGGCTCAACACGTTCTCCATATTAAAATGTGCTTGGAGACCAAATTTTTTTTTTTTTGGAAAATTTTTACTATTTTTTTAGAATTTTTGAAAATCGCTGTTTTTCTATTATTTTTCTGAAATTTCTGGACCATAGAAAACAACGATTTTAAAAAATTCTCAAAAAATAGCAAACAATTTCCAAAAAATGTAAAATTTAGTCTCCAATCACATTTTAATATGGATATCAAATTGAACGGATAGGATCGGTTGTCTGAAAATCAAAACCAACAATTTATATAGTTCAATGTACAAGAGCGCCTATACATTGCAATGCACCATAGCTCAACTCTCTCTCTCTCTCTCTGTATATATATATATATAGAGAGAGAGAGAGAGTGTCTTCTATGGACATAAGGACCTATTTGTAAAATGAACATATTTTTATTTTCAAAGTTCAAACAGTCGATCCGAACCGTTCATCTTGTTCTCCATATTAATATATCTTTGGGAGAACAAATTTTACATTTTTCTGAATTGTTTTACTATTTATTAAGATGGGTACAAAAAATATCAAATTCAGACCATTGAATTTTGTATCCATCTTAATAAATAGTAAAAAAATTCAGAAAAATATAAAATTTGGTCTCCAAGCACATATTAATATGAAGAACAAGATGAACGATTCGGATCGACTGTTTGAACTTTGAAAATAAAAATAGTGTGCTTTGGCCGGTTTTTGTAAAATGCATATCTTTATTTTAAGTTGTCGTCTTTTTGTTCTCTATTATTGTGTTGATTTTTTTTTGAATTTTTACTATTTTTAGTGGTAATTCTGGTTTATTTGATATTTTTGTACCCTCTTAATAAATAGTAAAAATTAAAAGTATTTGGTCTCCAGCACATTTATATAGACAAGATGAACGTTCGATCGACTGTTTGAACTTTGAAAATAAAAATATGTTCATTTTACAAATAGGTCCTTATGGTCCATGGAAGAATTTGCCATAAAAATATGTTCATTTTACAAATAGATCCTTTTGTCCATAGAAGTCGTTTCCATATATATATATATAATAAATCTAATTACGCAAATACTTCTTGCGATATGACACAAAATCCCCGTATATGGCAAAAGATCATTTCTACTCTGAAATATTTTCACATAAAAGCTAATAATCCTACTATATTTTACCAACTTTGCATTGTTAAAGCAAAAGGAGAAACAAACTTGAATAACAAAACCATGCCATACCTTAGCTTGAAATTTTAACACACAGGAAGGCTTAAAAGTAAATTAAACAATGAGACAACCATTTTCCAATAAAAATAAATTTGCATGAAACTTTGGAAAACTGAGGAGATATTATAACCATTTGCATGTATACGGAAGATATTTATTACCTGAACTGGACTTGCAGCAACTAAAAGCCCGGCAACTCCCCCACCTACTACACGACCATCAGGACTTGCCAAAGACACACTCATACCACCCGACCTACTTCTTGTACCACAATTTTCGGTTGGCATAAATGAACCCGACAAAGAGAGAAGCTCAAACCGGCCCTGTACATCAAAATCCAGTTATTATATGTAAAAATCGACCAAAACAGAAAGCACAATTTAACAAGTACTCATAATAACAAAAAGTTCCTGAAGGTGTATTTTAACAGCACTGGTATTGTACAATTGGGTTTATATATCAGCAGCAAGCACAATTTAATGCAATGAATCATACAGAGAAATTAAACAATTGTAATCGGTGAAAATTATTTATTACTTTTTGACATCATATTACCAGTTGTCCAACATGAATCCTTTCTTCTATATTGTTCATGTCTTTCGAGACAAATTCAGGATTAGAAAATGTGAATCGACATGTTAAAAAAAATGCGAATTTGGTACAAACCTCATAAGTCAGCGTACCCCCTAGTGAATCTGGCTGACGGAGCGTGACATTCGAAATTACACCATTGGCAGATAAGACGCAAATAGCCTTCGGTCCTTGTTGTGAAAATGATATTATTTTCATTGTCACATCCTAAATTAAAAAAACACACAATCATATGATTAGAAAGACAATTTAGTAGATAAATAAACTACAAGTACTTCAAGCTTGTTTAAACTTGTGTATTTGAATTTCATTCCGTTTTATTATTTATTGTGATTTCTTCTATGTTTAAACTAAAGAGTAATTATGAAAAAATGATAACACAATAAACATAAAACATAGAGAGGTAAGACATAATAATGAATTGACAGGAGACACATACCTCACCAGGAGCAACACTAATTACATGCGGTGTAAAATTTGCACCAGCAGCACATGACACCATTTCACCTACACCTGTTACGAGAAATAACATGTACCAATGAAAAATTTGAGAGTAACAAAATAAGGACATTTTTGCAAATAAATAAAAGAGAACCCAGCTCAGTTTTGCAAATCACACGACACTTGGGGTTGATTGGAGAAAAGAGCCACAATGGTCAACATTTAATAGTAGAGGTGGATTTTGAAAATACAGTCAAAAGTAAGGTGAGATTTGCAAAACAACCTCAAGAGTCAAGACAAAGCAGAAAGCACAGACTTTTGAAAGAGTTTCAAAATGGTACCTGGCGAATTGTTAACGGGTGCGGCAGATCCAAACCCGAACTGCTGTTGAGAAGAGGGCTTGCTGACGAACCCAACAACGGGTCGGGCGCCTGACCCGGCTCGCCTCATCGCGGCCCCTACTGCCGCCGCCGGAGTGTAAGGCTCCGCCGCCTCAGCAGCCGAGATGGGGGTGGCTCGTAGCGGTGGCGGCTGACGTGGCCTCCCATCTGGTCCGTACTTCCTCGGTCTCCCCCTCTTTTTCTTCTTAATCAAGGAAGGGAGTGACGACGAGAAAGGAGAGGCGGCAGTGGTGGCCGGTCCCACTGGCATGGAGTTCGTCGCGGCGGCGGTGGTGGTAGTTGTGATGGCAGTGTTAGGGTCTACTTGTGAGTCGGAGGAATGATTGCTGCCCGGAGCGGGACCCGCAGAGGACACGTCAGCATGGTCGTTTGTTGATGGGTTTGGAGGTGTGGTGGTGGTTGTGGTGGTGGTGGGTTCTGCGGTGGTGCTGTTTGTATCCGCCATGAAAGACAAAAGGAGAAAAGAGAGACACAAAGAGAGAGGTAAGCTGGGAGCCTAGAGTGGAGTGGAGAGATACAAATTGACAGAGTCACAGAAATGAAGAAAATTGAATCACTTGAGAGAAGACGAGGGAGGGAGAGAGAATCAGAGAACGGAGAGAAAAGGAGAAAACTGTTTGTAATGTTATTATTTTTCTTTCCTAATTTTTGTTGGTGGAAACTGGAAAGATAATTGAGTAAAGAAACAGGAATGAGAAATTATTGAGGGTTCTTATTAGAATATTTTAAGTACAGATAATGAATAGGATGATAGGGCACTAAATATTTTATTTAGTAAAGTTGAGAATTAATTAATATTTATTATGTCAGTATTTATTTATTCATTTATATTTTTATAAGCAGAGATGGAATATAGAAGGAAGTGGGGTGGTAATTGATGGGTTGGGTTGCCTTTTATCATTATTAAAAATTTTCATTTATTTTAATTTATTTATTTGTTTTCATTTATTGTCTTAGGTGGGTGGTAAATGACTAAGCAAATGGTAAGTAGACATAGCTTTTAATATTTTAATGGGGGACATTAATATAATACGGATGAAAGGATGCTAATTAATAGAAAAATTAGAACGGTGCTAATTGCGGTTGGTAGAGGGCATTAATTTATAATTGCTTTTAATGATGAAAATAGAAAAATAAATATATATATATATATATATCAATAATATAATATTAAACAGAGCCAATTTTTTTCCAACCATTGACCGGTCCACTATATTAAAAAATGAAATATTTCATTAACATTTTGTTGATTATTTAATTGTGCGCGGATCTATACAATAGGATATAGAGAGAGATATATGCGGAGTTTATAAATTAATGTAGGTAACATTTAACAGAATTAAAATTTTATCTTGGCGTCCGTGAGTTAAGACCTTGTTATTTTTTTTTTGGCGAATATTGCCCTTGGGGCTATCCTTTTTTCTCATAATAAAAAAAATATTTTTTATTTTCATATTATTTAAAATTATTTTACTATGAAAATAGTAATTTTTTATTTATCTTAAAAAATAGTATAAATAATTCTTAAAAATATAAAATTTGATCTGTAAGTACATATTCATATGAGAATCATGTTGAACAATTCGGATTGACTATTAAAATTTAAAAAACAAGTACATATTCGGTTTTGATGATTTTTGTAATTTGAAAAATAATCAACCTGTTTTTGAATTTTTTTTATTTACGTTTTATAAAAAATCCAAAGTAGATAGTACTAAAAAGTTAATATAATAATAATAATAATAATAATAATAATAATAATAATAATAATAATAATAATAATAATAATAATAATAGCACTAATAATAATAATACTAACTATAATATGCTGGCCAAAAACCTAAACCCTGTGTCATTGACTACAAATCAAAAGTATATTATTTTTCAGATGACAAGTTGCGGTAGTAAAATGTATACTTATGATAAAAAAAAAAAAAAAAAAAAAAGTGTTTCCAATCTATTAATATTTTTTAGATGACAAAGTGATGAAATTATCTAATTTGAATAAATAAAATTTAAGTTACATAAAAGGGAAAAAATAAATTTAAAATAGAAATTTATCATATGAGACAAAATTAGTGAGCTTTGTACAAATTATCCGATATTGCAGCCGCATATGTATATGAGACATGCATATATTGTAAAAAAAAACATAAAAATATAAATAAGTTAGACTATCTTACGTTGGTAAATTTTGAAGTTTGCTGATTCAAACTGTTCAATGTAATTTCTTTATTTTATCTAAAGCATTGAAAATATTAGAGTTAGAGATTAACACTAAATTCATATTAATGTACCACTGTGATTTTCAATGGATTTTAATTTGTAATCATGACACCACACACCAGTAATTGCCCATAAATTGAGGTTTGTGTAAAAAAAAAATGGCAACGGAAAAGAATACTAATTTCCCAAGGCATTTTATTTAAAGAATACTAATTTATGAGTACAGATTTTAACAGAACAGTTTTAGCTCCATACACAGCACGAACTATAGAATCAAAACAGTATTGCATATAGTTCTTGCACTGCACTAAGTGAAAACTAGTCTGTAAAATCTTTACCCATCGAATCTGCTCAAATTTCAAAAATCTACTATAAGATTCGTGCTGGATTTCTAAATCAGCCAAGGCAATTTGTTTACGTATTAAATAAATAAATAAAAACGGTGCATTTAACTGGTCTGAATTTTTTTGAATTTATAATTTTTCACCTATCAAACAAATAACAAAAATAATCTAAAATTTTAAACTCTTAAGTGAAATTCGAAGCAAGCAGCGAATAATTTGTGTTATACATAATATCATAATCTGGATCCCCATATATCTACTATACGTATACCCTTCAAAAACTTAAAAATAATCGTATTTCTCCTGTAAAATTCATTATATCATATCTATCCTTCTAAATTTCAAAAACTCACAAATTTATCCCGTTTTAATATCTTTTATATTAAAACTTATTTTCAATCTATGAAGTACCAATTTTACCTTTTATTAAAAAAATATATATATTGTTAATGAAGAGTAAAATGGGTATTTCATAAATTTAAAATGAGTTTTCTGAAAAAAATAATAAATGGGTACATTTTGATATTATGAATTTTAGATGGGGAAATAAGTAATTTTCAAGTTTTTGAGGGAAATACATGAAATTTTCCCTAAAATGCTTGACGAATTAAGAAAAATGAGGATGCTTCAAATACTTGTTTTTTGTACTTTCATTATGTCTCAACCTTTTAATTTTCTAATAAAATCATATGTAAAAAGTAACGTTAGTTAGTTATGATCTATATATTTTCTCTGTGAGCTATATGTACTTAAAATTTATCACTTTTTCAAACTTTTCTTACACTTGAATAAAAAAGTTAAACAATATTTACGTGTCTTTTTACAGTTATCAATTAACATAAAATCAAAATGTTACAGCCTGACACACAAAGAAATTCATACAAATGATGTCTATCAATTGTATTTTTGAAATTTGAGTTTTAAAACATAAGTCGTTAAAGTTTTAAAAAATAGAATCATAATAAATACATGAGAAAAAAATAAGATATTTGAACACTATTCCGAAAAATATATATTACATTTTAAAAAACACGAAACACATCAATTATTCCGTAAATTATTATTCGGATGACTCTACATGAATATTTTATGATAATAAAAATTGGTAATCGCTCTTACATTTAATCTTTAGTTTAAGACTTATTGCTAATATTTTTTTTCAACTTGCTTCTACCTACATAATGGAATCTCTTGGCTCATGTAGGCATCTTGACCGTTCGTTTAGCGTTAAAGGGGAAAATAAATAAATCAACATATAATGCCAAATTAGAGGATAAAGATTTTTGTGGATTGAAAGAAAATTCAGGAAAAAAAAAAAGAAATTTGCTCATCTAGATATTTTCAATGAAGAAAAAAAAACTTAATTAAACAATAACAAGTTATTTTGCTACAAAGAAAAACATACAAAAATTGAAGATCAGATATTAAATTAAAAAAAAAAAACTCTACGTCTAAAAGAGAAATTCAATAATTAAAAAGATATCATATAATTGAAGATCAGTTATTATATTTCAAAAATGTAAGACAAAAAATTGAAACAATATTTTTTTAGTAGAATAGGAAGGCCAATTATGAAAGTTAAAGCTAAACAGCTAAAAGATTCCTTTTAAATATATTATTTAGCAATATAAAAGCAAAATGATAAAAAAAAAATAGACAGAACAATTATAAAATGCTGTCAAGATAAGCATTGAGATTTCTTTCTACTATTTTAATGAAATAAGAAACAAAAATGGAGACATGCCGTGTGATGGAAATCATATTTTAGACCGTCCATTATGGTAGAAATATTATAAAATTTGATAAAGGGTAAATTAGGAAGAAGAAAGGAGACTTTTGAGTTAAAAAATAGTTTCCATAGTTTAAATTTTAATTAAAAACTTAATGAATTCTTGATAGTCAAGCGACCAACGACCGGCCCTTGGCGCACTATAGAACTACTCTTTTGTCCTTTTTTGCAATTTTAAAAGTTTAAAAATCAATATTTTAATTACGCTCAGTTTTTCAATCAATTACTAAAGTACCACTGCTAGAGTAATGAAGGTGTCTTCTATGCCCCTTTTTATGTGTAAATTATGTCCCGGGTTATTATGGACAACCGGGAACTGCATAGTGACAAATCAAATTATTCGGGTTCAGTTTGGCGAGATCAAAAATTCTTGATTCGGGAATAATTCGGGTATAATTCGGAAATTATTTGGTATTATTCGGATCAGAAATCTCAGTTCTGTAAGGGAGAAAAAACAAAAAAGTAAAATTTTGGAAAAAAATCGAGAATAATTCGGAAAAAAATCGTCAAATTCGGAAATAATTCGTAAAATTCGCGAATTATTCGGGAATTATTTGGTCAAAGTTCAGTTCGGCATCACCAAAAAACCAAATAATTCGCGAATCATGTCACTATGCTGGAAAGTTCATCCGTGATGACGATATACACCCGTTACACAATTTGTTATACTAAAATGTTCTAATTTAAACAGGAAGTTCATCCGTGATTACAAAATTCAAAACTTTTTTTCCACCTTCAGGATTCATTGGAAGTCCATACTGAATTAATTTAAACAGCTGAAAATAATTAAAAATATTTTTAAATACAAATAATACATTAACTTTTTTTAGCTGTCCGAATACTCATTTAATCAAAATTACCGAATATGTATTTAGAAATTAGAAAAAGACATAATTTTATCGAACTTTTAGAAAACGAAAAACAATGTCATTCATTCAAAAAAATGAGACCGACAAAAAAAATGGATCTTGAAGCCATAGCACATTAATTGATGAGGTGACAAAAATTTGAAGTAATCTCTGTTATTTTATTGCACATGTTTTGATGAGATGAAAAATTTAAGTATATAATTTGTTTCGTCCGTCAACAAGAAGCCCATAAAATTTTCTTGGAAAATTAAAATAGAAATTAATTTTAAAAATTAATGCACTCATGCAGTTAATTTAATTGTTTTAACGTTCAATAAAAATATTATATACATTCAGAATATAATTTTTGGGATAGATAAGTGAATAGGAATTGATATTTTAGCTAATATGACGTTTTAAAAAAAAAAATCTTTCGTTTATAAAGTTACCAATACATTTCTAAAATTACAAATGAAATTGCATATAAAATTTAAAATTAAAATGAAATTAAATGTGCTTCTTTTTTTACAGTGCTATTCTGCTATGAAGTTTGCGCTCTTGAATAAAAAAATAATAATAATCGAGCCCGTGCTCATTTGTCTCTTTTTGATTTTTCCCATTCGTAAAAAATCGAGATTTTATTTTTCAATTCAATCATTAATTCAGATTAGTGAAATCCATACTATTTATGGTTTAGAAAAATTTTCTAGCCCGAGATTCAAATGAAATTAATCCATTATACTTCATCAAGAAAATAAGATCTTAAAATTTCACAGCAAATTCAAGAAAATTATTGTTGGGTTGCACTAGAAACTATCTTACCAAATTCAGTCGACAGTTCCAGGGGTGTCAATGAAAACCGTTTACTCTAACCCCTACCCGTATCGTATTCGATAAGATCAATATGGATACGATTTTTTTTCGTTAGCTTATTGGGTATGAGTATAGATAAGGATTTTTGTTAGTTAGCTAAACGGGTATGAGTATGGGTAAAGGCTATTCCATATCCATTGGATAACGGGTAATTATATAAAATAAATTACATATAGATATATAAATATTATATTCAATTTCTTCAATTTTATGTTTCTCATATAAATACTATATTAAACATATTACTTTTTTAATTTAAATATTTTATTATTTAATTAACGAATTGAATTTTAAATTTGTTAGAAGAGATATTTGTATTTTTTGTTTTTTCTTTATAAAAAAATTATTAGTTAGAATTGATTGCATATTTGTATTTTGATTTTTATATTAGTAATTGTGATTGCATATGTATGACATGATAAGTTTGATGATATATTTGTAAAAATAATAAAATTATTATATTAGGATTATTCGTTATTCATCTGCTACCGTTTCGTTATTCACTAATCTTAATAGATATGGGTAGATTAGGATAAGATAAATTCTTAACGGGTAAGGATATAATATGGATAAGATCAACTTTTAGTGGGTATGAGTATGAAAATACTTCCACCCTACCTGTATCGCACTCATTGACACCCCCCTAGACAGTTCCCTAGAAATAATTAAATGCGTACTAAACTAGAAAACAGCTTAATTTGATGAATTAATTAGGCTAAGATAGTAAAATCAGACCTACTCCGTGTACAAATAAATCTGATTCTATAGACAGCATTAATAACCTAGATTCAAATTAGTAGTTGGGCTAATGTGCTTTATAAAGTAAATATCAAGTTTTACTTCACGTTTTAATTTCATTTTTAAAGTTGAGATGGTCAATTTAAACTTTTTTAATATTAAATTTTTAGAATTTATTATTATTATTTTATATGGGTAGGAAGTTTTTACCGTCATTTTTTTTCATAACCAAAAAATAAATAAAATAATATTAATAATCATACTCTCAAAAAAATTTCATCCATAACCAAACTGCCCCTGGGGAGGCGGTTTAGTCCCCAAGCAACCTGCCCCCCAGTGGGGCGGTTTACCCCCTGACCAACCCGCCCCTGGGGGGGCGGTTTACTTTTTTTTTTTTTTTAATACGATGATGGATTAATTATAATTATGTTTATAATTTATGTATTTTGTAATATTATGTATTTTGTAATATTATGTTAATATTTGTTTATATTTGTTTATATTTTTAATACGATGGATTTTATGATTTGTGAATAGTTTAAAACATAAGTGAACAAAATAATCAAATAACGTCTAATCAACATAAAATATAGAAACGAAAACAAAGTGAATAAAATCACCAAATAATGTCTAATCAACATAAAATATAGAAACGGAAATATAAAAATACTACTGTCAGGGGTTATTTGGTCCGTCATTTTTATCCATGCCCAAAATCATTAACATTTCACCAACTCTGCCCACCCAAACCAGATTGTGTCAAAAATGTCCAAACTGGCTATTTAATAGCCGGTTCCTAATTTTTATTAGGAACCAGCTATTATACCACCGGTTCCTATCTTTTTTTTTTTTTTGGAAAAACTTATAATTTTTTTATTTTTTTTATTAAAGTTTTAGAAATTTTTGATATGTTTCTTTGAAATTAGATAGAAAAAATATATAATTTAGTTTATTAGAAGGACTGAAATAAATAATCCGGATCAATATTTTTCAGATCGGATTTTTTGCGGTTGTAAGAAAAATTAAAATATTTCATTGTGTGTTATTAGAAAAAAGAAAACTTTCGTAGAAGTGTCAAAAAAAAATTTAAATGATTTAATAACATCATTTAAAATGTTTTCCTAAAAATCGTGCATAATAATATTAATAACATCATTTAAAAAAATATATTATTAATTACTTAAAAAAATTGCATTAAAATGATTTGAAAAATTTCTAAAACTTTAAACGGCCATAACTTTGGCTAGGAAAGTCGGATTGACGCATATGACCCCAATTCGGAAATGGGAGGAGGAGATGGTGGCGACCGGCACCCGGGGTTGTAACTCCGGCCGGGGGTGTAACCCAGGGTATTCGACAAATCAGAATCGCCAAAAAACGTCGTTTAGTGCCTCAAAAATTAAGTTTAAAATTTTTAGTGTCTCAACTGAATTTTCTTATGTTGAAAAATATTTTTCAGCATCGAGAAATGCATCAGCAGCAAGTGCAATTGCCACAGTAGAAGTCATATACAAGCATTATGTCTTCCGGTTCGATTTCAAGGATTTGAAATAAACTAAATTATATATTTTTCTATCCAATTTCAAAGATGTATTGTTTCACGATCTAACTTTATTACAAAAATTGAACTTTTCTCATTATTTAGATTGAATCATTCAAATTCTAATATATATATATATATATATATATATATAGCAAACCGCCCCCGAGGGGCGGTCTAGTCTAGTCTCAGTGTAAACCGCCCCCCATGGGGGCGGTTTGGTTATGAGTGAAAATATTTGTGCAGTTTGGTTATTAATATTATATTATTTAATTTTTTGGTTATGATAAAAAATGCCGGAAGTTTTTAGTTTGTGTGAACTTTACTATTTGTAGTTATATTAAATATGATAAGAGTGGGGTTTCATTGGACCAATACTTTCCTGCACCAATATTTTAATTAAATAGAAAATGTTATGATTTTTTATTTATTGAAATATTAGAAATATTTTTATATTTCTTAAAAATAGATGAAATACTATATAATTGAATATATTAGAAAGACTACGAAAAATAATTGGATATGTCAAATCAAATTATTTTTCGAAAATAGATGAAATATATTAGAATTGAATGTACTGGAAGGACCATGATTATTTCTTAATTTACCGAGAAGTAACTTTCGAATAGGGATCAATAACTCAGATCCAAAACATTTTTAATTTTTCTTAGTAACGCAAAAAAAAAAAAATTCAATTTTGCTTATAGCCGCAAAAAATCAGGCCTGAAAAATATTGATCTGGATTATTTGTCACAATCTTTCTAATAAATTCTATTATATAGTATTCTATTTATTTTCAAAGAAATATAAAATATTCTAATATTTCAATACAAAAAATAAAAAAACCATAACATCTTGTATTAAATTAAAAAATCAGAAAATTTTATTTCCGGTAAATTATTGAACGGAAATAGGATTTCTGGATTCGAGAAATTATTTTGCAGATTCAGGCCCAGGATCCGCTAAATAATTTTCCGAATTGAACATATTCCGAAATTTTTACAAATCAAAGATAGATTTGAAAATTTTATAAATTTTTTGTATATTAATAAAAATTTCGGCTCGAATTCGCTCTTCCAGTTTCAAATCTAATAAAAAAAAATTCCAACTTCACCTCTAGTGAGAAAAAAATCCTTGGATATGTATATTGATGTATCTGGTAAAATTGCATGTGAAATGCCCTGGGATTAATAATCATATGCGCAATGTGCTCCGCTAGAAATATTAATCTGGAGCAATTTGTGTTGTACATAAATTTGTTGACGTTTCATTTAGTTTTAGTTTTTTTTTTTGTTATGAACTTTTTAACGACGCAGTTTCTTCAAAATTATCTTTCGGCATCTTTATTATGTTGGCGGTGGGTACTCCCCCGATATTTGTATTAATAAGAATATAAATAAAAAAAATATCGGTTTTGAGAAGGTTTTGTGGAGAATTTGAAAAAAAAAAAAAAAAACGTAATTGTTTACAACAGCATGATTAGCGAAATTAAATTACCGCTAATTAAGCCGTTAAAAAAAAGTCCGGCATATCCTTAGGTTGCTAGTTGAATTGCCGACTCATAGTAAAAGAAAAAAAAATAGAGAAGAAAAATAATATTTATTACATACCGTTATGGACAACAACGGCCAGTTACAGTGGTTTTTTCAACCATACAGTTATAGAATTGAAGTAAAAAATAATAATATAGCTGACCGTTATCGTCCATAACGGCCAACTGCAGTATTTTTTTTAATTAGCAAATATTCAATCAAATTAACTAGTCGTTATGGTTTATAATGTCTAGCTACATTGTTCCGAAATTTTTATAAATATACAAAATTCGACTTTTATTTAATAATTTATACAATTTTTGGAACGGATTTCAAATCTATCCACTGCGGCAACAGGGTTGCCAGTTACAGAGCAAATAACCGCTCACAGGGTTGCCCACCCCAGAACCGGCAATAGAGTTACCCTTTCCAAAACCGGCAACGGGATTGCCCTTTTCAGGCCCTGGAATCGGCAACAAGGTTGCCCTTTCGAGGAATGGCTATAAATCCCACCCCCGCGTCCCTTTCTTCTCACGTAGCCCTCCCCTCCAAGGCCTCCAGTTTTTTTTTTTTTTTTTTTTAAATTTCGTTTTATTCTTAGATAAATTAGTAAGGTTAGTTTAAATTTAAGATAGATTAGAAGATAATTAGAAAATGTCTTAAATTTTATAGATAATTAGAAAATATCAAAATGATTTTAGATAATTAGAAAATACCAAAATAATTTTAGATAATTAGAAAATACCAAAATAATTTTAGATAAATTAGAAAATATCACAATAATTTTAGATAAATTAGAAAATATCAGAATAATTTTAGTTAAATTAGAAAATGTCAGAATAAATTTAGGTAAATTCTAGAATTAGTTAGAAAAATTTAGAATGGTTTTTAGAATTAGTTAAAAAATACTAAAACAATTTATAAAATCACCAAAATAAAAAAATATTATGAAATTCCAAAATTATTTTAGAAACAATACCAAAATTTCCGTCAAAATTGTGTAGAAAATTCCAAATTAGTTGAAAATTCCCAAATGGTTTAGAATTAGTTAGAAAATACCAAAACAGTTTAGAATATCTCTAGAATATTTTAGGAAAATAGTTTTCGAACAATGAAAATTGTAGAATTATTTAGGAAAATTTAGAAAATTAGAAAATTGTTTAGAATGATTTAGGAAATTTCGAAATGGTTTAGAATTAGTTAGAAATACTAGAACGGTTCAGAAGAAATAATTTAGAAAATAATTTGGTACGATTTTTGAAATTCAGAATGGCAGAGAGAGAGACCTAGATAATGCAAGGTCGGTTCAGCGAATTGTTGTGGATACCTCACAGTCATCATCGGGTGTCTTTGGCTTCGAAAGAGGTTAGCATTTACTGATTTTTCTTAATAAATCGATTAGAAATCAAATCGTATATTGCTTGATATTTTTTTCGTAATGTAGAATTCTACTAATTTAAACGTAAGAAATTATCGGACAAATTGCGAGTACCACGACCGATACACCCCGTTCTGCTATCGTTGGGATTATACCAGGTTGCCAAGTTGCCCGGTATCAATATTGACGCGTCACTTATATATGCGCTTGTCGAGCGGTGGCGTCCAGAAACTCACACGTTTCATCTTCCATTTGGAGAAATGACTGGTATTTAGCGAAATGATTCAAATAAAAAAATGATTGATGAAATAAATAGATTATTTATATTTTTTATTTAAATTAATTACAGTTACGTTAGAAGACGTGAGCTGTTTGTGGAGTTTGCCTATAAAGGGGGTCCTAGTGACCGGGAGATCAGGCTGGAGTTCAAGAAAATTAGGAAGAGATCCCATCCAACGAGAGCACGGAAATTGGCGTTAATCCATACCCACCGCCTCCTGTATTCGAAGGACCAGATCCAATTCAGCCTTAGCTATACGATGGATCTGCATGGAGTAATTACATCGCTCAGGCAGGAGTAGGTCATGACGCAGACCCTGGACATGTACTTGTTACATATGACTTGAAGTAAGTATGTTTATGACTTACAAACGAATATTTACAAAATTACACGAACCTTTTCAGATGACACAAGAGCTGCAGGCGCAGCAGCAGGGTGTTAACGCATCAGATTTTATTCAAAATCTGTTCGGTGGACCTCATGGGTCGGCATATGACGCCGAACAGGTATGTTACATGTGTTTAACGTTATTTCAATGATTGTCGCTTACTAATTGAAAGTAAATATGTTTATTTTTCAGGTGACTCAGGAGCATCCGATAATTTCTATGAGTGGCATTTTCAGCAGCAGACTTTGCAAGCCCAGCAGGCATCACATCCGGCGTCAGCGTGATGTTCCTCCGACTCTCGGTAGAAATTGGCATTTCGGGGATGCAGGGGCATCGTCATCCCAACCACCACTGGATACGCAGACTCAGCCGGAGGTGACACAGCATGAGGAATACGGACGTCCCACACAGCGAGTCCGGCGTGAGGCATACGAATTACGGCGTGATGTCCGCTCTCCAGACCGCATCTCGTATTCGCAGTATCTTGGACATTGATCAATCTTTGGAGTCTATTTATCTTTTATTATGTTTGTAGACTTTTATTATGTATGTATTGTTGATCTGTTTTCGCTTTTATGATGTTTTTATTTCTGTTATGTATGTTTTATTCTTCACATTCAATTGTAGAAGACTCATTCGTCATTGTACTGGATGTCCCTCCAACAAAAACTTTCACACAGATCATATTTGATTTGTCTTTGATCTGGATAACAAACATTTAAAAAAAATAACGTTACAAAATTAATTAGAATTAAAATTAACTAACAATGTACAAACAAAAAATAAAATAACTCACATCAAAATTGAACGTTCAAAATGAAATTAATTAATTTTAATTGATGAAAAATTAATTATTCTGAATTAATTAATTAAAAATTAATTATTCCAAATTAATTAAAAATTAATTATTCCAAATTAATTAATTAAAATAATTATTCAAAATGAATTAAAAAAATTAAAACTACAATATATATTTTATTGAGAATATCTCCAGAATATTTTATTGAGAAAACTACAATATATATTTTAAACCGTTTTGGTATTTTCTAACTAATTCTAAACCATTTGGGAATTTTCAACTAATTTGGAATTTTCTACACAATTTTGGTATTGTTTCTAAAACAATTTTGGAATTTCATAATATTTTTTATTTTGGTGATTTTCTAAATTGTTTCGGTATTTTCTAACTAATTCTAAAAATCATTCTAAATTTTTCTAACTAATTCTAGAATTTACCTAAATTTATACTGACATTTTCTAATTTAACTAAAATTATGGTGATATTTTCTAATTTATCTAAAATTATTTTGGTATTTTCTAATTTATCTAATTTTCTAATTTCTAATTTTCCTAGAAAGGGCAACCCTGTTGACAGTTCCAGGGGCTGAAAAGGGCAATCCTGTTGTCGGTTTTGGGAAGGGTAACTCTGTTGCCAGTTCTGGGGTTTTGAAACCGGCAACCCTGTGAGCGGTTATTTGCTCTGGAACCGGCAACCCTGTTGCCGCAATGGATAGATTTGAAATTCGTTCCAAAAATTGTATAGATTATTAAATAAAAATCGAATTTTGTATATTTATAAAAATTTCCGACATTGTTATAGACGTTATAAATTATAACATTTTTTTTTAGATTTCGAAATTTGCCGAAATCAATCCTCATTATCATTATTTTTATTTTATATTTCCTATTAATAAAAAAATCGGCAGTCCAGTGAGTACGTATTCTGGATATATATATTTGGGGATCTGAAGCTGTTGCTAACTTGCTATTCTAAGAAGAAGAGCACTCTTCATTTTTCACTCTATCTCTCTCTTTAAAAGGGGAAAGAGGAAAGAGGAGAGAGAAGAGACTAAAAAAGAGAGCAGAAAATAGCAGGGATTTTGAAAAGATTTCATTCTATTAATTTGAGCATTTAGAGTATCTGATTTTTTTTAGATTACTAATTTAATGTGAATCACTAATATAATTGTTGAGATGTACTACAGTTTTCTAAATTAGTAAATTTGTCTTGAAAGAAAACATTTTTTAATGACACACTGGCTAATTGATTGGTTTAAATTCTTTTTTCTTCTTATGTAAATGAGTCCCTTAATTGTAATTCATAATTAATTTATGGAATGGAGTGATTGAGAAATTATGTATCTCTTAATTGCTAAATTCAGTGACGCGGTTAATTTTAATTTCTAAACGTTTTCTGGGATGACGATACTCTAATTTAGTTAGGTAAATTAATATTAGTCACTTTAAAGAACTCGTAAATTAAAATATAGTATTTTCTTTCATTTATTGGGAAAAATGAACTAGATATCTAATTTCAATACTTTAGAGTATTCATGGTTTAGACTTAATTTTTCTATAAATTGTGTAAGAGTAACAATGCTTTTTTAAGAAACTTTTTTTATATAAATTATTTAACACAAGCTTTTTTTTTTTTTTTTCCAACAGTCCTTCATACTACTACTGACTTCAATTATCAACACTAATAAACCTTTATCATGGCTTATAAGATAAATTGAAATAACATCTATATAGCCTTTATGAAAGATACATTGTTTTAATATTATCAAAATCTTACTTAAAGCATGCATCAATATAGGCATTTGGATATCAATATTTCACCCACCACTAGATTCCTACACAGCAAAATTTGTTTGTTACCCTTTATTAGGTTAGCCATATTGTCATTTTATTTGTTGATTGGATATATATACTTACAATCAAACGCTTACCTTAATTTATACCCAATTGGAGCCTAGGTATATTTATTTAATCTCAAAACCACTATGTTCCAACTCACCACTGTTGTTTTTCAAAGACAAAAACGTAAACCATCTTCTCTCTTTTGTGATGTTTTTTAAATATTAAGATTAATTTTTGGGTAGGTGATTAGGTTATTGTTGAGTAATCGGCAAAAAAAGAAATGAAATGAAATAATATTTTATAGTATTAAATTTTTATTGAAATGTATTTAAATTCCACAGACGTACTTAATTATTTTGAAATTGGGATTTAATATCTGGACCACTATATTCAAACCCAACTTGTCCAATGGTATTCAACTATTTATTTTTTATATGGAGATTTTTTGGATTACTGTACTTGCAAAGAATATTTCAATAAATTATAAAATTTCTTGTTTTATTACTCTGAAATATACATATTTTAATTTCGAATTATTGCACTTGCATGAGGCCTTCATAAGTTGGAAACTCTTTTTTTTTTTGAGAGAAGCTCCTCCAGCACCAATTGCAAAGGGTAAATGGAAAATGATGTTTTCTTCATTATGTGGAAAGTAATATATTTATTTGAATTGAGCTTCATACAATATTAAATATTGAGATTTAAAAAAAAATAGTTTGAAAAAAAGAAATAGCAATCGCATATTTGAAACTAGAATAAAATCCTATAGATATTAAACTTAGGAAAAATTGGTTATTTGTCACTCCAAAACCTTCAAATCTTGAAAAATGCCATCACGAAACTATAAATCTGAAAAATATCACTCTAAACTTAGTTAATTCTTAAATTTTTCACAAATACACAATTTTTATACTTTTTTTTTTATTAAAAATTAACTAAAAAAATACATTTTTGAGATACATATTTCCGTATTTCCCTATATACCCTTCAGGCATCTTATAAATAAAAAATTTAAGAATTAACTAAGTTTAGAGTGACATTTTTCAGATTTATAGTTTTGTGATGATATTTTTCATATTTGAAAGTTTTGAAGTGCAAATAACCAATTTTCCCTTGAAATTATACTGTCAATATCTTATAAATAAAAAATAGTTCGAGGACAAACAAAGAGAAATTTTCTTGGGCCGAAAGTATTTATACTTGGGCCTTCATGACAAAGTAGTATATTTGCGGGTATTCTTTGTTCAAGTCCAAACATTGGCCCATTGGCACATTGCCAAAGCCTTCCGGCTTTAGGTCACCCAAATTATTGAATTCGCATCCTCTGAGATATCTCAAACTTTGCGTGACTTTTTGGAATATCTCAATCGTTCAAATACGTTCTGAACGAATCTCAAAGGTCAAATAAAACTGCCCCCCACGCTTCCCCGAACAGGCACCGGACACGTGGGTCACGCAAAAATTGAGATATCTCAGAGGATACGGACTCCAAATTATTGGGGCCTTAATTAAGAATCATAGTAACATAACTTTGTGGGTGCTGACTGGGAAATAAATTTGCCGTTATTCCAAAAAGAATAACAGGTGCCTGTTATTTTGATTTCAACTGTTTAAATTTTTTCGTGCTAATTTTAACGAATAATTTTTTTTATGCACATCTTAACGAAGATCAACTGTTGAGATCAAACTGTTATTTCTTTGGAATAACAACAGATTTATTTGGGGGAGAGAGAGGGAGGTAAAGATATTGAGAGTTATTTTAGCTTCATGCGACATACATACGATCGATAAAAAAAAAATGTAATAGTGAAGTGTACAAACTATATAGTCATTACAAAAATATCTAATAAATGGAAATTTAAAAAAGAAAGAAAAAAATTTAGAGTATTTTTTTTGTAAAAGTTCACTTTTGAATTTTAATATAATAACTATAATTTAGTGTTTTGTTTATTAATTTTCAACATGTTATCAATATACCAAATGTATCATATGAGATGTTGGATTTTGAATTATAAATTTCTAATTGAGACGGAAATATAAACAACAATACATATCATATCAGTGTGTCACACAGCATATTTTACATATTTAGTGTTGGGATAATTTTTCAGAAATTCAAATTAAATTGAAATAGAGAATATCCGGATCGTGATATTATCAGTCCTTAAGCGTATTCCGTCTCTAGCATGCAAGATTTTGAAATCGCCACCAAGATAATCCAGAAATGTCGCAATTTAAGGCACAACCATGAAAATGACTGACGATAACTCTGCAATATCTAGTAATTGATCAGATTTTGATAAATTAAGAACAACAATATGAAACGAGGGATCAATAAAAAAAAATTGATTCATTTTCTGTGCAAGAAACTTCTCATGTTTCATTTTTTATTTTATTTATCAGACAGAAAACAAAACAGAGAAATAAATGAGAGAGAGAGAGTATTAGTCACTAACATGCAATATGAAGAATGACAAAGTGTATCTATAAAGGTGATAATGGCAAATGGACAGAATGTCATCTTTTGAGATGACAACTAATGCACCTTTTAATGAAAAGGTTTTAATTCAAAAGGAATCAGACAAGTGAATCTCTTAACAAATAAGTTGTCAATTCCATATTGTTGAATAATAGTCTTAGAAATAATAATAATAGATCAAGGGCTTATATGCACAATGTATAAAATAATTTAAGTATTGTAGCAAAAAGGGAGATAATCCCAACGGTCATATTGACCTTGTAAGATATATAGTCACTGTAACAGTGAAATAAAAATATAACTTTTCAAAATACAAAAATTCTCTTATCTCCTCAGCTTTGCATCTCTAAAAATAACATGGTATCAGAGCTGTAAGATCTCTGACTACAAAATCCATAAAACAACAACAACAAAATCAGCAAAAGCAAATGGCTCAAAAAGGGCAACACGAGGGTACAAACAATTCCTCCAAGCTCACAAATACGTTGCTCAATGGCAGAAATTATCTTACATGGGCAAAGGCTGCAGCGAGAGCGCTCAGCGGTCGAGAGATGCGTGAATACATCACGGGAGAAAACTAAGTGCCCGAAGTTGTAAATTCGCTTTTATTAACCGAAGCGGAGAAAAAAGCAATGAAAAAATGGAGAACGCAAAATGACAAAATTATAACATGGCTCACGAATTCTATGGAGCCATCTATTGCAGAATTATTCCTCCTTCCCGACACAGCCTTTGATCTATGGCAAACCGTGAAAGGTATGTACGGGCAAGAGAACAACTACTCTCATATATACCAACTCAAATTAGAAATTCAGCAAGAAAAACAAGGCACAAGAAAACACGTAGAGTACCTTGGTGCTTTACAAAAGAAAAAAAATGAAGTTCAGTCATACCGTCCGGAAACCACCGACTTGGCAATAATAACAAAAAGGCAAGAAGAGGATGATATATTTGAGTACCTTGCCGGTTTAAATCCCACATATGAGGCCGTACGGGCTCAGATTATGAACACCATCCCTCTTCCTTCTTACTCCCAAATAAAAAATATGATTCAACAAGAAGAGAGCCGAATAGAGGCAATGGGCGGTCCACAACCCACAATCGAAGAAGGACACGAGACCCATGGCTTCGTAGCAGCAAAAAATTCCAATTTTCTCAAATTCGGCCAAAACCCTAGATCTCAAAATTACTCAAATCACAGCGAAATTGAAAGGTGCACAGGATGTAAGAAAGAGGGACATACACATGAGAAGTGTTGGTTTCTTCATCCCCATCTAAAACCAAAAACATTGGAAGAAGGGGATCTCCACTGGAAGTAGGGGAGACTGGAACGAAGAAAGAACGAAGAAAAACGAAAAAGGGACGCCGCATGGGGGTTATTTTACTAACCCAAATTTGAGCTTTTTTTATAAACCATAATTAAAAAAAAGTTCGGATTTCAGCATGATTAGCCGAGTTTTTACAAAAACCATAAAAAAAACAGTTTGGCAGCCCGTTCTCAGTTTTAACCTCAAAAACGAGCTGCCAAACCGTTCTCTACAGTAACTTTTTTTTTTTTTTTTTTATAGAGTTTGTTTATAAAATAAATCAGATATTTTGTTTGTTTTGTATATTAACAATAAGATTAATGGAACAATTTAAATATATTTTTTTTGTGTATTTTGACCATTTTATCATTTTATCAAATTGTTCCATTAATCTTATTGTTAATATACAAAATCAAACAAAATATCTGATTTATTTTATAAACAAACTCTAGAAAAAAAAAAGTTACTGTAGAGATCGGTTTGGCAGCCCGTTTTTGAGGTTAAAACTGAAAACGGGTTGCCAAACCGTTTTTTATGGTTTTTGTAAAAACTTGGCTAATTATGCTGAAATCCGAACTTTTTTTTTTAATTATGGTTTATAAAAAAAGCTTCCCAAAAAAAGCTCCCCAAAACTCGGCTAATCATTCTGGATCTCCACGTGGGGGTTATTTAAATGACCAAAACTTTGTCGCTGGAAAATATACTTTTGGGTTTGAGGCACGTGAATCTCAGACCGGACCAAAAAACAAAACTGAACCGGGTCAAGTTAATAACTCTGGGTTTTTCGCTGGCGGGTCAGGATCTGGCCGAAACGGGTCAAGCGATGCTGCGGATCAATTGCAGTCACTAATTCAGCAGATGTCTGTGCTGCTGACACAACAAAACCAGTCTAGATTTTCTGGTATCTCTTCATACTAAAAAAAAAAATTAATTTGTTAGATAAAATAATTATTGATAGTGGTGCTACAGATCATATGTTTGGTAACCAAGCACTTCTAAAAAATTTAGATATGACAAAAAATGAAGGCTAAAATAAATGGTATGGGTGATTCTATATTTTGCAACAAAAAAATATTTAATGTGCTATACCTAGATACGTTTCCTATAAACTTATTCTCGATTCAAAAATTAACAAAAGAATTAAATTGCGACGTGATTTTTTCTTGTAAAAATGTTGTATTTCAGGACCGGGAAACCGGGACGAAGATTGGTGAAGGTTTTCTTGAAAATGGACACTACTTTTTGAACTCAAAACATTATTTTTGTGCTTCCGCTAAATCCATCGATATTGGACTATGGCATAGAAGATTTGGGCATCCCTCCGATAAAATTTTAAATTATATTTTGGATTGTAAAAAAATTTAATTATGCTAATTGTGAAGTTTGTAAGTTGGCAAAACAAACAAAACTTCATTTTTCTCATTCCAATCATAAAAGTGAATGTATGTTTGATTTAATTTATTCGGATGTATGGGGACCGGCCCCAATTGACTCATACAATGGATTTAAGTATTTTGTTACTTTTATTGATGATTTTTCAAGAACCACTTGGTTATATTTACTCAAATCAAAAGACGAAGTGTTTAGTAACTTCAAAGAATTTTTTTGTTTTATAGAAAACCAATTTAATGCCAAATAAAAAATATTTAGGTCGGATAATGGAACGGAATTTGTAAACAAAAATTTTGAAATGTTTTTAAAAGAAAAAAGAACTGTACACCAAAGTACTTGCATTATTACACCCGAGCAAAACGGAGTGTCAGAAAGAAAAAATAGACATTTGTTGGAAATGACAAGAACCTTAATGTTCCAAAGTAATGTTCCGAAAATATATTTGTCGGATGCCATACTTTGTGCTACACATCTAATTAGTAGATTACCAAGTTCAAAGTTAGAAAATAAAATTCCATTAGAAATTCTTTATCAACAAAAAATCGCCTTTGATCATTTAAAAATATTTGGATGTACAAGTTTTGTACATATTAAAAGAAAAGATAAACTAGATTTTGTATCAACAAAAACTATTTTCTTAGGGTATTCACCATTTAAAAAATGGTACAAATGCTATGATCCTATTAATAAAAAATTATTTATTTCTAGAAATGTTGTATTTTTTTGAAAATGAGCCATATTTCAAAAATTTAGAAGAGATTTAAAAGCCTAATCCAATCCAAATTGAAAGAATAAATTCGGTAACACCATATATAGCACAAAATAATTTAGAAGAAAATGAAACAAGTGATGTTGAAGAAGAAATGAATAATAATAATAATGACACAAATGAAACCGAAGTAGAAAATAATTTGGGGCTTAGACGGACAACTAGGGTATCACAACTATCAACGAGACTTAGAGACTATGTCACTTGTATCATCCAATATCCTATACAAAATTTTGTTTCATATGAAATTTTTTTGCCTTCATACCAAGCTTTCCTTACCTCCATAGAAAAAGAAATAGAACCAAAAAATTATCAAGAGGCCATTCAAAATCCAACTTGGGATAATGCCATGAAAGAAGAGCTAAAAGCTCTAGAAAAAAAATGAAACATGAGTAATAGTTCCATTACCAAAAAATAAAAAATCTGTTGGGTGCAAATGGGTTTACAAAATTAAATACAATTGTAATGGTACTATAGAAAGGTATAAGCCAAGGTTAGTAGCCAAATGATTGACACAAACATATGAAATAGATTATAATGAGACTTTTGCACCGGTTGCAAAAATGAATACCGTTAGGGTATTATTTTCCATTGCCATAAACAGTGAGTGGAATTTATACCAAATGGATGTAAAAAATGCATTTCTTCAAGAAACACTTGAGGAAGAAGTTTATATGACCCTTCCACCAGCTCATGTAAAAGAAAAAAAAAATACTAATCTTGTTTGTAGGTTAAAAAAATTAATTTATGGACTTAAGCAATCTCCAAGGGCATGGTATGGCAAACTATCTCAATATTTAATTTCTTGCGAGTTTAAAATTAGCAATGCCGATCACTCATTGTTTACCAAAAGTGAAGGAAAAAATATAACCATTGTCTTAGTATACGTAGATGATTTAATAATTACCGGAGATAATTTAGAAACAATTAGAAAAATCAAATTCCAATTAAAAGAAAATTTTGATATTAAAGATTTAGGATATTTAAAATATTTTCTAGAAATAGAAGTAGCATTTTCAAATAAATGTCTATTAATTTCACAAAGGAAATATACCTTGGATTTACTAAAAGAAACTGGTAAATTAGGTTGTAAACCGGCCTCTACACCAATAGATAATAAATACAAATTAAATACCGAGGATGGTGAACCTTTAGAAAATATAAACCAATTCCAAAGACTTGTAGGAAAATTAATTTACCTCACGGTAACCCGTTCGGATATTTCTTTTTCCGTAAGTCAAATTAGTAAATTTATGCATTCACCAAGAACACCACATTTAGAGGCCATAAATAGACTTTTGAAATATTTGAAAGGAAATTTCGGAAAGGGCATTTGGATGAAGAATAATAATTCTAATGCAATATGTGGCTATTCCGATGCAAATTGGGCCGGTAGCTTTGATAGAAAATCCACCACCGGCTTTTACACATTTGTAGGTGGAAATTTAATCACATGAAAAAGCAAGAAACAAAATGTCGTGGCACGATCAAGCGCGGAAGCAGAGTATCGAGCTATGGCATCAACCGCAAGCGAATTGATATGGCTCAAGCAATTGCTGAAAGACATGGGAATCAATGTTGATCAATCCATGAAAATGTATTGTGACAACAACTCCGCACGGCACATTGCTCAAAATTCCGTATTTCACAAACGGACCAAACACATAGAAGTTGATTGTCACATTATTAGAGAGAAGGTCCAAGCCAAGGAAATAGAAACACCGTTTGTTCGAAGTGAAGATCAACTAGCGGATGTTTTCACAAAAGGATTGGATCGTAAGCCATTTGAAGAAATCACAAGCAAGCTAGGATTACTTGATATTTATAATCCTAGGTTGAGGGGGGTGTTGAATAATAGTCTTAGAAATAATAATAATAGATCAAGGACTTATATGCACAATGTACAAAATAATTTTAGTATTGTAGCAAAAAGGGAGATAATACCAATGGTCATATTGACCTTGTAAGATATATAGCCACTGTAACAGTGAAACAAAAATATAACTTTTCAAAATACAAAAATTCTCTTATCTCCTCAGCTTTGCATCTCTAAAAATAACACATATTGTGCCCTAGTGTTATGTACGGAAAGAAAATGGCTTTCAAATTGACTGGAATTTAATTAGATATTTAGATATCAAAATTTCAGTTTAGTCCTCAATTTTAAAAAAATATTACAAACGGATAAGTTAACAATTTTGAGTTTTTAGAACTCAATAAACTAATATCTTCAACTTTTTAAGATCAGTTCTATTTGTTTTCTACATTAGCTCTAAAAATATATCATCTAATGAATGTGCATGTCAACCGAAGCCACTAAAAGAAGCAAGGGAGGTGGCTGGAAATTTTAATGGACGCTGGTCTGGTACTCAAATAATGGGTTATGGATATTTTTCGGTCTACGGACTCAAATAATGGATTTTGAATATTTTTGTATCCATTTATAGCCTAGACTGCATATGTGGTCCACATAGACATTTTATGCGGCAGCAAACTGCATACGCATATGTGGCTACATGGATGCCGCATAAAACCACATTTTATTACATTGGATGGCTCAAAGATGTTGAAAACTATTAATTTATGTTACATAATTATATGTCACGTCTATAATATTATGATTAGATTAGAAGTTATTATATCATTTTTAAAAATGATAACAAACAATTAGTCCAAAAATAACAAATTTTAACTTTTAATAATATATTTTTTTTTTCTAAACAACTGACTTTATTTAACAAAAATATCTACAAAAACACATGCAACATGTGCATTAGTTGATTAGCTTACTACATAACTTCATGCTTTTTATCATTAGTTGATTACCGAATTGATTAGAAATAAAAGGATCTTCATTTTAAAGAAAGTGTATTGACAATTTTAGTTTTTAATAAAAAAAATGAATATTAAAATAAAAATATATTAATAATAAATTAATAATATTTATTTTTGCCTACCTCATGAAAATCCTAGCTATGTCACTAAAATGATTTCAGGCCCATAGCAGAATCTGCCGAACAGGTCTAAGATAAATTTCCTTGCACAATGATATTGAACATAAATTAAGCAAATTAATTTTGCACTGTGAGACCAAAAATAAATTCTGAGGTTAGCAAAAAAAAAAAAATCCCAAACTTTCAGACTATGGAGACTTTAAAATTTTGCACCAACAAAAGAGCAAAATCGGAAATCAAACAATAAATATTGTGAAGGTAAAAAAGTCTTAGTGAACATGGTCTATTACTTCTCTTACTTTTGCATAGTTGAATATTATTTGTAGAGGAAATCTATATTATAATATAAAAAAGTTATTCAATTAAGAGATGGAGTGTTTACTACAAAAAAAATTAAGATATGGAGGGGTTTACATAAAAATAAGCTTAATGTTGTTAGACTAAAATTACCAAAGTCCCTCTTTTCAAACTCACCACAGATGCTGTCATGCAAGATGCCAACCTATAAGATCCCATGTTTGGTGATTTCTCAGATAAATCAAAGGGCAGTAATTGCCAAAGGCATAGTTGAGCTCAATGTACTAGAAAAAAACGACCAAAGCACCATTTGAGCCCAAATAATTTAATACGAAAAAAAGTACAATTTTCAGTACCAAACATGTACACAAAAATGCCAGTATGCTAATCAGAAACCTGAACTAGATAACTACAATGTGAAATATCTCACATATCTTCACAAATTCACAGAGGAAACTCTCAAGTGCTATCGCTTAACTTTTCTTCATTTTCTCAGCCTCAAGGTACTTGATAACACCATAAGCAACTGACAAACCGAGAAACAAAAATACAGTTGGTGTGAAGGAAGGGTAAAGAAACTTCACAAAAAAATTATCCCACTCCTCTGGCAAAAAACCTGCACATGTATTCATCAACTGACATTATATGATTACATATATCAAAGAATCAAGTAAGGTGTGGCATAATGACACCAAACTGCTTTTGCAAGAAAGAACAAATATCAATCAGAAAGCATAGTAACAACAATTTAATCAGGCACTGTAAAATCAGTTTACATTTTAGAAATGCCAGTTGAACTAATAGAGTGACCCAACTCATTTTGGTCAAGTTCAACTAATAAACCTGAATTTAATCAAAATAGATCAACGGATTCTATCTAGTGCGCCCAGGGCAATTTGGAGAATGAAATATTGTGTGCTTACAGAAGAGTAACTGAAAAATTTATAGGAAAAAAAACAGGTTGAGAGCATTTCTATGTCAAGTATCTGTTGCTTGCGCATTACAACTTTCTAAATGAACTTGATTAATAACACATGTTATAACATTACAGCCCCAAGATAGCATATTAAAACACCTCATCAGTTTATACACCAATTTAAGATAACTAATACAATGAAACTAGATATAATAAATAAGACAGCACCTCATCTTCATGACATAGGCATTGTGCATACCAATTATAAAAAAAATAAAATAGTACCTTTTCACAAGCACTAACGGCTACATTTTTTTTTCGGTAGAAGTGAGTTTACACTTGCAATGGCAGTACTAAATCCCAAAATTGGACCAAAATTAAATCAGTGTTACAATATAGTTTGGTACCAGTATCTTCTATGCCAGGGGCCCATGTCAGATGATACATACAATGTGCAATTTTTTTGGGTAAATGTAAAATCAAACCGTCAAGCTTATTGCTTGAGATAGAACAACAACCGAAGCAATTGAGACTAATTAAGCAATTTTGGTATATAATTGAAAGAGCTACTAGAAGTTAGATACAGTTCTCACCTGAGGCAGCCAAAGCGACACCTTCCACCAAAATCACAACCCCTAACCCTAGCCACGCCAACAAAAACGCGCCTTCGCTAGCGCTCTTCTCTTCCTCCTCCTTCTCCTTCGTCTCCTCTCGAGCTGTCGTGCCACCAATCTGTATCGGGTCTCTGCGAATCACAGTTTTTGCTTTATTCTTTTTTTTCTTATTTTTCTTGCTAATGTAAGTCAATTCATCAAGGGACGAAGGACTGTTGCTATTCGTCTTGCTATCCGACGAGGGAGCTGGAGAAGAGTCGCCGGAGGTGGAGGATGAGTCGGGCGGCACCGCCCTTGAAGGTGAGAGGTGGGGCCTGAGAGAGAACCTAACGGTGTGGGAGAGAAAATGAGGGTCGAGATGGGAGAACCGAAGCAACGACGAAGAGATAGATGCCATTTGTGTTATCTTCTCTGCAAATTTCCAATTACTATATTCTTTTATCAATTTAAATTTCGACCAGCTTTTTTTTGGGAACCCATTTTTAGAGCGTTATATTCTGTGCTTAGAGTGTTTGATTTTTTTATGGATCAAAATGTCCCTGCCCAACTTGATCCCTGCCCTATTTTCATTGCGCACAGGCCTCATGACGAAGGAATATAGAGTTTATTTGATGAATGCAAAGTCAAATTTCAACAATGGCCCTGTCACAAAAAAGATGCAGCTAGAAAATTGCTTGCTGAGCTTCTCGATAGAGAGATGCCGTGTGAACCAGAAGTTCTACGTCCAAGAAGTAGGGTTCAACGACAAAGAAGAAGTAGAGCAACGAGTTCGACCAGACGAGACCCTTCTCAATTTGAAATTGTTGAGACATAGCGCCCACAGTTGAGCCTGTCAAGAAAGAGTAGAGCCTACGACAAATGACGAGGGTGATGATACAACTATGTTTAATTTGGAGGGTGTGGGGAGAAGGAAATAAAAATTTCCTTTCGCCGGAGCCTGTGCGCAATGGGAATAGAGCAGGAATCAAGCTGAAATAGGGGCATTTTGGTCCGTAAAAAAATCAAACGTTGTACGCACAGAATATTACGCTGTACAAATGGGTTCCCCTTTTTTGGCGAGTAAATTTACTCTGAGGTGGGGCTTGCTCGCGCTTCTTTAATATTGTGCGGATTCTGATCGGACGGTCATGATCTATAAACTGTTACCTTAGGTGTTATGAATTCCCTTTCACTCCAATTTTCTATAAACTTATTTTAAACTTATTTTGAATATTATCTTATTAGGATCTTTAATTGATTAAACACTGTAGTTTCAAGCGTGACAAGTCAGTAATAGCGTCTGATGGATGAATAAACGACCCGTTTTTCTTCAATCGTTCATTCACGCAGTAAAGAAATAACTGTAATAAATAGGGCTGAAAATAAGTTGGCTTAGGCTGAGCTGGGCCTTAGCTCAGCTCGTTAATTCTGGACCGAGCTGTTAGTGAGCCAGCTCATTAACAGCTCGCGAGCTAAAAACTCAGCTTAAACTCGTGACGAGCCACGAGCTGGCTCAATGAGTTTGGTTGGACCTTGTTTTAAGAAGAAAATAAATTTTACAAATCTTTTTGGACCGAGCTGGACCAAATTTGACAGCCATAAAATACACACAAATTCATACATGCCTAGCTGAGCTAGTCCTTAGCTCAGCTCGTTAATAAAAGTGTGGGACCCACTACGGCTAGACTAATAAAAGTGTGGGACCCACTACTTTCTGCTATGATAATGCCACGCGTGCTATGATAATGCTATTGTTAATGAAAGTGGTTAACGGGATTAGCCATGTTGAAAACTACAATCTGGGCCTTTTGGGCCCACTACTCTTTTCTTTTTGGTTGCAAATTTCCATAGGCGCATTAAAGAAAAAAAAATATTGCCCGGAGGCACAACTAGAATGTAGAAGCTCTATCGTATGGTAACACAATCTGGGCCTTTTGGGCCATTTTTTTTTTGTTATCTTCCTTTTCTCAGCACCTATGTAGAAATTCAGATCAAGTAAAGTAATCCAATTTTTAGGGCATGTCTGGCCTCCCTATTGTTTAATTCACGTGCCTATATTCATTTTTATTGGCATGTCGAACAGGTCCTAATAAGTTTTAGATCAAGACTATCTAATTCGAATCTGCGACAATCTATCTGGAAGTGGAGCAGACACATCTTGGAACGAATTTAAATCCAAGACAATCTCAAGTGACAGATTCGAATCGGATAGTCCTGATCCAAAATCCAAAATCCAAATATTGAGCTACTTTAGGGGATTCGGACCCAGATTAATTCCAAATGGCCCGTTATATAAATTTGTTATGAAGTTCTAGAGCATCTACATTCAGATTGAAATTGGACTGCTAATTAGTCGAGAATATACGAAATGATAAGCGCATAAAAATTAATATTTCTATCAACATAACGTTTTGAATACAACTTCATTAAAACAAATCTTTCTATATAAAATTACTTTACATTGGGGCTGCTAATTAGTCGAGCCGGCTCGCGAACCTATAAGTTGAGCGGCTCAATATTTCATAATGAATCGGACTCGAAACTATAAAAAGCCCAAACTCGGGTCGGCTCGGCTCGCGAGCCGAGTTTTTTTTCATGTTTAAAGAGATTACAATATAAAAAAAATAGAATAATAAACTAACTATATCATGTAAATAACATTCATATTAAACATAAAATACAATAGATATTTTTTTTCACCGATTTCAAATTTCAATTTTTTTTCAAATTCCAAATTTTTTGAAATTTCGAATTTTTTGAAATTTCGAATTTTTGAAAATTTCGAATTTTTGAAATTTCGAATTTTTTGAAATTTCGAATTTGTTTTGAAATTTCGAATGTTTTGAAATTTCGAATGTTTTGAAATTTCTAATATTTTTGAAATTTCGAATTTTTTGAAATTTCTAATTTTTTTGAAATTTCGAATTTTTTTTACTCGGAGTTGTAACCGCTGCTTTTGCAGGATGAAAGCAATAAAAGCTTGTAGAAATGGATAGCTACAGTAGATTGTAACTTACAATTTCAAGTTTTTTCAAATTTTTAATTTTTTGAGGCAGAATATTTACATAATTACAATTACACAGTATATTTTGACTTTAAATTTAATTCATCTCCATAATTTACAATCACACAGTATCATTGTAGCAAAATATTTGTATCATATGAAAATGTCAAGTTCTATTATAACTATTTTGTTGGACTTGGCTCGCGAGCCGAGCCGAGTCAAGTATTTATATGAGCCGAGCCGAGCTGAGCCAAGCTTTTTCCTTTCCAAATCGAGTCGAGTCGGACCGAGCTAAATATACTTATCTTAATGAGTCGAGCCGAATCTGAGCCGAACCTAGCTCATTAGCACCCTTACTTTACATCCATGCAAATGAAAGTATTATTACGTAGAATTAAAATTACAACAAAATTATCAAACACTTATAATTCAGTAAAATCTGAACGGAATGTCCTAACAACATAAAATGGAGTCGTACAGACACTCATATTTCAGAAAAAGACAGATCAATATAAAAGCAACTTTTGAATTGTGCACGCTGTTTAATAAAACAAAAAATTGCCTTTCTTGGATCTAAGGTAGAGAAGGAAATAGATGACAAGCAAACACGCTTTGATTTGGTCACGTGACGTAAATTAGTCACGTTAATTTTTTTATATTTTAATTTAAATTGTTGAAAATTTAGAAAAATAATATGAAAAATTCTAAAATAAGTAAATAACGTTGTAAATAATTTTTTTTTAGAAAAAGTTGTTAAAAATCTGACATTACTTTAAAAATTCAAATTACAAACATTCATTAGATTAAACTAGAGAAAATAAAAATAAATATTGCATGAGTATCAGTATCACTGAATCTATACTAAAAGGAAAATCTGAATGCTCTATATATACCAACAATGTTGGATACTCTATGTTTCATACCGTGACGTGACTGGTTCGCGTGATGCGACATAACGTGTAATTTTCGCTCGAATGTGGTCACGTCACGCGACATCGACACGTGACTAGTCACACCGTAATTTCCTTCTCTAACCTAAGGTTTGATTTTGTTTTTAGCTAGCCATGGTCAATGTTTCCCTCCTCCAAGCGTTTTCCCCAAATGGGATTTCTCCACATCTATGAATGGAACACTATTTTCTTGAATTTGCTTTCTACCGTCTAGTACCAATCAATGCAATCCAATTCAGCTGATATGAGTATTTAAGAAAACGATAAATCTTTTTTTTTTGGTGGAGGTCAACAATACAAATTTGCATTTTATATATCATAATTCTATGTTGAATCTATAAATATCGTTTTCAGAAACATTTATTGAAATAATACTTCTCTGTTGTATAATTTCAACTTATCCCTTTCCCCAAAGGGGATTTCTCCATCTATAAATGGAGCACTAGTAATGATGGCCTATAAAATACGCCAAAATACTGTCTTAATTGGGCAAAAAAAGCATTATTTTCTTGGAGTTGCTTTCTACCGTCTCCAATACCAATCAATGATTTTCCAAATTTTCACAACAGATAAAAATGAAATAGATAATAGGAATGATTAACAACTTCAAGCAAAATAGGCTGGCTTAGAGATAGGAATTTAAATTTGTGTCATGTCGGAACTAGTTATATGTTATATGTCGTGTTGTAATCAAATTAAATTTTTTACATATCATTATCTAGATGAATAGAATAGTCATAATATGTTAGTCAACCTGTGACTAGTCATGGTACATGTAGTCATTGTTGGCTATACTTAAACTATTTTTTTTTTTTCGAATTTTAGTTAGCTTAAGTAAGAAAAAATCAGACCAAAAAAAGAAAAATTGTAAATAATTGTAAGCTAAAGAAATAGTTTCGTGAAATGTTTGTATAAAAAAGTAAATATATTGTTCGAAATTTTGAATTGATATTTTGAGTAAATAATAACTTAATTTTATATTATTTTGATCACGTATAGTCACGTTCGGTCAAGTTTAGTACTTTTAGATTCGCAAAATTCATCACAAATTTGTTAGAAAAATTGATGAAAATGATAAGAGGAGAAAAAAAGAGTGAGTGAAAGGAATATTTTCTTTTTTGGCTTATAGACAAAAGTAGTTAGAAGTTAAAACTACTCATATTTAGAATTTAAATACTTGTAAACATATGTTTAAATTCTTGCGAGTTGCATCGTAAATAATGTTAGAAACAGAGCTTTAAAAGCTTAGATATAAGCGCCGAAAATGAAAGTTAGATATTAAATACTTATGTGTTCGGAGATTTATTTGAAGAGCAATTATCTGGCTCCAATAATGATAGAAAAAGAAGCATAAGCCTTTTTATATGATATGTTGGGAATTCGAAATCTAATTTTGAATTTTCTTATGAATATTTAAAAAAGAAAGACTTAACTTTATATTTATCTAAATATAATAATTATTAGAGAAAAAAAATAGTTTTTTACATGTTTCCTTCTCCGATTTGATTTCTTAATATTTTTTTCTCCGAGAATGTGCTCCAAAATTTCGTTATTAAATAAAATAAAAGAAAGGAAAGGGGAGAAAAGATTAGACCGCACTTGTACTTGTAACACAAATTATGAACTTTTCGTTTGTTCTTTTAATATTTGAAATGTCATACTAAATCCATAAATATTTCAGATGTACTAGTTGATCAATTTATATTTTATTGTTTAAATACGACGATGGTGAAAAATGTATTCAATTTGGACTAATTAATTAAATGAGTCGAAACAACACCACTTTAACCCTAGTTTATATCTTTAATGGATCATCTCAATTTAGAAAAAAAAAATAGGTAAAAAGAAAATAACTGCAGTGCAGTGATACAGACTTATTTTTGGTGATCTCAAAATTTGTTGTTAGAGAATTAATTGGCTCGTCATCGATCATACTGATTTACTAACAATATCTCTAATAATGAATTTTTGGATTAAAAATAAAATCTGCTGTTATTCTTGAGGAATAACAGGAACTTGCAATTTCAATCTCCTCCGTTAATATTAGTTGAGATTCGTGCAAAAAAAAATTTGATTAAAATTCGCACTAAAAAAAATGTGAACGAATAAGATTAGAATCACAACTTACTGTTTAGATTTGTTTCCCTCAAACTGTCCTTGCCACCAAATTGAATTAGGGATCAAATTCTCTGCTCCCCAGAGGGCAGGATTTTCCTGCTCTTGAGTTACTGACACGTGGACCCACACCAAAATTAAAAACTAATATTTAAATTTATAAATCCGTTTGGACCCACATATTAGCCTCTCTGGAGTAGGAAAATCATGTCCCCGAAGAGTAGTGATCTCTTTCCATTGAATTATTCAAATATGACGCAAGTCCCCATGTGGTGAATTTTTTTTTTTTTTTGGGATGAACAAAATTGTTCACTTAATAAAAAAACGTTAAAATTATTTCCACGGAGGCAATGTTTAATAATAGTAGCATAATTTTTACAGTAGAAATTCAAAAATAAAAATTTAATAGCTGAATTCAATGTTGTAAAATGCAGTTTTATTCATGCATGCGGAAGGCCACTGCATACCGCATATGCGGTATGCGGCCACATATGCGGAATTTCATGTGGACTTATATATGCGGATTTTAAACTATATATTAATTTATTTTCACTCAAAACATGCAATATATTCCCATTAAAATCATTCAAACAATAAATTCACACATATACGGATCAATATGCGGACATATACGGCCCAATCGCACATATGCAGATCAATATGCGGACATATGCGGCACAATATGCGGCCGTATATGCGAAATCGCATATTTGAGACTGCATGAAAATTTTTATGCGGAATCGGACAGCATACGCATATGCGGCCGCATGAACCGCATTTTACAATACTGGCTGAATTAAGTTTTTATTTTAAAAAAGTTTGTATGCATATATGTATGTAGTGTGTGTGTCAGACTGTACACAAGATGAGTCGTGTTAGGCAAAATTTGAATTCGATTTGTGTTAGAATGAGCCGAGTCGAACTTGAATTTAGCTGATTAATCACGAACCGAGTTAACTCGTTAACAACTCATTTATATTTTGAGCTGCATATAGACCGAATATTTTTATTGATTGGTAATTTGAGCCGCACACTGGCCACAAATCAGAATAGAATGAGAAGCAAAGATGGTGTTTTACTTTCCGCTCATATTTTTATTTTTAAAGTTCAAATAGTCGATCTGAACTTTTCAAGATGATCATTATATTGATATGTGTTTGGAGACCAAATTAAACATTTTTGAAATTTTTTTTACTATATTTTTAGAATTTTTAAAAATTATAGCTTTTCATTAATAAAATAATAATAAAAAATTTAGAAAAACACTTATTTTAAAAAATTCAAAAAAAAAGTAAAAAAAATTTCAAAAAATGTAAAATTTGGTATCCAAGCACATCATAATCTGAAGATCATATTGAGAAGTTTGGATCGACAGTTTGAACATTAGAAATGAAGATATGAGCAGAAAGTAAAACACCATATTTATTTCCCGAAGCATCTTAGCATCACTATATATACTATATAGAGTGGGAAAAATGGCACGGTAGAACCGGTTCCGTCACGGCACGTGTGACTTTTATGTGTCATGACTCGCATGTCGCGTGCCATGACCATCTTTTGAAAATTTGACACGGCACGGAACGTCACGCTAAAAACCCGGTCACGGCATGGCACGTGGTCACGTGAGTCACGTATAATTAGGACCGTTAAGTCTTGATCAATGTTTGCTCGTGAGCGTGTAGGCTTTTAATAACCTAGAACACCTAAATTCGTTGCAAGCGTACAACTGAAGTTGGGTATAGCTGGGTGTCGAATCCACAGGGACGGTGTAATAAAAATATATTTCCTAGGGTTTCTGACATTGTTTCACTTTAGCCTCAAGGTATACGGCCCGTACAGAATCCTGTACGGTCCGTATGGACCCCCGAGTTAATACTGCAGCCACTGTTTCTGTGTTGGTGCTTTTGTCTAAGGTTTCTATCGACCGTACCTAGATTTCTAGCCTCAGCTGTCGCAATTTTGGCTTAGTAACCCGATTACC
Source organism: Carex cristatella (assembly GCA_024447775.1). Lineage (NCBI taxonomy): Eukaryota > Viridiplantae > Streptophyta > Magnoliopsida > Poales > Cyperaceae > Carex > Carex cristatella. The sequence continues at coordinate 4,311,743 of JAJHPF010000034.1, read as the reverse complement.
GGACTCAAATACTCCCCTCTTAGGTGCCTTAAACCTCAACTTTCGTTTTTTGGCCTAATTTACCTAAGTCACTTGTTAGTTTACTAAAGGTATCTAAGGACTTTCGCCTCAAGGAAAGTTTCGCTTTTTGGTACTCCTTGGTTCGTAAACCTACCTCATGTACTTGGTTCAGTTGGATTGAATGTTATAGACTTGTAACCTATCGACTTAGACGTGCGCATTCGTCTAACGGGTTGACTATTCGAATCAAGCAAGCAAAAACCAAGCAATTAAAATACTACTCAACAAAGTGAAAACAAAGCGAAAACATTTTTGGTGCTCCAATATGCTCCAATATACTATAAATTGTTTATCTCTGTTTTCAAAGTCTGTACAGTCGATCCGAACCGCTAAACATGTTCTTCATAATATAATATGCTTGGAGACCAAATTTTATATTTTTAGAAATATTTTACTATTTTTTTTCATAGGTACAATATCACTTTATCGGATGGTCCAGAATCTCCTTAAAACAATGATTTTGTACCTATGAAAAAAATAATAAAAAAATTCTAAAAAAATATAAATTTTGGTCTCAAAGCATATTTTATTATGAAAATCATGTTGAGTGGTACGGATCGACTGTTTGGACTTTGAAAATAGAGATAAACGATGTGGAGTATATTAGAGCATATTTGAGCACAAAAAAATGGTGCATTTGAACCCTCCTCATATATATATATATGGCAAAGACTTTTATGAATATAAGAACCTATTTGTAAAATGAACATATTTTTATTTTCAAAGTTCAAACAGTCGATCCGAACCGTTCATCTTGTTCTCCATATTAATATGTGCTTGGAGACCAAATTTTACATTTTTCTGAATTTTTTTACTATTTATTAAGATGGGTACAAAAAATATCAAATTCAGACCATTGAATTTTGTACCCATCTTAATAAATAGTAAAAAAATTCAGAAAAATGTAAAATTTGGTCTCCAAGCACATATTAATATGGAGAACAAGATGAACGGTTCGGATCGACTGTTTGAACTTTGAAAATAAAAATATGTTCATTTTACAAATAGGTCCTTATGTCCATAGAAGACACTCTCTCTCTCTCTCTCTCTCTCTCTCTATATATATATATATATGAGTAAGGCTACCGTGCATTGCGAATTAAAGTGGGTGTTTTAATTCGCGCTCATATTGCTTTTTCCAAAGTTCAAATAGCCAATCCGAACAGCTCAACATGATCTCCATATTGAAATGTGCTTGGAGACCAAATTTTACATTTTTTGGAATTTTTTTACTATTTATTAAGCCACTTTGAAAATCGCTGATCCAACGGTTTCACTATTTGGTTGAGCCACCGTTGGATCAGTGATTTTCAAAGTGGCTTAATAAATAGTAAAAAAATTCCAAAAAATGTAAAATTTAGTCTCCAAGTACATTTCAATATGGAGAACATGTTGAGCAGTTCGGATCGGCTATTTGAACTTTGGAAATAGCGATATGAGCGCGAATTAAAACACCCACTTTAATTCGTAATGCACGGTAGCCTTACTCATATATATATATATATATATATATATATATATAAAGAGAGAGAGAGAGAGAGAGAGAGAGAGTCTGACTATGGTGAGACGTGGAGTAAAACACGTTTGTACTCCATGCTATATCTTCATTTTCAAAGTTCAAATAGCCGATCCGAACCGCTCAACATGTTCTCCATATTGAAATGTGCTTGGAGACCAAATTTTACATTTTTTTTAATTTTTTTTACTATTTATTAAGACACTTTGAAAATCGCTGATCCACTGTGAACAGTAAAAAAATAGTAAAAATTTATGGACAATCGGATCAGTGATTTTCAAAGTGGCTTCATAAATAGTAAAAAATTCCAAAAAATATAAAATTTGGTCTCCAAGCACATTTCAATATGGAAAACATGTTAAGTGGTTCGGATTGGCTATTTAAAATTTGGAAATGAAGATATAGTATCATGGAGTAAAAACTTGTTTTACTCCATGAAGCACAATAGCCCAGCTCTCTCTCTCTCTCTCTCTGTATATATATATATATATATATAAAGAGAGAGAGAGTGACTAATATGATTTCGGTTGTACCAATTTATTTTTCAATTTTCGAAGTCCAAAAAGTCGATCCAAACAGTTAGATGTGATCTCTATATTAAAATGTGCTTGAAGACCAAATTTCACATTTTTTGGAATTTTTTTTACTATTTATCAAGACACTTTGAAAATCATAGATCTATTGTTTGGTTAAGCCACTGTTGGATCAACGATTTTCAATGTGGCTTAATAAATAGTTAAAAAATTCAAAAAAAAAAATGTAAAATTTGGTCTCCAAGCACATTTTAATATAGAGATCACATCTAACGGGTTGAATTGATTTTTTGGACTTCAAAAATTGAAAAATGAATTGGTTGTATTTTGGCCGAAATACAACCGAAATCATATTAGTCTATATATATATATATATTTGCAACGAGTTTCATCCTTTCCTGATAAGCACAAAGGAAAAATAATGAATGAATAGAAAAACAAATTTATTTTCTACTTGCAATTAGCGGAGCCAGTATAAGCCGAGTTTGATCAAGTTTGAACTCGCTAATGATTAATCGAGCCATAATCGAACAAACTAATTTGTTTTAATTTATATATTTTTATATGGTTTTTTTTTTATGATTTAGAATAAATATCATAGTAATAAAAATTAACATTCATTCTCGTAGAAAATTTTATACGATTGTTTTTTAACGTATATTTTGAACCTCATGATGGAAAAGTGTAGCTTGGGCGCTCGGCCCTCGTCACAACTCTCAAACTAGCAATTTTTTGCCTGAATGGTTCAATGTCTGTTTACGTCTTTGTCCTTAAAAATCTTGTATTTTCTATCGTGCAACTCTGTCGGTAAATTTTCACAAACAAAACTTCCTTGCACGTGTATCAATCATAAAAGATATTGTATAGTACGTATGACTGGCGAGAAATTCTAAACCAAGTCATACAAGTTTGCAGGGACCTGTTGGTCCCACGAGAGAAAAATAAGAAGGAAAAAAAGAACGAAAGGCCAAATCTTGTTAGTCATATTGCCGACTACTGAGCGAGATATAAATTTATCAGTACTTTTGTCAAACATGCAGATCACACATTTTAATTATATATATAATTCTTAAATATCTGTTTATTCTACAAATTTTTACTATTTTTTATAGAATAATTATATAAATTTCTCCACTCCAGCTCCTCTATATTCCACTCTAGCATCTCTATGTCTCCGCAGCAATATTAGATAAAAATTATTCTAAGGCTCCCTCCTTCAAAATAACGGATTTCATGCTATGTTTGCTATTTTGAAAGGTAGACTTGATTTTCTGTGTATGCCAACTTATTTAACGGACGTAATATCTTTATAATTTCTTACAAAAAAAAAATGGCGTTTTGATTTTTTTTTTAAATATGGTATTTTCAAAAAAAATTCGGGAGATATTCGGATTAAGAAGGACGTCAATTGCCGAAATTTTTATAAATATACAAAATTCAATTTTTTTTAACAATCTATACAAAAGTCGGAATTTTTCTCTTGTTGCTTTGGGTACTGTTGCCGAAAGCTCAAACCGGCAACATAGTTGCATTGCAACAAAGTTCAAAGTTTTTAAAACGGCAACATAATTGCTGTTTTTTTATTTTTATAAATTTAAATTCTAAATAATTATAAATCCAAATTCATACCAATAAATTACAAATCCAAATTCATACCAATTTAAATTTTTTGAATGGTTTAATAAAATTTTTAAAAAAAAAATAAAAATAAAAAAAAAAAAAAAAAAAAATTCGTTGAAAATATTTTTAATATAAAAATTATTGACTAAAAATCTAAACTTAATTTTTGGGGAACTAAACATTTTGGGATTTCGGATTTGGAAACGGGGTTTTTGGGGGGTGGTCCAAATAAAAAAAAAAAAAAAGTAGTTTGCCGTTTAAAGTTTTAAAAAAATATTATTTTTAAATTTTAGAAAAAAATATATATTTCTCATTTTTTTTTGCGAATACAAGGAAAAAAAAAAAAAAAAAAAACTGTAAAAAAAAAAATACAAGCTGAATACACTACGGCTTTTCAATAGATTGTTAAATAAAAATTGAATTTTGTATATTTATAAAAATTTCGGCGTCAATTGACTTGCGAATAAATAATACATTTTTTTTTTCCTTGTGTCATTATCTTGCGTTGCCACTTATTATAGAAAGCAAAAGGTTTGTGGGAGAAAGGACTCTGTTAATTTAGATTTACTCATGTAGAGTACTATGTAGTATACTAGTATGTAATTTGGAGCTTATAACTGAGTCGTCATCGTATATGTAATCAAACAAACCTTGTACGGTCTTCTAGACCTGGCCGGCTGCCACGAACCATACAAGAGATTTCCTGTGACAGATAACGTGTTGTAGCCATAATTGTGCTTCTAAATTCTAATGAAGTATTTTCCAAAGCAAAAGTAAATGAGAAAAATGGATGAAAAAAATTGAACTTAAAGAGTATATCATACGAATCCGATGAAGAAAAAAACATTGTCATTAACACTTACGGGTGAAAACAGTATGATAATATCTGATCCGTCTTTGATTCGTATTTGAAAACTTAAATGTGGATACATGATATCTTAATATTTGTGCTGATACGGTTTTACGTGTATCCGAATAATAGATATATATCATATATTTTAATATATATTATAAAAAATTTATTTATTCACCATTATAATTAGATAAATGTTATGAATTTTAATATTTTAATATTATTTTAATAAATATTTGTGATTTGATCCAGATTCATATCCATATACGTTTGATATGTCTGATGTTCGCTCCGTACCAGAAAATTTTAAAAATATGAATATAATTTTAATTGTCTGCTCTATATCAACACTCCTAAGTCCTAAACATAACAATCCTTAGGTTTCTTCCTAAAAAAAAAAAAAAAAAATCCTTAGTTTTTCTTTCTCTGCATGTGATCATTCCCTTGAAGTTGACTCGTTTCAAGTAAACACAACAGAGAGATTGTCTTGTTCTTGTCCACCTCAAAATGAGCGTTTTGTCCGATAAATGATATCAGTGCCTCATTTCTCCCACTTCCCACTCGATTTATTTCACTTCCCAATTTCCAAAGGTGGGCAAGGAAGTATGCAAAGAAGAAGAGAGCGGTTGCGGTTTGATTGTTGGTTGTTGCTATATATGGAGAAGAGGTTCCATTTCTCCCAATTTCTTGTCTCTCTCCTCTGCGCTCTATCTCTTTCCTCTGTTTCGGTGGCGGCGCTCAGTCGAGACGACTTCCCGCCAGGTTTTATCTTTGGCGCAGGAGCTTCTGCTTACCAGGTCAGCTGTCCCTTCTTTTCTTTTTTCTTTTTTCTTCTCCTAAAGTGGTAAGCAAGGATATGGTAGCTAGGGACAAATTTTATTTGGAAGATGATGTATAATATATGCATGTTTTCTAACACGGTCCTGAATTTTAATTACAAAACTCAGTCTAGAGTCTAGAGTCTAGAGTCTAGAGTAGATGAATAATGCTGTGGCATTCACAGAAAGAAAGAAATTAGTTCGAATTAGTGATGTTTGTTTGTTGGGAAAATTGAAGGTAGAAGGAGCGGCAGCAGAGGATGGCAGGAAGCCTAGCATTTGGGAGCCCTTCTGTCATGCTGGTATTTTATTATTTATTATTTATTATTTTTTATTTTTTATTTTTTATTTTTTTATTTTATTATTATTATCATTATTATAACCTCACCTCTTTTATGCAAATATGAACAACTGGTTTGTTAAGTATAAATACTTTAGTTGTGCATATTAGGGCTTCAAAAAGAGTTACAATTATTACGGATTAGTATTCATTGAAAACACTTTCTCAAAATATACGGAATTTTTTTAAGAAACAAAAAAAAAATATAAACATGTTATTTTCCTTATAAATTGGTTGTGTATCAATTTTCATGCAATTTCACTATCATATGATATTTCATCAATTATCATTAAATATGGATAGTTGGAAATTTCATTTGATGAATGGTGAAACTTGCATTACATTTCATCATTGTTCATGATATGATTATAAAGTATAGATTATATTTCGCTCGCAAGATATTAAAATTGTATGTTATTTTTTTTTACCATACTATAACAATTATTATTAATTAATTTTAAAATTCTCAATGGATTCCGCTTGCCATAACAATAATTATAAAATTAATCTATAATAATTGTTATATTATTAATATTATTGTAATAAATAAATATCATCATCATCCTCATTTATGCCATCTCCCTCTTGTGGGCCCATCAAATATTATATTATCTTATTTTAATTATACCATTGCGACAATCATTCATATGATAAGTGAGAATATCTACTTTTTGGGAAGTATTATTGAAATGCCACATTGCAGGAACCATCATATATTTGCTACTGTTGTTCTTCCAAATTGAAATTGAGAACTCATTTTACTCACAGGGTTTGAAATTGATCACAGCAATGGAGATGTGGCAGCTGACCAGTACCATAAATATAAGGCAAGCTTAAAATGTTCTGGGTTTTGAAGCACACAAGTTTACATGATGTAGGTGGTTATAATAATTAATAACTTATTTTTATTTTGTAGGAAGATATAAAGCTAATGCATGAAACAGGCCTTGATGCATATAGATTTTCTATTGCTTGGCCAAGACTCATTCCAGGTAAATTTTCTATTATCTTGCCCATGAATTATTTTATTTTTATTTTTGTTTTGAAGAATGTATTTTATAGTAACATACCTTACCAGATGATAAATGATGCTGTTCGACTAACGTAATTGGACTTCTATAATTATAAAGTTAATTAATCAAGATTATTGCTGACTTGTTTATAAAATGTAATTCAATGCAGATGGGAGAGGAGAGGTTAATGCTAAGGGATTGGAGTACTACAACAATTTTATAGATGAGCTCATAAGTTATGGTATGATATTTGGGACTCAATTATATTTATCACATAGAAGGGTTCCTTGTTCAAAATGATGAGCGATATAAGCTATTTCATAAAGTTAAGGACGAAGAATAGAAATTAGAAAACACAATCTAAGAAAAGCAATATATAATGTGAAAAAAGAGAATTATACTCAACCATGGTACATGAACAATCCCAAAAATGCGATCAGATGTCAAAGATGAGAAGTGCCTGTTATTGACTATTGGCCGAAATTCATGTTCACTTTCTGAATTTTTTTTTTATTTTCTGAAATAAAATGTTTCAAACTCTTTGACTTGTCATATAGGGATACAGCCGCATGTTACACTATACCACTTTGATCTCCCTCTAGCTCTTCAAGAAGAATATAATGGGCTTTTAAGCCCCAAATTTATGTAAGAATTTTTCTTGCATCCTCATTAAATTTCAGCCTTTAGTATTTCATTCTAGCAAAACAAACAATAATAAAAAAAAAAAAAAAAAACTATCTATTAACACACAAAACAGGCAAAATCTGAATCAACTATCTAATTAAAACCTCAAAAACAATTCGATCCCAAATCACATCTTAAGATCATTTGGTAACCCAAAATAATATCCGAGTGAGGATATGGTAATATGCATATTACGGATTGACCTGTAATATGTATTTATATCTCTATTTTCAGAGTTTAAATAGTCGATCCGAACTGTTAAACATGATCTCCATGTGAAAATATACTTGAAGACCAAATTATACATTTTTTTAGAATTTTTTTACTATTTTTTTAAATAGGTAGAAAATCACTTGATTTGAAAATTCTGGACCATCCAAATTAAGTGATTTTCTACCTATCTAAAAAAATAGTAAAAAAAATTCTAAAAAAAATGTAAAATTTAGTCTTCAAGTATATTTTCACATGGAGATCATGTTTAACAGCTTACAACTATTTAAACTTTGAAAATAGAGATATAAAAGCATATTACGGGTCGATCCGTAATACACATATTACCATAGCCTCACTCATAATAGGAGCAAGCCAACCTCATAACTAGAGTGGTATCAAATGAACTTACAATCCGATAATTTTACAAATACTAGAGACGACTTCACTGCATATGCCGATGTGTGTTTCGAGGCATTTGGTGACAGAGTGAAGAATTGGGTTACTGTCAATGAGCCTAATATAGAACCAATAGGGGGGTATGATGGGGGGTTCCTCCCGCCTCGCCGCTGCTCCTATCCCTTTGGTGTTAACTGTACCGGCGGCAACTCCACAGTTGAGCCGTATATTGTTGCTCACCATTTGTTGCTTGCGCATGCGTCGGCTGCCAACCTCTATAAAGAGAAGTACCAGGTTTGCAATTTTTTTTTAGTTAGGCTATGGTACTATGCATAGGGTAAATTGGTCCGTACTATGGATCGATATCTCTATTTGGAAGTCCAAACAGTTGACCCGAACCGTTCGACATGATCTTCATATAAAAATGTACTTGTAGATCAAATTTTACTATTTTTTAGAATTATTTTACTATTTTTTTAGACAGGTAGAAAATCACACGATCTAAAAATTCTAGACCATTCAAAAGTAGTAATTTTCTACCTATGTAAAAAAATAGTAAAAAATCCAAAAAAATATAAATTTAGTATGCAAGTACATTTTCACATGGAGATCATGTTGAACAAGTCAGATTGACTATTTGGATAGAAACAAAAATATTGATCCGTAGTACTGACCAATCTGCACTAAGCTAGTACCATACTCACTCTTAGATGTTTTTCAATTTGTGTTGTTACTCTTTCTAGTTTTGCTGTCTCAAACATGCAAATTTGCAAAATCGTTAATGTGGCATGGAGTGTTTTTGAATTTTTATTTCAATGTAGGAGACACAAGGGGGTAAAATAGGAGTTACACTACTAGGTTGGTGGTACGAGCCTGCCACAGAAAATCCAAATGACATAGCTGCTGCCCGAAGGATGGTTGATTTTCACATAGGATGGTTTATTAAAAGAACTTTCTATATCTAATTTCATTTTTTGTTGCTATTTCTTTGTATTTTCTGTGAAACTTAATTCATTTGTCAATTGTAACATGACAATTTTTTTTAACTAGGTTGCTTCATCCACTGGTATATGGGGCCTATCCACCTGTAATGCGAAAAAATGTTGGTTCTAGGTTGCCATCACTTTCTGAAGAGGATTCTAGGAGGGTAAAAGGGTCTTTTGATTTTGTTGGATTCAATCATTATGTTGTTTTTTATGTGGAAGCTGATACGAGCCAGCTTGAGAAACAAGTTCGCGACTACATGCTTGATGCAGCTGTAAAATATTCAAGTAAGTTGGTACAATAAGCATTGTTTGGTACAGCAACAAGGTCGAAATATTACATTGAACAAATTTTTTTACAATATTTATTTCATTAATGTAATGCCTCAACTCTAGCATTTCTAAGGAAGAAATAAAACAATATAATACTCGTGCCACTCAGTGATTGCAGTACCAAACAAGTATTTTCCATCTTTCTAAAGATGTGGATTTTCGTTATTATACCAACAACAAAAACTATTGGTTGACATTTATTGGTACAAAAGCCTGTTAACAGAGTTCAATGACGTGATCTTTTGCCAACTGACGTCTTTTGTGTGAAATTATTTTTACTTTGTGCAATTTGTTCAGATAATGACTTAATACTAATACTTTCCTTTTTATAGGTGGTCCTTTTGCAAGACTACAGAAGGTATGTCTTAATCTAAACACTCTACAGGTAATATATTTTTTTTTCTCTTATTAGTGTTTGAGTTCAAGAGTTGATTTTTGGTCATTTTGAGTACATTTTAATTGATATTGGTATCTGATACAAGTTCTTGTTACATAAACAAATAGCAACACTGGTCAATTTCTAAATTTTTTTGTCTATTACAAATGAACAGGGTCCTCTGCGTAAAGTTACTGAAGGAATACCAGCAGAACCGTGGGCTCTTCAGAAAATGTTGGAGCACATCAAAATATACTATGGGAATCCCCCAGTTTTTATTCATGAAAATGGTACTCTCCTACATTTTCTCAGCTTTCGGTTTGTCACCTCTCAATCCAAAAATGTGCTTACTGTCACAACTTTTTTTTTTATATAAAAAAGTTTCATAATAAGCTTTTAGTTCAAAATAATTATATTTTATGTGCCGCACTAAACTTTTTGTCCCACCATATGGTATTTTTTTGTTTCACCCCCTGACCAGTGACCCTCTAGGTTGGATTAATTTGCAAATTAAATTGAAAAATAAAACAGTTGCATGCTTTAACATTAAATTAAGCTTACACAGAGGATAAAATTATGTGATCTCGGTATCTGCAGCAACTGCCCTGTACTCCAAACTAGCCTGGAGGACATGAAAATTTATTTATTTCACGTAACTTTCATTGTTTGATTTTATCTAGGTATATATAGTGAGCCCCCAACATGGAATGTTCAAAGGGCAAAAGTATTTTAGATTTTACTTTCATTAAACATGAAATAAGAATCAAAGTTTTCAAATCATCTTGAGTGATAGGCACTATATGTCTTAGACAACCATTCTAGCTTAGTTGTTATTTTTTAGATATTATTTTGCCGCGTTAAAAATAAACAATCATTCACTAAAGTAGAAATATAATTTTGTGCTCATTTGATGATCCAGGAAATGCTGAGGCAGTCGACTCTGCAAACCCAAAAATTACCTATGACGATGATTTTAGGATTGATTTCATAAAGCAATATTTAGAAGCAGTAAGTCTTTCAATAAGGTAAACTCCTGAGCTCAGACTCCTTCATAGCAGTGAAATTATTATCGGTTGAAATAAATCCTTGAATAAATAATTGGAATTATTTGATGGTAAGTACCAACTACAGAGATGAGGTCAACAATAACTATTGTTGAAATAAATCCTTGAATAAATAATTGGAAATATTTGCTATTAAATACCAATTATCATCATCATCGTCATCATTAACTACCCCCACTACTTTCTATCGTTAATCTTTTGGACCTTGGCATACAGCTAAAATTATAAGGGGGAATTCATGTATGCCCCTCCAAAAACCTCAAAATTCCATATACCCCCCTCTAAAACTGATATCATATTTACCCTTCTAAATTTCAAAAAAACTAACAAATTTACTCAATTATTGTTTTTTCTATTAAAATCATTTTAAATTTATATAGTACCCATTTTATCCTTTATTAAAAAAAATTAAAATATGTAAATTATTTCAGAGAAATATTTTAGTCTTTAATGAGTCAGTTTTGAGAGCAAATGGTTCATTTTCTTGCTTGTGATGCACATACAAGCATGCCTAAATGCAATTGTGTATGCATCACAAGTAGAGAAATGAACTATTTGTGATTTGTCCTTGAAGACTGATCAGTTAGAAGATGAAACATTTTTCTTACACGACAACATATTTTTATTTTTTAATAAAGGATAAAATGGGTGCTTTATAAATTTAAAATGAGTTTTTATAGAAAAGTCAATAAATTGGTTAAATTTGTGAGTTTAGAAATTTTGAAGGGTAAATATGATATTATGAATTTTAGAGGGAGAAATATGTAATTTGAGATTTTTGAGGGGTAACAAGAAAGATATATACATTTGGCAGTACTCACTTATAAATGGCCAGTCACCAAATCATGAAGATAAATGATTTACTAATCGTTGACTAAAAATCTTCTCATACTCTCATTCTTTATTTCTACAGGAATGGTTCAAACGCGCAAGGCTATTTTGTGTGGTCTTTGATTGATACGTTTGAATTTCAGTTCGGCTACACAGCCCGGTTCGGGCTCTATGGGGTTGATTTCATGTCTGAGGCGAAGACACGGTACCAGAGAAAATCAGCCCAATGGTACGCCCAGCTTTTGGGTGGTACTGGTAACAGACTTAGGAAAAATACATCAGAGCGAGATGTATCATGTATATGATGAATAAAAAATTTATTTTCCCATAAAGCATCTTTGTATATGTATAAGATTAATACTGTATTCCACGGATACGGCGACATGTCATTTTTGAAAAATTCTATCCAATATGTCTATTATATATGCGAATTTGAATTCAAACCATTTGATCATTATCTAGGCCAATATAGTCCTTAACCTGTAATGCACTGGCTCTTTTTTAAGTTATGTTAATAATAATATATAATGAACGAAATGAATTTAAACTCAAAACGATAAGATACTTTAGGTGATAAAACTTGAGCCTTTATGTTTCTTATCATGCAAAGGGAACCCTAGGCACTTAATAGGGAACTTAGAAGTATTACAATTAAAAACTTGAGCTAATTGAGGACCTAAATCAGAATTGATTGTGTATAACTCTGTTTTATCAAGGTTGACTCTAATATCGGACACAACCTCAAAGACTTTCATTGCCCCCACCAAGCAGCTTCCACTATCTCACTTTTAGCCTCCAAAAATAAAATAATATCGTCTGCATAGTAACAATTACTAATGTCTTGATTATTAAAACAATTGAGTCCTAAACTTCTTATGATATTGGCCTGTCTCAAATTTTGTTTCTCTCAAGTTGTTAGTAAGAAAAGGAAACTAGAAACATATATATCTTAGTGCAATTTGGAAGAAAAGCAGCTTAAATCTTAAAATTTGATCTCGTTTTGTATGTATATTAAAAGGAACTGAAATGGCTAATTTTGTATTAATTTTCTTAAGCCGGGTAGAAGTAGCAAGAAAGAGAGATCTTGAGTAGGATCTCTGTAATTAGAATTGCAACAACGGGAGGGATCGGATGAGTGTGACAGCCTAGGGGGCGTAGATCGTAGGGTACAGAGGTAGGGGTGATGCGTAGCTTGCGGCGACGTCGCCGTAGTCGACAGGACACAGGAGAGGGGAAGTGAGGCGACCCCTTCCTCATCAATAATCAATGCGGGAGCCAGAAAGAGGGAGTCGGCATCGTTCAAATAAGTCCTGCACGAATCTCAAAGCTCCAATAATACCGGCCCCCTACGCTTCCCCGAATAGACACTCGTCGGCAGTCGGCACGGGAGGTGGAAGGGAAAAGGGTGCGTATCCTCTGAGATATCTCAATTTTTGCGTGACCGACGTGTCCGGTGCCTATTCGGGGGGACGTAGGGGGCGGTATTATTTGAGCTTTGAGATTCGTGTAGAACGTATTTGAACGATTGAGATATTCCAGAAAGTCACGCAAAGTTTGAAATATCTCTCAGAGGATGCGAATTCAAGAGGAAATCGGAGAAGAATTGAGAAAAAGAAGGCAGCGCGTGATCTTTAGGGTGCTTGGTATCTGACATGTGGGACCCACATCTACTTTAATAAAATAAATTTTAAATTCTGAAAATCTCCTGTATTTAAATTTGCCGGTAATTTTTGTTCACTCAATTAAAGCGTTAATCAATGATATTTCTTTTTGCTTAATTGCTGATGCTTAGTTCGTTCAATTTATAAGTTCTAATTATTTTAAGTTTATGCTTTGTTTATTAACTTTCATTAATTTAACTTTAACCATATGATTAATTAATCTATTTATTGTAGTGATGAATCTTGTCTTTAATTATTATCCTGAATTGAATATCATTATTTTGTTTAACATTGTCAATTCTAAATTGTAACTCTAACCACTAGGCTACTAGGCTACAAGCACACATTTGTTATTTTATTAGAGGATTAACTTATATAAATTTTTTAAACAAATGAAAATTTAATTAAATTTCAATATACATAATTAAAATTCTAAAATTTTAAGGGCGACTTAGTTTAATTTGACTAAGCTTTAGATCCGCTCTGTTCGAATCAGATAAAATTTTTAGTCCACGGTTAGCAAATTGTTTATATTGATAATTTGTAGACAAAGTATTCATACCCACCTACATCATCAAAAATGGTTGATTTGAGAAATTACGTTTGCTGATATCCTTATTCGAACATAGCAGTACCACATTCTATTGATATTTAAATGAAAAGTTCATATTTTTAGATTTTTAAGACACAAGTTTCGGTATATATTGGAGTCATAATCGAGACAAAATAGAAAGATATCATTTAATTTGACTAAACTTTAGATCCTTCTCTGTTGATATCAGCAAACATAATTTCTCAAATCAACCATTTTTGATGATGTAGGTGGGTATGAATACTTTGTCTACAAATTATCAATATAAACAATTTGCTAACCGTGGACTAAAAATCTTATCTCATTCTTTATTTGTATAGGATTGGATCAACCACGCAAGCTATTTTGTGCGGCTTTTTTATTTCTTTTTTTAGGAAAAATGAGAATCAGTTATTAATATTTTTCTGATTTTCCTATTCTAAAATTAATTAATTCTTTTCAAAGAAAACTATCTACGGAATAGTTGTGCAGCGGTTAGGCCCATTTATTTTATGGAAATAAATAAATTGCTTTTATTTTATTTTTTTCAAATTTGATTTTTTTATGACTAACATTCATACAGTGTTAACTATAATATATTTATGAAAACCAATAGATAGATACCCATAACTTATTTGAGGATTATCGGGTTTGGATCTGGAGCGTGTACATGTCGCAATTCACAAGTATTTTGAAAATCCTTTATGTTTAAATATAATTATAATTTCTTAAACATCTCACATAATATATAATCATTATAATGAGGAGGATTCCATTGATTTCAATGATCTCTTCCAAATGAGCAATAAAATTCATTCAAGAAATTAAAAGCTATTAAGTTATTAATATATATTTTTATATTAAATAATTATAAATAAATAGTATTATTATTTTATTGGATATTTATACGGTCATTATAATAAGAAGGGTTCCATTGATTTCAACGATCTCTTTGAAATGAGGAATAAATTTCATTCAAGAAATTAAAAGATACTAAGTAAAACGGATTAAATTATTCTGTCCCTACGAACGGGACAATTTATCTCGTCCCACTTAATTAAAATATAATCTCCAAACTGAACATTAACTAAACAAGCAGTAAAAAAAAAAAAAAAAAAACTAGAGACGGCATAGATCTTCCTGTTCTTGGTGAAACTACTAAAAATTTCAGAAGCAATACATTTTCCCTTTTTTAAAGCAAAAACTCAGATTTGTAGATGGTTTTTGGGCAGGTGGAATGTACCTCAGGCACATGAGCACATTAAGGCGTAAGGCGTGGAGAAATTTGATAGGGAGTGGGAAGTTACAGTTAGCCGTATTATAAGGAAAGACTTTTCAAAAGAATCTATAAGACTATTAAAAAAAGTAGAAATATCCGAACAATACCTCCGATGGTCCAAACATCATCTGACCGAATTTTTTTTTTCGCTCTAGGGACAGGGACGGGAAGATCTGTACCGTCCCTGGTTTTTTTTTTTACTATTTGTTTAGTTAATGTTAAATTTGGGGATTAGATTTTGAACAGAATAATTTATCACGTTTTACTTAGATTTCGAAATTTTTTGGAATCTCTCTTCTTTTTCGATATTTTTTTTTATTTAATTTCGATTAATAAAAATTTCGGGAGTGCTATGGGCTATGGCCTATGGGGAATATGGAATTCGCATCCTCTAAGATATCTCAAACTTTGCATGACTTTTTGGAATACCTCAATAGTTCAAATAAGTTATGCACGAATCTCGAAGCTCAAATAATACTGCTCCCTATGCCTCCCCGAATAGACACCGGACACGTCGGTTACGCAAAAATTGAGATATCTCATAGGATACGCATCCGGAAATATGTCGGTTCCTGTGTTTTCTCTCTCCTCGTAGACTCCTGTATTTTAATTATTATAAAACTAGTAATTAGATTTTGAAAATATGGCACTCTTTTATACTTTATATTTGTTCACATCCGTCATATTATGTTGCGCACTCTCAATATATGCATCAAGTAATGTACAACAAGAGTGCGTGGATAGTATTTTGTGAATTAAGTTAGAGTGGATATTTATGATGAATAATAGTTTTCTTTTCCACAAAGTATCTTTGTAGCTAAAATTTGAACCACAAGTGTGCAAAAAATTCAAAAGTACGAAATTCAACAAAAATATTAATACATCAGTTCATACAAAACAATATTTATCCGTCAAACACTGAAACTAATGCAATATTAGAAAATGAAACTCAAACAAGAAAATGATAAAAAAAATATTATCCCGTTCCTTTTAAAGTTAATTACTGGTTAGAATTAAGATTAACTGGACATGATAAATCTTTCTCATTTTTTTCTATAAATCAAAATTTCATAAGAACGAGATTTTTTTGCGATATATATATTTTTTATTTTCCTACTAATAAACAAGTCGGTATAAAAACCTCTCTACAAATTACAATCTAACCCTCCAAAAAGTTATATTCTTTTGTATGGTTGACCTCCTGCATGTCGTCTTGTCGTTGTTGAGACCCGAGAGTTCCGCATTTATTTCTTTTGGCGTGAAAACGCTGATAGATTGATAGATACTTTGTTTGGGCAAGAAAAAGAAAAAGAAAATGATATTTATATACATTACATATCTCTGAAGTAATAACACATGAACAGAATTTGTTGCCATAGAAGAACGAGGACGCCAGCCGACCTACTCCACTCCACGTGTCTCAATCTCTGGTAATGGTTGTCCGTGTAGAAGAAAAATCGAATCAATTAACCTTCTTCCATCTTGTGTGTCATTTTAATTGGCGTCGATTTTATAACCAAAAACGAACAGAGAAACAAACTAGTTGGCGTCATTGTATACGCGCGGAGGCATTTTATTAGCGACAAAGGAAGAGAAAATGACGGGAAATAAATCTGCCGCGATTCCAATCCCAACCGTTCATTTGTTTTGAGATTCGTACACAAAAAATAATTTCTTTTGAGATTCGTGCATTCTAATAAATGAACCGTTGAGATTGGAATCGCAGCATATTCGGAATCCCGCAATGACATACGCGTCTGTATCCTCTGAGATATTTCAACTTTTGCGTGACGGTGCCTATTCGGGGATAGCGCAGCGGGCCAGTATTATTTTTACTTTGAGAGCGTGCAATACTATTTAAACGGTCAAGATTTTACCTAAAGTCACGCAAAGTTTGAGATATCTCAGAGGATGCGAATTCATGACGTACGGCGGAGTCGAGCTTCTAGAAGCACAAAAAGGTTTAAAAAAGGTTTCTATTTCTAGACAATCGTAGATTTTGAACGTTGCAATTTGACTGGAGATAGAATAAAACAGAGCATCTCAGCTACTCTTATTTTGGACTCACACTCAGACTCTTAACTCATAAGAAAAGAGTAAAGTAAGATAGGAGAGTAGGTTTCCTAGTTTATTGCCATGGCGAAATTAGTTCTACAGTCGTACTGGTATTCTTTGTGTTTCCTTTTTCTTCTCCTTTGTGAGGAGAAGCCTATTGCAGCGCTCAGTCGAGATGACTTCCCGTCGGATTTTATTTTTGGTGCTGGTACCTCTGCTCTTCAGGTCTCTTTCCTCTCTCTCTCAAGCTCTTAATCTCTCTCTCTAATTGGATTTCATTGAAACAGAGCAACAAAATTCCAGAACAAAATTCATACAAATATTAACAAAAAAGAAAAGAAAAGAAACAGAAATGATGCTGGTACGAAGACTTTATCATTTTTTGTTCTGAAAAAGCTTTGATTGAGAGAATCAGGGACCGTCCGATGGGCATTGGACAAAAACCGGTCTAATTTCTGGTTAGAGCCGTTAAATCAGCATTAAGATTCGTGCAAAATCACGTACGGACACATCTTTATACAGATCGAACGGTCTACACCATCGGACCGCCATTTCAATTAAACCTCATTTGAGGGATTACGTGTGATAAAATTGAGTGGTGAGTGCTGAGTCTTGTGTTATATTATTTATTACAAGATATTATGAATTTCAAGGTGGAAGGAGCAGCAGCAGAGGATGGAAGGAAACCAAGCATTTGGGACTCCTTTTGCCATGCTGGTTAGTTATTTATTTTTTATTTTTATCTTATTTTATTCAGACCTGGTTTCCGGGCCATTGCCTTTGTTAGGTAGCCCAATTGAATTCAACCCGAGATAGGAGTTGGGCATCGGACCTATTTTTACGTTCAATCAGCTTTATCATCGTATGATTAGCATCAAGATCTGTGCACACGGAATTGAAACAGATATGTACGAATTTCAATGTATTTCGCACGAATCTTAATGCAATCCAATGGTAACATCGGACCTACTCTGAATTCAGCCCGATTACATACTTGTTTGGTTTGACCATTGTCCCCACATATTGACCGAGTGCAATTAAAACCTGTTAACATGAAAACTTGTAAATTGGGAGAGGAGGTGTCCGATGTCCATCGGACCAAACTCGTTTTGATAGGCGGTTTCTAGCGTGTTATCCACTTCAAAATCTGTGTACACGAATATTAAAGCAAACAGCACGAATATTAAAGTGATACACACAAATTTTTGAAGTGAATCGGACGGTAGAAATCACCCATCATCGAACTGAGTTTGGTCCTCCCTTGTAAATTAGGTACAGGATACATTTATTTTGATTCAAGTTGATTGCTTTAGTCATCCATCAAATAATTTTTAAATTTAAATCGTTGATTATTCAACCTGTCTCATTGATAGCTAAATAATATTTATAATTGAGTCAATTTGATAGTCCTCCCTTGTAAATTAGGTACAGAGTACATTTATTTTGATTCAAGTTGATTGCTTTAGTCATCCATAAAATAATTTTTAAATTTAAATCGTTGATTATTCAACCTGTCTCATTGATAGCTAAATAATATTTATAATTGAGTCAATTTGATACACGTATCATCGGAGAATTTCAGTCTCGCATATTTTTAGTATCACAAAATGTCACAATCTTACTTTTTCATTTTTTTTTTTAATTTTAAATTTAAGCATCATATTTAAATCGCTGATTTGGTCCTAATAAAAAATCAAATCGTTGGTTTTATTTATTTTTATAAGAGATGCATCAACGTAAAACATTAGGATTTTGGAATTCATTTTTATTCTATGTCAACATTTAAAAATATATAGCCATGAAAATTAACCTATCATAATTAACCAGGTTGCTTCATTTTTTGACAACTTGATCTTTTATAAAATAATTTCTAAAAATAATAAATTTTACTTGGACATATCTCTCATGAAAATGAATAAGGTCAACGGTTTAAAATTTAAAATTATGAAATATAAACATTTAAATGAGATTGTGGCATTTTTGGCACCAATAACTTGTGCCATTGGAGCCCTTCTCATCTATAATTATCGATAAATGTGGAAAGTTTTAATTTGTAATTTTTGACAAATTTTCAAAGGGATTAAGAAATTCATGTTAAATATCTATCATCAAGAATAAATGTATGCTAGAACTACTCTTATACAACTTTGGACAATTGCTGTTGTTAAATATTTTTTTATGCAAAACAATTTTAAAATAGATGGGTAAGAGGAGTATAAAAAAACTATCTCAATTAAAATTAAAGATCAACTCTTTTTATTGCCAGGAAAAATGGCCGACCACAGCAATCCTGATGTAGCAGCTGACCAATACCACAAATACAAGGCAAGTTTAAGATTGTGCCTCTTGAAGTATTTTCAAATGTATGCATCGACTAACGAAAAAACGACACAAACAGATCTGATTTAATGTTCTTTTCTTCTTGTTATTGTTTCATGTAATTTTATAGGAAGATGTGAAGTTGATGCATGAGATGGGCCTCGATGCTTATCGGTTTTCAATTGCATGGCCTCGACTTATCCCAGGTACAAATGATATAAATGAAATAGTACAAATCTGTAAAAAGGATCAGTACGTAGCAATAAGAGCTGAAATAATCACAAAATTTAGCAATCTCACTGTGTTGTAAATTTAATGTCATTTTAAGTGCTAATTTCAAGATTTATTGTCTGGTGCAGATGGGCGAGGCGAGATTAATCCCAAGGGATTGCAGTACTACAATAATTTAATTAACGAGCTCTTGAGTTATGGTGCGTATATCACAAAATCTAATTATGCTCGGATAAAATTTTAAGATGTTTTTCCTGACCAAATTATAACCGATGTCGTGGAGTATTGACAAACTTTTGTTGCATTTTACAGGAATACAGCCTCATGTCACATTGTACCATTTTGATCTACCACTAACTCTGGAAGAAGAGTATAATGGGCTATTAAGCACCAAATTCATGTACACTTCTGCCTTATCCTCTAATTTACTTCGTTTATTTTTAGTAAAAGAACATAGGGTATATAGATCTATTGTTTAGGGCTGAAAAAATTATGACCAGAACTGATCAGCACCAATAGAAATCAGATACTGGTCAATAGAAGAAGTCTGATGGTTTGAAATTGTAACAGCGACAGTAATGAAGTGAAAAGTTTCTGTTATAGTGATGTCAATTAACGAGACCTGTAAAACTTTTGAGTGAATTTGTAAATTTATATAATATTACGGGCCTCTTTTGTAAATTCTAGTGGCAGTCGGGGTCAATAACTGTCCCTTATGTGGCTCACCATTGCATGGTATGGCCCACATAACACAGACCCACACCAACCTGAGGGTTACTTTACCAGCATGACAGGTCCGGATAATAATTTAGTACTTTGATTTGTCAAATTTCAGAGATGACTTCACTGCATATGCGGATGTATGCTTCAGGGAATTTGGCGACAGAGTGAAAAACTGGATTACTCTCAATGAACCTAACGTCGAACCACTTGGTGGGTATGATTCAGGGACTTTCCCACCTGAGCGATGCTCCTATCCTTTTGGTTCCGCTAACTGTACAGCCGGCAACTCCACAATCGAGCCGTACATCGTGACTCACAATTTGTTGCTTGGCCATGCATCAGTTGTCTCCCTTTATAGAGAGAAGTACCAGGTTCTTTCTCTTACAACCAGTATTTCAAAATAAAAAAGAAAGGGAAAGGAAGAAAAAAAAAAAAAAAAGCAAAACTGACAAGCATATTGAATTTTAGGCAGAGCAAGGGGGGAAAATAGGTATTACGTTACTGGCAATGTGGTTCAAGTCAGCCACGGAAAATCGAGAAGACATAGCTGCAGCAAGGAGGATTGTTGATTTTCATCTCGGATGGTTAGTTTAAAAGTTTTCTTATTTCGTCTCCAATTTTCACTAATCTTTACAACTAGTTCTTTAAATCTGTCTGTCGTCTACATACCTTCATTTAGGCTAATGGATCCATTGGTGTTTGGGAACTACCCGACCGTTATGAGAAAGATCGTAGGATCCCGCTTGCCGGTTTTCACAGATGAAGATTCTAGAAGAATCAAGGGGTCATATGATTTCATTGGTCTCAACCATTATGCTACCATTTCTGTTCAAGCTGACACAAGCCATTTGGAGAACCCGCTTCGCGACTACATTCATGATGTGGCTATAAAAATACCAGGTAAGTCAACTAATTCAAGACTGGTATTTGGCTATCTGACGAATTTAGGAAAGAGATAGAATGAAATTGTATTTTATTGATTCCATCTTTAGTACAGATACATAATGTATATATAGTCACATTTTACAAGTATACCAATCTTATAACAAACTAATTAGTCTAATCAACTATTGTTAAGAATTCTAACAAATCTTGCTTGCTTCAATTTGACTTAGTCAAATCTTGTTTGCTCCTGTAACACTGTGATTCAACTTGTGATCAAAACATGGTCAGTTCAGAAAAAAAGAACTGTAAATACTAATTGTCTGATGAAGTATTGACCCAACTACAAGATTGCATAAAACATATTATTATGTTTTTCATATTTAGTCTTGGTCAAGGACTAGTGCAAAAATCTGCAAATTCGTATCAACTAGTTATAAATAATTTAAAATTAAGTCATTAACTTGTGACACTATTGTTTTTCCTTTTGTTGCAGGACTTTTTTCTGGAAGCATAGATAAGGTATGCTAAACCTATTAAATGCAAGCACATTCTTTTCCATTCTTAGTTTTGAAGTTCATAATTGCAGAGTTTTGGATTATAGATTGTTATGAATTGACAAGCAACAGAAAATATCATTAATATATATTACTGCTTTGTGTGCATACATTGAGATATTAAAAAAAGAAGGGTACTTGTTGGGGAAAAAACCCAACACAGGTCACATCTGGTACTGAATGCATTTTATTATGATACTTATGCAGCATTCCTACACAAACCCATAGAAGAACTGAATATAGAACAGACCAAAAAACATAAACAAAAGAAGAAACAAAAGCTGTACCTGTTGTATCAGTTGAATAAACAAAAGCTGTTCCTTTACATATAGTACTTGTCCGTCTTATTTTACCTGTTTTCAAATGCTTTCACTTGATTTTTTTTTTTATTGAGAGCTGAAATTTATCTTTCATGAAACTTTTTGAATAAAACAGGCTCTCTTGCGAAAAAATACGGATGATTTATTCCCGCCAACCCCACGGGGTCTTTCAGAATTATTGGACCATTGCAAAGAATACTATGGAAATCCCCTGACTCTAATACATGAAAATGGTAACCTCATAATTTCTTTACTTTCTGAATAATTTTAGGTTCTATTATTTGGGTTTGGTGTTCTGACCTCAACAACATCTTTATCTTGTAACTCGTGAATTTTCAAGAAGCAATATATAGAGGTAGGGTTCAAATATGTATGATCCAATATTCCAAATGCAAAATGCAACATATTTTCTACAACATAAAAGTGAAAGATACTTGTCATGTTTTGCTTTATTTCTTTGGTTTTGTTAGTTGAGGTATCATGGTTTTTAGATCTTTTCCATTTTCCATTCTATAGAAAGTACATTGTATAAGATAATTATTTTACGCCTTACTTCACAACCGCAGGAGATCCTGAAGTTGTTGACCCAACAACCACAGCAATGGTATATGAGGATGATTTCAGAATAAACTACCTAGAGCAATATCTAGAAGCATTGCAGCTTTCCATAAGGTAATTATATATCTTTGATAATTAGTTGATCATCATTTCCAGCTGCATCAATCATTTATAATTTGATGTATCTCATCCAATCACATTTTCTCTGAAATCAGTTGTCGAATGATGACTAGAATTTGATTTGTTAATTTTTTTTATTGCTACAATTGTTGCATGCCTTTGTTGATGACTAGTGACTACACCACCAATTTCAGTTATTAGATAATTGTTGTACAGTTTGAGATCATAAAGAATCTTATATTTTGGTACATTCCTTTCCAAATATTTTGACCCAAATTTCTTTGTTTTTTTCAGGAATGGCTCAAACACACAGGGTTATTTTGTATGGTCTTTAATGGATACCTGGGAATTTATGGCTGGCTATACCAACCGGTACGGCCTTTATGGTGTTGATTTCAGTGACGAGGAAAGACCCAGGTACCAGAGAAGTTCAGCCCGTTGGTACGCCAAATTTTTGGGAAGTAAAATTAATGCGAACCGTGACAATGCTTTTGATGAATTCATGAAATCATCCTTGTAAATTAAGTAGGTGTACATGGTAAATTCTGTGAGCTTTTTATAGTTTTACACTTTGTTTTCTAGTGATCATATAATACAAATAATCTGCCTTCCACAATAGTTTATTTTGTAATATATACGGAGAGAAAGATACCGGAAAGTGTTTAGTGAAGAAGTCAAATTATTGAATGCAATTCACATGGGAATATTATACAAAAATTCAGGTTTTGGTTTACTCGAGTGCGAGTTCACCAACAGTATAACATGGATCAAGCTTAGCAGTAAATGTTCTTAACTACACCTGGTGTAACATGGTAATCTTTTCTTCATTTGAAAAATTACATACTCTTTTGTAAAACTGACCATGCACCATCTTTTGTAAAACTTATTTTCTCTTTTGTTTTGTATTCATTATCAATGGAATTTGAAGACAACCACCATCTTTATTTCAAACAAAATAAATAGATAAATAAATAATATGCCTTCTGAAATTATAGCGCTCTCAAGTCTTACGAAGAAAAATAAATGATGAACTAAGAAGTAAGAACGCTACAGGGTAAAAGCATGTCCAGTTGTCACAGAATTATGCAGGATGAGATTTAACGGATGCGAACTCATAAATTAACATACGGGAACTCATACACATGAGTATGTACTGGTATGTGATGCAATGAATGTTTGGTTGTATTATGAGAATAGTTGTGGAAAATCATGATTTTAAAAAGAAATTCATGAGAAAGAGAGCCAAAGGTGAAAATTAGATAACAAGTAAATACCAAGAAAATTACATGAATATATGTTGTTTATTTACAAGAAATTCTATTCTGTTTTAGACCGCATTAGAGCTTGAATCTTGAATTTAATTTTTCTTTTCTTTTACCTCCAAGAACAGTTGAATCTCATTTTGTTTTAGTGACTCGGAAAAATAATAAACTCACTTTTTATTCAAAATTCGGAATAAATATCGTACTTTATTTTATATTTTTATATCGTCCTTTATTACAGATTTACAGTACTTATTTTTATAAGTAATAGATGTAAGCTCCTCTGGTGATTGCGTGATTACATAAAAAAAATATAGCAAATTTTGAAATTCAGATGTTATATGTACAATTTGGTTCATTTTATTTTTTATTTTTTTCAAAAAATGCTATAAAAATAATACTAATAATATGTCCAATTTAGCAGGTTTTTATTTCATATGCAGCATCACTGTTAACATGGATGTTAATACTTTTTACCAGAGATATTTATACTGTTAATTATAGCAGGTTCTTATAGCAATGTAAGTGATTAATAAAAAAGTTGTTTGTTAAGAAACTTGATTAGGCTGGTGTTATAATTTATACTTCTGCATCAGGTATTTATACACTTATAGCAAATGTTGATATATACTATTATTACAACATGTTTTTATGGTAATGAAAATTGACAATAAGAAAATTGTTTTTGTGAAGAAACTTAAATTGGTGTTAATATATTTGAACCAGGTGTTTCTATTATTAATTATGACAGGTGCGTGGATAATAAAAAGCTATTTTGTTAAAAAAATGTGAAACTGTACTGTTTATACTTTTGAATCATGTGCATCTACTATTAAAGCATATTTAGTATTAGAGGAGGGATCAACTTATAATATTTGAAAGTTACAACATGTTATAACATTCGGTTTTATGATTTTTAAAGTCTAAACAGTCGATCCAAACCGTTCCACGTGATCTCTATCGATTTTAAATAAAAATTAACGATAAATCGGTGCAATAAACAATCATGGTAAATATTACTAGCGATGTACCTTCTTAAAAAATATTACATTTAAAGTCACTGCACTTGGTCAACCAAATTTTAAAAAAAAATTAACTTTAAAAAAACTTCTAAATGATTAAATGAAGAGAAAATTATGAATTCATATTAATATGAAATTCGATGTTCAAAACAAAATTATTGAAGTGTATGTTCAAATAAAAGAAATTCTAAATTTTAATTTCAGAATATCAAATGATAATCTGGCAATGTCCTTACTTAGAAAAGAGTTTTTATTTATTTTTATCGTATTGAAATATGGAAAGGAATTTGAGGAAATTATTTTTTTTTTCATTTTTGGTATACAACATGGAGAGGAGAGAGACAAACGGAGGGGTGAATATGAAAATGAGGAGAGTGAAACACCTCCGCACTATAGCGTTCTTCTCTGCTCTCTTTGTATTTTACCTCTTCTGGAGCAGAGTGAACCCACGGACCCGACTAAATCTCCCCTCCGTCCGTGTTTCTTATCTCTTCTCCTCTTTTCGGTTCCACTCGTCTGGAGCACACCCTAAGAGTGCGCAGGCACCTCTCTCATTTTCAATTCAATTGGATATATGAAATATTCAGTTTAGTCCTTATGTTTATTAATATTACAAATGACGATAAATTTCAACAAAATCCAATGCATCCAAGCATCAATAAAAAATAAAAAATGTACGTCAACTGCAAACTATTCATATATACCATCGCTACCAGTAATGGCAATAAAAATTAGACATCCAGACAACCAACCATGAGCTCTTCGCTTACACAATAATATATTACATACTCTAACAATCCATGCACTATAAGTCTATAAGAAGACCTTAATTCAAGAAACGATCCACTATATATAAGAAGACATGATGAGAAGAAGTTCATATAACTATCCTATCTCCAAACTAAATTCCAAATTAGATGATGAAAATCCCAAAACTAACAAAAACTATTCAACTCCTCTACTAATATTACTCTTCTTCCTCCCCTACCTTGCCATTGCGAGCCCCCCACCTAGTACAGTTCAGTGCACAACCGGCACATACAATTGCATTGTGACAAATGCATACGGGGCATTTCCCGATCGCTCCACGTGTCATGCTCACAGTGTCATATACCCTTCCTCTGAGCAAGAACTCCTCGAAATTGTCGCAAATGCTACCGCCTCCAAGACCAAAATGAAGGTCACAACGCGATTTTCTCACAGCATCCCAAAGTTGGTATGTCCAGGCGGAACTAAAGGATTAATAATAAGCACAATTAATCTTAACCGTGTGGTGAATATAGACATTGGTACTATGAAAATAACAGTTGAAAGTGGGATAACGCTGAAGGCATTAATCGAGGCGGCGGCCAAGGCTAACCTAGCACTTCCCTATGCACCATATTGGTATGGTCTAACAATCGGTGGATTGCTGTCGACTGGAGCACATGGGAGCTCACTTCAGGACAAGGGAAGTGCAGTCCACGAGTACGTGACCGAGATGAGGCTAGTCACACCTGCACCGGCCGACCAGAGTTACGCGAGAATTAGAGTGTTAAAGGCCAGAAACCCGGATCTAGATGCGGCTAAGGTGTCCCTTGGTGTTCTTGGGGTTATCTCTCAGGTATGTATGAATATAGTGTAAATAATAATGTAGTCTATACATGGATCACGAGTTTTTACTTTTAATTAGTTGAGCTCACGACGAGGAATTTTTAATTAATTATTTTGTTAGATATATGTAGTGCAATATATTAATTAATTGAAAAATGAGATCATGACACAATTTTTTTGAATTGTTATTAAGAATTTATAAAAAAAAACACTGACATGGATAATTTCTGCAGAACGATAATTTTTTCATCTTATTTTTTTTAAAAGAAAAGAGAGGTCGAGCCTCTATTTGATTATTACATATTAGGAGTAGAACTAGGGTGCTCCTAAGTTCACCCAACCTCTTGTGAACTTGACTCTAAAATGTATCGAATCGACTTTAAACGATGAATCCAAACCGTTGAAATCTTTCTATCTAATGATTGATACGTCTACATGTGAAAATTTTAAAGTTTCGAATTAATTTAATATAGAGTCAAGTGGTCAAAGGAGTCCAAAAAATGAATGCATTAAAATTAATTTATAAACCTTAAACTTTTGACCACTTGACTCTATACTAAATTAATTTGAAACTTTAAAATTTTCAAATGTAGACGCATCACTCATTAGGTAGAATGATTTCAACAGTTTGGATTCATCGTTTAAAGTCGATTCGATATATTTTAGAGTTAAGTTCACAAGAGGTTTGGTGAACTTAGGAGCACCCTAGTTCTACTCTACATATTAGTATTATATACAATAATTAAAGTTAACAATTAAAGATCTTTTATCAAATCAATTGCTTTAAATTAATTTTAAATATGAAAAACTAGATCATTAAAATGATGAAAACTAGATCGGGTATATCGAACCAAATCTCAACGCTAGCTATAAACAATTTAAAATGATGAAGAATTAAAGAGATTTTTTCCCCATGTATTTTACCAACTCGGAAACCATTCAATAATTCTAGCCTTTTATGTATGTCATTATGTTAATTTTATATGGTGCCCCCAGTTCAATGATATTTTTCTTGTTTATTGGATTCCCAACACAATCTTAAATAAAACATACTATAAAAGCTAGCTGATTATAAAAGAAATTTGCAGCTAAAATCAGACAGTGGATATATAACAAATGAAAGCAATGCGATGAGCAATTTCTCACCAAATTAATTAACAAGAGCCTTTCAAACAAGTATATATTGAATAATAAAATTAAAAAGAACAAGCCAATTAAGCCTTCGATAAATAGCATTATTCTTTCTTTCTCTTTCAGGTCACTCTACAACTGCAACCAATGTTTAAGCGTTCCCTCACCTTTGTGACGTGCAGTGATGAAGACTTGGCAGAACAGGCTGTCAAATTTGGCAACCAACACGAGTTTGCTGACTTGCAATGGTATCCTGGTCACCGGAAGGTTCTGTACCGAAATGATGATCGTGTCACGGTAAATACATCTGGTAATGGTACCTATGACTACATCGGGTTCCGGTCGACTCCAACCGTGGCTATACAGACCACCCGTTCTGCTGGTACATGCACACTCATATTTATTTTATCATAAATACAAATTAACAATAATTGACTTCAATCCTCAGCAAGAAATGCCATTTCAAAATGTCAGTTTGATAAACGGAATTTTAAGGAAAGTTAATAAATGTAGAGATTATTTTCCTTTGGATTGTTGGCAACTATAGATTTCAGATAGCCTTTTGTTCACGGCTTCGGTCAAAATAAACTATTAGCTTATACAGGCAAAAATTTTTTATCAACTATCCAAGTATTAAACTATTAATAGTAAATGAAACACAAAATAAACAAGGACTTTTTGTGCCAAGGAGTTGTGCTGACAAGTAGTCCATGTACTTTTCTGGTCCCATCCCCAGAAAGATTTTGATCTTTTCCGTAATTAGAGTTAACTATTCAGTAACTTCAAAAAAAAAAAAAAACAGACTTAAAATTAAGGTCTCAATCAAATGTTGATGAATATATACAAATGTAGAGGACACCGCAGAAGCAGCCAAAAATGCTGATGGCAAGTGTTCGGATTCAGAAGTCACCACATCCACGCTTGCGCTTGCAGCCTATGGTCTGAACAACAACGGCCTTCTTTTCACAGGCTACCCAGTGATAGGTTATCAGGACAAAATTCAGGCCTCTGGTGGATGTGCCTTTGGATCAGAAGATGGCCTCCTGACAGCATGCACATGGGACCCCAGGATTAAGGGAACCTTCTTCCACCAGACAGCGGTCAGCATTGCATTGGATAAAGTAAAGGAGTTTATATTGGATGTGCAGAAGTTGAGGGACCTTAAACCAAGTGCTCTTTGTGGCTTGGAGTTCTATAGTGGGATACTGATGCGGTATGTCAAGGCCTCATCGGCATACTTGGGGAAACAGTCGGATATGCTCGACTTCGACATCACTTATTACAGGTATGGTTTTTTTTATTCAATTTTACTGTGTGTAAATTTTTGTAAGAGAGAAAAGATGTAAAAAAAAGAACTTATTATTGCAATCTTATTTTTCAGCTTTACATGTGTCCCTATTTATACTAAAAGGTATTCAAAAACTAGCAGTTAGAATTATATTCATATCATATTTAATTACATCACATTATTTTCTAGTTTATTGATGAGAACACTATTTCCTAGTCTATTAATTACAACACTATTTTCTATAAACTAGCTGTTGGAGATAATTTTGAAGCTAACTCTATAATTTAACACTGCAATTATAAATTTGCAAATATATATATCAAAAGCTTGTGGTTGCATAATTAACTTAAGAAATTTCTGCTAACAATTACATATTGTCAAAAGCGTAGTTTTAACAATTGATTCTATGACGGTAAGTTAGAGATTAGAAGATACTGGATGGATAGGGTATGTTCGACGTAAGACTTAAGCTTCTTGTCTAGTGTCTGGTCAACAAACCAAATTATGATTTATTATTGTTGATGAAATTATAAGTTACTTTTTCTTTACCAGGAGCCGAGACCCAATGACCCCAAGATTATACGAGGATTTCTTTGAGGAGATCGAGCAGATGGCATTGTTTAAATACAACGGGCTTCCCCATTGGGGTAAGAACCGCAACCTGGCATTTGAGGAGGTGATGAAAAAATACAATAATGGTAAAGCTTTTCTCGAGGTGAAGGACAGGTATGATCCCGATGCGTTGTTCTCAAGCGAATGGTCGGACCAAATTCTAGGGCTAGATGGCAGTGCGATTGTTAAGAAGGCAGGTTGTGCTCTTGAAGGCCTTTGCATTTGCTCAGAACATGTGCATTGTGCTCCTGATAAGGGGTACTATTGCAGGGCTGGTAAGGTTTACAAAGATGCCAGGGTTTGCACTTATGAGAATTCGATCTAGCTAGTTCATATCTCAGATTTATGTAAGATATATAGGGCTGGTAAGGTTTCCAGAGATGATAGGGTTTGCACTAATGTGAATTCGATCTAGTCCAAATCACAGATTAATTTATTTAAGAAAGAGATAGGATTAGTTGGAATCTCTGGAAATCATGCTAGCATAATTGCAGCAAGCCTTTGTGGTGAACTAATAGGTTGTTGGGTCATGCATATCATGTCAAACTCTATATGATTTTAATTTACAATTAATAGGCCTGATAAGGTTAACAAATATATAGCATGTACGTGATTGTTGTATTTGATCTTAATTTATGTATTTTTGTGTGTACAAACCATTGGACTTCAATAAATTGAGCAATGAATTTTGTAATATAATTTACGGGTTGGTATAATTAAGTTAAACCGGTATAACGCATTATGCTAAGTAACAATGGAGAGGATGGTATTGTTGAGGATCTGAACATTAACGTCCCATAAACAAGATGTCCTCAAATTATGTTAAAATTCAGAATTAAAAACATCAAGGATAGATAAAAGGATGGGGTTGCCTTCTGGTCTTTTATTACATCGTCCAATAAAAAGTGACTCTATCAGACTATAAATGCATTTTTTTTAATGTTGAATCAAACGTGGTAAAATTTGCCCACTTCTTTATTGTACACCCGGACCTCTTCGGACATATTAACTTATTCCACACTTATTCTACTTCTACAGCGAGTCAGAGGACTAAAACAAAGTAGGGGGACAGCATGAGGCCACAAAACTAGTAATGCGCAGAGTGAGTGAGTTGAAACTTTACGACTTACGACCCGCGCGCCGCTTTAAATATTTTCAACAAACTATCAAAATCATAATATTTGTTATTAAGTCTTGTTATAAGTCTTAATTAACACATATATTGGTATGTGTATTTATCAGCCTCATTAGTTTGTTACCAATATAATATCACTATATAAATCTAAAATCCGGCCATAAAAAGAACAGCCACAAATAATATATTATATGAATCATAATATAGGCCAAATTATTAAAGGTGATCAATAATAATAATAATTTCTGCACTTAGTTCAGTAGCAACTAGCTAAGCACTAACAGGTAAATGACAGCCCCACACTTATAGCGGAAAATATGTACTTGTTTCATACTTCTACAGCTTATAGCGCTAAGTTGGCCTTAGAAGCGGCCCGGATCAAATCCTTGAGATTCATGCCACTTTCGACTGTTATACGCATTGTTTTCATATCCAAGCTGACCACCTGGTTAAGATTTCTGTGTTTAAACAGATACATTTCAAATGAATAGTTTTTAGGTTTCTGTATATCTAAAGTTTACAAGCTTAATTAGGATCAATTGGAGGAGTCAAAACTTACCGTGTGCTGATTAGGATCCCATCGGACCCACCAGGACGTGTCAGTTTGGGAATGCTGTGAGAGAATCTCGTGACAACTTTCATCGATCTTCTTCTTAGAAGCAGTTACCTTGCCCATGATGCGAAGTAACTCATCCTTTGAGGATGGGTAGACCACCTGGCTGGCATGACACATCAACCTATCAGGAAATGCACCGTACCCATTCGTAACTGTGCAATCTGATGTGGTCTTAATGCAGTGCACCGGATAAGGTGGAGGACTTGCGGCCGTGGGAGGAAATGGTAAGGCGAGGAAGAAAATGTAGATTGCTATTAGCCTAGAGCTTTGCATAACTTATTTTAGAGACGAGTATGTCAATATTACATACTACATATAAATAGATGTGAATAGTTTTGAGTTGTGCAGCTGTGTGGCTTATGATCATTTTTCTCATTCATCTTTTAATTATGTCAATGAGAGCGCTAAACCATGTATAAATGTCTCTTCCTGAATTAAGATATGTAATTACTATGCATTAATTGACCTCTCCGTTTACGAGATGAGATCAAGGGTATGTAGTATCGATCTCATCCTCCCTTGCACATTATTACGGGAAATTATAAATGTTTTTTTTTTTAATGTATGTATTGACATAGTTTTTTGAAATAAATTTAAGCACAAAATTATCCTTGATATAACATAGAGAACAATCATGTAGACAGGCCCAGCCCACAATTTTCCGTTTAAATTGTACGGCACGAATCAAAATAGTATAACACTACTACTTTTTCTTTGCGCATGCCAGATTTGTAATGGCAATATGACACGATACTTTGTTCTTTTATTTAATAGTTCTGATCGGACACAAATTTTTAATAAAATATTTTGTCAAAAACAGTCTGTTTGAACTTTGAACTAAAGAGAAACTACAGCTAGCCGCTGATGATCTCTTGATTCTGGGTCCATAGCTAGAATGGAAAAAATAGTATGGCGGAGTCGACTCCATCACGAAACGGAATGGTATGGATACGGTATGGAACGACACAGCATGTGTCACCGTTTCGTGCCGTGACTCGCGTGTCGCATGCCGTGATCATCTTTTAAAAATTTGACACAGCACGACACGACACGCTAAAGATCCAGTCACGTGAGTCATGTGAAATTAGGACCGTTAAGTCTTAATCAAATGGTAAATCTTAAATAAACTAACTTAAATTATGAAAAAAATAGTTAAATATGAGAAACGTGACCAGTTACGTTTGGACACGGCACGTGACTCACGGCGTGACTCGCGTGCCGTGACCATCTCTCAATATTTTAGTCACAGCACGGCACATGCATGTGACTGTTCACTTGGTCACAGCACGAGACCAAAATCACGACGTGTAGTCACGTCACGGCACCGCACTGCACTTTTTTTCCACTCTATCCATAGCAGAATTCGCCATTATTTTAATGAAGTTTGTTGGATATTACAATCGTGTAATGTCTCCTTTCGCAGTAACTTGAGTACCTATGTATATTGACATATGTTACCAACCTACATTTATTATTACAAGTAATATTCTACAAGCCAAACTTAATTACAAGAAATGAATACATTTGTCAAAATATAGTGTATATTATATATATCATTCGTAGATAATACATAAAACATTAAATTTGTTAAGTTTTAAATTTATTCGTACAAAATCTCAACATACATCAGACGGTTTAAGTCGGATTTTCAATAAAAATTTATTCAAAATCTTTCAAATAGAACTTTCAAATACACCACGGGTAACATACGACTCTGTTTGAAGACATTGTTTAATGACTCTGACCCATTAGTGGTCATAATTCTCCATCTCCAACCTCCATCACATGCTTGAAATATCTTCTCATATGCTGACGGCTCGAATGGATCATTCAGACGTCTCTTGCTCGCCTTCGCTAAATAGGCATTTGCCTCCGGAAATGTCTACAAAAAATAGATAAATAAAAGTCAGTTATACAAGTCGTACAAATGTCCAAAAAAATTATGAAAAAAGAAATGCATACATACTCTTGCAAATTCTCTGAACATCTCTTCCATCCGTCGTGGTTTTTTCCTCTTACAGCCAATTTTGAACTTGTCAGCAAGCCACTCACCCTCACCGGTATTCTTGCACAGGTACTCTGAAATGTGTTGCATGCAGTACCTATGCACAGCCTCTCCGGT
Source organism: Carex cristatella (assembly GCA_024447775.1). Classification (NCBI taxonomy): domain Eukaryota; kingdom Viridiplantae; phylum Streptophyta; class Magnoliopsida; order Poales; family Cyperaceae; genus Carex; species Carex cristatella. The sequence goes on along the minus strand of JAJHPF010000034.1, from coordinate 4,278,053 downwards.
ATTCGTGTTCCAACCATAGTTGGGGCTATTAAATACATGTTTAATGCCCAAGTGCTGGTCTGATATCACGCAGACTGACCTATTTCCTACCACCTCTCTTCTCACAAAGGACATGAAAAAACCCCAATTTGGACCATCCTCCTGTTGAACAATGGCAAAAACTATGGGCAACAATTGGTTTTCAGCATCATATGCACATGCTATAAGCAGAACCCCACCATACTGGCCGGACATAAAGCATGCATCGATGCTGATCACAGGCTAGCCAAGGGCAAGAGTTGGTTGGTTTGCTCAGGTGGCGGGGCTGCTTTTCAGTATCTTTTCAGGGCTGAGCCGGATGCTATCCCGGGGTTTCATGGCTCCCAGATTTAGACCCAGTCAAGGAAGCCACTCAGGGAGTAGTCAGGGCTCTACATGTTAGTTTGTAATAATCTAGAAGTCAATAATACGATAAATTATCATAAATCTTTGTTCATGAATTGAGTGATTAATAAACTGTCATTTTGTTCCTTGAGTATTATTGAATTTATGAATCATTTCGGGTTCATGACTTGAAATTGTAGAGCTTCATAATATAGATGATAAATACTCTTAAAAGTCTCTAACCGAGGTAATTAGCAGGAACACTAATTTATCGTTACAAGGTTAGAATGTGGATTAAAAGATGGTCAAGTTTTACAGACCATTGACATGAGATGTCATTTTAATCACATAGATACATATTCTAGGAACATGGTATTTGACAGATCTCGAATGAAACATTAAATGGAATTGTGTACGTGTCATTAATGTTTTCATTCAGTGTTAAGTTCTAAAGTATGAGGTATTCATCTTTCCTACTGAGAGATGTATATGTGTGATTGTTACCTAACACTGTCGGTAAAACGCAGTCATAACGGTAGCTTTTCGGTATACATAGCTTAGCTGAGGTAGTGATGGTTTACCAAAAGTACTATTGTCCCTCGTATCTCTATACGAGTTACGGTATCACTGGGCCCCTTGATAGAGTAGGATTATCTGCATGCAGTATAATTACAAAAGTAATTATATTTGATAATCTGCTCAAGATCGAGAAAAGATTAACTTTGCAAGGATGACACACATCTACCTTGAAACTAATCTGACAGTGCGAGACATAAGAATTAACACGACTAAAATAGTTTACTGGATCGTGGTATTGTATAGTACAGCATCATCTGTGTAATTGGATGGTCATAGTGCAGATGTCAGATACCTCCTATGATTATAGAAGTTAAAATGGTTTTAATTCTATTTACCAACATAACACAGATCCTATTGGGTCACACCGTATAGGAGCTAGTCGGAGAATCTTACTGATTAATTATAAATTGATTATAATTAATATTAAGATGGTTATAATTAATTATACGTGATATAATTAAATTATAAATGTCATATAAGATGACAAGCAGAAACAACGGTTAATTTATAAGCGTACTCGATGCGTTGTATAAAATCGTACCGAAACCTTAATTAAATAAATTAAAAATCCAAATATATATATATGATATATATATTAATCAAATGGTATTCTCAAATGGTATTCTCAAATGGTATTTGATTTTACCATGGTATTTGATTTTACCATTTTACCATTTTACCAAACCACCATTAAGAATGGCATAATTGTAAATATGCCAAACTTTAAGGATATTTTGGTAATCGGGCGAACCTCCTCATTTGCCTATAAATAGAGGGGTAGGGGTAGAGAGAAAATTACCAATTCACTCATATCTAATCTGATCAGTCTGATCGAATCGATAAATCTATTTTCTCTCTTTCTCGGTTACGGTTGTTTACGGGATTCAGAAATAATATATTTTTGCGAAAGTTGCGGTATTTCTATTGAATAACTGCGAGTCGTAAATATATTTATTTTTTCTTTTTCTCGGTGAATAGTGTTTTTGCAGAATTCCGCGGTTTACAGTATTTCTGGCAAAAGAAATAAACCGCTCTCTGGTTAGTCCTGGTGGATAACTAATAGAGGTATCAGACGTCTGATACTTCAAAGCGAGACGTTCCTCAGATTCGGTCTTCTCGGTCTGCTGCAATCCAATTGGAATTTGAATCAAGGTATAAATATGTTATATTAATCTATTTAATTTGTAGATAGATTAAAGTTTTAGAAATCAATTATGGAGTAGATCTGTAAAAGAATTAAATCGGGTTTTGATGCCAAAGAATGCTGAAGGTGGATCTCCTTGGAAAGTATTCTGGCATACCTCGTTTAATCCTTGGCTTAATATAGAAGTAAAATTTTTGTTTTACGTTCTTTCCGCATATTAAGCTAATCAACGGTTTGGACGGCCCGTAACCCAACACTACAACTGCAGGTGTCGCACCATCATCCACTTCCAGAAATCTAAGAAGTAGACTTAGTCTGTTTAGCCGCAGGAAGAGTTAATTCAGCATATGTTGTATTTATATATCTATCTTATATTCCAGACTTATTTGTTCAGTTACGCTATGAACATAATTATAATATTAAAAACATAATATTACAAAATACATAAATTATAAACATAATTATAATTAATATCCATCATCGTATTAAAAATAAAAAATAAAAAATAAGTAAACCACCCCTGGGGGCGGGTTGGGCTGGGGGTAAACCGCACCTCGGGGGCTGGTTGGGCCGGGGGTAAACCGCCTCCTGGGGGGGCGGTTTGGGCATGGTTGAAATTTTTTTGGAAATCTGGTTATTAATATTATTTTATTTATTTTTTTTGGTTATGAAAAAAAATGACGGGTATAACACTACTACTTTTTCTTTGCACATGCAGATTTGTAATGGCAATATGACACGATACTTTGTTCTTTTATTTTATAGTTCTGATCGGACACAAATTTTTAATAAAATATTTTGTCAAAAACAGTCTGTTTGAACTTTGAACTAAAGAGAAACTACAGCTAGCAGCTGATTCTCTTGATTCTGCATGGGTCCATAGCAGATCGAATTCAACATTATTTCAATGAAGTTTGTTGGATATTACAATCGTGTAATGTCTCCTTTCGCAGTAACTTGAGTACCTATGTATATTGACATATGTTACCAACCTACATTTATTATTACAAGTAATATTCTACAAGCCAAACTTAATTACAAGAAATGAATACATTTGTCAAAATATAGTGTATATTATATAATATCATTCGTAGATAATACATAAAACATTAAATTTGTTAAGTTTTAAAATTATTCGTACAAAATCTCAACATACATTAGACGGTTTAATTAAGTCGGATTTTCAATAAAAATTTATCCAAAATCTTTCAGATAAAACTCCCAACTCGAGAACTAGTTTTTGGTCTAGTAGCTAATGCACATGGTCTCTATATCAGAGGTCATGAGTTTGAAACTCATATTAATAAAATTACTCGATGTTGCACCCCTGCCCTCGTTTTAGTCACTTAATTTGGCAAATTCATGATATATATATACTGCTTGCTCCCAATTTAGAATTTGTTCTGTTCTTGATATATACACGTACCGACGTACGTCATATATACTCTAGGGAATCGTTCCTATATATCAGCGTTAGGAAAGCTTTGCTTTCCGTAATAACATTTTTCCCGATAACTAGAGTAACGTAGTAAAACACTACAATGACTAAATCGCCACGATAACTTGAGTAACGTAGTCTAGGTATATGCATATATTGACATATATATCTTACCTACCAGCTGCTATTATATATTATGATAATTAATTAAGTCATACAGTACTCTAGAAAAAACTTGCATGATACGATAGCAGATCACATAAAATTCCAGCTGGTCATACTGAGAATAAATACATTAGTCAAGTCAAGATATATATATATATATAGTGGATAAAAATTCACTTGTAAATAAAACACTAACACCTTGTTTGGATGGAGAGTAGACGAACGAAGGAGATGTGAAGAATAAAATAGAAAGCAAGATTAACATATTTAACTTTTTTATGTTTGAATGATCAATGAGGAAAAATAAATTTAATTTTTCTTTCCTGTCTTATTTCTTGTTTGATTGATTAAAATTTGAAGGTTAATGAGAAATTCGGTAGCTCTTGTAGGTTTGTGACAAAAAAACTTGTATAAGAATTATATAAATAAGATATAGAGGTGGGCATTTGTGTTATTTTTTCTAACAATATTTGTAACAAAATTTATTTTCATCCGTTACATCTCAAATTGGAAGGAAAATCAATTCTATTAATTTTAATGATTCAAGATTAAATCTTTCATCTCCTGTACCCTTCACCTCCGACATAATTTTGTCAACCAAACACGATTCAACGGAAAATTTTATTTTCTTTCCATTCTCTCCCTTCCTCTACTCTCCATCCCATCCAAACAAGGTGTAAAAATACATCCAAGGGACTTGTCAATTGTCACTTGTGTATATATATAAAGGCCTCCATGCACGACACCCTTGTGCATGTAACAGATTAAAGATACAATCTTTATTGCACATATGGTGAAGCTCATAACATGTCGATTGATTCGATCCCTAAACGAGATGGAAAACTCGACGCTAAAAAAATATATTCATCTCCTGCTACTAGGAATCCTACTAATCTCCTTCCTCCCCCTATCCTCCCCAAGCCCTCCTCCTAGTCCTGTCAAGTGCACCACCAACAGCACAAGTAACTGCACCGTGACAAATGCATACGGAATGTTCCCCGACCGGTCCACGTGTCATGCTTCCAAAGTCGTGTACCCAACTTCTGAAGAAGAACTCGTTAAAATTGTTGCGAATGCCACTGCCTCTAAGACGAAGATGAAAGTCGTGACACGTTTCTCGCACAGTATCCCTAAGCTGGCCTGTCCTGGTGGGTCCAACGGACTGATCATCAGCACACGTAATCTTGACCATGTCGTGAAAATGGACAACACAACAATGAAAATAACCGTTGAAAGCGGAGTGACTATGAAGGCGCTGATCGAAGAGGCAGCAAAAGGTAACCTAGTAATTCCATACGTGCCGTACTGGTATGGACTGACAATTGGGGGCTTACTGTCGACTGGGGCCCACGGAAGCTCGCTCAATGGGAAAGGGAGTGCAGTGCATGAGTATGTGACTGAGATGAGGCTGGTCACACCTGCACCTGCCAACCAGAGTTATGCAACTGTTAGGGTTCTAAAGATAGGCGACCCAGATCTTGACGCCGCAAAGGTGTCACTTGGTGTGCTCGGAATTATCTCTCAGGTACTTAATTTTGAACAAATTAATTCAATGTGATTAAGAAACGTATATATGCTGGACTAATTAATTCATTGTGATTTAATTTAATTTTCTAATTACTAGTGCATTTTTAAAAGAGAAAATGATAAAATTTACTCTTGGGGCTATCTCTAGTACTCTCAGGTAATTTCTCACGAATGAGAATGATTACGACCTAGTCTAAAAGAAAATCTCATTTTTTTAATAATGGTAATTTTCTTGCAAGTAAACATCTAGGTTTTAAAATACATTCATGTATATATATCAGTGTTCTAAGTAGCGTGCTATAGCGACACAATAGCGATGCTATATATAGCATTTTCGGACCTTAAATGCTAAGTTATGAGATAAAAGAGTACTATTTTAGCTACGACTGTAGCGGTAATAGCGGTCCGCTATTTGTGCTACACGCTACGCGCTATAGCGCATGCTATGCTACATAGACTTTTATTTAAAAATCCAAACTGAAATTTTTTCTTAAGGAATTTTTTTTTCTAGTTTTGGATTACTTTTGATTTTAAATATAAAAAGATAAATAGTTGTCATGATGCTTAGGTTGTTTTTAATAGAAAAAAAATATATAGTTTATGCCATGATGTTTATGTTATTTTGAATGGAAAAAGATAGCTAGTTTATGATATTATTAGGGATATTTTGAATAGCATTTTGGACTTTGTATTGGTTCAATATGAATATTATAATTCCTTAATCAAGTTTGCATTATTTATCACTATATAAGACTTTAGATAATGTTGATAATTAGTAGAAATATAAAACATAATATTTTAAACAAAAAACGCTATGTGTGACAGCTTTTTATTTAGTCTTTCCGCAATAACGTGATAATCGCTATTCAGAACCTTGATATATATAGGAGAAAAATAGTTGCATGTCCGATAATGCGTATCCCTTTTTTTATCAAAAGAAAGTCATATGATGTTGAAGAAACTTATTTTGTTATATTAATTTCTTAATTTCCTGCTTATTGCTTTCTTTTCTAGCCAAACTTTAATTTGTCTACTGTATCTACCGTACGTAATTAATTAAAGACTATTTTAAGGTTGAATATTAATTGAATCTTTGAGAAGTGCATATTGAAACTAATAAGCCTTCTTATAATTATTAACCATATATGTAGATATATGAATAAACGGATTACATCTTTGCTACCCTTTTAGGTGACTCTGCAACTGCAACCAATGTTCAAGCGGTCGCTCACCTTTGTGACACGCAATGATTCGGACTTAGCTGATCAGGCAATCAGCTTTGGTTACCAGCATGAGTTTGCGGACATGGCATGGTATCCGGGCCAAAGAAAGGTTCTATACCGGAAAGACGACCGTGTCTCAGTAAACGTCTCTGGTACCGGTGTTTATGATTTGATTGGACTTCGGTCAACTGCAACCTTGGCTATACAGGTCAACCGCTTTACTGGTATGTATATTATTAATTAATGTTATGTATACGGTACTTCATAAATTCAAACAACAACTGTTAGAAATTGATCGGATTGTGGATGGTACAGGGGAGAGGAGTTTTATAATAAGTTATTTTATTACTCAAAGAGGAGTACAAATTTTACAAGAGTTTGATATATTATCCTCACGCCTCACTAGCTATCTGATTCTTATTTTTTTTTTACACCTTTCATTACATGACCATCCCATCTATTTATACACCTATTATGTCGGTTATAGAAAATTCTAAAGTATTCCAATTATTTCCATTGTTACCGACTTTGTATGTCGGTTTGGACTATTCTAGAAAATACATGATAAAATATATTAGAGACTTCTGAGACTATTACTGTATTACACAATTCTAGCACATTTAATTTACTACCGACTATATTAGTCGGTTAGAAGGTTCTTGAATTTTGTAGAGTGAGCTTGGTCGGTGGTGCTATTAGTTCCAACACCCCCCCCTCAACACCTACTTGAATTTTTTCAAATTTTGATTTGTCGATCGATTTTCTGTATCTTGTATTATCTCCCCCTTGATCTGAAATTCTGTGTGGTTGCCTCACATAAATTTCTTTACCAAGGTAGTTATCTTGACACGCCAATCTAATATTGGGTTGATCTGATGGCCCCTTCTTTTGAGCTGCTAGTCTTCTCATCGGAACATATCGCTCCCAATAGTTGATGGGTTCTTGTTTGAAGCCTTTTTCCATCAACCTTGTTTTGTAGTATTTTACTTCACTGCCACGATTTAATTTTGTCTTGTAGATGCATTTATCACTAATGACTTCACGATATTTTGGTCGATCTACAAGCCTCCGAGTGTTGTTCTTGTCAATCATTTGCATTTTGTTCTTCATGACCTTTATCCAATTTTCTTTCTTCTCGACCTCTTTAAGACTTTGAGGTTCGACGATTGAAAAATTAGATGACTCATAAATTTCGGGTAAAGATCTTACTTGCTTGGGGGATGACTCTATTGTCGTAGACCCTTCTTTAGCTCTTCGACTAGCACTCGGGCTTGATCCTGAATTTGAAGTAGTTCTTGATCTTGACCCATCTTCGCGTTGTGTATAACCTTTTTCTCGTGGCTCGATCACCTCATTTCTTAGCGCCAAATGCGGAGCGTAGCTTATGTGCAGTGGGAAGCTTCTAGACTTCTCCATTTCTATTCTTGCTATTAATTGATTTTTATTTCTTCGGTCGAAAATTTTGCAGCCTCCATTTTCAAAATGAACTGCGTATCCATTATGTACTAGTTGCCCCACACTCAGTAGATTTTGTTTTAGGTCTGGAACCAGTAGCACATCTCGGATAAATTTCAGACCCATCTTGGTCTGTACGGCAATACTGCCTTTACCTTCTGCTTGAACAATTGAGCCATTTTCCATACGTACCTTTGTCTCATACGAAGTATCAATGTGGTGAAATAATTCGTAGTTCCCAGTCATGTGATTTGTGCAACCACTATCAAGGAACCAGATATCGCCTTTCTCTTCTTTGACTAAGTGGCACGCATAGAAAATGCTTTCATGACTCTCATTTTCTTCTATGTAGTTTGCTCGGTCGCTGATTCTTGTTCTGCACATTCTGGCTATGTGGCCGATCTTCTTGCATTTGTTGCATCTCTTTGTCGACCAGCATTCAGATGTACTATGGTTCAACCTTTTGTGTATATCGCACCATAAATTTGAATAACTCGAACCTGGTGCTTTCTCTTTCAGCGTCGACTGTTTTTCTGTATCTTGTCGCGGACTGCCGCCTTCTTGGATTTTTTGTTGACTCGTGAGGTTATATCGAGGTTTTAAAGCTCAGCTTGGAGTGGAATGCATCTTCCACCAAATTTACTTCACGTTGGAGCTTTCTTTCTTCGTGTGACTCCAAGGAGCTCATCAATTGTTGAATCGAAAGCGTCAATAGGTCTTTCGATTCTTCTATCGCGGTAACGATATAGTCATATTTATCGGTGAGGCTAATTAAAATTTTCTCGACTACCTTCTGATCGGAGATGTCTTCTCCATATGTCCGCATTTGGTTGACGATTTCGATGACTCGCGAGAAGTACTCCTTGATCTTCTCGGCCTCCTTCATTTGGAGATTTTGAAATTGCCTCCTCAATGTTTGCAACTTCACCGCAATTACCTTTGCGGAGCCTTCGAACTCCTCTCTCAAGATCTCCCATGCCTTCTTGGATGTAGTAGCTCCACTTATTCGTGGAAATAAACTTTCGGCTACACCCTGTTGGATTAGAAACAGGACCTTGGCATCGTTCATTTGTACTTGTTTTTGCTCTGGCGTCAATGCTCCCGTTGACGCCGTAAAACTTTTTTCTACAACATCCCACAATCCCTGCGAGAGTAGCAGCGTCCGCATCTTTATCTTCCACATGGAATAATTTTCTCCCATAAATACTGGAATTGTCGATTGCGCCATACTTGTGAATACACCTGAAGACATCGATTTAGGATGCTTCTTATATTGCACGAACGCCCTAGTCTACTTTGCAAACTTCTTGCTCGAACCTGAAGCTCTGATGCCAAATGTTGGAAATTGATCGGATTGTGGATGGTATAGGGGAGAGGAGTTTTATAATAAGTTATTTTATTACTCAAGAGGAGTACAAATTTTACAAGGGTTTGATATATTATCCTCACGCCTCACTAGCTATCTGATTCTTATTTTTTTTTACACCTTTCATTACATGACCATCCCATCTATTTATACACCTATTATGTCAGTTATAGAAAATTCTAAAGTATTCCAATTATTTCCATTGTTACCGACTTTGTATGTCGGTTTGGACTATTCTAGAAAATACATGATAAAATATATTAGAGACTTCTGAGACTTCTGAGACTATTATTGTATTACACAATTCTAGCACATTTAATTTACTACCGACTATATTAGTCGGTTAGAAGGTTCTTCAATTTTGTAGAGCGAGCTTGGTCGGTGGTGCTATTAGTTCCAACAACAACAAGCATTGCCCTTCAACAAAATTCAGTCTTTTCAAATCTAATAAAATCAATTATATATTGTGAAAATATATATTGTAAAAATGGAGAGTATTAATTTCTAAATGAATGAAAGTTTAACGAATAAAAAAATTTGTAGCATTTTGGACTCGCAAATACGTACCATCTTTTTTATGTTTATTGGCTAAGCCAAAAATAATTTTTTCATATGCATGTCAATGCAGAGGACATCTGGAGGCGGAAAAAAATGGCGATGGAAAGTGTACGTATTCGGAATTAACAACATCGACACTTGCATTATTAGCATATGGTCTGACAAACAACGGCGTCATCTTCACTGGTTACCCAGTGATAGGTTATCAGAACAAAATGGAGGCCGCTGGAGGTTGCGCCTTTGGATCGGAAGATGGCCTTCTATCTGCTTGCCCGTGGGACCCTCGGCTCCAGGGATCCTTCTTCCATCAAGACAACAATAAGCATCCCGTTGGATAAAGTCAAGGAGTTTATATTGGATGTACAGAAATTGAGGGATCTCCAGCCGAGTGCTCTTTGCGGCTTGGAGCTTTATGACGGGGTATTGATGCGTTATATCAAGGCCTCATCGGCCTACCTTGGAAAACAGTCAGATGTGCTTGACTTTGACTTTATTTATTACAGGTAAGTACTAAGTATGGAGCACATGACATCTTCTTGTTTTTTTCTTACTTTCTTCTACTTTAATGTTAGAAATTAATAAACTTAATTATTAGTCAAATGTGTTAGACTATTAGTTAATGGTTGGACCTCTTTAGAATTATCATGAATATAATAGTTACTATTGGAGGTCTCTAAAAATCATATTGTGATCTTCTAAGTTTTTTCGAAAGATGAAAAATGTGTATAAAAAATAGAGAGGGTTAATGAGAGATTATAACGTCATTTAGTGATATAAGAGTGTGTAGAAAGTTACTATAGGTCTATATAATGCATGTTTAAGGAGTTTTTTTTAATGTAAGAGAGTAAGATACTATTGATAATATAAGTAAATTTTCTGTCATAGAGTGTTTTCTCTTCCACTACTAAAATATATTAAGTTTGCCTCTATATTAAATCGATCCTATTATTTTGGTATCAGAGCCTTGTTGAAAATAACCACTATAAATCCAAATCTCTCCTTTCAATACCCAATTCTAACCAAAACCAACTATAATCAATGTTTGTTGCGAATGAATGCCATTATTGGTGCTCATGACTTGTGGAGCATTGTCAAAAACGGGATCGAAGAGCCCAAAGATGGTAGCGCAATGACGGTAGCCGAGATAAATGCTTTGTAAAAGAAAAGAAATGGAACTTAAACTGTGCTAAGTATTGAATGACGACATGTTCAAGAAAATTGCTAATGAGATGAGTTCTAAAGATGCATGGGAGATTCTTAGAAATTCGGCGGTTGGAGCAAACAAAGTCAAGAAGGTGCGCGGCTCCAAACTTTATGTTGAGTAAAGACACTATATTGGAACTAATTTTATTACTCAAACTATTCTTATAATAACACCTCTACTACTCAATATTTTCTAACCCTCCAAACTACTACAACACTCTTACTAAGAGGAATTGCTTGATTTGCTTGGATGGATCAAAATGAGGAGCAAGACACCATATTTATACTTGCTCCATGAAAGCTAAGGAAGCATCTAGACTTAAGATATTTTTGGCTTCCTCTAAATATTTCTACAAGTTATACTACAAGATATTTTATTTAGTAGTTTCTAGATAACTCTTGATATCATCATGAAAATTAATTATGGGCTTGGGCTTAGAGGTGAAGACATTGCTTCATGGACCTTCAACACTCCCCCTCAATGTCGACACCTTTTGAATCTTCGATCGACTAACCATTCCAAGTTGTGCCCGTATTTCTTCAAACTTTCCGGCATTGAGTCCTTTTGTGAAGATGTCTGCAACTTGTTCTTCTGTTGGTGTCACCTCCATGTGAATCTCACCTTGAAGGACTTTCTCTCGTATGAAGTGGTAGTGTACTTCTATATGTTTAGTCCTTGCATGAAATACTGGATTCTCTGCTAAGCATACGGCAGACCTGTTATCACAATGAAGTGTTACTTGATCGATTGGTTGGTGAAGATCCTTCAGCAATCGTATCAACCACGTGCTCTCTTGTGCTGCCATAGCCGCTGCTCTGTATTCTGCTTCAATTGTTGAGAGTGATACGGTAGGTTGTCTTTTGCTGCACCAAGACACGGCTCCTGGTCCTAGAATGAAGACGTATCCAGTTGTCGATCGCCTAGTATCACAATCTCTGACATAATCAGCGTCGCAGTAACCCGTCATTTGGCAATCTCCTCCTTTGTGGTACATGATGCCATAATCCAAAGTACCCTTTATGTATCGGAGTATCTTCTTGACTGCTTCGAGATGTGGTTTCTTTGGACTCTGCATATGACGGCTTGCTACTCCAACTGCATAGGCTATGTCCGGTCGAGTAAGTGTCAGATAGATGAGACTACCAACCAATTGTCGATACATCCTTGTTTCTTATAGATCTTTTCCTTCTCCAATGTGAAGCTTGATGCTCGGCTCCATTGGTGTAGACAGTGCCATAAGTCTCTAAAAGATCTTTTGCGTACTTGTGTTGGCATAGGAAGGTACCTTTTTTTCTCTTCTCTACCTCGAGTCCTAAGAAATGCTTCAGCTCTCCAAGTTCCTTCATCTGAAACCGGACTGATAGGTTTTCCCTTGTTTGCCGAATCTCCTCAATAAGATCTCTGGTCAAGATAAGGTCGTCCACATATACCAGGATTATAGCGAGCTTACCTCCCATGTCTTTGATGAATAGACTCGAGTCTGAAGTTGCCACCGTGTAGCCACTTTGTATGAGAAACTCTTGCAATTTTTCCGTACCATGCTCTTGGAGCCTACTTGAGCCCGTATAATGCCTTCTTAAGCTTGCAGACATACTCCGGGTGGGTCTTGCTTTCGAAGCCTTGTGGTTGATCCATGTAGATGTCTCGGTCAAGCTCACCATGTAGAAAAGCATTTTTCACATCCATCTGCCACAGCTTCCAGCATTTGCTTGCTGCTAATGCTAGAACGACTCGTACTGTAGTTATCTTTGCCACCGGACCGAATGTTTCATCATAGTCCAGCCCATACTGCTGTGAAAACCCTCGTGCGACGAGTCTAGCCTTGTACCTTTTGATTGAACCATCTGCTCGGGTCTTCACCTTATACACCCACTTGCACGAGATCGGCTTCACTCCTTCTGGCTTGGGAATCAGATCCCATGTTTGGTTCTGCCTTAATGCCGTCATCTCCTCCTCCATTGCTTTTCTCCATTTTTCACTCTTGGCTGCTTCTTCGTAGTTTACTGGCTTCGCGTCTTCCTCAATGAGAGCAGCATTTGCGTACTTTGAGTTTGGTCGCCTTGGTCTTGTTGACCTTCGTAGTGGTGGAGGCATTTCTTCTTCTTCTTCTGGCAGATGTGAAGTCACTTCTTCATCTCCATCGTGTGCTCCTGTCTGCCACGGGCTCTTAATCTTGGGAGAGATTGGACTCTTGTCTTCTTCAACTTGAGTCTCTTGATCTTCTCTTATTGCATCTTCAATACTCGCCTTGAGATCTTTTGTTTCTGGTTGAACTACGTTTCTGGATGACCACCACATCGAGACTTTATCAAACATCACATTTCTTGAGGTGTAGATGCGTCCACTTGTCGAATCACAGCATCTCCACCCCTTTCGTTGCTCGTCATAACCGACGAAGATGCATCGTACCGCCTTCTTATCGAACTTTGTTCGTAGATGATCAAGCACAAACACATAGCACACACACTCAAAAACTCTGAAATGTTTTATAGTGGGTTTAATCTTCCAGAGCTTTTGGAATGGTGAGACAAACTCCATCTTTTCCTGCGGCAGCCGATTGATAATGTAGGCAGCGGTTCTCATGCTCTCGGCCCGAAACCTCCCTGGCACATTTTTAGCGTGTAGCATGCTTCGGCAGACTTCTGCTAAGTGTCAGTTCTTCCTTTCAGCTACACTATTTTGTTGAGGGGTGTTGGGGCATGTCAGTTGTCTCTTGATCTTGTGCTCTTTTAAGTATGCATCAAACTCGTGAGACACATACTCTCTTCCATTATCAGTACGGAGGCACTTCACTCTCTTGTTGAGTTCACTCTCCACATTCTCTTTGAATTCTTTGAATTTAGAGAATGTCTCAGATTTCTCCTTCATGAAGAATACCCACACGTACCTCGAGAAGTCATCGATAAAAGTCACCATATACTTGGACCCGCTTATTGATCCTTGTCTTACGGGACCAAAGACATCTGAGTGCACCAGCTCCAAAGGCTCCTTTGCTCGATAGTTTGAGGATTGGTAGGGAAGTTGGTGAGCTTTACCAAATTGACAGCCGGCACATATGGTGTTGGTCCGAACCTCGACTTCAGGTAAGTCTGCGACCATCGACTTCTTGACCATCATCTTCAACTTGTGATAGCTTAACATGCCCCAGTCGTGCATGCCAGAGATCAGCTGTCTCGTTCCTCCAAGTCTTATCCACATATGCCGATTCTGCTGACATTACGTAGATTGACTCCAATTTTCGTCCCTCCATTATTGGTGTGCCTGAAGCTTTGAGGTTGCGATAGACTTGTACTTCTTGCGGTCCGAATAATACATAGTTTCCTTGCGCCGTCAGTTGCGAAACTGACAGTAGGTTCTTCTTCATGCCGGGAACGTGATATACTCCGTGTAGTTTGATTGGTTGAGAATTGAAACGAGGAGCTATCATTATCTTACCAATGTAGTTAATTGGTAGCTTAGAGTTATTAGCTGTCACAATCACTTGTCTTCCCTTGTACTTCTCCAAGTTATCTAGTTTCTCGATGTCTCCGGTCATATGATTCGAGCAACCATAATCAATGATCCAGTCACTCTCGTAGTTGATTCTCTCTGTCTTTGATACCGTCATTAGAGCAACCTCATATTTACCTCCTTCTCCTCTTCTACGGTTGCGACTGCATATGCTGCTTCTGCATCCCAGTCTTCTTCACTGCTGCAACTTTCTTGGTCTTTGGCTTGTTCGTGGTTGCTTGAGGTTGCTACATTCCCTTAGCCTTTCTTCTTTTTGTGCCAGCAGTCTTGTGCGTAGTGTCCCTTCTTACCACAGTTGTAGCATCGATCATCTTGATCCTCATTACTTCTGAGCTAGTTACGTGCTCCCCCTTGAAGCGTGACTCCTCTGATTTGGCCTCCTTTGTTGGTTCGGCTTGCCTTCAAATTTTGGCTTGGACTTGTTGTTAGGTCGGCCCTTCTTTTGACTGCTGAATAGAGCCTCTTCTTTCCTTCTTGATGAGACTCCGGTTGTCTGCTTCGTCAAAGCCTCCTGGTTGGTGAGTATATTCTCCAACTCTAACAACGTCGGCTGAGTTGACCATCCTCGGACGGCAGCCATAAACCCGCTATACTCGGGTCTTAGGTCATGTGTGATTATCCTCCTCATCTGTTGCTCACTAATCTTCTCATCAGGGTCGAGTTCCGCAATCTCGTTACAAAGGGACTTAACTTTCTTGAAGTATTGGTTTATTGTCAAGTCCCCTTGTGAGATTGTCATCATCTCACTTTCAAGTAGTTGGAGGCGGGTATCGTTCTTTTTAGAGAACAAGGTTGCTAGGATATCCCAAGTAGCCTTCGGGGTTTCTGCTTTGCGTATGTACTCAACCAACTCTTTGTCAATTGTTGTTTTGAGTACATACATCACTTTTCCGATTTTAATTCTCCATTTCCGTAGAGCATCACTTTCTTCCTCTACGGTTTTGGCAGTCTCGTCTGATTTTTGTTCTGGGTCTACCGTGTTTACTTTGGCCTTCGGCGGAGCCATCTTGGATCCGCCTACAACCTCCCATAGATCCTGACCTTGTAGGTAGGATTCTATGCATGTACTCCAGTACGTATAGTTATGGTAATTTAACTTTTCAAAATTACCCCTCATACCTGTCATATCCATGACGACTTTCAAGTCTTCAATCTTCCAGCAGAGTGTCGGCGTACTCGTTATCCAACCGACGATCTTCCAACTATACGTGCCAAGCTACGACTTAGACCCCGACCGTCACCTTCGAAAATTCACCCCCGACAACCTTTGCTCTGATACCACTTTGTTGAGTAGAGACACTATATTGGAACTAATTTTATTACTCAAACTATTCTTACAATAACACCTCTACTACTCAATATTTTCTAACCCTCCAAACTACTACAACACTCTTACTAAGAGGAATTGCTTGATTTGCTTGGATGGATCAAAATGAGGAGCAAGACACCCTATTTATACTTGCTCCATGAAAGCTAAGGAAGCATCTAGACTTAAGATATTTTTGGCTTCCTCTAGATATTTCTACAAGTTACACTACAAGATATTTTATTTAGTAGTTTCTAGATAACTCTTGATATTATCATGAAAATTAATTATGAGCTTGGACTTAGAGGTGAAGACATTGCTTCATGGACCTTCAACACTTTAAGAGCAGAGTTTGAGTCACATGTGATGAAGGAGAGTGAGTCGATTGGAGGCTATTTTATTCAAGTATTAGCAGTGGTTATTGAAGAGTCGAAGGACACTGAATCCATGATAGTCGATGAGTTGAGCGGGTCATTGCTGGCCCATGAAGAAAGAATGAAAAGAACTCAACAAAAGTCGGTAGAGCAAGTACTTCAAGCCAAGGCAACACTAAAACAAGAAAAACCGAGTAGCGGTGAAGGTAATCGCTGCAAAGGTAGTGGTTGAGGTAGAGGTTGCGGTAAAGACTGTGGTAGAGGACAAAATCAATGACATGAGAACAAGGATGAGAATAACCAAGTATAGTATTCAATATTATAATTGTAAAAAATATGGTCATTATGCATTGGAATGTTATTACAATGAAGAAAATATGGAAGAAAATACAAATCTTGCTACTAATGAAGAACCGATAATATTGGAGGAAATTACTTGTTGTAATAATAGAGGTATTAAATAATTGAGTGGCTTGACCTCCAACCTTTACTAAAAAAATAATTAATTGTACAATTCTCTTTCCAGGAGTCGTGATCCGATGACACCCAGATTATATGAGGATTTCTTGGAGGAGATCGAGCAGATGGCGTTGATCAAGTACGGTGGGCTTCCGCACTGGGGCAAGAACCGCAACTTGGCATTTGATGGAATTATACAAAGGTATGACAAAAGTCAGGATTTTCTCGAGGTAAAAGAGAGGTACGACCCAGACGGGTTGTTCTCGAGTGAGTGGTCGGATCAAATCCTAGGACTGAATGGAAGTGTGATTGTGAAGAAGGCAGGTTGTGCTCTTGAAGGCCTTTGTATTTGTTCAGAGGATGTGCATTGTGCTCCAGATAACGGGTACTATTGTAGGCCCGGTAAAGTTTATGAAGATGCTAGGGTTTGCACTGATGTGAATTCATCCAGTAAATATTCGAAACTTATTCATGGCATATAGCCAGGATATTTTGTGAGTGATATATTTATTTGGATTGGTGTACTTCAATTTTATTAATGAAATAATATTTTGTAATAATATCTATCTTGGAAAATGCCACTTCTCAAAGACACTACCATCATACGTTAAGCTGCAACTAAACGGGCTCCCATGAACATGAACAATATATACAGCTGCAATAAACTGGTAATTAAAAGAGAATATTGGTAACTATATACAGCTAATGTTTGGCACACATGGGCATGGTATGCATAATTTTAGTTTTATGTAAATGTTATATGATATGTAATCATTTACCAATCATCTACTAATTTATTGGAATAATTGCTTTTATGCATTTTGACGATATGTTATGACTGCTACAGTTTGACCGGTACGTACAGTATGTGAGTGGTGTACGCAAAATGAAATTATTGGAAGTATAAAAAAGTTTGACTGGGATTACATTATTTTGTATGTTTTTTTTCTTTTCAAGAATTGGTTTGGTAAAGAATCAAGAATAGAGGGAAGAGACAGAGGAAGAAGAAAAATAAAATAACTTCATTCAATTAATTGTTGGTTATGATTCAATTACAGCTCCACTGTCTTGTAAAAAGCAAGCTTTACATAAGAAAACAACCAAAATAAAAATAAATTTTTATTTAGATCCCATGTTTTTTATTTTATTTTATGACGCAAATATTGCTAATGGAAGGTAGTCTTGATTCTGCTAGCGGGAGTAAAAGTTCATCTAAATTTCTTATCACTTCAGAAAGTACAAACGCAATGAAAATAAACTATACTTTATAACAAAAGTAGTGTAATGAAAATAAACTAAGCAATCGTTGTTAGTTCCCTATATTATTAAGGTTACTAAGTACTGAATATATTATTTAACACTAATTAGCAGTACCAAATATGTATAGTCTCTAGAGGATACAACCTCCTTGGGGTCCCGAATTTTATGCTTCATAATACATACTAGATAAATTTATGTTGCTTCAGAAAAAAATTTAAGGTAATACATATTAGAAAAAATTTATGTTGCTTCATAATACATACTAGATAAATGTATGCAACTCGTTCCAAAGTAACTTTCACAGCGAAATTTCCCATGAGAATTAAAACTGTAATTACTTTTGAAATGCCTCCTCATGCTGCAATTATTTTTGCCCAGTATCTACCCTTCCCTTGATTTTGTTGACGTTGTCAAAAATGTCTCTTAAATACCCAGGCTTTACTGAAGTATAATGTAAATCCATCTAAAACAACGTAAACACACACATAGACAAAAGAAGACAAACTGGTATTCTTACTACGCCTCAAAATACAGCTAACCAGCAAACAGCATTAATTCAATATAAATTTATAATCACTGTCGATCATTGAACTAAACAGGAAGCAGACCAATCAATCAGTCCTTTTCGACAGGCATCAGACGAAGCCTCTCGTCTGTGTTTTGAGACAAAGAGAGAATGGAGATCGATGCCATTGGCCAAACTGTTGAACTCAACAGACTTTGAGGGGTTGGCAGGGTACCTGCGCTGACAGAGGGTCATAAGGCGCTTAATGGACTGCAAGTACTTACGTGTTGTTTCATCATTCATGATGTGGGCCACACTGTTCGTGTAGATCTTCTCCCGTGCCGAACGCTCGTGAATACCAACCATGGTAACCCCGATTGGCCAAGGTGCATTGCTAATTGTCAACCCTCACCAGTATGGCGTATAGGGCAGCACTAAGTTGGCCTTAGAAGCGGCCCGGATCAAATCCTTGAGATTCATGCCTCTTTCGACTGTTATACGCATTGTTTTCATATCCAAGCTGACCACCCGGTTAAGATTTCTGTGTTTAAACAGATACATTTCAAATGAATAGTTTTTAGGTTTCTGTATATCCAAAGTTTACAAGCTTAATTAGGATCAATTGGAGGAGTCAAAACTTACCTTGTGCTGTGAGAATGCTGTGAGAGAATGCTGACCCACCAGGGCATGTCAGTTTGGGAATGCTGTGAGAGAATCTCGTGACAACTTTCATCGATCTTCTTCTTAGAAGCAGTTACCTTGGCCACGATGCGAAGTAACTCATCCTCTGAGGATGGGTAGATCACCTGGCTGGCATGACACATCGACCTATCAAGAAATGCACCGTACCCATTCGTAACTGTGCAATCTGATGTGGCCTTAATGCAGTGCACCGGATCAGGTAGAGGACTTGCGGCCGTGGGAGGAAATGGTAAGGCGAGGAATAAAATGTAGATTGCTATATATTAGCCTAGAGCTTTGCATGCATAGCTTATTTTAGAGATGAGATTTTTGAATCTATTGTATAGAAATGAAGTATGTCAATATTACATACTACATATAAATAGATGTTAATAGTTTTGAGTTGTGCAGCTGTGTGGCACATGATCATTTTCTCATTCATCTTTAAATTATGTCAATGATACCGCCAAACCATGTATAAATGTCTCTTCCTGAATTAAGATATGTAATTACTATGCATTAATTGACCTCTCCGTTTACGAGATTAGATATATCAAGGGTATGTAGTAACGATCTCATCCTCCCTTGCACATTATTACGGGAAATTATAAATGTTTTTTTTTTTTTTAATGTATGTATTGACATAGTTTTTTTAAATAAATTTAAGCCCAAAATTATCCTTGATATAACAGAGAGAACAATCATGTAGACAGGCCCAGCCCACAATTATCCGTTCATTTTAAATTGTACGGCACGAATCAAAATAGTATAACACTCGTCATTTTTTTCATAACCAAAAAAATAAATAAAATAATATTAATAACCAAACCCCCAAAAAAATTTCAACCATGCCCACACCGCTCCCCAGAGGACGGTTTACTTTTTTTTTTTTTAATACGATGATGGATATTAATTATAATTATGTTTATAATTTATGTATTTTGTAATATTATGTTTTTAATATTATAACTATATTCATAGCGTAACTAAACAAATAAGTCTAGAATATAAGATAAAAATATAAATACAACATATGCTAAATTAACTCTTTCTGCGGCTGAACAGACTAAGTCTACTTCTTAGATTTCTGGAAATAGATGACGGCGCGACACCTGCAGTTGTAAAGCCCTGACTACTCCCTGAATGGCTTCCCTGACTGGGTCGCCTGCTTCCAGAAGGTCCGGCATTGGCAACCACCCTAGCATTATCTCTTTCGCTTTCTTCGATTATTACCTCTGCAATGCATTTCATTGAACATTCAGTATCAATATTTAAATTTAATTTCAAATCAATTTCAAGTTGTGTACGATCATCCACATACCTACCCTCTGCCTGTCAGTAGTAGAACGGTGAGTCTCATATCCCACTTGACGACCTTGCATCCTGTCCATATGCATTGTTCGCCGCTTGTGTTTCCTCCTCCCCTTCCTGATCCATTTCTTATCGAGAACCACCGTAGGCCCAAGGTAGTATGGCCACTGGTACTGGTTGGGGTAGCTGTGAAATGATGGTGTCCAGGTGTGTAGAAGGAAATCGGTACGGTAATAGTTATCAACAAATACGTCCTCAGAAAAGTTTCGTTCTCGGCAAACCGCCATAACATGAGAACACGGTATGCGAACTAACTGGGGGCCTTGGCACTCGCACGTTACTTGATTTTTCTCGCCTAAAATGACTTTGTACTTGCATGCGCGTTGATGAGTTTCTATAATGTCATTTTGGCTCATAACCGGTGGAACGATCTCACTTTGAACCTGCACTTCATATTCCGTACCTATGGTACCATACGGTACAACGCGCATGACAGAACCTTTGTTCTTGTGTTTTCTTAATTTCTTTTCAACTCTATCTGAGAATGCTTGGTCCCTACTCGCTAATGCAGTGGCTTTAGCATGCCTCTCAACAAACCAAGCATTTAACTTGTAGAATGTGTCATCCACCAGTGAAATCACGGGTAACATACAGCTCTGTTTGAAGACATTGTTTAATGACTCTGACCCATTAGTGGTCATAATTCTCCATCTCCAACCTCCATCACATGCTTGAAATATCTTCTCATATGCTGACGGCTCGAACGGATCATTCGGACGTCTCTTGCTCGCCTTCGCTAAATAGGCATTTGCCTCCGGAAATGTCTACCAAAAATAGATAAATAAAAGTCACTTATACAAGTCGTACAAATGTCCAAAAAAATTATGAAAAAAGAAATGCATACATACTCTTGCAAATTCTCTCGAACATCTCTTCCATCCGTCGTGGTTTTTTCCTCTTACAACCAATTTTGAACTTGTCAGCAAGCCACTCACCCTCACCGGTATTCTTGCACAGGTACTCTGAAATGTGTTGCATGCAGTACCTGTGCACAGCCTCTCCGGTATTCGTGTTCCAACCATAGTTGGGACTATTAAATACATGTTTAATGCCCAAGTGCCGGTCTAATATCACGCAGACGGACCTATTTCCTACCACCTCTCTTCTCACAAAGGACATGAAAAAACTCCAATTTGGACCATCCTCCTGTTGAACAATGGCAAAGGCTATGGGCAACAACTGGTTTTCAGCATCATATGCACATGCTATAAGCAGAGCCCCACCATACCGGCCGGACATGAAGCATGCATCGATGCTGATCACAGGCGACCCAGTCAGGGAAGCCACTCAGGGAGTAGTCAGGACTCTACAACTGCAGGTGTCGCGCCATCATCCACTTCCAAAAACCTAAGAAGTAGACTTAGTCTGTTCAGCCGCAGGAAGAGTTAATTCAGCATATGTTATATTTATATTTCTATCTTATATTCTAGACTTATTTGTTCAGTTACGCTATGAACATAATTATAATATTAAAAACATAATATTACAAAATACATAAATTATAAACATAATTATAATTAATATCCATCATCGTATTAAAAATAAAAAAATAAAAATAAGTAAACCGCCCCCTGGGGGGCGGGTTGGGCTGGGGGTAAACCGCCCCCTGGGGGGGCGGGTTGGGCCGGGGGTAAACCGCCCCTTGGGGCGGCGGTTTGGGCATGGTTGAAATTTTTTTAGAGTCTGGTTATTAATATTATTTTATTTATTTTTTTGGTTATGAAAAAAAATGACGGGTATAACACTACTACTTTTTCTTTGCACATGCAGATTTGTAATGGCAATATATGACACGATACTTTGTTCTTTTATTTTATAGTTCTGATCGGACACAAATTTTTAATAAAATATTTTGTCAAAAACAGTCTGTTTGAACTTTGAACTAAAGAGAAACTACAGCTAGCAGCTGATTCTCTTGATTCTGCATGGGTCCATAGCAGATCGAATTCAACATTATTTCAATGAAGTTTGTTGGATATTACAATCGTGTAATGTCTCCTTTCGCAGTAACTTGAGTACCTATGTATATTGACATATGTTACCAACCTACATTTATTATTACAAGTAATATTCTACAAGCCAAACTTAATTACAAGAAATGAATACATTTGTCAAAATATAGTGTATATTATATAATATCATTCGTAGATAATACATAAAACATTAAATTTGTTAAGTTTTAAATTTATTCGTACAAAATCTCAACATACATTAGACGGTTTAATTAAGTCGGATTTTCAATAAAAATTTATCCAAAATCTTTCAGATAGAACTCCCAACTCGAGAACTAGTTTTTGGTCTAGTAGCTAAGGCACATGATCTCTATATCAGAGGTCATGAGTTTGAAACTCATATTAATAAAATTACTCGACGAGGATGCTATTGGTATGTTGCACCCCTGCCCTCGTTTTAGTCACTTAATTTGGCAAATTCATGATATATATATACTGCTTGCTCCCAATTTAGAATTTGTTCTGTTCTTGATATATACACGTACGTCATCAGAGTATCAATCTCATACCAATCATTGTACCATATAGGGAATCGGTCCTATCAGCGTTAGGAAAGCTTTGCTTTCCGTAATAACATTTTTCCCGATAACTAAGTAACGTAGTAAAACACTAAAACGACTAAATCGCCACGATAACTTGAGTAACGTAGTCTATTAGGTATATGCATATATATCTTACCTACCAGCTGCTATTACATATTATGATAATTAATTAAGTCATACTCTAGAAAAAACGTGCATGATACGATGCAGACATGCATAAAATTCCAGCTGGTCATACTGAGAATAAATGCATAATTAGTCAAGTCAAGATATATATAGTGGATAAAAAATTACTTGTAAATAAAATACTAAAAATACATCCAAGGGACTTGTCAGTTGTCACTTGTGTATATAATTAAAGTGGAAATAATCAATCCAAGCAAAGTGATATTCTTAAGAAGAATAAGTGCAGAAAAGAGAGATCTAGAGAAAGACACAAAGGCCTCCATGCACGACACCCTTGTGCATGTAACAAATTAAAGATACAATCTTTATTGCACATATGATGAAGCTCATAACATGTCGATTGATTCGATCCCTAAACGAGATGGAAAACTCGACGCTAAAAAAATATATTCATCTCCTGCTACTAGGAATCCTACTAATCTCCTTCCTCCCCCTATCCTCCCCAAGCCCTCCTCCTAGTCCTGTCAAGTGCACCACCAACAGCACAAGTAACTGCACCGTGACAAATGCATACGGAATGTTCCCCGACCGGTCCACGTGTCATGCTTCCAAAGTCGTGTACCCAACTTCTGAAGAAGAACTCGTTAAAATTGTTGCGAATGCCACTGCCTCTAAAACGAAGATGAAAGTCGTGACACGTTTCTCGCACAGTATCCCTAAGCTGGCCTGTCCTGGTGGGTCCAACGGACTGATCATCAGCACACGTAATCTTGACCATGTCGTGAAAATGGACAACACAACAATGAAAATAACCGTTGAAAGCGGAGTGACTATGAAGGCGCTGATCGAAGAGGCAGCAAAAGGTAACCTAGTAATTCCATACGTGCCGTACTGGTATGGACTGACAATTGGGGGCTTACTGTCGACTGGGGCCCACGGAAGCTCGCTCAATGGGAAAGGGAGTGCAGTGCATGAGTATGTGACTGAGATGAGGCTGGTCACACCTGCACCTGCCAACCAGAGTTATGCAACTGTTAGGGTTCTAAAGATAGGCGACCCAGATCTCGACGCCGCAAAGGTGTCACTTGGTGTGCTCGGAATTATCTCTCAGGTACTTAATTTTTAACAAATGACCCGGCCAGTAAATTAATGATATTTGTTTCGCAGTGTAATTAAGAAACGTATATATGCTGGACTAATTAATTCATTGTGATTTAATTTAATTTTGTAATTACTCATGCATTTTTAAAAGAGAAAATGATAAAATTTACTCTTGGGGCTATCTCTACTCTCAGGTAATTTCTCATGAATGAGAATGATTACGACCTAGCCTAAAAGAAAATTTAATTTTTTAATAATGGTAATTTTCTTGCAAGTAAACATCTAGGTTTTAAAATATATTCATGTATATATATATCAGTATTTTAAATAGCGCACTATAGTGACACAAAAGCGGCGCTATAGCATTTACGGACCTTAAATGCTAAGCTATGAGATAAAAATGTGTTATTTCAGCTACGACTGTTATAGCGGTAAGCGGTCCGCTATTTGTGCTATAGCACACGCTACGTGCTATAGCACACGCTACGTGCTATAGCACACGTTATACTACATAGGTTTTTATTTAAAGATCCAAACTGAATTTTTTTTAGGATAAATGTTTTTTCTAGTTTCAGATTGCTTTTGATCTTAAATAGAAAAAGATAGATGATTTATGTCATGATACTTAAGTTATTTTTAATAGAAAAAATATATATAATTTATGCCACATGATGCTTAGATTATTTTGAATGGAAAAATATAGATAATTTATGATATTAGGGATATTTTGAATAGCATTTTAGACTCTATATTGGTTTAATATGAATATTCTAATTCTAATCAATTTTGCATTATTGATCGCTATATATGACTTTAGATAATGCTGATAATTAATAGAAATATAAAATATAATATTTTAAACAAAAAATGCTTTGTATGATAGCTTTCGCTATAGCTACGCTATTCACGATAGCTTTTTATTTAGCCTTTCCGCGATGACGTGATAATCGCTATTTAGAACCTTGATATATATAGGAGAAAAATACTTGTCCGTCATGCATATCCTTTTTTTGTCAAAAGAAAAGTCATATATATGTTGTTGAAGAAACTTCTTGATATATATAGGAGAAAAATAGTTGTCCATCATGCATTTTCTTTTTTTGTCAAAAGAAAAGTCATATATATGTTGTTGAAGAAACTTCTTTTGTTATATTAATTTCTTAATTTCCTGCTTATTGCTTTCTTTTCTAGCCAAACTTTAATTTGTCTACTGTAATTCTTTTTTGTGAAGTTATAGAGAAGCTCAAAATTTTCAGTATTTAATTAATTAATTGCTTACCTGAATAAAACAATGTTATATATATTCTCAGGTAAAAAGACTATTTTAAGGTTGAATATTGAATCTTTGAGAAGTGCATATGGAAACTAATAAACCTTCTTATAATTATTAACCATTATATATAGATGAATAAACGGATTACATCTAGCACTTTTTTGCATTTTTGCTACCCTTTTAGGTGACTCTGCAACTGCAACCAATGTTCAAGCGGTCGCTCACCTTTGTGACACGCAATGATTCGGACTTAGCTGATCAGGCAATCAGCTTTGGTTACCAGCATGAGTTTGCAGACATGGCATGGTATCCAGGCCAAAGAAAGGTTCTATACCGGAAAGACGACCGTGTCTCAGTAAACGTCTCTGGTACCGGTGTCTATGATTTCATTGGATTTCGGTCAACTGCAACCTTGGCTATACAGGTCAACCGCTTTACTGGTATGCATGTATATTAATGTTATGTACGTATACGTGACTTGATCATAAATTCAAACAACAACAAGTATTGCCCTTCAACAAAATTCAGTCTTTTCAAATAATATTATATTGTGAAAATATATATTGTAAAAATGAAGAGTATTAATTTCTAAATGAATGAAAGTTTAACGAATAAAAGAATCTGCAGCATTTTGGACTTGCAAATACGATCTTTTTCATGTTTATTGGCTGAGCCAAAAATAATTTTATCATATGCATGCCAATGCAGAGGACATCCTGGAGGCAGAAAAAAATGGCGATGGAAAGTGTACGTATTCGGAGCTAACAACATCGACACTTGCATTATTAGCATATGGTCTGACAAACAACGGCCTCATCTTCACTGGTTACCCAGTGATAGGTTATCAGAACAAAATGGAGGCCGCTGGAGGTTGCGCCTTTGGATCGGAAGATGGCCTTCTATCTGCTTGCCCGTGGGACCCTCGGCTCCAGGGATCCTTCTTCCATCAGACAACAATAAGCATCCCGTTGGATAAAGTCAAGGAGTTTATATTGGATGTACAGAAATTGAGGGATCTCCAGCCGAGTGCTCTTTGTGGCTTGGAGCTTTATGACGGGGTATTGATGCGTTATGTCAAGGCCTCATCGGCCTACCTTGGAAAACAGTCAGATGTGCTTGACTTTGACATTACTTATTACAGGTAAGTACTAAGTAGGGAGCACATGACATCTTGTTTTTTTCTTACTTTCTTCTACTTGATTTGTTCGACTTTACTTATTACAATTGTAAGTACTAAATAGGGAGCACATGACATCTTCTTGTTTTTTTCTTACTTTCTTTTTCTTCTGCTTGATGTTAGAAATTAATAAACTTAATTATTAGTCAAATGTATTAGTTAATAGTCTTCTCTAGAGTTGTCATGAATATAATAGTTATTATTGGAGGTTTCTATAAATCATATTGTGATCTTTCTTGAAAGATGAAAAACGTGTATAAAAAATAGAGATGGTTAATGAGAGGTTTAAACGTCATTTAGTGATAGTACAGTGTGTAGAAAGTTTCTATAGATCTATATAATGCATGCCTAAGGAGTCTTTTGAATGTAAGAGAATAAGATAATATTGATAATAGAAGTAAATTTTCTGTCATAGAGTGTTTTCTCTTCCACTACTAAATATTTTAAGTTTGCCTCTATATTAAATCGATCCTATCAAATTGGTATCAGATCCTTGTTGAAAATGACCACTAAAAATCCAAATATCTTCTTTCAATATCCAATTCTAACCAGAACCAACTATGATCAATAGTTGTTGCGAATGAATGTCAATATTAGTTCTCATGACCTGTGGAGCATTGTCGAAAACGGGATTGAAGAGCCCAAAGATGATAGTGCAATGACGGTTGCCGAGTTAAATGCTTTGCAAAAGAAAGAAAATATAACTCAAACTGCACTAAGTATCATCCATCAAGGGATGGATGACGACATGTTCAAGAAAATTGCTAATGAGATGAGTTCTAAAGATGCATGGGAGATTCTTAGAAATTCGGCGATTGGAGTAGACAAAGTGAAGAAGGTGCGGCTCCAAACTTCAAGAGCAGAGTTTGAGTCGCATGTGATGAAGGAAGTCGGTTGGAGGCTATTTTATTCGAGTATTGGCAGTGGTGAATCAAATAAGGAGGCTTGGTGAAAAAGTGCAAGATGTGAGAGTTGTAGAGAAGATATTGCGCTCTCTTAATACAAAGTTCAACCATGCGGTGGTGGTTATTGAAGAGTCAAAGGACACTGAATCCATGCCAGTCGATGAGTTGAGC
Source organism: Carex cristatella (assembly GCA_024447775.1). Lineage (NCBI taxonomy): Eukaryota > Viridiplantae > Streptophyta > Magnoliopsida > Poales > Cyperaceae > Carex > Carex cristatella. The sequence continues at coordinate 4,250,258 of JAJHPF010000034.1, read as the reverse complement.
GGATCATTGTTGGCCCATGAAGAAAGAATGAAAAAAACTCAACAAGAATCGGTAGAGCAAGTACTTCAAGCTAAGGCAACAGTAAAACAAGAAAAACCGGGCAGCAGTGAAGGTAATCGCGACAGAGGTAGTGGTGGCTATAGAGGCCGAGGTAGAGGTCGCGGTAAACGCCGTAGTAGAGCACAAGATCAATGACATAAGAACAAGAATGAGAATAACCAAGTACAGTATTCAATGTTATAATTGTAAAAAATATGATCATTGTGCATCGGAATGTTATCATAATGAAGAAAATGTAACTCTTGTTACCAATGAAGAAACCGATAATATTGGGGGAAATCATTTGTTGTAATAATAGAGGTATTAAATAGTTGGATGGTTTGACCTCCAACATTTATTCAAAAAATAATAATTAATTGTACAATTTTCTCTTTCCAGGAGTCGTGATCCGATGACACCTAGATTATATGAAGATTTCTTTGAGGAGATCGAGCAGATGGCATTGTTCAAGTACGGCGGGCTTCCGCACTGGGGCAAGAACCGCAACTTGGCATTTGATGGAATTATACAAAGGTACAACAAAAGTCAGGATTTTCTCGAGGTAAAAGAGAGGTACGACCTAGACGGGTTGTTCTCGAGCGAGTGGTCGGATCAAATCCTAGGACTGAATGGAAGTGTGATTGTGAAGAAGGCAGGTTGTGCTCTTGAAGGCCTTTGTATTTGTTCAGAGGATGTGCATTGTGCTCCAGATAACGGGTACTATTGTAGGCCCGGTAAAGTTTATGAAGATGCTAGGGTTTGCACTGATGTGAATTCATCCAGTGAATATTCGAAACTCATTCATGGCATATAGCCAGGATATTTGGTGAGTGATATATATATTTTGGATTGGTGTACTTCAATTTTATTAATGAAATAATCAAATAATATTATGTAATATCTAGCTTGGAAAATGCCACTTCTCAAAGACACTACCATCATACATTAAGCTGCAACTAAACGGGCTCCATGAACATGAACAGTATATACAGCTGCAATTAAACTGGTAAAAGCGAATAATGGTAACTATATACAGCTAATGTTTGGCACACATGAGCAATAATTTTAGTTTTCTGTAAATGTTATATGATATGTAATTATTTACCAATCATCAATTAATTTATTGGAATAATTGCTTTTATACATTTTGACGATATGTTATGACTGCTACAGTTTGACCGGTACGTACAGTATGTGAGTGTGAGTGGTGTACGCAAAATGAAATTATTGGAAGTATAAAAAAGTTTGACTGGGATTACATTATTTTGTATGTTGTTTTTTTAAAGAGTTTGGTAGAATAAAGAATTGGTTTGGTAAAGAATCAAGAATAGAGGGAAGAGACAGAGGAAGAAGAAAAATAAATTAACTTCATTCAATTGTTGGTTATGATTCAATTACAGCTCCACAGTCTTGTAGAAAGCAAGCTTTACATAAGAAAATAACCAAAATAAAAATAAATTTTTATTTAGATCCCATGTTTTTTTATTTTATGACGCAAGTAGGGATGTAAATTTGTGTCGGGCCATAATTGCCGTGCCTCCTTCGAAAAAGACGGTGGAAGTTTGGTTGATCTCAATCACAGTAGTACACCAAATATTGCTAATGGAAGGTTGTCTTGATTCTGCTAGCGGGAGTAAAAGTTGATCTAAATTTCTTATCACTAAAGAGAGTACAAATGCAATGAAAATAAACCATGCTATATAACAAAAGTAGTGTAATGAAAATAAACTAAGCAATCGTTGTTAGTTCCCTTTATTATTAAGGTTACTAAGTTCTGAATATATTATTTAACACTAATATAGCAGTACCAAATATGTATAGGCTATGGAGGATACAACCTCCTTGGGGTCCCGAATGTTATGCTACATAAATACATAATACATACTAGATAAATTTATGTTGCTTCAGAAAAATTTGTAAGTTAATAATGTATGCAACTCGTTCCAAAGTAACTTTCACAGCGAAATTTCCCATGAGAATTAAAACTGTAATATAATATATTAACCTAGTATTGATACCTTATTGAAATGCCTTCTCATGCTGCAATTACTTTTACCCAGTATCTACCCCTCCCTTGATTTTGTTGACGTTGTCAAAAATGTCTCTTAAATACACAGGCTTTACTGAAGCATAATGTAAGTCCATCTAAAAAAACGTAAAACACACATAGACAAAAGAAGACAGAAACTGGTATTCTTACTACGCCTCAAAATACAACTAACCAGCAAACAGCATTAATTCAATATAAATTTATAATCACTGTAGATCATTGAACTAAACAGGAAGCAGAACAATCAATCAGTCCTTTTCGGCAGGCATCAGACGAAGCCTCTCGTCTGTGTTTTGAGACAAGAGAGAATGGAGATCGCTGCCATTGGCCAAACTGTTGAACTCAACTGACTTTGAGGGGTTGGCAGGGTACCTGCGCTGACAGAGGGTCATAAGGCGCTTAACGGACTGCAAGTACTTACGTGTTGTTTCATCATTCATGATGTGGGCCACACTGTTCGTGTAGATCTTCTCCCGTGCCGAACGCTCATGAATACCAACCATGGTAACCCCGATTGGCCAAGGTGCATTGCCAATTGCTAGCTTGATGTACTGGTCCATGGCTGCCAGGTAGTCCCGTTTCATGCAGCAATTTACCACCACCATCAGTGCTATACGAATGTCATCTTGAAGGACCTGTAGGTATCATCATGGAAAAAAAATATCTGTTCAAAATTTTAAATTCAAACACCATTTCCCAGTCAACAATAAAATAGATACGTACAATAACAGTTATCAATGGATGTGCGACGAATTAATAAGCCCTCACTGAGCGAGGCAAAGCCTCTTTTCCTTAATTGTATCTGGCATGTGTCTTTCAAGACGATCTTAATTAGTTCAGTATCCAATTCCAATTAGAACTGGGATCTTCTAAGTTCATATTACGAGAATTTAAACAGACCGGGGGAATATGAAATGTATCTACTTGGAAGTAACTTCTAAAGTTACACTTAACCCTTTTCTGCCACTCACCATTGGTTCAGGATACTTTTTTTTAAGGTTAGTGGCTTCAAATGCCTACTAACAATTTCATTGATAAAAAAACGTATTTACAACAAGTCAAATGACCCTAATTCCTACATCTAAACTCTTTTATTCTCATTAATTCATCTAAATGACTTTAATAATCTAATCCTACTTATTTACACTCTGGTTCAGGATACTTAGGTCAAGTATTCCTTCATTTTTGTCATTTTCACCTGTATATAGTTCCTGAAACTATTTTTTTTATTTTCAATCTCTATATCTCGTTGTTCAAACTCACTTGTGGGTTTGTTCAACATGAAGCGGCAGTACTTAGAAAAAGAGAACTGTAATAGAACATATATGTTATTTGGATTGTGTCAATTATTTCGAACCTGTGATTGTTTCAGGGACTTAAAACTACAAGTCCAAATACATTGCTAAACTTTTCAAGACTCCCACTTAGATCAGTTTTAATTCACTGGGTTCAACTTAAAGAACACGCTACTAATTAGTAATACAGTAGAGAAAAAAAAAAGAGGTATTACCTTTTTACGGCAGAACTTAAAGAGGGGAGTCAGATATCGAGCACACTGCTTAAAAGTGGCAAAAACAGATTTCCCTTTTGCACTTCTCTTCTCAGTCTCAGTCATGTCATTGAGCTCCTGCCGCCACTCATTCAACAGCCTCTTGAAAAACACAAGGATCTTATCTTCATCGCACAAATCCTCAAATTTTGCCGTCATCCTCGCCCCATCCTTGTCGTCTTTTTCCCCTTCGTCACCACTCAGTACTAGATCCTTATCCCCCTGCCCTTCACCACCATCCGCCTCATCCGCTCCAATTCCAGTCCCATCCATTTCTCTACTCTTGTCCTTCTTCAGAAAGGAGCTACCTCCTGCCCCTGATTTCTGGCGCTTTCTCAGCTCATATATGTCCCGCAAGAAATCATTTGCCTGTCCGTCGATCATGTCATTGTCGATCTCTATAATCCCTGATTTAAGAGTAAGCTTAAGACGCTCCAGCCGAGCTGCATCATCTTCTCCAAAAAGAGTAATTGGCTGCTTGAGCATGCGGAGACGGCGAATGACCTCGTGGCGAGGGAGAACGAGGTCATCTATTGGAAGGGATTCTGGGTGGCTGGTGCTAGGGTTAGGGTTCGAGGAGGAGGAAGGAGTGGCGGTGGTGGAGGTCGAGTTAGAGGAGGCGGAGGCGAAGGTGGTAGAACCGGTGTCAGTGGAGGAGAGGCGGGAGGAAGATGATTTGGCAACGAGGGAGCGGTGCTCGTCTTCCCGGAGTTTCTGGATCTCCTTCTGCTCGATTTCTGAGCGGCGGAGGAGCTTCTTGCCACCGAAATCGGCGGTGAGGTTTTGTCGCTTCCTCTGTAACTCTTTCTTTAGTAGATCCATTTCGCCGATCGAACCGCCGTCTCTGCTCTTTTTTGGGCAGTGGGGGAGTACGCGGAGAGAGGATCGAATAGGAGAAGCCGACCGCAGGAGAGGATATGCGGTGTCGGATCGAAATCCGCTAGTAATATGGGTTACAGGCAATGTTATCGCAACCGAACCGGACATCGAACCGCTAAAACTTCGGTTCAATGGTTCATTAGTCGGATCGGTGGTTCAACCAGTTCAATTGCTGATTTTTTAAAATATATATAACTTATTATCTGAAAGTCAAACTAGTTATATACAATGACATATATATGATTCAATAAAATAGACAATTCTAACAAATTTTAACAAATAGTACATGTTAAAAATCATAGAGAAAATAGAAAATCAACAACATAATAAAAATCCAGCATCTGATTATTTAATATACTTGGTAGTTGATACATAATATGTGACAAGTAGCCTCATAACACAAAATAAAATATTTAATACTTCTAGTAGCTAAGACAATTAACTAGTAACAAAATTAAAATGCTAAAACTTATAAATCTAAAGTTAACTAAAATGTCTCTCGATAACTTAAATATCATGGTTAGGAATAAAAACAAGATGCCAGTATCTATGCAGGTGCAATACCACAATACCACATCTTTTGATTTTTCCATTGAATTATGCCAAATTTTAGCATTAAGTTCATAAATAATCCAAAACAATAAAAATAAGATAAGATTTCTGACCGCATTGAGAAATGTGTCAACAAGGAGAAACAAAAGGTTAAGCGAGTGCGTTCCGTCAGTCACCTGAAAATATTGCATGCATACTCTTCTAAAGAAAAAACCACAAGTTTTGGTTAGAGCATTTCATCGAACACCTTTAATGCGTTCATCTATTCAATACAATCTATTCAAGCTTTTCAAGTGCATGTTTTGCAAATTCAAATTTAATGATTAAAGGAGATTACTTACAGTATTTGATGCAGGTTCGTTAGTGATTTCGTTTCAAGCCTACACTTCCGAATGGGTTTGAGCATATGAGCAATAGACAACAATATATATAAGAAGATTGAAGAAGAATGCCAAATTGAAGGAGAAATGAGAGCATTTTTTCATTTCCTTCCATCTCAGTGTGGGGAGAAATAGCAAGAACGAGAGAATTCTAAATTTGAGAAGATACGCGAAATCAAATTACGCAAGAGCAAGATCTGTGAAATATGACTTAGAACCGCGATTTTACACGGTTTTGTCCAGCAAATTTTCAAAACGAACCGGTCGATATTATCGTTTTTTCCCGATACAGATGCTGAAGCGGTAATAGAGAAGAATCGAACCGAACAGTGACCGGTTCCAATTTTTTTCGGTCAAACCGACCGGTCCGATCCGGTTCTGATAACACTGGTTACAGGTTTGGTCGTTCAGCCAACCGACTATTAGTCCGGTTTATTTGGTTTTCAATCGAGGTGTTATATTTGGATTAAATGGTTCCGTGTTTTAATTTAAATGATTCGGTTGAGTTGAAATTTTAAAATACTTTGATTTTTATATTTAATATGGTTTAATTTTTTAATTTATTTCAAACAAATAAAATGAAATTTAATTGATATTTATTTAAATTACTTTATTTTTTATATTTAATTTCGATTTAATTTTCTTGTTTTGATTTGACTGAAAACCAACCCAACTTACACTTGGATACTCAGAAGTATATCATGATCATATATTTGTTTTATTTTGGGAGAATTTGTTATATAGCACTCAAAAACTGTGAAATTACGTATTTACTATTCAAATTCCTATAATTACATATTTACTTTCTAAAACTCTAATAACTCACATATTTATTCAATTAATAAAAAAAATAAGATTAATTAATTTTAAAATTATATAAAATATGATTAATAAGTTATTTAGTCTCATCTCCTTCTTTGCTCCTTTCTCTTCTACATACAGATTTCTCTACCATCTTTTTTTGACGTAACTTTCATATTTTCATTGAAACTCTCTCCTCATCTCGTCTCTCTCGCTTAAACTCAAAGAGAAGTGGCAGCAAACTCGAATATAAGAATTCCAACTCCGACTTGATCGTCTAAAAATAAGGTAACTGTGTTGGATTGTGTCATAATCTACTTATCTGTTTGACTATATTCGCAAAATATATATAAATTATATTTTACAATTTGCTTGTCTTGAGATATTATACAGGTTCATAACAATGAGATATTGAAGAATTACACATCAAGGATTAAATATTAAACTGCTATCAATATCAAGGATGTGGTCATGAAGTGCAAGAGATTAGATACTAGAAGACCATTTCAAGATTAAGAATAGCAAATACGTAATATTGGTCAAATAAACTTGAGAATGAACTAAATAAGGTCTACCGTTGTAACAGTTCCTAAACCGTTACAACGGAATAAATAAAATACATTACCGATGTCACGTTGGTATAATTCGGATTGGACCGGCGTGTAATGGCAACCAACCAGAGATTACCATGGTGCGGACTGTTGTAACGTTACGTCCACCGTTGAGGGTAACAGTGCCCAGACCTAGCATAAGTTGGCGGACCGTTGTAACGGTTATGGGACCGTTACAACGGTAGGGCCGAATTACTTCCATCTTCTCAGCTCTCTATAAATAGAAGCATGGTCTAGGTTTGAACAATCACTCTAGCTGCCACAAACTTCAATATTTCATATTCTCAGATCTAGAAAAAACCGTTATAACTTGTGCACCTCAACTTCAATATATTCAATCAATCTCAAACTTATTCAATCAATACAACCTACTCTTAGAGTGATCCTGCGTGATCAACCTTTTCTATTTTCGAGTCTTAGGACTCACCCTGCGAAGTTGTAGCACTTGCTGAGCCGATTCCTTGCTCCAGGCTGTGTGATGTTCAGAAGGTGTAAGGGGTCACCAATTCCAACTTGTAATCATTTTTCATTGGGTAAAGAAAGGCGCGCCATCTACTCGAAGGTCGCGGTGCTCCGGAGACGTAGGCGTTAGTGCCGAACTCCGTAAACAACTATTGTGTCAAGTGTCTCTAAACTCTACTCTTCATTTTATTTTATTACATATCGACGTTTAGAACCAAGTTATCTTAGTTTCCGCCAAGGTTAACTTAAAACGCGTTAGGGAATTGTAACTTAGTTAAAAAGTTTTAAAAAGGCTTTATTCACCCCCCCCCTCTTAATTGCCTTTGGGACCAACAAATTGCTTCAACTTTTTCAACAAAACAACTCGTACTAAATTCGACGCTGATATTGTAACCCGTTATCAGAGTAGTAACTAAGTTTGAGAATCTGTGTTTTGTTAGGAATATTTGTTTTTAATATTTTATATTGGATATAAAGGAGAACGGTTCTACGAAAAGAAAGAGATGGTACTAAGTTAATCTTTTATTAATTATAGTTTTAAGGAGAACTAGCATTTGATCTAGTGGCTAGAAGTGTTCAAACGGTTCGGTTTATTTGGTTTTAAACCAAACCGAGAAAATTCGGTTTAAATGGTTCGGTTTTTTGGGTTAAACGGATCGGTTCGGTTCGTTTTTTCATTTAATTCGGTTTATCTTGTTCGGTTCGGTTTTTTAAATTTTGAAATCGGTTGAACCGAACCGACCGGTTCTCTTTAATAAAACTGCGCTTCATTTCCACGCATCTGACTCTTTCTATTTCCCCATTCTCCCGACTCCTCTTTTATTTTTTCTTTCTCCCCTTCTCCTTTCTTCATAGTTAACATTAGCTCTACTATTCTCTCCTCTCTTCGGTGGAATACTCATCTGGCAGCGCAAAGGTTGTCAGGGCGTTTCCACAAAGTCGTTCTCGGCTGGAAATACCTCCGCCTATTCTCTGATTCCGACTGAGAAGTTGATGTTGAGGGCTCGTCATTCTAATTAATTTCAAAATTAAGCTATGGGGCTTGTTCTTCTCCGATTCCACATATTCTGTACTAAATCTGATTCAAATCTATTGGATATTCTTGCTTGAGTCAATTAATTTGAGAGTAGTTTCAAAATAATTTATTTTGGGGATTTCTTGCCGCATTTCTTTGTTGTGTACTTTGAATTGCTGTCAAATGTTTTTGTAAAGCAAAATTTTTTTTTTTTTTCTTTTTTTTTTGAGGTAAAGGCTCGTAGGCAGCAAAATTTTCTAGTCAAGGTTTTTGGTTGGCGTTACTTCGGTTGAACTTTACTCCGGATCGGTTCGGTTCGGTTGACAGATTTGATTGGTTTGGTTCGGTTCTATTTTTTATAACCGAAAAAAAGTTTGGTTCAACTATTTTAGTTCGGTTTCGACCGAACCTGTTTGAACATCCCTACTAGTGGCTAAGGCACATGATCTCTATGTGAGAGGTCATGAGTTCGAAACTCAGATGGAAAAAAAAATTTGTTGTAATAACATGGGTATCAAAATAGTTAGGTGGCTTGACCTCCAACCTTTACTAAAAAAAAAAAAGAATTATTGTTTTAAGAAAATTAAAGAGCTTCGAGTATATTTGATATATACTAAATTTATATTGGATAAATATGTTAGTTATTAGATTTTTAAATGGTAGATATGTAATTACAAAATTTTGAACGGTAAATAACTAAATACGTAATTTCACAGTCAAAACTGGTATATATAAAATTCTCCCTTTTATTTTTATTTAATTCTTAATGACCGCAACATTTTATCAGAGGGGAAATAAGACTACAAGTCCATTATCCGTTAGACATGCAATCTAGCTAAAAGCTAATTTGTGATACAATAATTTTTTCATGGGGGAAAAAAAATGAAATTCTCATGTTAAATATTTGGGTTTCCGGCAAAGAAAGCCAGGGACCCAACAAAAGGAGCATTGATATATGTTGCCGGCTCGGTCTGCCGATAATTATTCCGGTCATCTGAAAACCCGTCCCCACTGTCAGGACCACCAACAACTGCCCCAACAAGTAAATTAGGGTTTGGTGATCCAGAATAGAGGTATTGGAATCCATCATTGCAAGAAATGCCACTTGGGTGGTCCCGCAATGCCGGTAGGGACGACCCACGATGGTGCACACGTAATGGGTACCTGTTACCAAATCCTACCATGTAGGATGTTCTTGCCGGGTTCTGACCCAATATGTAATCCACCTGACATTTGAAATGCACTAAAATTATTCCTTCTCAAACCAAAAGAAAAATATATATGTAAAAGAAATCGTTATAAATTTGGATGAATTGAGGACTGATTTGCAAAAATGAGCTTACTTTTGTTGTACTGGGTAAAATTGCAAGTTTTAATTTGGTACCTGTTTCTTTGCTAAAGAAATGAGGTCTGTTGCAGAGACTGTGGTGGTACCACAGGAGATGGATCCTCCATTTGTGGTGAGATACTTGGCATATGTGAGAAGTAGAAAACTAGTAGATGTTACATACTGCAAGTTGCTCTCACTTCCTTTGAACAAAAGTCCCCCTGTTACATAATAAAAAATTTAAATTCCATTTCAAAAAAATAATTCCAATTTTTCTTCCTCTATCAAACAATTTTTATTTTTTCTAGAGATTAAAACATCAAAATCTTTGGGAAAGGGTTTAATTGTAGTTTAATTTCTTCCAACAATAGATGCAACCACACCAATGGTGCACGGTTCCAACAGTTTTCGAGCAAATTTGTTGTCGGGATCAGTTTTTCAAACAAATCTGCAGTCAGAATGGGGTTTTAAGGTTTGGAAAGCACTGAAACCGTTCCAATGGTGCGGTCTCAAAAATCTGCACCTAGTAGAACCGTACCATTGGTGCGGTTTCATTTATTGTTTGAAGAAAAAGAAACAACCATTCCCGAAGAATTGTATGTTAGTTCGGAAATTTAGCTTTTATTTTGATCATTCAGTTCAAAATGCACAAACCCTTTGGTCTCAGAGAATGAAATAAAGAGAAATAACCTGGTGTATACTGTGATTGGAATCCAATTGTTCCAGGTACTAGAGAACAGATATAATTATCTGAGTGAACTTTGTACTGCTGCAATGCATCTATCCTGTTTTGTAAGAACCCCTAAAACAAATTAAATAACTAGGTCGTTAGATTAAACCAATTTTAAGCCTTGCTTTGCTTGTTTGCTCTCTAATTAAGTACACAATTGGGTGCAATATGAGACTAATTTGGTAGGATTCAGTCTATATTTGGGTATAATTGCCAATTGACCATACTTTAATTGACATAAATTGTATTCATAAAGATAAAATAATCCATTAACCTAAATATATAAAAAAAAATCTTCGAAATTAACCTATTTCAACCAAATCATTCCAGTAACCACTGATGGATTTTTGAGAAATCCAATGAATGAAATCATTCTCAGGCCTAACCAGATGACCTTTTTTTTAGAGAGAAAAAGAAAGTCAAAAATGGTGTTACCTTGGATAGAAGAACCTTGGTGCCGACACGCTTATCGTCCCAGCTGAAAGAAAAATCATCCTCTTCGGCACCGAGCATATGACCGTTCGATTGAATGTATGACATGTACGACACGTCCTCTGATGCCCAATGCAACCATGATGCCCCCCATAGCAGTTCATCCTGTATAGTCATAGATTATTGAAAGCTTTGTTAAAGATCTTTTGTTTAATTTTAATCTTTGTTTTTTATTCTGACATGACTCTTTATTCAAAACTACTCCAGTGCTTTTAATGTCTCATCATCTGACAACAGAGGATTAATACTGATATTCTTCAATTATCTTGGCAGAGAAATTAAATTAGTACAGATTTTAAGATCTTACATGATAACCAGAATAAGAGCAATAGAAGGGGCACACCACAGAGCTCAGCGAATCACTGTATGATCCCCGGTACCTATCTGCAAAGTCAAATACCTGCAATAAAAAAAATTATTTACATAGAGAAAGTAAATAGTATGAATGAATCATTCTTTCTTTCAAATACTTCAAGTAATTAGTTTTTTTGTAATTCAGAAATTTGCTTATTATTTTATAAACCTTAGTGGCAGCATGAAGCAACTTGGCAGAGTAAGCTGGATCACAATTCTTGAACACAATAGATGCAGCAGCCAATGCGGCAGCGGTTTCTGCTGCTACATCAGACCCGGGATTCTGAGCAGTGACCCGGTATATGTTTCGGGGTGTGTCCATGTCCTCAGGCCGCTCCCAGCACCTGTGATCCTGATTTGGGTCTGCCACCTGAAAAACAAAAATCAAAATAAATTAAGAAATAATATCAAGGGTTTTTTTATAGACAAATAATATGTTGAAAAATTTGCATAATAAAGCAAATTAACAAATCTTAATTCCAAGAAGATAAAATTGCCAACTTTGTAGTGTCCTGTTATGCTTCTTTTTACTTTGGAACTAATAATTTAACTAAATTATAAAAATGGCAAAATAAAATTAACTCCTTCACTACAATCAAATTCAGTGTTTTATTTTTTTATATTTCTTCAACATACATGAATGCCTTGCTTAATTATGATGCAGAGCTCAATACTCTAAATATGTCGTTTGAAATTTAGATTTGAACTGTATATCAAAATGAAAAATAGTTATGTTGGACATCATTCAGACATCTTAAAATAAAAATGCACTTGAAATGATGATGTCCACCTAGCTAGTCGACCACATATCGAATAATCGTCGGCTAGTCACACATTAATTTTGACCCAAAAACACAATTAATTACTACATAAACCTAATTAAGTTGAATGAGGTTTAATCGATCACCTGGACATATAGGGAATCGGGAGTTGAGGTGGCAGCCTTGAGGAGGTAATCAGAGCCCCACCGGACAGCTGCTCGGGCATTGTCAAGTTGGCCAGACATCATGTTTCCAAACTCAATTACGCTCCATGCTAACATTGTCGTGGTGAAGGCCATCGGTAGCCCGAACTTAACGTTGTCACCGGCATCATAGTAGCCGCCAACCAAATCCACCTACAACAAAAAAGTTAGTCACATTAATTTGGCTTATGATCAATATATAATATATATATATATATATATATGTTGATTCTGGTGCATTTTATTTTATGATAAAGTAGCTAGTGGGTTTGACGAACTTGGTATGCAGACCCGTCAGTGAGGCCGGAGTTGCCTCGCCAGGTGACACGTTGATTACTCGGCAATTGTCCAGATCGCTGTGCTTCAAAAAACAAGATTGACTTCTCGAGTGCATCAGCATAATTAATTGTTGCTGTGGTACTGGCACAATGGGGGTTTAAGAGCAATTGCAAGAAGAGACACAATGGGAGGGAGTAGAAGAGTTTTGGAGCCATATTTGATATTTGGACTCTGAAAGTTAATTGTTGTGTGTTACACATGCAGCTACAGTTGAGGGAGAGGTATCAGGTGAGAATTTATATTGAACGGGAGGAAGAAATGAATTGCTTGTTAAATACACTTGGTTCATGTTTGTGATTTATCACGTAGGTAAATAATAGTTTAATTTGTTTTACATAAAAGGCAAGTATTAATTGGCTCCCTGCTAAAATAGTTTAAGAAATAGAACGAGTCTAGGCAGAGTAGGGGAAGGAGGTAAATTAAGAGGCAAATGCGACAGTTGGTCGTTGGAAGGAACTGAAATGAGGGCGATTTATCATTTACGTGGGTTCGGCTCAAACTAATCACGGGCGCAAATTTCACATGCGCAAAGCTTCCAACTTCCAAGTAAATACTAAATACCACTCAACTTTTGCTTCCACATGCATGATAATAAACCTTGTTGCAAGGAACCATGCATGCAGTATGTGTATGTGTGTTCATCTCCAACAAAAAAATATATATTAAAGAGTTTTGGTTAGTATATAAAGTATTAGTACTGCTATTGCGGTCTATAATATCAACTTAAAAATTTATCGAATTGATTTCATACGATGAATTCAAACTGATATACTTCATTATTTATGAGTTTACATTAAAATTTATAATTTTTCAAATTTATTTAGTATTAAGTCAAGCTGTCAAATGTGAGAGTTTTTAAATTAATTTTAATGCATTACTTTTTAATTTTTTTTATCGCTCTACTTGGTACTAATATAACTAAAAAAATATATAAATTTGCATGTATATGCATCAGTCAAAAAGTATAATGGTTTGAGCTGTTTGGATTTGTGGTTAAAAATATATGCAATAAGTTTTAAGTTGATATCATACAACGCCAATGTCATACTAGACGGACTGTATATCAAGGACAAGCTTTCAACATTTATAAAAAATATAATATTAATTAATATATTCTAACATTTTTTTTTCTTTTCAAAAACCTCGCTACATGAAAATGCAATTAATTGTAAATGTTATAATTAAGTCTTGAAATTGTTTATTTAGTGCACATGGTCACATATTTAGAAAGAAAGAAGAATGCAATAGAAGATCAGGCAGAAACAAAAAAATAAGAGAATCTGGAGCTGATATGAAGAACATAAGAGACAAAATGCAGTAAAAACGCTGTTTTTACGGTGGCTTTTGTGCCGTAAATGGAGGCATACAACAGTGGTGAAATTTCTTTTTTAATTACGTTTTTTTATCGAGTTTCACTTTAAAAAAAATAGTATTTGTTAAAAAAAAACTGTTAAAATAAGATGATTTTTTTAAATATCTTTTTCTAACAAATATTGACACTAATATCTGAAGAATGGTTAATATTTACACATTTGTTCTTACATTTAAAAGTCCAAACAGTCAATCCAAATCGCTCAACATTCAATATATATTAAAATGTGCTTGAAGACTAAATTTTATATATTTTTTAATTTTTTTACTATTTATTAACTCAATTTTAAAATCATTGTTTTCAATGATCTAGAAGTTTTTCACTATTTATTAAAATCAGCGATTTCTAAACTGACTTAATAAATAGTAAAAAAATTCCAAAAAATATAAAATTTGGTCTCCAAGTACATTTTAATATAAATATCACATATTACTATTTGGATCAACCGTTTGGACTTTGAAAATCGAAAAACCAATTGGCTCCAGAATAAACGTTTTGATATTAGCCAATCTCCTTGTATACATCAGTATTGTAAATAACGGTATGCGCTCATTGGACGGACAGAGTACCACCAAGCGATTAATCGAGAATAATCAGCTGATTAGTCGGAAAAATCCTTGATAGTTTGGTCACTGCCAACCACTAATCGACCGATTAATCGACTTAAACAATCGTTTTTTACAACACTGATGTAAAAAAACTAAATAAAATTAAAATTTTATAAATTTAATACGTGAACATCATCGCTCGTAAAATATTTTGGTTTTAACAGCTTCAAATCGTTGTATGATGAGATTAGTTTAGCATTAAAATCGAACTATGTGACGAGTTATGCGTTTACATATAAATTTAAAATATATATATAGAGAGAGTACGGTTAACATGTTTCCTCTAGCATATCGACAATATATTTTTGGTCTCTAAAACCTATCGAATCGGTTTCAAATGACAAATCCAAACCGTTCAAACCAATCTTCTTAATGAGAGCTTCGTTTCTATATAAAAAAATTTTAATTTTCGAACTTATTTACTATCAAGTCAAGCGGTCAAAAAAAATGAAGCATATAGTGCATTAAGATGTGTACAAAATCCTTTATATTTTGACCGCTTGACTTGATGATAATAAATTCGAAAATTAAAAATAAATTATACGGAAACAAAGCTCTCATTGAGAAGATTGGTTTGAACAGTTTGAATTTGTCATTTGAAGCCGATTCGATAGGTTTTAGAGACCATAAGTATATTGTCGATATGCTAGAGGAAGCATGTTAGCTGTACTATATATATATATATATATATATATATATTTGCTAATTGTTAAATAATCGCTTATCTCTCAGTCCGAAAACAATTTTTTTGGCCCGATAAATGTATTTTTCGAGTATCCTATCAATGATGCAAATTTCGGATCTATATGGTGCAAATTTCGGCATTTCAAGAATTTTGTTGGTCTGAAATTTACAAGGTAATACAGATCTATATGGTAAATTCGGATATTATAAGTTAGGAAGGAGAGAAGGGGTACGCTTTGAGATTCGTGACAATGCAAATTTTATTCTACACTGGATCTGAACCCATGCAGGGAAGAGATTCAGATTTTGGACTTTGGGTGAAGATGGAGAATTAATAGTAGCAATTTGTTTGATTTTTTAGTTCGTTATTTTTCCCTTCTTTTTACGTCCATTCGCTAGCTTGAAAATAATGAAAACAAAAGGCAAAAAAAAGCGTTTGTGTTTCTTTCTTTGGAAAAAACCAAAAACAGAAAACAAAAGCGTTTTCAAACGCATCTAACTCCAAAGTTTTCTGATTTCAGCTCTCGTGCCTCCTATGTTTTGAATTCATATCACCTAAGGTAACATAATATTTATGTTTAGCTTCATATGGTCCAATCAAAATGTCATGCATTTCATCTCGAACTGAATTAGTTTGGATTCTGATCGGACGGTCTAAATCTAATTAAACAGAAATATTTTGTTACCTCAAGAGGATATGGACTATTTATATTTTTACCCTGACAAAACGAGAACTGGTAAACCAGCAGTAGAACTTTACACTCGGTTCCATTGAGGGTAAACACAAACAAGGACAGATTCTTTTGTCAGAATAATGGCTGGTCCCCCTTCCTTGAAGTGGATTACAAAAATAAATTACAAAGTTTATAGTAGTTGGACGACTTTGATGCTCTTTCTTAATTCATATCAGTATTTTCAGTTTCAATTTTCAAAATAGTCGATTAAAATAGCTCAAAATCTTTCCTTATTTTTATGGTTAACAGCAATCACTGCTAACAAATATATTGATAAAAAGACAATTTATGTACACAAATTCCAAATGGAAAAATATAAAAGACCTTAATCCTAAACAATAGGGCATTTTGCGCATACTATCTCAGCTTACCTGAACGGCCAATAGCTCAAAATCTTCATATCAAAAAATCTTTGAGGAACAAATTTAGCATTTTTTTTACTATTAGAAAAATATTTGTTTTAGATGGTCCAAAATCTTCAAAAAATAATAATTTTGTACCTATTAAGGAAGAAATAGTAAAAAAATATATAACTATCGTAAAATTTGTTCTCCGAGCATATTTTAATATAAAAATCATATTGAAGAGTTCAAACCTGTTATTTTGATTTTAAAAATAAACATATGTGCATAATGTAAAACATGACCACTTATGAACACAATAGCCCAACTCAAATATCAAGTATTCATATTTAAAATATCAAGTATTTTTTTAAAATACGAACATCAACTTTATTTTATCTCTCTCATTACATCTATCTTTTACATGTTTTTAAAAATATTTTTTTTTCTTCATTCAATGTCGCCCGTATTTTTGACGATATGTAAAAAAATTTGCAAATCTAAAATCACAAGCGTCTTCTACGCAATTTTTTTTTTCAAATGAAATCCATGATGAAGTACTTTTGAGTTATTTATCGTGCAAGTATTCATAGCTCGTCATGCAAGTGTTCATAAATCGAGGTATGAATATGTTTGGTAGAAATATTGGCAATATTTGATATAATATGTTAGGTACAAATATTTGACACGTGTACTATTTACACTTGTATGACGAGGTATGAATATTTGCGTAACGGACAATTTGAAAGTATGTCATCATGGATCTCATTTGAAAGATAAAATTGCATAGAATATGTTCATTATTTTAAATTCGTAAATTTTCTCACAGATCGTCAGAAATATTGATGAGATTGAACCAGAAAAAAAAAAAAAAAAAAAAAAAACATCTCTACAAAAGTATAAAAAATGAGTATGTGACGTACAATTTTTGTTTAAATATTTAATATCTTATATATTATATATTAATACTTGCACGCATAAGTATTTTGTGTGCGTCAATTGTAAAATCTATCAAATATTAGTGATCATTCACTTAATTAATAACTGGAAGATAAATACGAGAAATGAAGTAGGAATAGTTAGTTGATCCCTTCTTAGGCTTTTCTCATCCACTATCACGAGATGATTTGTTTGGCTTCTGTATCTCTTTACTGTGCACCCGTGCGTCTGTGTGTGTTAAAGAACAAGGGATTTGCGATCCAAAATTAATGAACAGTGCCCTACAATTCCTGCTTTTCCAAATCCAGCCGTTAAATTTTTTCTGTACACATCTCGAAACAGCTTATTTTCTTTGCACGAATCTCAAAACAATTCAACAGTTGAATTTGGAAAACAGTAACAGTGTTCATTACTTTGGATGGCAGCAGATGCAGATCCAAGAACAAGCAATAATTTTTACCAGAAGAATCAATTATTTGGGTTCCGTCAAGCATACTGACACCAACAGTTCCACAAATTAAAGAGAAAAATCCAGCAACTAGAGAAAATCCGAAAAAGAACCCATATTCAACGGGCTGAAAAGAGCTTACAAATGATAATCAATAATCCTAAACATATAGCAGTACAGAACACTAACAAAAGCACAATTTTTTAAAAATAAAATCCAATTGCTATGTTTGCAAGGGAATTCTAGACATATCAAGACAACAAGTACAAGCTTCACACCAACTACTAATCTCCACAGCGGAAAACATCAAAGTACTAATGTCCATCGAAAAATATTACATGAGAATAATGGAGGATCACTGCAGTTCCGATTGTCATGCTCTATCTTCAGGAGAACCGCTATTACAAAGAAGATAAATTAACTTAGAAAGGGAGGGGGATTTACATTAAAACAAGCCATTTGATACCGACTGGCTCATACTAAACAATACCCGGAGGATATTATTACTAATTTGTTATAAGCAGGAGTATATCAGTTTACTTTCCTTAAAATACCCCTTATCTAAGGATTCCAACAACAAATAAATACAGGGTAAAAATGGGGAGCAGAGATCATGTTACTGTACCAGTATGGTTCCAAATCTGATATGCTAATATATGTTATAATAAAAATAGATAGAGAGCACCCACCTGCCATACCTGTCCTTCTCCTCAGACCTCTCTCTGTCTCTGTCTCTCTCCCTGTCCTTCTCTCTGCCCCTCTCCTCAGACCTCTCTCTGTCCCTTTCCCTCTCCTCAGACCTCTCTTCTCTCTTTCTCCCCCTATCCCTATCCCTCTCTAGATCCTTCTCTCTCTCCTCAGACCTCTCTCTCTTTCTACCCCTATCCCTATCCCTCTCCAGATCCTTCTCCTTAACCCTCTCCTCAGATTTCTCTCTATATCTCCCTCTCTCCCTGTCCCTCTCTCTCTCTCTTGACCTATCTCTTCCCCTATCCCTTGACCTCTCCCTTTCCCTCTCTCCAGACCTCTCTCTCTCCCTCTCAGGAACTGGGCTATCAGCCCGGCCATTCACTGGGCTTCTGGACCGACCTCCCACTGGACTTTTGACACGGCCATTGTTGTCTCTTGGGCTCGGTCCACGGCCATAATCAGGGCTGCCCCTTTCACGGCCCCGCCCATAAGGACTGGGGGACCTGTCCCGGGCACGGTATCTGTCCCTGTTAGGTGACCGGTTATCACGGCCCCCATCACCATCTCTATCCCTTCTGCTGGGGCTCTGGTGGCCACCCCTTTCGTCATCATCCCTCAGCGCAAACTCAACTGACAGAACCCGATCCAATAATTTGCTACATTTCAGAAAATAATGGAGTTAAGTTAAACCTTATATAATGTAAGATAAATTGCACAATCCATCTAATGTAAAAAGCCATTATCTAATATCAACAGCCTCAAAACACTTGTCGCTCATGGAATTCACAGAAGCTATAATATATTCATAATTGTATGCAAAAATAGAATTTAAGCATAAAAAAATTATTAAAAAAAAATAAAAAGGGCATCGTTGTTAGTTTTTACCTTCCATTAGTAGCCTCAAAGGCCTTGCTGGCATCATCCAGGGTATCATACTGCACAAAGGCAAAGTTGCGACGGATCCGTATGTTGATGATCTTGCCGTAAGGCTCAAAGTGGCGTTCCAGATCCCTCATGCGGGTGCTGACAGGGTCAAAGTTTATGACAAAGAGAGTCTTCGATGGCTTCATGCTGCCCGGCGACCGCCGCGACCCACGGCCCACTCGGCTTACCCCTCCTCCGCCTCGATCTTCATGCTAATAGAATGACACAAAGAACTTATTTTAGTATAATTGAATTTTACTTAGTTTATTTGTTTGATTGCTTTCTTGTTTGTTTGTTTCTTTTTTGTTATGTAAATACACTGGTGCAGCTTCAAAGTCTTATATTTTTATGTGATCACAGCCTAAAAATAAAGTCTGAATATATTCTAGGGAACTCGACTCAAGATATTTGAATTTAGGTGCATTGACACTACAATATCATAATGGCTTTGATGTGACTTGACAATAGCGAAAGCTTGCCTTTTTTATAATAACTAAATAGTTTCTTATAATTGATTACTTTTCGAAAGTAATAATCAGTTATAGAACCTTTGCCAACTCGATGCGAAGCCTACGACCTTTTCTGCCAAATTCAGTTCGATCAAGGGCTCGGATTGCATCATCAGCATCCCTTTCGTCCTCCATGTAAACAAAAGCAAAACCTACAAATTTTTATGCAAAATTTAAAAGATTTATCAGGCAGAATTTTGAGATTCGGAAAATATAACATTTTTGTAAATCAACAAAAGTAAAAAGGACAAATGGAAAAGATTAACAGGTTAGCCCCTCCATTTAATCTATTAAAAATTTGGGCTAGTAAGCAGGAACAGACCTTAAATAAATGTAGAGGTACAACAAAGATGAAAATGTGAAAAGAAAGGCATTTGCATTTGGATTTGCATTTGGTGGTTGTTTGACAATCAGAAATTACGGTTGTGCCACCACCTCCAATATATTGTTCCTGCTTGGTTGTGCATGACTGGGACCCACATAGAAGATGTGGTAGACGGGTAGTAGGGACGATAGAAAAATAGGCAAAATTGCATGACAGAGAGGAGACACTAAGGTTGGTTTAGTGCCCAAGTGAACTGAAATGAGTGAGTGGGTGGGACCCGTTCCATCATCCAATATTATATCCTGCGCAAAGAAATTGCTGAGTACAGGAGACCTCAGGCACATAATATGAAATAATTGCATACAACCTTGTAACCAAAATTTCTCAAATACCTTCATCTGAAGTTCCCATTTCTTATATAACCCTATAAAAGTAAACAAATATCCCATACAGCTAAGATAGTATTTTAGATGTTTTGGTATCTTTCATATATTGAAGTTTTCCAATTAAATCCTTCAATGAAAGAAATCTTCTTTCATGTAAAATGATTTATTTTTGTGATGCTACTCTGTGTGGCGGCCTGGGAGACGATAGATATCCAGCATGCCCTGTAGGTGATGATGCCTCCATGTTGTGCAATAAAAGCAAATAGCAGCACATTGCAAGTTTCATTTAAAATGAATTTTTGTCCTTTTCCGTTATTTTTGTCGGACTAATTGTACCTGACTTCATGTCGATCTTGTCAATTCGACCATACCGCCTGAAAAGCCGTTCCACATCAGATTGTCTCGTATCAAAGTCAAGGTTCCCACAAAATATTGGCCTCATCTTTACCTGAAAAATGAAAAAAAAACACACAAAATAAACATAATATTACTCTGGCAATTTTTAAATTCAACCAAAATTGATAGTTAATTTGCACAAGTAGGATTTGAAAGCTTCCTAGAATCTAGACAAAGCCCCATTTAAATTAAACCGTCCATATTTCTAATTATGCTCCAATTGGCCATGAGATCCACAATTATGAGCAAGTATCGCTCGCCGAGACTATACAGGCCAAACCAAAGAAAAGCAATGCAAGAAGCGTAAGAAAAAAGCCAAAATAGTTGAACGGTAGTAATTACTGCTATCTATTGATCTAACAATCTAGCTGCAGGGACTAATCGCGAGAATAATAAAAGATCCATTCTTATTCCATAGAAGACTAACGAATTTTAGTTATATCATCCTCTATTTCTCAAATAGTGCACAAATGAAAGGAAAAATTACAGAAATAAACGATACCACCACAGATCGCTATGAATACCAAAAACAGAACAAACAGGACTAGATCTCAACATCAAACAACATCAACAATTGGAAGGATGAATTACGATTTAGTAAGGAGTGCATCTAGAATCTCTCACCTTGAAATTGTTGGAAGGTCAACAATAAACCCTAGATCTCGGTTTGGATGCGCCGTCTACTAAAGAACAAGACGATATCAAGATTTAAATGGTTATGTATTTAACATGTTCTACGACTTTTTTACTTTAAAGGTGACGTAGCAGAAAATGGGCTTCCAATTTGCGGCCTTGCAAAACAGGCTACACGGCCCATAAATACAGGCTCGACTAAAGTGCACGTAAAACTCTACAAGCCTACTGATCATTTGGCAAAAAAAAAAAAAAAAAAAACGATTAATATCCACTCATCCATTTTAGAAATTAATTTTTGAGATGTATGAGAATTTTTTATTTCAATTTCTGAATGTTAAAATCAATCAAAATCAATTGCATGAGAGTGTATTGCTTTTCAAATTACCTTTAAATTAGCTTCAGTTATTTCTATTCTAATATCAGTCTACTTTCGTGAATGTAGATGCTATTTCAGTCATCAAGAAAAATTCTTTCAAATTTCACTGATTTAAAAAAAAACAAAACAAAAACCTCGCTTGTGTACATCACAAATGAGCCATTTATGAGTTAAATACATAATGACCTTGTGTTTGGCAATAAGATAATTTGAAAATTGAAGAATAAAGTTGCCTAAAAGGTATTACTGAGTTATCCATCTTTGAAACACTAACCTAAAAATCATGTTCGATGGAAAAATATAGTAAAATAGTAAAAGAATGATCCTATCTAATTTTGAAATGATAAATTGATAATTAATAGCTTTCTTTTCATTCATTTGCTTTTTTGTTCATTAAACATGACGAACTGAGTTAAATATAGAGTAGACATAACATCATCATTGATAAAATGGTGTGCCACGAATAAGTTTCTTTCAATTTAAAACATACGTGTTAATTAGACCCCCCAAAAAAATATCACTAATAATATATTTCCTTCGTTGCACATATGAATAATTGAATGTAATTTACATGGAATGATAAGGACCATAAGGTAGAAAATATATCTATGTGGTAACCCACAAACAGTCATGAATCACATAAAACTAAGGACTATCCATCTGGTATCAAAATTCTCACACTTGAAGATGTCTAAAAGGATGCTTTTGCAATTCTATTTTTCTTTGGATGCCATAATCATTTTCCTATCAAAGAACGATCTTGTGCTTGGATGAAGACCATCTGTTCAATTCTTCGTGGAGAAATCAGGGTGATATTATTTACAACTTCAGAAAAAATTACTGTTTTGCCAAATTGTTATGCAACCTCACAAAATCATTCAACGTGAGCTCAGCGGGTCTTGCCTGCATTTGTTGAAGCATAAAGTTAAACAACCAAAATGGAGAATATTGCAACAAAAAAAAAATACACAACTTTCAGCAGTATTTATAAGAGTAGGGTTAAAATGCCTCACATCCTTATCTCTATTTTCAAAGTTCAAAAAGTCGGATCCAAATTGCTCAACACGATTGCCATATAAAAATGTACTTCAAGAGCAAATTTTATATTTTTTGAAAAAAAAAAAATTACTATTTTTTTAGATAGGTAGAAAATCATTGTTTTTTAGAAGATTCTGGACCATCCAAAAATAGTGATTTTATATCTAGCTTAAACAAATAGTACAAAATTCCAAAAAATATAAATTTTGTCTCAAAGCACATTTTAATAAGGAGAACAAGTTGACCACTTCGGCGACTGTTTGGACTTTGAAAAAAAAGATAAGGATGTGAAGCATGATTGGGGCACGAAAATAATGAGGCATATTAACCCTGCTCTATTTCTAATATTCAATAAACATACCGTGATTGGAAGCCCAATATTGTCAAGAGCTGATTCAATCTCGGTGGAAGAGCACAAATGGTGAAGTGATCTCCTCAACATTTTTCTCTTCCCATTGAAAGCAGAATTTACCTGAAAATTTAGATTTTAAAATTGACAAAAAATCATTAAAAATCAAATTAATGCACTAGAATTTCAAATGCAAAAAATAGAGATAATTTAATAATAAAAGTTGCTGACCATAGAAAAAAAGGTCTTTGGAGAAGTAACTGGTGGATACTCCGAAGTCTGTTTTAATTTAAACCTTACAATCGCAGCATCAAACTTCAAATTTAATTAACAAGAAAACAAAAATATTAGGCTTGGTCCCTTCATCAAAAAGCATATAATAATAGTTCGAGCAGCAGTATAGGATGAGGAAACAAGAACATATGTTTTCTTGCTTTATCCATTTACATGTTTTTCTTTTCCAGTCAGGAACAAGATAAGCCCTTGTTTAAACTTTCAAATTATAACCCTTCCAAAAATACTATTTTGTGCACATGCCCCACATATATTCATTTATTACATCGAGAATTTCAGGTATAAGAGCACTGGTAAAATATGGACAAGCAGCCTGATTTACGAAATTTAGCGCAAGTATAAATGCTAGCAACTACAACTTCTAGGGGTATAGATGGAATTTGTGATCAATCCTTCATGTGTTTCAAAAGAAGAGGTTTACCTTTGGTTGAGGGAAGAAATTTGTTCTTTCTACTTGCAATTTGTACTCTGGATCTACAAATGAGGGCCTTCAAAATGAGTCTCTTAATATCAGGATTAAAAATATTAAGATTTTAGGTGCATGTTTCCTCTAAAACTGTCCAAAGTAACTGTTCCTTTATACAAAGAGATATAACGATTGAGAATAAATGTGGTTGTTCTAAGGAAGTGTATGGAGGTGATTCCAAAATTGAAGATAATTAAGCCAACAGCAGATGATGACAAACATAAAAACTCCCAAGAAGACTTATTTAAACATCATTAACTGTCCTATTCTGATAAATGCATAGTTCAATTAGAAGTATTCCAAACAAAAATTAAAATGGCATACCGGAGTAGAAGTTGACAAATATATTAATGGATCGATACTCCGGTGTTTCAACTGAAGCGTCAGTCAGCCGTACAGCCGCCTCATCCTATAATTAATTCAAGTCAACATCAAGTTTTTGCTTATTATTGTGTAGAAAAGAGTTTAGTCTCAGGTACAGAACCTGCTTCTATTCTTGTCTGCTTGGTGCTTTAATTGCAGAGGTGAAGTTAAAATTAAGGCTAGGTTGGGTTCAACTGAGAACCATTGTCCAATTAAGGTCACATTGCACAACTGATTGTTAATTGGGCTTAGGGATGTAAAAAAAGTCATGTCATGACCGGATACATCACTCGTGTGCCCGTGATGTGCCACGACCATTTCCGTGTTGTGACCATCCTTCGTAAAATTGACTCGGCACAGAATGCAAACTGGTATGGTCACGGCATGGCACGTGGTCACGTGACCCAAGTCACGGCAAGGCATGTATTTACATCCCTATTTGAGCGCTTTATGCTTTTAATAGTAGCAGAAACTCTTTCAAAGACTAATTTTGGAAAACATGGGTACCAGTTTAAATAACAAACCTGAAGCAAAAGGACAACATCGGAGAAGGTATTTCCCATAGGAAGTAGAAGCTTTACAACCTCAGTACTTATATTAAATGGTATATTTGCTACTACCTGAAGAAATAAGATCATTATGTTAAAAACATCAAAGCATTAATCATGTCCTATTTGGGCCCTTGAACTTTACAGTATCCCATTTTGGTCCAAATAATCTGTTTTGATATGCAACCTAAACGATACTCTTTTGGATCATGAAGTATTTGAAAAGTTATTCTGATAGTTGTAGCCTTTAAAAATAGGAAAAAATCGTAGAAATTAGCTTATCATTTTTAGTTCTTTAGTAAATTATGGAAATGGTCCAATGAAATTTTAGGATTACTATTCTCATTCCAAAAACATACAATCTCATAATTTAGTAACTTGATATGGGTTACCTGTTTGTTCATTATTGTGCTACAATATTTTTTAAATATTTCATAAAATAGCAGGAGTTGGAACTCATAACAGAGAAAATAAACATTACTAAAAATGTTCATATCAATACCTTTGCAAGTTTTTGAGGTCCCTCGGGTATCTGGTTTTGCAACATAGGGGCAAGATGCGAAACAAGGTGGCATTTTGTGATATCCTCTTGGAGAATCTACAAATTGTGACGCAAAAAATATATGACTAAAAAGGTGAAACGAAACTTTCCTCCAAACCGTTTGCAATTGAAACGAAAGGCCCTTTTATAATAGAATGCTACAGTGCAATCAGTTCATAAGATATTCTCTTCAGATTCATTTCATTTTCTTTTATCGATTATTTCGGACTTTTTATTTTCTTATTTTTTTTTTAAACTGAACCACTGCACAGTAACGAGGGCAATTCAGCTTGACTTAAGCAAATTACCTTGAGTAACCTCAGGTTGCAATCGGACAGTATGGACTCACGAGACATCACTAAAACAGTATGGAAACTGACCTGAACATACTAAAAATCATGTGGCCTGATATGTCTACTATTTTGCTATTTATCTTTTGCATCTTGTATAATAAAAATTAAAAGAATTATACCTTTAAGCGCTCAGTGCCCGCAAACCTATCCTTTATCAGAGTTGCCATTCGAGGATCCTATTTTATTAAAAAAACATATGCAAATCTTACTGCCCAGAAATACAGATTCGCCATTTACTCCGAGATAATAAATGCAGTAAATATATAACCTTCTCTATAGCTAGGACTGTAGCCCCCGAATTGAGAAGAGTGTTGGTTAATGAACCAGTACCAGGTCCGATCTCTAGTACCACATCCCCTTCTTTGACATCAGCTGCATCTACGAGTTCTTCATTTATGCTTGAATTCAACATATAGTGCTATAAGAATAACCAAATGTTGAGTAAATTGGATGGTTTTATGAAAAAAATAATGAAGAAAACTGAAACCAAAGATCAATTACACCAGTTCTTTTGAACCTTGTTTTGTGTCTTGTTTGGTGCTTAGGCTAGTTTCAGAGCTAAAAAAAGGAGATATTGAGGCTCAAATCAATTGCAAATTACTGAGTCAATTTAATCAAGTCTAAAATTTAATCACATAATTGGTATGAAAATCAAAATCGATGGAAACACTGGGCTAATGTAGCAGAACTTAAGATAAAACCGGGCTCCTTCACTAGCAATTACCATTGTACCTCCGACAACTGATTACCTGACCGAGGGATTTTCTTGGCACGAGACGCCCTTTTGAGTTGAGAGACTCCACCGTGGCATGGTAGTCGTCTGTCGGTCGTTTCTTCTCCTTACTGGCTGTTCCGCCGTCGCGTGAGGTTCTGGAGACCGCCCGCACGACTGCGCGCCTTCTGGTACACGCTCGGCGGCGCTCCGCCGTGGGAGGTGGCGAAGGGCCTGAGGCCACCCTAACATAGAGGAGCATCTCTCTCTCTCTCTTTGTCGGAGCTGGGTTTTAAGAGGGCTTTAAACGGTGAGGACTGGATAGGGCAGGTTGTTACCGTGAGGAGGCTAATTTTATTCTCCGCTGCTTAAATTCAGATCCTGTACAATACCTGACCGTATAAAATGAGATCTGGATCGTCAAATTTAATCTGGGAGGGATCTCAAAGCGGACCCCTATATTTCGAATAGGCAATAGTTGATTTTGAACGGATATTCTACATGGCCAGGTACTTTAGGTATTGCCAGGGTCTAAATCAGTGTTGCAAACAAAATCCGTTGTACCCGATTAATCTGCCAATTAGTCGTTAGCGATGATCAAACCGTTATGGATTTTTTTGACTAATCAGCTGATTAATCGTTTAGTAGTATTCTAACTGTTTGACGACCGCATATTGTTATTTAAAAAAATGTTCTAAATAACTTAAATTTTGAGTTAAATCGGGACCGTCCTATTAAAATTCAGTCAAATTCATTCACGGGGCCCTTTAATATCTGTGTGGATTATGATCGGACAGTCCGGATCCAAACTCAAATATTTCAGCTATTTAGAATATCTGTAGTCGTTGATTACCGACGAATTAAATTAGATCGATAATTAAACTGTAGGTAAATCGCTCGATGTAGTCTCCAGATCTTTTTGAATGTTAATCTTAATTCAAATGGAACTGACTACTGAGCGAGATTCTAAAAAAATCGACTTTACAGTTTTTTAAATATTTTAGAAAAAAAAAATACAACTGAGTAAATCAAATACTATAACTTAAATTTGCAACTAAATTCGTACATACTAACATATCAAATTTTCAAATTCATACAAACATAGTTTACAAAATAAATTCATATATATCGAATTCACACAAATTCATACATGAACCGAACTAGCAACAAGCTGGCTTGTTAACTACTCAGCGCACTAACAAACAAATTAACGAGAAATAACTCGCAAAGTAATAATGGATACTACAGCATCTTCGTTCCAACTAAAAACGAGTTGTAAACATGACAATTTAACATGACCGCACGGTACGTGTATTTTTTGTTAATTTATAACGAGACAGGTTAATATAATGCTAGTGTTATTTCGGGTGTAGTGATGTCGATTTCAAAATCTATCGAATAGGCTTCAACTAACAAATTTACTTCATAAACGATATATTTATATTAGAGATGCAAACAGATCCGGATTATCCAACGCATGTCCGCTCCGAACTGGCTTATAATTCGAATTCGGATTAAACAAATACGGATACGGATATTTTTGGTATATATGGAAAAATAATCTGGATACGGATAATTCCGTAAGGATATAAACGAAGCGGATATCCATATATATCCAGATCTAAAATTTAATATTTGAATTGACATGCAGATTTTAATGGTGTCAGTGCTAACCAAAAACCAAATGCATAAAAAACGAATCAGATATGAATCCAAAATAACAACAGATTGAATATCTGGTACAATCCGACACCCAATTTCATTTACTTATCCGGACCTAATGGGTCTAGTGAAGTGAATTTCTGAGGTAATATATAATTTCTTTTATAGATATCCCAACACCTTCTAAATTTTGTTTTGATGAGTTGGGACTAAAGAACATTATGCATACCGAAAGCAGCGGACAATTCTTTCAGCAGATTTCAATTCATTTCACCCTACGAAGTTCCCAAAAAGCATACATATTCATTTAAGTCCAGTGATTTTGGGCTTGGCAATTTTGGGTCAAGTTGTGCATTTATTTGATAGGGAAATCTTATAATCTATTAGGATAATGGATTGATTCTCTGAACCAATAAGCAATTAGTCATGCATAATTACTACTTTGCAAACTTAAAAAACTCCATTAAATTTTTGTCAATTTAGGTAATCAAATTAGATAATTTACAATTATGAAATTTAGTAGAATTACTCAATATCCGACAATTATTCGCTCCATATTCGTATTCGAATCCGTATCCGTAGAGTATCTGCTCCGTATCTGTATCTGTTTAAGACGGATATAGTTTTAAATTTTGATATCCATTTACTATCTGTATCTGTATTCGTATCCGCTCGCTGAAAAACAGATACGGTATTAGCATTATCCGCCCCGGATCTGTTCCGTTTACACCCCTAATTTACATGTAAAATTTAGTAATTTTCGATTTTATTTAGTATGAAGTCAACTGGTAAAAAAAAATGATAAATAAATGCACTATAATTAATTTAAATTATTCTTTTTTGACCACTTGGCTTCTTAAGAAATGAATTCAAAAATTTATAAATTTTCTATGTAAAAACATTGCTCGGATTGGTTTGAACGGTTTGAATTTGTTATTTAAAACATATTTAATGGATTTAAGAATCAGTTTCACTACGGCTAAAATAACACTGATATCGTAGTAGTCAAATTCATTGTAAATTTACAATGTCACTTAAATGACGATCGTGTTGAATTTTACATATTTATAACTGACATGCAATTTGGCAATTGCAGTATAAAAAAAAAATTGAATCTGTAAAGATGAAAAAAATCATATTAAGATATCTATTCAGTGGATCTCCCTTTAAATTATAATGATTTGTAGGTATTAAAATAGTTTCAAACTGATTGCGAAATAACTGTCAAAGTTATTGACATGATAGGACAGAGAAAAAAAAATCTTTTATATTGCGATTGCAATAACGAAGATGATCCGGTGGAGCAACGTAAATAATGTTTTTTTTTATCGGCAATTATGAAAGGGGACTTTTTAAAAGACGACATTCTAATCCCATTTTAATTTGTGGGACTGACGAATATTTTAACATGAGTTATCTTGATGGGTTAGTAACTTCGCAATTTAAGTTTTACATTCACGACTAATTGCAAATCAATTGTAAAAGGTGAGTGACAATTTTAGATGTGTTAGCTTATTATAATTTTTTTTTAATAAAGATTGGAGGTGAAGTCACTCGAGATAGGAGTAGGTCTGATGGACATCGGACCTACTTTTAGGTTCGATTAACTTTTTCACCGTACGATTAGCATTAAGATTGTGCGTACAGAAATTGAAACAGACCTACACAGCTTTTAATTTACGTAGCATGGATTTTAATGCAATTGAATGGTCATTTCACCCATCGAACCAGAGTAGGACATCGAACCTACTCTGAATTGCAAGTCACTCGACTATTTGACATCTACAAGAGATTCTCCTATTCGAACTGGGACCTCTCACATGGAAAGCACTGCCTTTATCACTAAACTAAAAATTAGTTCTCATTAAGTGATTTTATATAATTATTTTATATTCATACAATTAAAGTTAATTGCAATCATCATATTAACAACTAGGTAGGCAACCGATGAATTTAGAAGTCTTGTAGTTACTGTAACACATACATCTTGATCTATTCATAAAATCTCATCTGTCCTTCAAATGTTACATATTTTCTTGAAAAATTATTCACATTTTTATGGCGTCCTTCAAATTCTGTAGTACCTATTCGGTAGCACGACTTAAGCATCCTTAAAGCTCCTTATGCTCTTAAGTCTACCGAACAAGTCTGCCTTAGTGAAGATTAGTGACTTCCTTAACTAAGGAGGCCTTCCCCTCTCCTTAAGAATTCCGCTTCCTTTGAGCCTCCTTAGAAGCAAAAATATGGGATTTTCGGACAATATTACCCTCAAAAGCTGACCTCCTTAAGGACCCTTCTCTCTCTTTTTTTTATCATTTTTCTATTGTCTTTCTTCTCTCCTGAGAGAATGATTCCCTAGATGCGGGAAAAGAAAAAAACCATCGTGTGGAAGAGCAAATGGTTTGTTATTTTTTATTTTACCTGCGATGGAGTACAGAGTACAAAGTGAGTCCAAATAATAAATTCTGAACTATTCAATATTATTAGCATGTGAAAATATACTTGGAGATCAAATTTTATATTGTTTGGAACTTTTTTACTATCTCTTAGGCAAGAGAAAATCATTACTTTTGGATGGTTCGTAATTTTTTAATCAAGTGATTTTCTAATTGTCTAAAATAACAATATAAAAATTTCAAAAAATATAAAATTTGATCTCCAAATATATTTTCATAAGATAATAATTTATAATAGTTCGGATTTATTATTTAAACTTTGAAAACAGAAATAGAAATTTAATGCATAGACCGATCCGCACATTACAATGTACTGCAGCCTCACTCCTTGTGATGCACACAGAATCATATGTTCAAATTCTACCATGTACCCGTCGGGAGTAGAAAAAATCATTTATTCTCAATAACTAATTAGTTAGAAAATTAGAAAACAAAATATTTTTCCTGTACATATAAAGTACTCAATTATTAATTTATTCTTCTTATGAGTTCGAAAATTAAAATATTTATGAGTTAAAAACGAATTTTAACAAAAAGGTGAGTAAATTAGGTAAATTTGTGAGTTTTTTTAAATCTATAAGGGTAAATGTGATATTATGAATTTTAGAGGGAAAATATGTAGTTTTGAGATTTTTAAGGCAACATTTCCCCTTTAATACAATATTAGCGCAAATAAAAGTCTGCTATTTGCGCTACACGCTACACGCTACAGCGCACGCTGTAGGTATATAGACTTTTATTTAAGGTCCAAACTGAATTTTTTTTAAGGATCAATCTTTTTCAAGGTCTGAATTGTTTTTGCTTTTAAATAAAAAAATAGATATTTTATGTCATGATGCTTAGTTTTTTTTTATAGAAAAATATATATAATTTTTGCTATGTTGCTGAGGTTATTTTGAATAGAAAAAATAAAAAGTTTATGATATCATTTGGGATATTTTGAATATAAATTTGGATTTTGTATTGGTTCAATATGAATATTCTAATTTCTTAATCAATTTTGCGTTACTAAATGCTATATGAGACTTTAGATAGTGTTGATAATTAGTAGAAATATAAAACATAATTTTTTTAAACAAAAAATACCAAGTAAGATAGCTTTCGTCGTAGCTATGCTAATCGCAGTGCCTTTTTATTTAACATTTATGCGATGACACAATAATCACTATTTTGAACCTTGAATATTAGTGATAACCTGAGTGGAACTTCTTATACAAAATGAACAAATAAAAAAATAAGGATTGTGAAAATTCAACAGAGAATATAATTAATAAAATATCACAACGGGAAGATAATTAAAAAATAAAAATATTACGATAGATATAAAATGAGGGTTTTCTCTAATATACCTCTATTTTTAATATTCTTATAATAACAAGAATTTTGATGACTCATGCACTAAAATTATTAGATGTGATATATAGAATTTTCTTGTCAAGAAAAAAATTATCACCTTTTTACTTTTATTTGTGTATGAATTATTAAGTTGAAAAATTAACGTCCATAAATTTTTCTCATCTGTATATTTTTACAAACTCTCGATAACAATTAAAATAAAAATAAAATGCCATAAATATTTACATAAAAAAACAATATAGATCATATCTTATTATTTTATTTTGATATTTAAATTTCAAATTATATAAGTTTTAAAAATAACAACAATTTCAAATTTAAAACAGACCTGGGCGGCTGTGTTGACTTGCAAAATATTAGTCCCGGAATCCTGGATCAAACAAAAGAAGGCCCAAATATGGGCCCCGCTTGTCATAGTGAAAACATTCTGCTGCTGCACATCTTCTGTAAGCGAGTCATATCCTCTGAGGTAAGAGAATATTTATGTTTATATCAGGACCGTCCGATCAGAACCTTGGCCAATCCGGTCCGAAGTGGAATGCACGAATCCCTTAATATTCGTGCGGATTATGATTGGACGGTTAGAATCTGAATAGAAATATCTTGTTACCTGAGGTGATTTGAATTTCCGTAAGCTGTATTTTTCTATCCGAAAACAAAGGAGAGGGAAACGCACCAAAAGGTTTCTCCTGCAATCCCGCCCCTTCTTTCTCATCCTTCCCGCTTCATTTCTAAATTCTAACGAAAAGGGAAAGATAAACTAACCTTACCTTACCTCTCCTCTCTCAGTCACTCTCTCTCTCTCTCTCTCTCTCTCTATCTCTCTACTGGAAACAGGTACAAATTATCACTGCTAGTAATAATTGTGATCGCGCATTCTATGTCTGTATATGTTAAATCAGATCAGCTGGCGTCGATTTAGGGATGCACTTTTTTCGTTAATCTTTACTTGTCCGGTTGTTACCAGCTAAGAAGATCTTTAAGATCCGCTTTACGATAGTGGATATATATATCCTGAAGAAATCCGCAATATAGGTGCTCGACGGTAATTTTGATTTGTTCCTGTTCGGGGATTTTGCAAGAGTTATCTCTGTTGTTCCTGATCGGGGATTTCCTGATTTTGATTTGTTCGAGTGCTTTCAGTTGCCACATTTTGTGTGAACTATATTTCTGTTTGACCGGTAAGTAGACCCTTGTGTAAGGTTAGACCAATTTATTCATAACAAAATTTGCTCAACGTCCTTAAGTGTTTGTCAACCCATGCTGCTCCTTCGAAATTCATATCAAATGACAATCTCTGAAATTTCTAAATTAGTTCTGTCGTTAATGTTCATCAGCATCTATTCCTCTTTGACAAAAAGTTCAATTATCTTTTTTTTTTTTTATCACGGTATTGTATTGCTCTCCAGTTGATTTGTTTTCTCTTGTTTATCAGATCAGGCAAGTTGGAGCATTCATAGGCGATCAAGATGGATCAGGCAAGTCGGCATCACGCTTTATCTATCCCTCTCTCTCTCTCCTCTCTTTCAACTTATATATAGGACCTTGAGGTTTTGATTAATTTGGAACTATATGCTTACCACACCCAGTCCTGTTAAGGAAAGCAGTGTACTTTGTTCCATCACAAATTAATGAATAAGTATTAGTGCCAGAATCAAACTGTATGGTTTGTACTAGGTAAGTCACCGGCACAAATCATTTTTTTTTTTGGATGGATCAGATACTTATTAGTTTCAATATAAGAAATTCTATTGAATGCTCAAAGGCAAAAGAATTTTGAAACTTATCCAAGAGCTGGGAGCTTACGACATCCGATGTTAGGTACTAGCCAATACATGCTGATACTTGTCAGACTTTATTGTTTGTCCATATTGCCTAAGCTCTGATAATTGTGATATACACAGTACGAGAAAGTAGAGAAGATAGGAGAAGGTACTTATGGGGTAGTATACAAGGCAAGGGACCGGTGCACGAACAAGCTTTTAGCATTGAAAAAGATCAGGCTGGAGCGCTCTGGCGATGGGGTCCCAAGTACTGCCATTCGTGAGATTTCTCTCCTCAAGGAAGTGCAACACTCTAACATTGTCAGGTCTGTTTTCTTTTCTTCTTAGAGAAGGTACAAATTCCAGTATGATTTAAACACAGTTTATATCAGATGTGTCAAGCAAGGAGTCAGGTTAGGCCAGATTCTCGACCAGTGGGCTTCTGTTCTTATAATGGAGTGCCTGATTGGGTTCTTGTTCAGGTTGGCCAGGTGAGGTTTCAGGTTGGGTCTAGTTGGAACAGTTCTATAAAAGTTCAGGTTTGTTGGATTTCTAATTTTGTGCATTAGGGGTATCTCAGGTCCTGGCTTAATGAGATTTAAGGTCTAGTTGGGCCCCAATTTGAGCAGGTTAGCAGGTATGTCTGATTTGATCAGAAATTCCCAAATTACCCCATCTCACACTCATCATTAGGACTTAGGAGTTGGAATGTACTATAGATATTTGAGATTTTTTAATGATTAAATTGAATCATATGACCACAAACTATGTTTGTATAACCATACTATGTAGGTTGCATGATGTAGTGCACACAGAGAAATGCGTATATCTGGTTTTTGAGTATCTTGATTTTGACCTAAAGAAGCACATGGACACTTGCCCCAGTTTCTCAAGCAACCCTCGGATCATCCAGGTCAAATTTTTTTGCCTTCTTTATCTCAGTTCTCTCCATTTTCTATATGCAAGTGCCATCTGGATTAGCACATCAGCGTACCACGATGTCAGTACATTTGATTTGGTTGAGTCCAAGGGGATTCTATTCTTTCTGTTTATTTTTATTTCCTCGTGGGAGGCGGGTTAGCATCTCTTTCTTTTTCCATTTTTTTATCTTACATACTTCAATGCATGCATGTTTGTTATGATATAAGAACCTTTCCATTGCTATACAAGAAAGGGAAAGGCAGCCCCCTGAGCCCACCAAAAAGTAAATAACTTTACTAGTAGCTTTCCTTGGCACATGAGTACTAGGGCGTCTTGCCGGATACTTAAAAATCAGAGTGTTTTCATATTTCTTCTGAATATTTTTTATTTTTGTATGTAGTCGTTTGTGTTCCAGATCCTTCGGGGTTTAGCATACTGCCATTCGCACCGAATCCTTCACAGGGATCTGAAGCCCCAAAATTTGCTAATAGACAAGCATAACAATGCCATCAAGCTCGCCGATTTTGGCCTTGCCAGGGCTTTTGCCATACCTGTCAGAACCTTCACTCATGAGGTCAGACTTGCAATACCCCCACGTTGAAATTCTTGGCAGAGTTTTGTATTAAACTTAAAAAATAAATTATTTCATCAGTAATCACTCGTGTGCTATTTCTCTTCGCGCTTTCTTTGTCCCCCAGCCCCCTCTCACCCTTTGTTCCCTTTGGAGTTAAACTGCATGTGGTTGAAGATCGTATTCAATGGGTTCACTGATGACATATGGTTTGCATAAATCAGGATGAGCTGGTTAATCGTGGTCAGCTGCAGATCTGCTGAAATTCATGGCACTTTAGACTTGCATTGTGCAACTTAGATCAAGTAAAAGTTTTGTGTAGCGACCGAAATCAATATCCTCTGTGGATATAACTATAATGTGAATGATACCGTTTGATCTTTACTAGGTACATTTAATGAATATACCAGCGACATCTGTACAAATTCTTTTGTAGGAACAGATGAAATGCTACTTTTATATATGAGGGGCATTAAGTTGTCTGTTCATTTTATCTCAGAGCCAACTCTGATTCATATTTATCCAAAATCCCGAGGTAATAAAATCCAAATGATATTTGGTAGACCAACTGTCGGGTTGATTTTATGATTTTATAATTTATACCATTTTTAGTTAACTACATCAGCAGATAAATTAAAGCTTTTCAGGAGAATATATTCATACATCCATATATTACTGATATGAACTAACTTTTGTTTGTCTTTTATGAATAGGTGGTGACGCTGTGGTATAGGTCCCCAGAAATATTATTGGGGTCCAAGCAGTATTCAACCCCAATTGACATATGGTCAGTAGGGTGCATATTTGCAGAGATGGTTAACGGCCAACCTTTGTTTCCCGGTGACTCTGAGATTGACCAAATCCTCAAAATTTTCAGGTTTAATATCACTTGTCTGAAACTTCAAGTCTTAATTTAACACAATTTGCCATCACTGAACCCGAACTGGTCTTGATTTTATGATAAGTTTGGTTAAGCTTGTACTGGTAACACACTAGCCTGTATGTACGTGGCGTTCTCAGCAGAACTTGCACTGATCAAATGTTAAAAGTTTATAGTATAGTATGTTGATATTGGATAAATTATTTTTTATGGGAACTGACTGAACTAATAAATGAAGGGTACTGGGGACCCCAAATGATATGACATGGCCAGGAGTTACTTTCTTACCTGATTACAAGCTTGCTTTTCCCCAGTGGGATCCTCAGGTAGTAATATATATATATATATATATATATATATATTTTTGGTATCTTTCTCATTTCCTATCTTTTTCAGCCATCTATATATTTGAGAACTCTTACGGATAATAATCCCTCAAACATTGAGGCTATGGTATTATGCATAACGCGGATTGTGTACTACGGATCAATATTTTCATTTCGGAGTCCAAATAGTCAATCGGAACCAATTAACACATGACAATGTGTACTTGCATACTAAATTTTATATTTTTGTAAATTTTTTTACTATTTTTTTAGATAGGTAGAAAATCACTACTTTTGAATGGTCTAGAATCTTTAGATCAAGTAATTTTCTATCTATTTAAAAAAATAATAAAATAATATAAAATAAATGTAAAATCTGATCTACAGGTACATTTTTGTGGAAAATAAACTCAAATAAAAACGGACAGATTTTGAGGCAGTTTTGAATGAGGAATTGAAGAGGCAATTCTAGATCATTCTGAGCAAATGAAGAGTCTATTTCGTGTGTTTTTAAGTCTAGTTTTTAATGGTGAAGGTTTTAGGTCATTTGGAGTTACCTACAATAAGTTATGGCAGTTTTAGCAAGGAAAGGTCAGAATTTACTGTGCTGTTTTAATGTTGTTTTTTAATACGAATTTTAAGAGTTTTGTTTAGGTCTATAAATAGAGTAATATTCTGTTGTAATAGATGAGAAGAGAGAAATATAAAAGATAGTTTGAATAATAAAAGAGATTTTGAGAATTGTGTCTCTCTTCCCTCCACCGAAATATTTATCGAATACCAACAAATTGGTATCAAAGCCGATGGAAAATTCCGGGAGGATGTCGGTAGGAGGTATGCCACTTCCCCGACTTACCAAGTCAAACTATGAAAATTGGAGTATTCAGATGCGTGCATTGCTCGGTGCGCAAGATGCATGGGATGTAGTCGAAAAGGGCTATGACGAGCAGACTGCAACGGGAAATCTGACTGCGAATCAGATAAAGGCGTTGAAAGAAACGCGTATGAAAGACAAGACGGCGCTCTATTTCTTGTACCAGCAGCGGTGGATGAGTCGGGTTTCGAGAAAATTGCTTTGGTGTAGCAAATTCGAAGGAAGCGTGGGACACTTTGGAAAAGGTGTTCAAGGGTGCCGACCGAGTAAAGCAAGTAAGACTCCAAACTCTACGCGGCGAGTTGGAGAGTATGAAGATGAAGATGTCGGAAGGTGTATCCGACTACATCTCGCGTGTGCAAACAAGTGGTGAATCAACTCAAACGAAATGGAGAAATTCTAAGCGATGCAAGAGTGGTGGAGAAAATTTTGCGATCATTAACCGAGAATTTTGAGAATGTCGTTTGTGCAATTGAGGAGTCGAAAAATTTGGAAGAGATGACCATTGATGATCTCGCGGGTTCTCTTGAGGCGCATGAACAACGCAAGAAGAAGAAGAAGAACGAGCCGCTTGAGGAGGTCTTACAAGCTAAGGCAACTATTAAGGAGGACAAAGCGATGTACGCGCATCAAAATCGAGGAAGAGGACGCGGCCGTGGAGGTCGTGGGTTTGGTCGCGGTGGAGGTCACGAACGTGGAAATAATTTCGAAGAAGAGGGTCGGCCGAGCCAACATAATTGGCATGGTCGAGGACGTGGTCGTGGAAGGGGTGGCCGGTCAAATTATTCAAATGTCGAGTGCTACAATTGCGGCAAGTATGGGCACTACGCAAAAGAGTGCAAATCAAATATCGAGTGTTATAATTGTGGTAAGTATGGCACTATGCAAAGGAGTGCTATTCTGAGAAAATGGTAGAAGAAAATGCGAATCTAGTCACGGAAGAAGAGACAAGAGAAGATGGTGTTCTCATGATGGCCTATAAAAATATCGTTCCCGACAGCGACATGGTGTGGTATCTCGATACCGGCGCTAGTAATCACATGTGCGGGCACGTACACCTTTTCGTGGAGATACAAGAGATAGAGGAAGGGCACGTGTCATTTGGAGATGCGTCGAAGGTTCAAGTAAAGGGCCAAGGTAAAATATATTTTTCTCAAAAAGATGGTAAAGAAGGCTTGATTGAGGATGTTTATTATGTTCCCGATTTGAAGAATAATATCCTTAGTATGGGGCAATTATTGGAGAAAGGATATTCGGTTATCATGAAAGACCTAGGATGTTGCACTTGAAGGACAAAAAGGCCTATTGCTTGCACATGTAGAGATGACCAAGAATCGAATGTTCAAACCGAAATTAAGAAATGTGCGAGAAAAGTGTTTGCAAGTCAACATGGAGAAGGATGAGCAGTTTTCTAGTTTGGTGGATGAATTGAAGGGAAAAGCGGAGGAACCGGAGATCCGACTTGAGGAGGTGCACAAATCGGAGAAGTGCAAGACAGAATCTCTTGCCTCGGCCATTCAAAGCAACTACGGGAGAAGGAGACACTTGTTGCATAAGAGAGAAATTGAATTTCATGGCTTGAAAGAAAAAATAGAGATGCAAGCTGCGAAGAAGGAGAAGGAGCATTCTTGGAGAAGTTGCATCAAGCGAGTTGCAAGTAAATGTGGCAAGTAAGGCAATGGAAGAGGCAAGAACAGAGAGCTTGCAATTGAAGGAGAGGTTGTTGGATAAGGAAAACGAATTGAAGAGTATATCACAAAAGAATGAAGAGCTACGGGTCCGTCGGTCAAAGATTGAAGAAAGGATAGATGAGTTAAGTTCTCAGCTCAAGGAGGTGATGACTGAAGAGAAAGCTAGAGAAATGCCTGAGGAAACAAATCCCGTGTTAGATGTAGAAATTGAGAAACCAAAAGTGGAGGAAGAAGAGTCTCTTTATAGGTGCAAAGAGAAAGAATCAAATGATAATATCGAACAAGAAGGGGAGAATGGAGATGCAAAGGAAGAAGAGGTGGAGAGTAAAATGGCAGAGAGTGAGCCTCCACATGAAAAAAATGGTGCAGAGGATAAGAAGATGAACTTGAAATCTGGTAATCGTAATCAGGTTGACAATGGATCAAGTTTGAATGACACGGGTAAAAAGGAGAATTTGATGAGCAAGAAAAAAATCACCTTTGAAGAAGAACGAGATGGAAGCGTGAAGTTGAATCATGTAGCGAGTCATGATCAAGTAGCCGACATGTTAACAAAACCATTACCGACAGTTCTACTCGATAAATATAAGATGGCAGTAGGTATCCGAGATGGAAGAAATTTGAGTTTAAGGGAGGAATTTGTGGAAAATAAACTCAAATAAAAACGGACAGATTTTGAGGTAGTTTTGAATGAGGAATTGAAGAGGCAATTCTAGATCATTTTGAGCAAATGAAGAGTCTATTTCGTGTGTTTTTAAGTCTAGTTTTTAATGGTGAAGGTTTTAGGTCATTTGGAGTTACCTACAATAAGTTATGGCAGTTTTAGCAAGGAAAGGTCAGAATTTACTGTGCTGTTTTAATGTTGTTTTTTAATACGAATTTTAAGAGTTTTGTTTAGGTCTATAAATAGAGTAATATTCTGTTGTAATAGATGAGAAGAGAGAAATATAAAAGATAGTTTGAATAATAAAAGAGATTTTGAGAATTGTGTCTCTCTTCCCTCCACCGAAATATTTATCGAATACCAACAATTTTCAGATGGAAATCATATCGAACGGATTGATTATTTAGACTACGGAAATGAAGATATGGATTCTTAGTACGGACTAATATGCGCTATGCATAGTACCGTGGCCTCACTCATCCCTCAAATATAACATTTTCTGGAAGAATTCTATCTGGTCTTGCAAAATAAAGATGGACCTTAACATGCATCCAATATTTTTTATTTTATTACATGT
Organism: Carex cristatella; assembly: GCA_024447775.1. Lineage (NCBI taxonomy): Eukaryota > Viridiplantae > Streptophyta > Magnoliopsida > Poales > Cyperaceae > Carex > Carex cristatella. The sequence goes on along the minus strand of JAJHPF010000034.1, from coordinate 4,209,941 downwards.
TCCTCTGCATGAAGATTGGTGAGACATATTTGGAATTCTAATTGAACCTTTGCAAACCTTTGCAGGACCTTGCAGTGCTTGTACCCGAATTAGAACCATCAGGAGTTGATCTTTTGTCGGTACGCTCTGTCTTTGTTCTCTTAAGTAAATTATGATAAAGAAGTGCCCGCGATGCACAGCAGTTGATCAGTATAGTTCAGCTCTTTTAAATTTTTTTGTACTTGTATACTAACCAAACTTGAGTTTTACTATGGGCTTGAGCCTGGATGCATTTTTCATTTCTTTTGGATTATTACTTGGAATCGTTGGCCGGTAAGCATGAAATTTGACCAACGTTTAGTTCCAGTGAATAAACATGTCAGTTATGGTTGATACTGAAATAAACCTATAGAACACAGCTTGATGATAACTTAGATATTGTTTTTGAAATTTGATTCATGCAAATAGAAAATGCTTCAGTTAGACCCAAGGAGAAGAATTACTGCCAGGAGTGCACTTCTACATCCGTACTTCCATGGTGTGCAATTTATTTCCTAATTTCAGTGATTTAAAATTTCATATATAGTTTTGGCCTTTTAAGACTTGGATGCACACACAATCTTGTAAGTAAATGCACCTGTTAGTTTCTGGGATTTGCAATTGTCTAGATTCAGATTTCTTTGGGAATTAACACTATACTGTGCGTCGCATTAGCTCATGTATATCTTCGAGCAAAAGTTTGTATGAAAGCATTTTTGTGTCAAATTGCTTTTGAAATTAACTGCTACTTTTGAAGATTGTTTAGGCGTGCTTTTTTTTTTTTTTTTTTTTTACGTTTGGCAGTATATAAAATTGAAAAGAATAATCGGTTGTATTTTAACATCCCATATTAATAAGACAGGATTAGCCAATACTATGTGAAATTAAATGTCAATAATTAATAATTTAATGTAGTAAGTGTAAACTTTATATAAATTCAAATCTGTAAATGAATAAAATTTTGAAACATATTGCGTCCTAAAACGGTACATTTTTTTTTATCAGTTGGAGACTAAATTTCTTGAGCAAATCAAATCATTTTCCAATGCTATTAAAATATTATTATAGTTTCTAATTTGATGTGGTAGTTTTTAATCTAATTTTAGAGATGTGAGAGAGTTTCTTATTTATAAACTATACAGTAAAATTAAGAAACTGTTTATAAACTCCATACTAATTAAATAATTGGCTCAAATTATTTTTTCTTTGTAATTTGTTGCTGATGGGACTTAATAGAAATTCTAAAATTAATATTAGAAATGTGAGAATTGAAAACTTTAGAAAAACTCATTTGAATTGTGGAAATGTGATGCTCTTATGATTGTTCGAATATGTTTTACTGGGAAAGATACGGACACTTTATTTTATTAAAAAAAAAATTAATTGTCTGTGCTGGTAGTATAAAATTATAAATATTTTGTGCTAGAATTTATAAACTACCTGTTGATGGGATAAAGAAACAAGCGCCAAAATTAAAAAAATAAAGGTATTGCTAGGTGTTATTAGGTGGTCGACTCGTTGTGGTCACTTTTTTGCATGTTTGTTGGTTAAATTTTTTTTTTATAAATACAATATTTTTGACTTGACCATATAATATATTCTATGTTTTAATAAACCACCTATGCTAATTGTCGAGAAAAATAGCTCCTCTCCCTTGCTACATCCAAGTTGGAGACGTTCATTGTTAGATTTTATTTTTTATTCTTTTAAGTCATGTTTAGTTGTAGAGTAAAGTTACTTCAGATTAAGTTTCTTACTCCGAACTAAAGTAGATTAAAATAATTATATTTGGTAGAGTCTAGTCGAGTAAGCTCATGAAGAGAGAGAAAGTAATAATATGGTGTTACTCTAACCGTCGGATCCATAGGTGGAGTAAGTTACTCTATTTAAAAAGATGAAGTAATTTAATGCAGATTAACTCAAATATTACTTCATTTGACTCCTTTAAATTTATTTCTCGTTTGGCTCATTAAAAATGGAGTAGAAAGTTTACTGTTTACTCTACCACTTACTCCACAATCAAACATGACCTTATATCTGAATGGAGATCAAGTCTTTTTAATTTTAATATTTCGTCATAGATTTCCAATTGAAATTTCTTCATAAGACATTACTTTAAGAGTTTAGATACTATATCAAAAGCTAATTTTCTCATTGTTAGTTTTATTATGTAGAACATAAACATATCAAACTTTAAAAATTCAATGTCAGGTCTTTCACATCAAACTTAAATGTCTTCATCGAAGACATTTAAGTTTGATAAAATTTAACGCTAAAGACTTAAAAGGTTGAATATATTCTTATAGGTGTTGTCCGGCAAATTCAGCTAAGGCTTCTTTAGAGCTCCTTAGTGCTCTAAAGAGTCTTAAACTTACCGAATGGGTGTTTCTTAGTGTAGCTTAATATCACATTCTCTGTGTTCCTTTTGCCCATCATTCTTAAGCCTACTCAAGTTTTTAAGTCATGGTTTCACATGGCTTAAGCATTTTACAAAACTTAAGGTTTTTTTAAGAAAGTTACTTTTCAACTTTATTGCAGAACGGGTGCGGATTAGTGCAGCTTAAAAATTAAACCTCACATGATTGCCAAACAACCCATAGATTTTTTCTCCCAATAAAGTACATGAATACACACACATATATCTATGGAACCCCTTATTAATGAATATTATTGGACATTTTTTTTCTTTTGGAAAAACTTCTCTAACATAAGAAGTATCTTGCTTAATTAGTTTTAAAAAAGCAAAAATCATCTTTTTTATTTATTTATTGTGCCGTGGCCGTGGGTGTTAATTTTTAATTTCTCTGTAACATACTCAACAATAATTTTGAATTCCTACCCTGCTAACATTTTTGTAAGGGCATGACTTTTCCTATAATTTAATTTGAACCTAATTAGCATTAAAATTTTACATTGAATTGCCAAAATTTAATTATATTGCTTCTATTCTTAGTTACCTCTATACTTTATACTTTATGGCGTAATTTGATGTCATAGCCATGAGATAGAAATCATAGAATAATCCCACTCGAGTCAAAATTATATCCGGAGCCTATTTAAAATATAGAGAACCGTTCATAGATTATTGGATACATCACCTGATTTAGGGGCGGAGCTACATATAATGGGGGTCAATTAATTCTATTCATTTGCAATTTTTTTTATACTCTATTTTTAATATAATTTAAACTAAAATATTATGAATATAGTGAAATTGATCTCTATTAGTAGTAGAAATTTTTTATAGACTTGACCCTCATTCATATTTGATCCCCATAGTCTGAAAGTCTGGCTCCGCCCCTGATCTTGATCAGAATGCGAGTATGTATATAACAAGCATTGGTCATGTAGGAAAATGGATGCTTCCAGTACTTTCTTAACTGGATGGGTGGAAACCCGGAGTATTAAATCCTGGCCCCATTAACCAATAACCACTCGCAGCCGCACATAGATTCCAGATCCTGGCTGCTCAGCAAACATAATTTATAGTCGCTTGAAAGGAACCTTAAGTACCATAATATAATTTCTTGTTATACATTCTAACCGTAAAAGCCATTTCCTATTAAATTTAATTCCTTCAAAACGCCTTGCCTTTCACAAAAAATATAGAAACAAATCAAACAATCAATCGAGAAAGAAATCCCCTTCCGATCTCCTCCTCTTTTCCAACTTACCGTACTTCCAATTGAATTGGTGGTCCCACTCAGCTAAACAAATTGCAAGCGCCGCCGACATTCTATTTAGAGAAATTTAGATATATACCCATCATAATTTTATCAATTAGATATTTACCCATCAAAAATATAAAATTAGTTATTTACCCATCCAAATCCACTTATATTATTAATATACCCATTTGTTGATTTAATCAATTTAAAATAAAGATTAATATTAAAAATAAAATAAATTACTTTTTTGCCCTTACCTTTTAGCTGTGTCGTCCCCTCCTCCCTCTTTCCTTCATTGACTATTGGTCCCAGCATATTCACTGTTCTTTCTCCTCCTTCCTTGCACCTCCCTTCCCCACTAAGTTCTACTCTCTCTCTCTCATTTTTTTTTGATATCATGGGATCTATTTATGAAAAAAGATGAATTTTGATTCACTGTAACATTGTTTAAAGCAGTATTGTACTTGCAATTTCGATAGAGATTATCTTCCCAATTTGTAGATTATGTTTTAACCTTCAACCTGTAGCTCTGAATTCATGATGGAAATAAAAGGAGACTAATGGGATTCATTAGATATCTCTCTCAAGAGTGGGTTGCGATAAGTTGATCTAAATTCTGAAAGCCGGATATATCTCTTCAGAGTGGAGACAACTCGATCACTTAACAAACTAAAGCATTTCTTGTTAATGGTAAAATGAAAGATACGTTGACTCTAAATTAAGGTCTGATTAATGCTATTCAATATAAATTCTCATAGTTAAAAACAAAGAAGGTATATTTACAAAAATAAATTAGGAGTATTAGTTCGGTATGTTTCAAAATATCATGGTCAACAGTAGCAAAGCAAGGGCAAAGTTTATGTCTAAATGCAGAGGCTCAGCCTCAGAGCCGCTGCAAGAGAGAGAAACAAGAGTTTGGTACTTTTGTTCCTCTCTTCCCATGGACCAATATCGATCAATACAACAAGAGATGAAACTTGACTTTCTAAACACTAATTAGATGAATTTTTCACGGTCTACAAGACGTCTGGTTTATAGCAAGACTTAGGAGGAGCATAAGATATAGACTACTATTCAAGAAGCTGAGAGAGAATACAAATCACGAAAGGGAGGTTCAGGGAAGAAGAAGCGGAAAGGTAGAAATGAAGGGACCAGTATTTCGTTAAGAGAAGGGGAGGGTGAAAATGTCATTTATTTTATTTTTAATATTAATCAATATCTTAAATTGATTAAATCAACAAATGGGTATATTAATAATATGGCAAAGACTTCTATGGACATAAGGACCTATTTGTAAAATGAACATATTTTTATTTTCAAAGTTCAAACAGTCAATCCGAACCGTTCATCTTGTTCTCCATATTAATATGTGCTTGGAGACCAAATTTTATATTTTTCTGAATTTTTTACTATTTATTAAGATGGGTACAAAAAATATCAAATTCAGACCATTGAATTTTGTACCCATCTTAATAAATAGTAAAAAAATTCAGAAAAATGTAAAATTTAGTCTCTAAGCACATATTAATATGGAGAACAAGATGAACGGTTCGGATCGACTGTTTGAACTTTGAAAATAAAAATATGTTCATTTTACAAATAGATCCTTATGTCCATAGAAGACACTCTCTAATAATATAAGTGGTTTTGGATGGGTAAATAACTAATTTTATATTTTTGATGGGGAAATATCTAATTGATGAAGTTATGATGGGTATATATCTAAATTTCTCTTCTATATATTACCTTTTAGGAGGAGTGTTATGTAAAATACTACCCCCCGAAAGGTCAAAATATTGACAGATTAATTTTCACTTCATGCAGCGCAGAGACAATAGAGTCAAAACAATACCTAGATGGCTACATGGCTCGTGCGCTGTATAAAGCAAAACCGGTCTGTTAATATATTGACCTGTCCCTAACCGAACAGCCTTTTTTATTTGATAATGTAGAAAAGAAAAATGGGAAAAAAAAATCGAAATTAGAACTTTTACAATTTAAATTGGCAGATATTATGATATTAGTCATATTACATACCTTTTTTTTAATTGGAAAAGGATCTGGAAAATCTACCTTCCCCGCACAACGTAGGCCGATGAGTTTAAAAAACCTTGAATTCACCTACAATTAATGTTCTTGAACTTCACTAAAATTATTTACATTACTCATTAAAAAACCTTGCAATTCTGGAAGCCCTTTTCTCTCTTCAGTCTTTTCGGTCAAGGAGATAAAAACTCGTAGAGAGAGAGAGAAAAACGAGATCAATGGAGACTTACAAGCAGTTCGTGCGAGCGAACAGAGAATTTGTTCAAAATCTCGAATCCCTCGCCAATGTAAGAATTCATTACATCGCTTCTCAATTTCAAGCTTCTTTTACTCAGATAATTCAATTCCTTTTAGTTCGTGATATCTGCTCGATGTTCTCAAAGAAGTAAGTTTCTGTCTGATAATACTTTTGGACCTCTGAAATTGTGATAATCATCTTCAAACCCATCTCCATTAAACCGTACTTACTTCTTTTTCCCTTTTTAATTTGGAATGAAAAATCTACATTTTTAGTTACTTGGACTTAATTGTTTTAACAGGGTTGACAAAATCTAGCTTACAACCCCACTGATCCCGGTACCTGAAACTTGATGTACCATCACAAGTTGCAATCCTCAATAATTTTTCACTGCTAACATTAGTTTACTATTTTTTAGGCAATTACATGGCTGCTACCAGAGCGGTTCTCTAATTCAGAGATCGGGCCTGAAGCAGGTTTTGTTTATTGTTTGGTAAATTTGCTCTTTTTGATTTTTGGGAAAGTTTCATCTGTACCCCTAAACAATTTTGATATATCAGTTGCACGCAATGCTGCAAAATGGAAACCTGTATCTGTATGTCATAGAAAATGTCTGACCTAATCTCGTTTACCTTGGAAGTTGGTTCATTTTGAACTAGATATCAACAAGAAAATATGTAGAATCTGTGTTTGGAAAACTTATTTTCTATCCCTGGTTATACGAAGAAATAATGCGTGTTCTAGAAGGATAGTTTAACTATTTTAAAAATCTGACTACATGTTTATAAAAGGGTTGTCTGGATGCATGCACTCAGAATTATTGTTTCCTTCGCTCAGACGTGCAGGGTTCTGAGATCATATCATTCACCTATTTTTACTGTTTTACACACTGGCTTTTCTGATCTGTTACAAACTTCCCTGTTTCAAATGATACTATCTGCTATCTTTTGAATAACAAAAGGGTTAAACTAAAAAACTGTAATTTGAGCAAAGAGGAGATTCTTGCAACTTTACCTATTTTCTAACTGGGCTTTATTCCGCAGTTTATGCATTCTTGGGCATGGTCAGTGCTGTGAACCAGCACATAGTTGACACGGCCCCGCAAGTGCCAGTTCATCGAGGCCAGGAGGGCTTCAATATATCACAGCTTCCTTGGTCTCTAATTTTGTCGATTTTAAAAGATGGCGAGGCAGTTGTGGAAGTGGCATCTCAGCATTTCTTTGGTCAAGATGGAAAATGGAGCTTTATTGCTGCCATGGAGGCCATCAAGTACTCTTTTCTTTGCTTTCATTGTTTTCATTACAGTTACATGTGAATACAGAATATTCCTCATCTAGCATTAGCTATGCAATTTGAAAGTTTGCAACAAAAAAAAGGTGAGTAATAGTGAATGTGCCTCACATAGACAAAAGTACCATATGCATGTCCCTCATGTGTGAAAGATTATTATCAAAGTCTTCCCACATTTGCTTCATTAGATGCTTATACAAAAGCACCTTTATTATTGTTTACGCCTTAGTTCTTTATAGCTAGGCGATCTTCTAGTTGTAGTACTAGATCCTTTTCTTTTCTAAGGTTTGGCAACATTTTGAATTTCTGCAAGGCTAGAATTGCAAAGCAAACATTTTCACTAGGATCATGTGCTTATATTGGGATATTAGGGCACTGGTACGGCTTGCGACATTTAAAGAGAGCGGGTTCAAGATGCTATTGCAAGGAGGGGAGGTGGTGAACGAGGGAAAGGGCCTATTTGCAAACGTAGAGGGGTCTTCTCAGCATTCTCAGGTACCGAGGGGCCTAGAAGGGAGAGCTGTCAATGCGCTGAACAAATTTGGTCAAAATGCAAAATATAACTTGGGTACATACAGACCTGCGCCTATTATGCCTGGTAAATTTTCTTGACTCCCTTGGAAAAAAAATATATGTGAAGCCCCCAAGTTTTGAGTGTCTAACATTTTTCAAGCACTAAAAATACTCTCCTGTGATATCACATCCATAGTTTTTTGAAGGAATTATCAGATCCCTGGGGGTGGGGGGTGTAAGCATTTTAAAAATTAACGGAAAGGAAAAAAGGGGTGGATATGAGGGGAAAAGATACATAGAGAAGGGCTATGTTGGTTGTAGGTTAATTCTCATGTCATAGTAACGATGTAGTCAAATGTTTTATTTTGAGAGAACCCAACTTGATATAATTCGAGAAATTTTAATACAAGGGAGGGTGCAAAATGCAAAAATCTTTATGAGACTAAATTTTCATTTTCCTTTTTTTTTTCTTTGTCTGACAGCACCGAAACCTACATTCTCAAGTATTTGGCATGAGAAAGGATTGCATGGTCGTCTATATTTATTAGGAGAAGTTATTCACGTATTGAGACCTGTCATATACGTATTATTTATACGAAAATTTGGTATAAAATCTTGGACCCCTTGGTTAGTGTCACTAGCTGTTGAACTAACTGGCATTACCCTTGTTTCCCATGCTACTAGTGGAGACAGCAAAAGAGGAGAGAGATCGTACCAGTTATCTGACTCTGAAAAGGATGAGGTGAGTGCATTGTATTTGTGAGATTTCGCACTTTAGATGCATAGACGACTATCCAATTTGTGACTCATACAATTTTTTTTGAGCCAATTGCACTTTTAGCCTGAATTTAAACTCAATTCAGGCTTCATTTTGTCGTCTGTTGTGGCAAATTAGCCTCAAATGCAGACTCCTCCATGCAATTGGCAACCAAACGAGCCAGGAGAAAACAAAATGGAACAGAAGGAAACAAAAATGGGCCAAATTATTACTAATCTAATTAGGTCCGATAGATCTTATCTGGACTTCAATGATACCAAAATTGAATCTAATCCTTTGGCACTCCCTGTTACCCAAGGACAGTGATTTTACTTAATTATTTTTCTATGTTTTACTTGTATTCCTGAATTGGTTTTTGAGAATTGATACAGAGTTTTTTTTATTTTCCTAACAGCTCAAAAGGAGAAAGAATATATTGGCTCTTTACATCTTAAGGGATCCCTTCTTTACCAGATACACCAGGTACACCTGTTTCCATGAGAATGTTTGCTTACAGATTTGCTATTGGAGAAACATTTAATTTAAATCATGTCTTGAGGTTGTCAATTGGAATGCGTGTTGAAAGATTCTGTTTGTATCTGGAATAATTTATCATATACTTCAATTAGATTCCTATTGAGTCACTATTTCAGTTTCATGGCTGTTGTTCACGTCTTGTTGACATATTTCTTTCTAGATTAATTTCTCATGATGTACATGTAAATTCCAAACACGCCCATATGCATGTTATGGGGTACCACTTCCCACCATGTATAGCTTGTTAGTTACAAATACTGAGGAGGACAAGCTATGCTTAAAAACAAAACTGATGTACCTTCTATGGGAACCTATTTAAATCATGTTTTTAAATAGATGTAATTCCCTGTTTTATGGGAGCATATTTAAATTATTTTTTTCTTTAATGTACCTTCTATTTCTCTCTCCAGGAGTCGTCTGGAGAAAGTTGACCAGGTCCTTAGCCCCGTGCCAATTGTTAGCTTCTTTACATGTATGTTGACATAATTTGTCTTATTTTGAAGAAAATATGTGAACAAAAAAAGGAATATATCACATCTTATCCTAGAAATCCTTCTAGTCACCTCAGTTGTCAACACCAAAATTCTAGTGTGATATACCATTTATTGGAAAAGAAGTAGCACCAGCTCGACTAGTTGTTACTTTGCACTGTTATATATGCCGCCGGCATGTCCGGTACCAGATTAAAACAATGTGATTCCTTTTTTCTTTTTCTTTTTGCATCATTTTGTCTACCGTTGTACCACTAGCTGTCACTGAATCTGTAGCTATTGATACCAACTAAACCAGCATGGATTTCAGATTCAGTATGTTATCCTAGAACACTGTTTTGTTACTTTCTGTGACAGTGTATAATTTCTTTTTTATTTTCTGGTGCAGCTAAACTTGTAGAGCTATTAATTGGGATTCAGACACGCTACACGTACACAGCAGGCTCATAAGAATACAAGAAAAAAAGAGTTAAAGTTTGTCATTATATACTGGTATATTTCATTTGACAGCCTGCATTTATATCTGATATTTCGAAATGCAAATTGCATTGTGAAAAACTCAAACACTTTTGTACTCGTTTAAGAAAGGGCGATCCATTGACAATGGAATTATTTGACAACTCGCAACAGTATATCTCAAATAAAGTATATATAAGCTTGAAAATTCAGAAGATAATATATGTGCTGTTGGTTATATACACAGCGGACTATAATGAATTTCATGCAATTTAACTATAGTTAGCAACATCAAGGATTGTTTTATACTTCTGAATAGTACAAACTCGTTTGATGAAAGATAAAACATGCTCTAGATCTCATCAGTTTTTGTGTGCTTGATCTACAATACAGATCATACCTAAATGTTGGGAGTTTGAATAAAAACTGTATTTTTTTTTTGTAGATTTTGAATATTGTAAAGTTACATGATTGTCAAATTATATAGCGTACTTGTACTGTATAACCTTATAAAACAATGATGTGATGTTTGATTTGCATCTTAGCAGGGGTGCTTTTTTTGGAGTTTTTGAATTGCAATTGGAAAACTTGCTCTTCAATGGACACGGTACTGTGGTTATTTGAGATTTTACTCCTGTTAGTCGGATAAGTTCTAAAGTTTCAGTTTCAAGCTGAGTTGAGATGAAATGCATGGGTTGCCTTGCATATTAAAACATGGCTGAGTAGAATTTTTACAATTTATTGAAAGGGGGCCCCATCTAGAAAATAAATTTATTTGACAAATTGTTGATATGTGTAACATTTACGGAAGTATTAGGCACAAAATCGGACACGGAGACACTTGCATTAAAATGAAATAAATGAAGTTAAACTGGAAGTTAATTTGCACTAACTTTTGTATTATCGACTGTAAAGATTTGTGTGCGCATGTAAGGACCACCTATTTGTGTTTTGTATTTTTTTGACATCAATTGTACCGGATTGCTAAACAAGAATACTAAATTCCCGGAATGCAAATGAAGTTCAATGGTGTTTCAAGAATCAGTTTTTGATTTAGAGTTTAACAATAATATTCTTTGTGAGAGGGAAGTCATAAATACAAAATCTCGATCAAAAGACTTGTAGATATTTAAAAATTAAAATTCTGTCTTTTATATTTAACTCAAAATATAGTTAGATATTATGTAAGAATCTCTATTTCAAAGGAGGTTCAACTAATCTGCAACATTTATTGACTCAGTATTTTGATAACTTTGCTTTAGATTTGATACATTTTACTAACACTTGTGTCGATTTTAATTATTTTCAAATGTGATTTGGTCTTCAACTAATTAATGTATTATTTGCTTGTTGTTGTAATTGACCAAAAATACATTACTTTTATGACTTGTTGTTCCTAAAAGGGTGAATATAGTGTATTTTAAATTTTAACCTTTAAGTAATTTAATATTCACCACAATTATGTATCTACTCCACGTTTGGTTGTGACCTAAAGGGTGGAATAAGGGGTTTAGGCCTCGTTATTCCACCAAAGGAGCATTAATTGAGCCGGCCTAAGATGGAATAAGCCGATCTTTAGGCCGGTCTAAATTAAACCATCTCACATGGCGGTTTAATTTTATTCCACGTCGTGGCCTAACTCTATTGATTATAATAATATATTATTAGTAATTAGTTATATTATTAATTATTATTATTAGTATATAATTATTTAATTAATATCTTATATTGTTAATATATCAAATAATTATTATAATAATATTATATAAATAGTTTTTTTATTAATAATTATTATTAATTTATAATTATATAATTAATATATTTTATTGTTAATATATTAAATAATTATAATAATAATATTATAATATATGAAATTATTATTAATATATTAATATTATATAATTAGTATCTTATTATCAATAACTATTATTAATATATCATTACATCATTAATATCTTATATTATAGTTATTATTAATATGTAATATATAACATATAATTAATATGTTATATGTTTAATATATTAAATAATTATCATAATAATAATATTATAATATAGTTCTTAATATATTAATATTATATAATTAATATCTTATTATCGTTATTATTAATATAATTATATAAATAATATTTTATATTATTAATATATTAAATAATTATTATACTATTATTACCTATTTAGTATCTTGTTACTAATAATTATTAAAAATATATAATTATATAATTAATATCTTATACTATTAATATATTAACTTATTATTATTATTATTATTATTTATTATAATTATTATGTTATTATTAATATATTAATATTATATTATGAGTCTTATTATTAATATATAATTATATAATTAATGTCTTATATTGTTAACATATTAAATAATTATTATAATAAAATTAATATATTAATATTATATAATTAGTTTCTTATTATTAATAGATAATTATATAATTAGTATCTTATATTTTTAATATATTAAATAATAATTATAATATGTTATAGTTATTATTAATACTTTAATATTATCTAATTATTAATAATTAACTAATTTAGGCTTCAAAAGCTTTAGTCCACCAATTCTAACCAAACAAGAAATAACTTAAGACATGATCTAACTTTAGACCTCAACCAAACATGAATAATTTAAATCGGCCTAAGTTGGAATAATCAATTTAGACTTCCTTAGCTTTAGTCCACAACCAAACATGGGGCTAATGTGTACATAAGTTGTTCTTAGTGAAAACAAAAAAACTTAAACTAAACAAGTGTATGTAAAGTAAATAGAAGAGTTAAGAGACACTTCACATGAGAAATGTTTACGAAGTTCGCACTAACGCCTACGTCTCCGGAGCTTCTTCTTGATGACACACTTTTCTTTACTCAGTGAGAAATGATTACAAGGTGAAACCGATGAGTCCTTACAAATCTTCGGGAAGTCACTCGGTCCGAGCACACAAAATAGGCTCTAAAGTTTAATTTCTCACGCTAATCGCTTTAATTCTTACAATATATCAAGTATGGTGCAGTATGCTTGAGATTGTTGTATATATATTGAAGTTTAATGCACAAGCAACAATGGAGTTTTCTAGATCTGAAAAGAAATCAGAATATTGCAAATTGAGACGGTTAGATTGTTATTCAAAACTTAGATATTGTTTCTATTTATAAAGAAAAAAAAAAAAAAGGTAACTGACATCAACTGTTACAACGGTTAATTAACCGTTGCAACAGTTAATCCCAGTTAATTGGTTTTGTCTGCACTGGTAATTGTCAAGCGTTACGGTTGTCATAATGTTTGTCTCTGTAAATTTTGAGGTCTGAAATAATTTATTCTGTTGTAACGTTTAATTAATCGTTATAACTAAATAAATCAGTTTATGTAGAATTCGGCATATGAATTATTCCGTTATGACAAATAGATTAAGTGGATTATTGCATAGTCTAACATGTTGACTTGACCTAAATGTACCTTGAAATAAGCAACACATGATAGCTTATTAAACAAAGAACAATTCATTTATATTTAAAAAATACATATTTGTGAAATTTGGAAGCCCATTGTGCTATAAACATATTTAAAACCTTTTCTTAACATTAACGTATTATAATCCCATTTTCCCCAATTTTGTTTACTAAGGTGAATTTTGATTATTTTTTGAAGTAATTTGATGAATGATTCTGTTAAATTTGTAGTGTGGTGTTTTTCTCTCTCTTATTTAGCATCTAATCAATAATAATGGGTTTGCTGTGATAGTTTCAATAAACCTAAATATATGAACCTAAGAAACACAGTCACCACTTGCAAGGCAACTTGGCAAGCGCTAAACCAAAAACAATAGTTACTAGCACAAAAAAATTCAAATTACACAAGTTACATAAATTTATTCATGCAAAGATTTTCCTATGCATCGGTGATCCCATGCACATTATTTGAGTTTGTTTAACAACATCCAACATCCAATTGCAGCAACAATTCCTGGTACACAATACAATATGCCCGCCTCCAATTCTGATACAAAGAATCTCATACTTTGGCGGTACTTTCTCACAGTTAACCAAACACCGAAAGATATGCAATTTATAAAGAGCCTACTTAGCAGTCGCAATTTACAAACCAAGCAAGATAAGCAATACTAAGTAATAACAATTTTAAATTAAAAAGGAGAAAGAAACATGCCTTGTATGTGGTCTAAACTTTTCATTCTATTTATTTAGCCCCTGGATTTAAACCAGTTGTATGAATATTTGTATCTGACAGAACACTAATACAAATGGACTGCTTTGTTTAAAGCAGTCTGCAGCTGGTCTAATTGCATAAAGTTAAAAACAAAAAAATTTCAAATATTACCCTGAAAATGTGGGGAATACTCGTAGCAGTAGCACCTCTCTTCCCCTCCCAATTATTTCTGAATATAATCAATGTAACCCTTCTAAACAATTATGGAGGGGGTGACATGGGAAATAAATTCTTTTCTTGTGTGTGACGGGCTTTATTCAAATCTTTGGAGGCCATATAAGTTACTCAAAGTTCCAAATAACTTCTTAGAGGCAACTGACAGGTACAGGATTTGAAACTGGTTGAGAGCTCAAGTAAGATAGAGATTGAAGCCATGACACAAGCACTGGTTTTCTCGTGACATCATCAGATTCTGCCACATGTGCATACATCTCTCCTAACAAGGCATCCTGGCCATCCTTTGGCAGCTGGGACACCAATCCCGCTAACTCCCGTAGCAGATAGGGTAAAACCTGTTTTGCAAAAGTTTATATTGGTATGGGATGTTAATTTAAGATTATACCGGAACAAGATGATTTGGTGGTTTTGTAACAGTTATTTAGCCTGATGTAACTTGTAAGCCCTGAATTTTGCCTCAATTATTTGCCGAAACCAGAACCAATCTACCCTTTTTAGGCAAAAGTAACTTTTTTTACTATTTGATACACCCTTTTTGTTTTGTATAATTACTCTATGATTGTTTTTGGCATTTGAGATACTGCCTTTTTGTTCAGTACCTTATTCTTAAGAGGTGGATTAAAATGCCCCAATCATGCCTCGCATCCTTATCTCCATTTTCAAAGTCAAACAGTCGATCTGAGCCGCTCAACATGATCTTCATATTAAAATAAGCTTGGAGATAAAATTTTATATTTTTTGGAACCTTTTTTTACTACTTGTTTAGATAGGTACAAAATCAGTGTTTTTGGATGGTCCAGAATCTTCTTAAATCAGTGATTTTGCAACTATCTAAACAATAGTAAAACAATTTAAGGAAATATCTAGAATTTGGTTTCCAAGCACATTTTAATATGGAGATCATGTTGAGCAGTTCGGATCGACTATTTGGACTTTGAAAATAGAGATAAGTATGCGAGGCACGAACACAATGGGACATTTTAACCCTACTCTATTCTTAGAAGGTTTTGGTTTTGTCTTGCTGAAGCCATTTAGCAGACCAACTACTATTACCTGAATATCGACTAGAGAGACAAGGAGTAGCAACAGATCCACAGCTTTCTTACATGGCTCCGAGCTTTCTTCCCAAGATTTCCACAAGTTTGGACTCCTCACTGTTGCCTCGTCAGAGAGGCTCTTGGCCATGGAGACGAGACTATGTACACAATGATAAGTACCCGGGCTTCCAGCTGGAAGGTTCCGGACTAGTGCTACTACACCAGAGGCTAGGCCTTCAAATGGAGTCACCCCCGGGTAAGCCTATACAAAGAAGCATATTTCATACCCATCAACTATTTAAGATTATATTTGAGTGAGTCTATGGTACTATGCATAACATGGATTGGTCCTTACTATGGATCAATAGCTTCATTTTCAAAGTCCAAACAGTCAATCTAAACCATTCAATATGATCTCCATATTAAAATGTAACTGCATACTAAATTTTTCATTTTTTAGAATCTTTTTACTATTTGTTTAGATATGTAAAAAATCACTACTTTTGAATGGTCTAGAATATTTGGATCAAGTGATTTTTCTACCAATCTAAAAAAATAGCAAAAAGATTCTAAAAAATGTAAAATTGATCTACAAGTACATTTCCATACGGATCAAATGACAGCAAATTTGGTCCAAACATTTCCCAGAAGGGGATTATATTGACAGCAAATTTTAAAAAGTCTCTGAATTTATATACTACAGTCTATTTTTAGTTGCTTAGCTTCTAATTATCCGTTTTTTGGTCACTAAACTTTGATGTTGATCCATATTTAGTCACCCGTAAAAATTTCTGTGATCTTTCGTCATTTATTTCTTCTTCGGAGTCACTCTCAATCCAACAGAAGAGAATAAATTTAGAATGAAGCAAGCAATAAACACCAACATACATAATACATGTGCACAACCCAAGTTTATATAAGCATAATTTCATACAACCATATCGTGTAGTACAAAAAAGCAATTAATGTGTGTGGTACCCATACATCTCTATAGTAAAACCATCTCAATGCAAATCACAATTTGTTTATAAAAATAAGTTCCATTGTATTCTGTAAAAGAAACAAATATGTAGAGAGCGATTAGTGAATCACATTTTTTTTGTTTCTTCAATCAGAACTTCACTCTCCTCTTCAAAATCAAATACTATGCTACTAGTTCATCAATGATGCGAAATTTTTCTATGCATTATAGGAGAATTCACATAACTGCCACCATTCCCATTTTCTTAAAATGCCAAACTAACCCACACAGCCAACATAAATCAAGGATAAGGGAGTACTAGTTTTAATATTTGCAAAAGATCGCGAGGGAAAGGTGCAATTGATATTTTCTGTCATTTCATATCTGGGATATGTCTGAATTTGATCAATAGAGGAAGGTACATATAAAAAATAATTTTTTTAGTATTTAAGAATATCGATGAAGCTATCCAGCAACTAAAGGTTATAGTAGAAACAAAAAAAAGGAAATAAAAACAAATTTAAATCAACCACTATGAAATCTGAAATCTGAGATCTATTAATCCAAAGAGAAGAAATAAGACAATCAATTTAAATGAAACTATTAATCACATACCTCTAAAGCTCTCTGTATATAGTAGAATGCCAACTGCTCTTTCAAACTAAGCCTTTCTTCATCATCGATTTGGTTAGAAGAAGATATGAAAGAAACCAGCACGGAATGTGATGCACGAGCTACCTTTTCATTTGGATGGTGCATGTATCTACAATATAGTTTTATGTTAAGGGGGACAAAAACAAATTGCAACACACAAGATTAACTCGTAGTTCTCCATTTTATTCCCTTAAATTCAAAAATCTCCCTTTCTATCGATACATTTTTTTTAGAGTAAAGGTTGGAGGTAAAGCCACCCGACTATTTAATATCGACAAGGGATCCCCCATCCGGGTCTCAACTTGCAACCTCCCACATGGAGGCTATCAATACATTCTTTTATTTCCTACAGCTTATCCCAAAAAACAAAAAATTATGTTTGTTTATATTGTCCATAATTGACCTAACATTCAGATCTCACATATGTAAATAACTTTCTAGAGACCAATGTCAAACTAAAGTACTTCTTTCCGATCAAAATCACGATGCATATAATTTTAAGGACTGAAATTATAATCATGTAATATTTCAGCAGGAGCAGCATTGCAATGTTTAAAAATCTAGACATGACCCTAAGAAGTTCACAATCAAAATATAAGAAGACACTTGAGAATCATAAGCATTCTATCTAGATTAAATGTACAAGGAAATTAGAAAATGAAATATTGACAAAGTTCCATAAGAAGGAAAAAAAAGGATACAAGAACATGGTGGAAGCAAGCTTTTTGGCAAACAGAGAAGCTGGTATGATGCTGACAAAAGTTGGTATGACTCGAAGGTAAAATAACACACGGGCTGTTTGAATATCATCTTTGGACCAATGATACAGATCTCCTCCTAGATCTTGCAAATCTTCATAGTTCAACATAGAAAAGGGAAAAAGATGTTAAGGATGGCAAACTAACTACATATTGTTGTAACCCGGCAGTTGTTCAATATTGCACAAGTACTTGTTTTAACATCTTTTTTGCATTTTTCTTGACTTCCAATTTGGTGTTTAATCATGGAACTGACTGACCGATTTGAATGTACGGGTAGGGGTGTCAATGGTACCCTTTTATCTGTTTACCCGACCCATATCCTATTCTATAAGACAGTTAAGGTTAAGTTTTGATCGTTAGCTTATTGGGTATGGGTACGGGTAAAACAAAAATTAACATAATGGTTAAGGGTACGGGTAAAGACTATTTCGTACCCGTTACCCGATACAATAATTATTAAAAATAAATTATATATATAGATGCATATTTATATGGGGGAGATGCATGATATGATATAGTTTTATTCATGGCCCATATATATCTATTAAATGACACCCTTTTATCCATTTACCCAACTTGTACTGCATTCGATAAGACGGGGATGGGTAAGGATAAAGTTTTTTTTTATAACTTAACGGGGAAGGGTATGGAAATGCTTCCACCCGACCATTTTGTGCCAGTTCACACCCCTAGGTACGGGTCCTAACCAGATATCACTACCACTACGGCGCAAATATCAGTGCTGTAACAAACCAATGCTCAGATTATTCAGAAAATTAATTCTCATATAGGATCAGATATAAAACTGCTATCAATACAATAGGCACTGTACTTATATCTGTTATGGTTACTACTGAATCAAAATAACATCTGACCTATTTTTTCAGTCAATTCATCATATGAAGGCATAGAACCGAGAAAGTCGAAAGAAAGAGCCACATCATTTTGAATAGTAAGCACAGCTCGGCGCACAGGGTCTGTATACTCTGGTAACCTGACCCGCCTTAAATACTCAACGCAAGAAAACGCCTCAAGCATTCTAACGGAAACTTCCGGCTTGGCGCCACCTCCTGGCCTAGGGTTTAGTCTAATCTTTGACACCTCATTTGCAATTACCACCACCATTAGAAAAGCTGCTTCTGCTATTCTCTCCAATTCATTCAACAATAAACTATTGCTCTTTCCTTTATGCACCAAAATTGCACTTCTCAGGCTTGAATATAGTTCACGTGAGTAGTCCCAAATTAGAGTTTCAACAAATTCTTTAGTTGGCTCATCAGAAACGGAGTACTGATTGCACAGAACTCCTGTTACTGCACCAGCTTCTTTGAATAATACCCCTTCCATGTGCTGCTTTAATTTGGTGAGAAAATCCTCATTTGAGTTTTGAAGTGAAGATTGGATCAATGATTTCAGAGGGAAAACCTCATCTGTCAAAGCCATGCAAAGGGATTTAACAATGTATGGACTAAACCCAATTTGACCGCATCGCACCAAACCTAAAGCAATACATTTGACAAGGAGATTCATATCACCATTTCCATAGCCTAAAACAGCATTTTGGGCAAAAACGCCAATTGCAATTTCAACAGAATCCTTGATTTTTGGTTCAAATTCAAACTTATATCTTGAAGAACCAATCTTCAATGCACGTAAAGTGCCACAACAAGCCATCACAAGAGCAAATTCCGAGTATCTCTTCTCGCTACACTTATCCAGATTAGTAATTTCTGAACTAAAAACTCTGATCTTTTCAACAGAGCCCGAGGCAATAAAACTGGAGACCAACCAATCGACCAGCTTGAAAACCATAATCCCATTTTCTACCGAGGCGCTTGCAGTATCACGCCAAAGTGTGAACAAAAAGGAGAGAATCCGGGAGAAATAAGGAGAACCAGGAGGAACCCGAGAGAGAGCATATCCGAGACCTGCTAAAGCTTCAGGCAGGAAGTTGGAAGTAGAGGCTATAACGGAGAGGTGGTTTTGGAAAAGGGAGGTAAGGTGGGGGTAAGCAGAAGAGGTGTGGAGAGAAATGGAACCGAGAAGGAGAGAAAGGTGAGAGGGGAAAGGAGGAGGGGAGGGGAGAGAGAGGAGGGAGGAGACGGAGGAGAGGAGAGAGGAGAGCGAAGGAGAAGGGATTGGAGGGGAGGAGAGGAGGTGTGAAGAGAGAGAAGAGAGGAGTGGAGGGGAAAGGGAGGAAAGAGGTGGAAGGGAGGAGAGAGGCGGAGGGGGAGGCAGGGGAGGTGAGGGGACACCTCTCAGGTAGTCTTCGAGAAGAAAAGGCATGGTGAATTCCTCTCTCAGTCCGCAGAGGAAGAAACGATGGTCCAACGAAGAACAGACAGAAATTCGAGACTTTTTACTGTGTGCCCTTCAACTCTCAAGTAGCGTGTGTTCCATTTCGGATCAGATTAACCCGCATTTTAACCGCAGGCGATTGTGATCCAAACAAAAATATTTTTTTTTTTTTTTTTTTTGAAGAGTTGGCAGCGGCTGCCAACTTACAAAAATATTTTGTTGTCCCAGAGGATATGGATTCATCATTATTGATGCGGTTACATACTTACATCTATTTTTCGAAACAAAATAATTAGTTCGTTTCTCTAAGATTATCACATGTTTCAATGAAAACTATAATTTTTTTCGGATTTATTTTTTGTAATTTATGAAAAAAAACCGAGTATGGGTTTCACAAATCACATATTCGAAAAGAATTCAGAGTAGGGCCGATGCCCATCGGACCTACTTTGGTTCGATAGGTACAATGACCATTCGATTGCATCAAGATTCGTGCGAACTAACTAAAATCCGTACCAGTCAGTTTCAATTTCCGTGTACACAAATCTTAATGCTAATCGTACGGTGTTGAGATGATTGAACCTAAAATTAGGTCCGATGCCCATCGGACGTACTCCTATCTCTCTAAATCCGTTCCGTTAAATCCCAGGACGGCATTAATAAAAGAAATGAATGGACACCTCCGTTTACTTGTATCAGTCTATCGCTCTCTGACCAATCCCTCTCTATCCCTCTCTCCAGTCCAGGGCTTCTTCCTGGCCGCGCCTTGCACGGTCGTCAGGTGAGATCATCCATTCGTCCCTCACCGGAGATCGCACCTCCTCCTCTTCTCTCTATCCCTCTTCATCTTTCGAGGCCAACTGTCCTCTCCTTCGATCTCCGCCCTCCGCCCTCCGCCCTCCGCCGTGGACCATTAAAGGTTTCCATTCGACTTCCTCTATTTCTTATCTATAATGTATCTGGAGTCCTGAGCAATGTTTTAAACACTAGATCTGTCAATTTTTCGTCTGTGTTTTTATTTCTTTGTATCAGATTCTCAAGTTTAAATTTTGGTTGTTTTTAGTCAATACCCTTTTTGTAAGTTCATTTTCTTGGGTTTTTTTTTCAATCATTAGTGGATTTATTTCTTTGACTCTAGGCATTTTACTAAAGAGTAAGATAAGCTTAAAAATTTAATCCGAACTTTATTGAATAATTTCTTGATCTGCTCTTCTCCTTCAAATTTTTTATCAAAATCTTGGAGACTTTAACGACCAGCTTAATTCTTAAAAGTTATGATAACTAAATGCTGCCAGTTGTATTATAAAATAAATAATTGAAGAGCATGGAATTTACTGGCTGTTTTATATCTGAAAGGTGTTTGGTTGTTGTCTGATGAAGCCTGGTTAGTTTTGATTTAGTTTACTAGTTACAGTAAATACTCAAAGCACAAAGTATATAACACATGAAACATTCTTTCATGCATCAGCTTATTAAACTCAAACTCATCACCTCCAACTTGAACTTTATGTGAAAAAGAATAAGGTATAAATTGTTAATTACTTGTATTCATCTGAAAGGAACCTAGCATATTTATCAATGAAGTTTCGCAATTTTCTTGACATTGTTGATAATCAATGTTCTTCATCACTTGTTGCTTGGATGGTTCAAATTTGGGCCTACATCAAATTGTCTGTACATGGGAGTACCCACTCATCTCTTCTCCATCAAAACAGATGTCACCTTTGTCAAAATAAAATAAAAAATAAAATGGTTGTACCTTCTCTCTTCTCATCTTTTGATCCTTTTCATTTCTCTCTCTTTGTTCCTTTCAGCTTTTACTTTTCTTTTTTCGATTGATAAGGGACAGATTCTCTTGTCACTTTTTTATATACTTTAATTTAATCGGGCATTTTGTATTTGTTGTAGTTAACCATATTATTGTTTCATCTTTTTCATTAGTGAATCGAACTATCAATTGGAATTATATATCACTAAGTGCTTGATGAAATGGCACAACCATCTAAGAAGGATGAACTGTCGGTGTATCTCTACATCCCTAATATTATAGGTATGCGATTAGACTGCATATTTTACCTTATATTGCATCTAGATCTTAGAGCCAAGTATACTCATACCTGTATTGATTGGAATGCTCCTGCATATTGTATCATTACTGGGCTTAAAAACTTTGCCTTTTCTTATTTATTTGCATCTGGTAGATTTTGTACATAGACGAGCAGTTATAAGATTTGAGGCTAAATTTGGTTTGAACTGCAAACTGCAAAAGGAAGTCTTAGTGAGCATTATGGCTCAACAGTGTTAATTCAGGCTCAGGGTTATTTCACAATTGAGGGTTAATTTAGGGATTAATTGGAGAAGAATATATAATTTGCAATTTGTGATATGTGCTTAATTAAAGGGCCAGGAACTTTGAGTGCAGGCTGATATTTCAACCTAGCATCAAATACTATGAACAACTTTTAATATATAATAATATCCTCTTGCTTTGTTCTTCCTTTTCTAATAATTATGTATTTTTGGTACACAGGATACATAAGAGTGATAATAAACTGTGGCGGATTTGCACTTTGCTATACAAATAAGCCTCTTTTTGCTTTCCTTTACTTCTTCAGGTTAGTTTAAATTCACTATACGATTATTTATTTAGTACAAAGTGTACTGAATGTTGTTTACTTGTAATTAGGAATCATTTTCTTTTTCTGTTTTTCTATCTCCTGCTACTGCAGGTAAAGTCTTTGTATGGTATTGCATTTCAATGGACAGTCAAAACTGGTACAGTAGTAATTTAGTCACTTTCTAGGTTAACGAGCTTATATTTCATTGATTCTTTTTTGTCCTTTTTTAGTTTTGTCTGTGATGGATTGGATGGCTACTTGGCAAGAAAATTCAATCAAGGTTAAATTTATTACTTCTCTCTAAGAACATGTATTTCTGTATTTAGTCAAGAATGCTGTTGGCGCATGTAAAGAGGCACAAAAACACATGGCTGTTGCTTTTGCAAATTGACGAAGTATATATAATTGGAACTGATTTAGAATCCTTATATTTCTTAGTGTCTACCTTTGGAGCTGTGCTTGATATGGTAACCGACAGGTATACCTTTTTTTTTCTTTAAAGAAAATATGAAAGAAAGCAATTGGGCTTTATTTATAAGATCAAGGACATAAATTAATTGTTTTGGCCTTTGTCGTATCTTGCTTTTTACTTGCCAGTGACATATTTAGCGCTTTTGACAATATTTTATTTTTCAAGTTTGATTTGTACAAGATCAAGGGGTTGAAAACTGTTGAAAATTGAAAAATAGTTCATTGTTCAACCTCTCGATCTTGTACAAATAAAACTTGGAAGCTAAAATTTTTGAATTCAACCACGTGGCCTGTCAATGGTTCCTTTTCGTCATTTGAAGCTATTTGATGGTTTTGTTGGAGAAGGATATAAATTAATTGTTTTGGCCTTTGTCATATCTTGCTTTTTACTTGCCAGTGACATATTTAGCGCTTTTGAACTATTTCTATGTTTAATTTTTTTTGTATATACAGGGTTAGCACTGCTTGTTTATTGGCACTCCTCTCCCAGTTTTATAGGTAAGCACTTGTCCCTTATTCCTTCAAAAACTAAATATTTGGCTGTTAGCAGATAAACCCATTTTGTTTGAATATTCCTTTATAGCCCAGGATTGATTTTTTTGGCATTGCTTGGATTGGATATCGCAAGCCATTGGCTTCAAATGTATAGGTATATATACATCTTTCTTATTTCTTGTCTGTTTCCCGAAAGGACCTTGACCTGTGTCATTAGAACCAGACATAAAATGAGAAATCTACAGATTTTTCGATTCCTATTCAGCTCCTCCTCAATTGTACTGAGTTAACTGGATGCTTCCAGGCAAATATGTGTTGTCCATTTTACTTTAGTGACCAACTCAGTGGAAATGTATCGACACGATATGCCAATACCCCAGTGACCAAAATAGTGCTAAAGGTTGAGCTTGTAATCTTTTGGTGCATTATTCCCCTTGATTATTCTGACAATTGATGTTAGATACAATTTTGATTTGTTGTATTATATTATCATTTTTTTCCTTTTTATTTGTATTTTAGTTCTTTTTTGTCGGGTAAAACAAGCCATAAGGATGTTAGAGATAAGAGCAACTGGTTACTAAAAGCTTATTATGGTTATAGACCCTTCATGGCCTTCTGTTGTGTTGCTTGTGAGGTATTATAATTGATCTCGTCTATTTTTTCTATTTTTTTATTACTACCTCTATATATTATTACAGTAACATTTGTTAAGTTTAAGTGGCCATTATTTAGATTTTGTTTCAATTTATATCAGAACATGATACCAAGACCACAAAATTAATTTTTTCTATTAATGTAGTTATTGTGTAGCTAAAAATTTGAATTAACTCTCACTATCTAATCAGGAGTCAGGACTTCTCTTTACTTGATTTTAACCCTCAAGCTTCATTTTTTACCTCAATTGTGCAATTGACTGACAAAATGGTTACGGATTAGCAAAAGTAGCATTTCTTTTCTTTTATGAAACAGTACAACTACAATATTGGCATCTAATAAATTGCATTGATATCTGGTTTGTTATGTTTGTGTTGTTGTTTGTTTAAATTGTAGGTGCTATATATCATTTTATTTCTGTATGCTGACAAAGAACACCCCAAAGTATCCGATGTAAGCTTTCCTAAGACATTCATTTCCTTTGCAATGTTCTCAAATGTGACCCTGACCTCACAATAGTACAAGTACTCCTAAAATCAGAATAACCTCAATTATTTCAATAATAATTAAGGAGAAACATCTCAAAGACTATATGTGTGTTTTGATTAAATTTAAAATTGAAAACTAGGGATAGAACCTTTTTTCCTTGGGCATTTTAGAAACATGTTCTAGAGATATTTGAGGTTGATGGGGGTGTAGTACCTGAACTCCCTTTATTAATTATAGATTAAAGCTTTGGAAGGCTAGACTAATATTTGTTTTGAGAAACAGGTATCGATGAATATAATTGCCGAGAGGTCCCTTGTTTCATTGGTATTTGTGTTAACTTTGTTTGGTTGGGCGATAAAGCAAGTCATCAATGTTATTCAGGTACTTTAATAATTAATAATAGTTATTGTTTTTCTTAATAACTTAAACAAGTTTTAGGTACTCATTATTTTTTTTTATTTTGTATGTTGTAGATGAAATCAGCAGCGGATTCGTGTGTGTTGTATGACACAAAGAGGACCAAATGAGGGGATCTCTGATTATGTGCCAAGTACCTTTTGTATACTTGAAATTTTGGAGGCCTAGTGGAAATGAAAAAATGTATTGCCCGTCTGTTAGTGTGTACAATAGTTTTAATTCTTTGGAGATCCTTTAGTTGTGGCATTTGTGTAAACAATAGGCCACAGTTGTCTCCACTTGACTGCAGTGTGTTACTCAATTTAGACCTCGTTTTGGTATATTTTTTTTTTTGTTTCAATTAGTTTTATTTATTATTCTTTTTTCTTTTCCAACCAAGCAGCAACTGATGTTAAGAAGAAAAAAAAAAATAGCCAACTAAAGATGAGCTACACCAAAATTTGGAATTTACTTTAAAAGAATGAGATATGTGCTTCGCCTTTTGTCTGCTACATCAAAATAAAAAGCAGAGATTGGTGCCGTGATTAATTTATTTAATTAGAAAAACAGAGAAAAATTTGTGGCCTTACGTGAGATGCTTGAATTTTTTTTACTTACTGTAGAAAAATTCCATTATCTGGTATCTGATGCTTTTCTTCTTTTCATAAAAAAATCAGAGCATTTCAAACTTTTTTCTTATATAATCAAATGAGTGCAAGGGATTCTGGAAGTGATTTCTTGTGCCTTTTCTCGGTATCTTGTATGTGGGAGCAGCTTGGGTCGGATGCCCTTCGGACTTAAATTGAGTTCGATGGTTTCCATAACCGTCCGATCTGCTTTAAGATCTGTGAGAATCACTTAATATCCGTGTGCATTTGCTTTAATATCCGTGCTATCGGATCTTAAAAGTAGATTGGACAGTTATAGAACCTATCGAACTCGGTTTGAAGTCCGATAGGCATCCGACCCAAGCTGCCCCCCTTGTATGTTGACACTTGACAACGGCAATGAAGAAATTTCTCTTCTGAAATATGGAAATGTTTAACAAGCCCAACAAAGGCAGCCCAGTAGAGGGGTGATGTTATGCGTATTGCGTGGTCTTTTAATATTGGTTTAGGAGCATATGTGCATTTAGCCTTTTTTAAGGGGGAGATTAATTCATTGCCTCAATGACAGGAACAAGCAGATTACTTAGCCTTTCCTCAGTATCTTTTTGCTCACACTGCCGATTATTTTCTTCCCTTTTTAATAATTTCATATAATTTTTCATCTTTTGTCACTATACTCTAATTTTAATTACGGATTAAAATTAAATATCTATATTATTCTTTAGTGCGTTGGTAATTTTATAGTTTTGAACTTTACATTCTTGATTCTTGTAATGAATCATTCATTATTCTACATTCCTATATACTTCACAAATTTGTATAAGTTTTTTTACAGTTGGAGCAAATTTGAGAGGACCCGAGTAAGATTGCAAATGAGTCTGATTCTAACTCTAGTTTGTTTGATTACAAGTCGAGCTGAGTCAAGTTCAAATTGAAAATCAATCGAGTTAATAAACTCGTAGTTGAACCGAGGTCGAACTTTACTTGAGCACAATTATTAAATTTTATTTATTTATTTTAATATCTCTTAAATAATTAAAGCATAGAAATAATTATTATTCTTTTTTAAAGTTATATTAATTTATTTATTATCAATATTGTATTGACTTTATAATAAGATTTGATATTTATATTTTGAAATTGACTATGATATGTGCTATCTGCAGTAGATAACCTGTATGTCGGAAGTGGATGCTTCCCACTGGATCTCGCCTTATCTCGGTTGATAAGATGAGATGGAGGTTAAGACTGTCTTGAACCGACTTATCTCGGAGCAATAAGTCAGGATGAGACGGTAAGAGGACTCGAGATATTCAGACTCTTCCTTGTGTGATATTTCTCTTAGTGTTGGCTATCAGAAATTCAATCTCTTTTTTTAGAAAATATGGGTCTTTTATATGAGGCTCTCTAATCGCTTTCCCGCGTTAACCGAGAGATTATGGAGACGGTTAGTGAAATCGTGGGAGCGGTTATCCCGAATAAGGCGGTGCAAGCCTCATGTCGGGTTAACCGCTCTATATTCGAGATCCAAGTTTATTATCTACAGGCCTTGGCTTCCATGTATTTTGGGTTTTTCTTATTGATTCCGAGCAAGTCTTAAAAGAGAGGTCCGAGTTTTAATTTTTATTTAACCCAAGTAAAATTTAGAATCTTAATAACGTGGCCAGTCAAACTAATGATATATAAATAGTTAAGAGTGAGTCTATGGTACTATGCATATCATGGGTTGATCCATAATACGATTCAATATTTCTATTTTCAAAATCTTAATGGTCGATCCGAACTGTTCAACATGATTTTCATATGAATATGTACTTGCAGACCGAATTTTATATTTTTTGGAATTTTTTTACTATTTTTTAAGATAGGTAGAAAATCACTTGATCTGAAAATTCTGGACCATCCAAAAACAGTGATTTTCTACCTACCTTAAAAAATAGTAAAAAAATTCCAAAAAATATAAAATTCGGTCTGCAAGTACATATTTATATGAAAATCATGTTGAACGGTTCGGATCGACCATTAAAATTTTGAAAAAGAAAATATTAAACCATATTACGGACTAAATCATGATATGCATAGTACCATAGACTCACTCAATAGTTAATGTTCTGTACCAATCTATTTTGAGTCAAGACTTGAGAAAATTAACAAAGATGATTTTATGTTCAATTTCTGCTTGACAATGTAAAAAATCTAATGAAGGCTATGAAGCGAATCGAAACGGTTAGAATCCGAAACAATCCGGTCCGAAGTAGAATTCTCTTGATACTTTTAGGGCCTGTTCAGCGGGCCATTGGGAATGGGCATGGGCGCGAAAATTGAACTAAAAATTATCACGTGGGAAAAACAAAATTCAGTTCAACTGAATTTTTCTTTTCCCGCGAGAACGATGGAGCAGCCAACAGGACCTTAATATTCTTGCAGATCTGATCGGACGGTTAGAATCCAAACTCAAATTTTGAGTTACTTTATCCGAATTCTTATCATAGTCTAGTTCCAAGGAAACAATTGCAATAAAATTTGTGGACGCAAGCTCACTCACTTGCTTCCCTTAAAAATCCCCTCTCTCTCTCTCTCTCGGTGCATCAACAATGGCGGGAACGATCAAGCTTAACAGCGGGTACGAGATGCCCACGGTAGGGCTCGGCGTGTGGCGCATGGAAGGAAAGTCGATCCGCGATCTCCTCTTATCCGCTATAAAAATCGGATATCGCCATTTCGATTGCGCTGGTACGCTTTCTCTCTCTCTCTCTAACGAAAGAGAGCAAAAAATCTCTCGTTCGATGCTAATCGTACACTTTCCATTTTGTAATTTAAACAGCTGATTATCAGAACGAAGCTGAGGTAGGAGAAGCTCTTGAAGAGGCATTCAAGTCCGGTCTTGTCAAAAGGGAAGATCTCTTCATCACTACTAAGGTTAGTTACTGGTATTGTTGTTCTTGTTGCTAACTTACACTATCTCGTTCTTTCTTCCCTGATAATATCCTAATTGCATTTTAGAGTAATATTTTTTAACCTTATAAATAATATGGATTTGGTTGTCAATACTTGCTGGTGCAGTGTCTGTCAGTGAAAATTCACACCTAACTACTATAAAATGCACCATAGGCATTTTCCTTGCTGCATAGATTACCGAAAATGTCCTGTCTCTCCTTGCCTTCTCTTCATGAAGGAGTGATGAAATGGGGAAGTCTTGGGCATTGTCGCATTAACAAGGAAAAAATCTGTTTCCCAAATGTAACTTCTACATAGTAATATTTCTAATTTTTTTCTTCTATGTTTAAGTTATGGAATTCTGACCATGGGCATGTGTTGGAGGCATGTAAAGACAGCTTGAAGAAGCTCCGTCTGGATTACCTTGACCTGTACCTGGTGCACTTTCCTATTGCAACTTGTCATACTGGTAACATGTTACCACTCTGTCGTCTAATTATATTTGCTTGTTTGGCCTTTGCATACAATATTTGTGGCATGAAGTATACATAGTACCAAGCTATCAACTTTGGGTGTTTGATAATTTTTTTTCCTAAATATTATTTTTGTAGTTCATTTATTGTGAGTTGTAGAGCTGAGAGAAATTGAGGTAATTTGTTTTTTAAAACAAAGCTTTAAGTACACAAATTTCAGTTATTTACTGCCGTTTGGGTATGATTTGGCTTACTGGAACAATTAAAGGTTTGAGTGGAACTCTTTGGTGTTTTTTTAGCCAAAGAAAAGCACACATACATTATTACAGAGAATATAAATTTATGTCGAACCTGGTTAATGAATTCCTACAGGAGTTGGTACGACGTCTAGTGTAATCGGAGAAGATGGAGTGTTGGACATTGACACTACCATTTCACTGGAGACGACTTGGCATGCCATGGAAGACCTTGTCTCCAAGGGGTTGGTACGAAGCATTGGAATCAGGTGCAACAAATTGAACTTAATTCCGCTCTATTTCAAATTTCTAGACCAAATTCACATCTATTGGTCAACACAAAAAAGATAGTTCGTATTTGTTTGACCCAATTGAGCCTCAATTAAACCCTGGGCTGCATAATTGAGTATCACTGGTGCAATTTATCATCTATTCCAACTCACGTGCAATAATAAGCCTGATTAGGCTTTGATTTCTCAATTAAATCTAAAATGACCTTAAATCTCCCTAACTTTTTCTATTTAAGACCAAATGAACTAGGAAAGAGCGAAGTGAAACAAAAAGAGGACAATTTTGGTCAAATTTGAACTCATGGATGCCTACTTGCAATTTTATCTAAAATAGCCTGAATTTTCCTCAGTTAATTGTGTTGGGTTTTCTAATAGGTTATAGTGCAACAATTCGATTCAGTTATTCAATTTGTTCACTATCCGAAACCAGAATTCAAGTATAAAACTAATTCCAAGATTTAATATAGAGTTTACCAGTAGACGCGCAGCAGAAATTTTCTAGTCGTAGGAGCAGTTAGCCTCTTTTCTTCTTTCTCTTGTCGGATACACGCACCAGCAACAGCAAATGCGCCTCCACTGGTATCCACACGAACAGGTTGACAAACTTCTGTAATTCGGTATGCTAGTACCGAATTAACAGCCCTGTCTTTTTCCTTCTTTTCTCTCTTATGTTTTCTGGTATTGGTGTAAAAGATTAGATACGATAATAGAACTGATGCACTATATTTATAAGTATATGCACCAGTTCAGGTGCACCAATTCAGATGCACCACTTCAGATGTACCACTTCAGATGCACCACTTCAGATGCACCTATTCAGAAAACGTTATCTGATCTCAGATCAGATGAGAATAAGATTCGGGCCTAGCCCATTAAGATCTGATCCATATTAAATATTAATATGATCCATAATATTCTGGCGTATAGTACATTTCTAACAGTCTCCCACTTGTACTAAAGCCAAATATTTTAAATTTGTTTTCAACCTTGTTCTTGTGTGTGACCCAATAGGTTCATATAATATTGGCAGTGAGTTGAAAATCCTTTTCGGCACACAAATCTTTTGAAAAGTAGTTTTTCTACTTATGGCAGGTACATAATAACAATTATTTAATTCTAAGATCATTCCGGAAGGTAGAGCTAATAATACAGTGCCTATGACCAAAGCAGCAACCTGTGCTCCATTGCCGACACGTAGCTGTACCTCTCCTTTATTCAACATTCTACTCTTTGCGAGCACCTGCATATTTGAACAAATATGAGCTCCTGAACCGGTATCTAATACCTATGAATCAGTTTGTTAAGTAGAAATGTTAATTTCTATAACAAATATATCTGAAGAGGAAGTCCCACTTCCCTTCTTTTGATCTTCTTTGAACTTCTTGCAATCTCCCTTTCAATGGCCAATCTCATTGCAATAGAAACACTGCGACTCAGCGGCACTAGCACTGGCTACAACCTTTCCTTTGTTCGAGTTCCCAACTTGAACTTTGCCTTTGCCTTTTGCTTTGCCCTTGCCTTTGGCCTTTTCTTTGCCTTTCTTTTTGAAGTTCGTTTCCTTCTTAACCAACAATACATCATTAGGTTTCCTCAAGTTTTGTTCAGTTGTCTTTAGCATCCCATGCAATTCTGTCATTGACTTCTCCAGTCCATTCATGTTAAAATTCAAAATGAATTGATGGTAACTTAGAGGCAAAGACTGGAGAATAATGTCAGAAGAGAACTCTTTACTGAGGGGATAGCCCAAACGGTTCAGATTCTCAATATACCCCGTCGTCTTGAGTACATGAGGACTAACCGGGCTTTCTTCTGCCAGTTTGCATTGATATAATGCCTTCGATGTCTCATATCTCTCAGTGCGAGCTTGAACTTGAGAAAGTTCACGAAGCTGCACAATTATGTCATAAGCACTCAATTTCTCAAGCTGCTTTTGAAGATAAGACTTCATTATCGTGAGCATGAGACAAGTGACATCAAGATCATTATTCACATGCTTATCATATTTCTGTTGTGCATCGGCAGTAACATTTCCTTCAGGATCAGTTTCTGGTTTTTCAGGAAGGGGTTTCTCTAGAACGTATTCATTTTTCTCCTGTTTGAGAATAATGCGTAAGTTTCCATACTAGTCTAAAAAGTTTGGACCAGTGAGTTTTGCACTTTCTTTTTCAATAGCAGATCGCAACGTAAAAGTGGATGTATTTGTCATTATCTACAACAAAATAAATATGCAGATTTTTAGACTTAAAGTTTATATTTTTAGAAAAACCTTTATTAAAAATTTACTATTCCCGCTATGTGTTTTAAAACCGATGTCCCATATAAAACCACATAGCGGACCAAGATCTATATTTCACCAAATCCAAGTGAGCTTTGGCATCACTGCTTGAATTTAGTTATTTAGGTAAGCATTTCTTGCTAATTACATCTAGTATAATTCTTGGTTTGTTCGAGGTAACATCCAATGTTCCGGCTCCTCAAACCTATGCCTCAAGGGCCAAAGACGTTTTGATAGCCTAGTTAAGTGAAACCAAATTTCTACATATAAGTGTCCAACACTCATATCCTACATCATTAAGATAACTAACGATACCTTGCTTTGGCAAGCCCATCAATTAGCGATCGAAACCTTGATAGGTTAGAGATTTTGGAAAGGCATAAAACTTAATTTTTCTTTTAAGGGACTTTATTGTTTATTTTTGAAAACATGCTATGTAATAAATAATTAAACAATAACATGAGCCAAATTCATAAGTGGAATAGTACGATCCATGACATGATAATCTCCATTGTAAGACTTCACCTGACAATAGCCACCATCCATCCTTCATGTAATCTTCTTTATTCTAACCAAAATAACTACTCTAATGGCAATAAAGAAAATACATACATATCCTAATTTAACGATTCGCAGACCGCATAAATGATACATAATAAGTGACATACAAGTCACCTTTTAATTATAAAATAAATTTAATTCACGGGGCACCTTAGGCCGCATTTACACACATCATGCATACATTCATTACAATATTTCACACAAGGCAATGGGATCATACTATTCACATATTCCGTAACTGCAAAACAAAGTTAATCATAGAATCCAATTCTAAATATGGGCTCATGTATAAAGTAATATATACGAGGGGGTTTACTTGCCCCGATAAGCAACTTCGGCTGCTTCATAGAATCCAATTCTAAATATGGGTACATATTACACAAAACAATCTAACTGATTCACAAAATTTTTGGGTACATATTACACAAAATTTCTCTTCAGATTCACAACATAATCATATACCAGAACCAGTCTAACTGATTATGTTTCCATAAAACAGAACTTTCAGATCAATTTCAATTAATCTAAAATTCGAATCAATCCAACTGATTATGTTCTGTCAGAACAATCTAATTGATATGATTATTTAATTATTCCTTAACCCTCATATAAACCGTCAAATTAATTCGTATAATTTCAACCAATCTAATTGATTAAATTGAAACGTTAATTTAATTAACAATCAGAAATCAAGAATTAATTCTACACAAGTGGCTCTGATACCACTCTTGGGTTTTCTAATAGGTTATAGTGCAACAATTCGATTCAATTCTTCAATTTGTTCACTATCCGAAACCAGAATCCAAGTATAAAACTAATTCCAAGATTTAATATAGAGTTTACCACTAGACACGCAGCGGAAATCTTCGTCTAGTCGTAGGAGCAATCAGCCTCTTTTCTTCTTTCTCCTGTCGGATACACGCACCAGCAACAGCAAATGCGCCTCCATCGGTATCCACACGAACAAGTTGACAAACTTCTGTAATTCGGTGTGCTAGTACCGAATTAACAGCCCCGTCTTTTTCCTTCTTTTCTCTCTTACGTTTTCTGGTATTGGTGTAAAAGATTGGATACGATAATAGAACTGATGCACTATATTTGTAAGTATGTGCACCAGTTCAGATGCACCACTTCAGATGTACCACTTCACATGCACCACTTCAGATGCACCTATTCAAAAAACGTTATCTGATCTGATCTGATCAGATCAGATGAGAATAAGATTCGGGTCTAGCCCATTAAGATCTGATCCATATTAAATATTAATATGGCCCATAATATTATGGCCTATAGTACATTTCTAATAAATTGATCAACCATGAATTTTGCAATTGAGAATCAGTTCAACTTGATTATGTACATTCACTCTCAGTTATACAACCAAATGCTAAACCAACCCATCTTTTACCTCAATGAAGCATCAATTATGCCATTTTTTTTGCCCAAAGTTCACTTCAATTGACTTAACTCAGCCAATTAGCATTAATGTTCCTCTGAGATTTTTTTTCTTGTTTCCTCACCTTTCAGCAACTATGACATATTTCTCACGAGAGACTGTCTTGCCTACTCCAAGATAAAACCTGCTGTGAACCAAATCGAAACACACCCCTACTTCCAGCGGGACTCACTTGTAAGATTTTGTCAGAAGCATGGGGTGTGTGTTACAGCTCATACACCTCTTGGCGGTGCTGCAGCAAATACTGAGTGGTTTGGCACTATCTCTTGCCTAGATGACCCCACTCTCAAGGTATAACACTAAGGTTTTTGGATCAGAGTTTGGTTGGTTAATTGATTTGGTACTGACAACTGACTTATAGGTTAATTGATTTTGAGTATTTTCTCTTGGTTGTAGAGTCTAATTAAGAGAATAAACATTAGTAGGATTTGCATGCAGGTTGAACATTAATTCAATTAACCATCAAACTGTGCAATTTGCAGCCTGAATTTTTCTAATTTTACTCCATAGTGTGCAACAAAGCACCAAACAAGCCAATGATGAAATTAAGGAATATCGGTGTTCTTCGGTATCAACTACAATAGGTTGAATGAAAGAAAAAACTAAAAACACATTCTGTCTTTCTTATAGGCCTTGGCTGAGAAGTATAACAGAACTGTAGCACAACTGGTACTCAGGTGGGGTCTACAAAGAAGCACGGTTGTTATACCGAAAAGCTCCAAAGAAGAGAGGTTACATGAGAATTTCCAGGTGTTTGACTTCACCATTTCAGATGATGACATCGAGAAGATCAAGGCCATTGATCGCAAGTACCGCACCAACCAACCTGCCAAATTTTGGGGAATTGATCTCTATGCTTGATTGTGTTTTTGTTCTTGTTAAATTCTCTTGCGGTACTAGTAAATTGCATGTCTGATATGTCTAGGTTCTTTTTTGCTAGTTCTCTATTTTCAATAAATAAATTGCCTTATTGCCCACATATCCATTGGGCAAATGAGGCAAGTTTACATTGCACATTTCCATTTTGTTGCGATTAGAATTAAAGGGCAACAGTTGTGTTTAGAATTGAAGAGCATACTTTGTGTTATTTTGAACATGGATTGTTGATTTTAATGGTTAGATTGATAGGCTGCTGGTTGTATTCGTATATGATGTATTAGTTATATTAGAATGCCTCAGAATACTAACAAATGTGAAACTTAGATATACAAAATATATCTTAAGCACTGTTTGTTGTTGATATGTTTGTTGAACGTAAATTTCCATCTATATGTCTGTTGATCAATCAACTGTCCTAATATTAAATAAGAGGGTTCAAATGCATCATTATTTTTGTACTCCAATATGCTCTACATTCTTTATTTTCGTTTTCAAAATCCGAATAGTTGATTTGAACTGCTCAACATTATATTCATAATAAAATATACACGGAGACCAAATTTTATATATTTTTAGAATTTTTTTTATTATTTTTTTAGATAGGTACAAAATCACTGTTTTAAGGAGATTCTAGATCATTCGATAAAGTGATACTGTACGTATGTAAAAAAATAGTAAAAAAATTCTAAAAAATATAAAATTTGTACTCCGAGCATATTTTATTTATGAAGATCATGTTGAGCGGCTTAGATCGACTGTTCGAATTTTGAAATCAGAAATAAAGAATATGAAACATATTGGAGCACAAAATGATAGTGAATTTGAATCACCCTCATTAAATAAAACGAACAATTCTCGTTCGCCCATAAGATTGTAAATGATATTCATAAAATTTGTCCATTATCTCTATATCTAACATATTTTGTCATGCTTGCAAGTTGCAACTGCGCTAAGTCCACGGTTCAAATAAAAGTTGTTTTGATTTGGTAATATTTTCAAGGTTTCCTTTATAAGCGATCAATACCTTTGAGATGACTTCTAATTTTTCATTTTTAACAAAAGGTTGTGTTTGTTTCTTTTGAATTAATTATGTACACACATGCCAGAGTTTGCTCCCAAACAAACATTATCTGGTAACTCAAGCGCAGTTTTAATAACTAAACAAAACTTATGTTAGCCCATGGGCCTTTTAATTTTTTTTTCAGGGAAGTTGAATAGAATATACCCAAATCTTACTCTCGTGAGGCATATATTTTTCTTTTATGGGCCACAGTTTTGGGTTGGGGATATGGTCTAAACAAAAATAACATCAAAGTGTGCATATAAATATACAGGCCAACCAACGTCCTACTAATTAATTAAAATAAGCCCAACAATTGTTCATAGCCCAATTCTTCTTTGTACCAAGTACCAACCATAGTGACAAGATTTGCGAATAATTCCTGAATTATTCGCGAATTATTCAGTTTTTGGTGATGTCGGACCGAATGCTGAATTATTCGGTTGACCGAACTTTGACTGAATAATTCCCGAATAATTCGCGAATTTTACGAATTATTCCCGAATTTTTCCCAGAATTTTATTTTTCGGTTATTTTTTGTTTTTGCTCCCTTACCAAATTAGAAAAGTCATGATATGCATAAAAAAAAATAGAAGTTTTGGTTTACTCGTTAAGACTCCAATCCACAATGAAGATTTGTACGGTATTAAATTTCAACTGAATATATTTTTTATTTCTCTTTCGAATATATTTAATTTTTTTTTTTTACAAAAGTCATGATAAAAAAGACAGAAATTAGAACTTCCAAACTTGTCATGAATTGTGTGATTCAAGACAAATGCATACTTTGATTTATGTCTTTGGATAATTTTAAATGTTTACCACATTAAGGATGTGTTTGAAAACGTCTTTACTAAAGAAAATGAAGAGGAGGGAATTAAGAAGATTGGAAGCGTCAACACTGCACTTGGCAAACATGGGTAACCCTTCGATTCGAGAGGAGTAAGTGGACAAATGGAAGGCCCCAGATGCTACTGACAACAAAACCAAGCAACTGCAGCGACGGTACCAACACAACAGTCACAATACTGGTACAAGGGGGTACTGGTACTGGTAAACCAGTCCCAGTCAGAAGCAATCTGGAGGGGGCGAAAATTTCTTCCTTCTTTTTTAGCAACTTTCCTTTTAATTTAAGTTTCGATATGTTTGTCTTTTTCAAAATTTTCCCTTAGCTGAAATGTTTTGAGCAAAATTTATTTCCCTTTCTGATGGTTACCAACTTTGTGTATCGAATCCTATTTAATTTAAGGGAAAATTTCTAGTGTACCCATCAAAATTTTCAAATTAGCCAATATCCCCATCAAAACTTTGAAATTTCTTATTTCCCCATTCTAAGTTGAAATACTTTCTTATTTCCCCATGCTGATTAAATTTGAAAATTTAAATTAACTTTATAATTTTATTTTATTTTAAAGTTTAAATGTCTATTTTACCCTCTTCTAAAAGCAACATCTTATTACTTCTTCTTCAACCCATCTTTTACAGAGCAAAATAGAGACTATCGCTCTCAGCACTCAGTTCAAAACTCTTAGCTCCAAGTTTTAAAGTTTGAACTTTTGCCCAAACTCTCTCATTCTTAGCTTGAAACGATTGTTCAAACTTTTAACTGTCATTCCTAATTTTCCACCTTCTAAAAGCAACATCTCATTTCTCCTTCATCACCTCATCTTTTTCATTTCTCCTTATTCCCCAGTCTCTTTCTCTCATCTCTTAACCGATCAATAGGTACTGATTGGTACCATACGACTAAACTATCACGTATGACATATGGGATTTGAGGATTGACATTACTTGCCCAAACCAAAATCAATTTGTTTCAAAAATATTCAATGATGTTATGATTGTAATTGTGGCTTTATATTACCACACCTTCTTGGTACAGTGCAACCGTAAATGGTAAATACAAGAAATTAACCATTAAATCAATCAATTTTGAAGTTTTAGTTCTTAATAGAATCCAAGCTTATCTCAAATGAGTCCAATTTAATCCAATAAAACACAGTCAACGCTGGAACTATTGCAACATTAATCATCGATTTAATTTTATGGTAATCCTTAACCCAAATTGACCACAGGTTACTCATTTCCCAATTTCAATTGGATTAATTCCTTTTTTTTTCGCTTGTTTGCCTTTAAGCCATCACTCTTCTCGCCTCGGAATGAGAGGCAAAATTCACAGGAGGTCAATGATACAAAGAGCCAGAGACGCACTAGGTTTAAAAATTAAAAATGATAGTTAAAAGTTTGAGCTATCGTTTCGAGCTGAGAGCAAGAGAGTTTGGGCGAAAGTTTAAACTTTAAAATTTGGAGTTGAGAGTTTTGAACTGAGTGCTGGGAGAATACTCTATTTTGCTCTGTAACAGATGGGGATGAAGAAGAAGAAAGAAGATGTTGCTTTTAGAAGTGCACAAAATAGATATTTAAACTTTAAACTAAAATAAAATTATAAATTTAACTTAAATTTTCAAATTTAATCAACATATAGAGAAATAAGAAAGTATTTCAACTTAGAATGGGAATTTTGATGGGTACACTAGAAATTTTCCCTTAATTTAATACAAATGTGGACTAGACCCATATTTTTTTTCAAAAAAGAGATCGGAAGCGTGACTGTAACTAGCTGTCGCTGATAAGAGTTACTTGCTCCAGAACGGAAAATTTGATAGAAAGAAGAGGGGAGCGGAGGAAAAAGAGATGAATGTGGACATGTGGTGTATAAATTCAGTATTTTTGATAAATTTGGAGTGGGATTTTTTTTAATTATTTACTCTGTTTGCACCCATACATAATTATATTAAGTTTTGAGGGTGGAAGCGAAAATTTTCCTTTTTGTTTAAGTAAGCAAACACGAAAAACCCTGACATTTATGCTGACCAATCCCAACTCATTGTATAACCAAAAAAAAACAAAAAAGAAGTCCGACATCCGTGTACGTCAAAATAATCATCTCAATTTGGTAATAAATACAAATCTCCATTACACAAACACTGTATCTTAAGTTCGCTCACGTACATCTCCATTATTTTGAAATTGGAGAGGATAGTGCTTGACCTTTACCAATGTAAACTTCTGCGTCTGGCCCACCGAATCTGGAATTCAGATCCAGTGAAGTAACTCAATCTTTGCAATCTTTGGATTTTAAATCGGAACCGTCCAATTCGAATCCGAGATAATCCATCCAGATTTGAGAACACATTCTGAGAACCAATTCAATTTCCAAGACGATTTGGAGCGACAGATTCAAATTGAACGGTCTCGATCCAAAAAGCAAATATTGGGTTACTTTAGGGGATTCTGACCCCCGAATCTGGCAATCAGCGAACGGGTGTGAAGCATGCACCGTGGAATTTTCAGATTAAAAAAAAATCAGACGGCGGAGATTGCCTCCTAGGATCCTTCGATATTCTCCTCTGGAGGCGCACTATATATATAACCGGAGGCTATTCCTCGAATAGAGAGAGGAACTGAGAATAGGCGGTACGTAATAGAGAGAGAGAGATCGCTTAACAAAAGAGAATTACAGGTTATTGGGAGTCATAGAGAGAGAAAGAAATCGCTCATTTGGTAAGCTGCTAGATTATGATAGATATTTGTTTATTTTCTTTTTGAGCAAAAAGGTTGTTTGATTTGGTAATATTTACAAGCTTTTGTTTTATAACTTAATTATAATATAGCGAGCAATTCTTTTGAGATGCTAAATTTCCGTTTTGAGCAATTCCCTTGAGATGCTAAATTTCCGTTTTGAGAGCTCCGTACTTGAAAATTTCA
Source organism: Carex cristatella (assembly GCA_024447775.1). Taxonomy (NCBI): domain Eukaryota; kingdom Viridiplantae; phylum Streptophyta; class Magnoliopsida; order Poales; family Cyperaceae; genus Carex; species Carex cristatella. The sequence goes on along the minus strand of JAJHPF010000034.1, from coordinate 4,170,136 downwards.
AATTTTGAGATAGATCTAGTTTTTTTTTTGACGTGCAATTAACTGGAAGTAGCCTACTTAATTTGCTACTGAAGTGAAACTGATAGTATTTTTGTCCCTTTTTTAAGGTTTCTATTTTTTTAGATTTTTGTTGATCAACATCTTTTTTACAGATCTTTACGTAAAAATTCATCTTACCATCTCGTACATTCTAAAATGACAACTTATATATGAGCTATAAATCTTGCATTCCAAATTATAAATCACCTAGCTAGCCTTGTCATTGAGTGGTGCAACAAGATGTATAGTCAGTAATTTCTAGATTCCCGGTGAATAAATTTAATTTTTTTTTCCTTTTTAAGTAAGGTAAAATTTGAAAATACATGGAAATCTAAAGAAATACTTGTCTAAATTAATAGAAAGGGAGTTCACAGGCACTGTGAACCCAAAATGGAATTGTAGACGGAGGCGGAACTAGAAAATTGAGATAGAGAAGCTGGATAAATTATAAATATGAACAAATTATAAGTGCTATGTAATTTTATTTTATGAAGAATAATAGTATAATTTTTTTGTAAAAATTAAAAAATTTAAAGAATAAAACTGAAAAATTATAATCTATGATTATCCTGATTTAAAAACTTTCTTGCTTTTATATATTATTAAGAATACCAAAATGTGGGTTTTTTTTATTTTTTTTCCTCAAATGAAATTTCAAATGTCTTAAATAGTTTTTCTTATCTCTTTATTTGTATAATTCAAATCACTTGCAATGTTAAAGTGATCAAGTCCTCTTGTTGATCCTCTTGAGTACCTCTATTCTTTTATGTTTTTGTTGTACATCGACAGGGTCGGTCTTGAAGATTTTAGAGTCCGGGACGGGAGAAAAATTTGAGCTCTTTATATATACAACTTTTTTATGAGCCTGACTAATACGCTTCCATAAGAAATTCAACACCATATGATAATAAATCATTTTTGTATTTTCAAAGTCCAAACAGTCGATCTGAACCGTTAAACATGATATCCATATTAATTAAAACGTACATGGAGATCAAACTTTATATATTTTTTTTATTTTATTACTATTTTTTAAGATATACAGATTAATTTATATATATGTATATATATACACACACAAACTAATTTTTTTTTACACCTTGGATCTCGGGGCGGTCGCCCTGCACGTCGAACCGACACCAGTTTTATCCCAGTTACCATTCAAAAGAGATAAAAAGTTAAGAAAAAATAATTAAAACACGAGTTAATAGATTTATGATGTTAATTTGTAGGTTTCAATAAATACTTCCAATAGTTAGATGTTTTATCTCTGAAGTCATCTGCTCTCTTGTTTGACAGATCTAAAATGGACTCGGTGAACAGGAACCCAATGCAACAACAAGTTTCCGTAGCTGTCTCGGAGGGTCATCGGTTGGAGCCCCCTCCCAATCGGCAGCCTCTAGTGATGATCCCTACCCCCAACCGCATCTCCACAGGTAGCGAAGAGGCGCAACCGAAAACAATTAGCCAGTCCATGGTTACTAGTGGCACTAGCTCACTGTATCACCATGGTACCGTGGCGTCAAATCCTTCCCCAGCTGCAAGCAACTCACCAACACTTTCTCGGCCTCGCACGGATCAGAATTTCTCCTTGACACGCTTCAACCCGTATGCAAACCAGCTGGGGCTGACCTTGACCAGTTATGGACCCCAGATTGATCCAAAGGTCTCGAGGCCTCACACCAACTGGCACTGGCACGATACCTTTCCCAATGGAAAACATCAGCCAGTGCCACTTGCCTCAATGAGCAGTGGTGAGTAAACCTCATTAGCTTTTTTTAAGTTTTTGTTTCTTAATATAAATATCGACTCTGTTTAGTCTTGATTGGTGCTAATTATGTTGTTGAATTAAATTGTTGCAAGACAGAGTTTTAGTCTTTAAGGCAGTTCAGTCTATATATGCTAAATTAAGAAACCAAAGACCAAAAGCCTTAAATCCTTAGCTGTTTTTACTTTTTACTTTTATTTTTCTTCCTTTATTTTATATCAAAAAGGATAAGATAGAAAAATGAAAATGCCACTCTTCTAACAGGTACTAGATTTCCAGTTAATACCATTTCACCTCTTCTAACAGGTACAGGAGTTGGTTCCAGTAGCACCCCAGCTGTCCACGGAGCTTCTACCTTCCCCCCTACACGGAGCTTCTACCAACCCGCCTATACACAACAACAACAGCTGCCGGAGCCATGGTCCTTTCAACAGCAGAGGATCCCAAGTATCTACGAGGATCAGCTACGCAAATACCTCTGCCACTGGAATAGACGGCCCAAGGTACGTATCTGTTCGTTAATTCTTCTCTCTTCTCATCTTTTCAGTCTACTTCTTTCTTTTTTTTCCCTTTTCTTGGCTTATACATGGTGCTTAATTTGCTTTTGAGGCTAAACTGATGTTTAGTTATAGATAGCAGTTGTAGAAGGATAACTATGTTATACTACTTGAGGCTCAATTGAATGGATTCATAATTTGTATACTTCTCTGTTATCTGATGCCTGACAATTTGGGCCTGATGGTGCAGGATAACAACATTACATTCTGGAGGGAGTTCGTAAATGAGTATTACGCGCCTGACGGCAAAAGAAAGTGCTGCTTGTCAGCATGGACAGACTATATTACTACCAAATATCGGAAATGGAAGGTTTCAAATTTTATACTCATTTATTATAAATATTCAGATATTAAATTCTTGTGTCGAAGTTATCGGCTTATTGCACCTTTTATGAATATTAGAAATTAAAAAATTATTGAAATCTGCACCATGCCTAGTGTGTAATATATATATTTACAGCAACCATTTTAATGAACTGGTTTTACAAATGCCATATGATAGGTACAACCAAGTTTTAGATAAATAAATTAAGTTGCTAAATCTAATAGTAGTCAGTATAGTAGGATATATAGAGCGATATAGTGAGCATTACAGCCATAAATTGCGGCTGCTGTATGCATGTTAGTTCCCGTCAATATATCAGGCAAGCCAAACTCATGGTATGCATGTAAGAACAGGGAGAGAGAGAGAGAGAGTGAGAGTGAGAGAGAATGCACCAAAAGTGTTTATCTGTTCTGTTTTCTCCACATCAAGTATATATATATGGTTAAGAATGCTAGCATATATATATATTCTGGATTCAGAGAGTTTCTGACACTATATATAGATTGCTTAAAGTAATTATCTTAGTTTTTGAGTTAATAATATGAAGTTTACTTAATTTACTTAGTTTTTGAGTTAGAATAATTATATATGGGAAGCTTATTCTACATGGAGTTTAATTGCCTTACTAATTAATTAATAATAATAATAATGTTTGCATGTCTTTCTTGTAGGATAAGTCGCCTTGTGACCATTGTAGAACCTACTCGCAATATGGCTACGGTTAGCAGTCAAAATAACAAAAAGAATAATTAAATTCGTTTTTATGATTTAATTGTTTCTACAACTTATTTTGCATATTGTTATATTATATATATATATATATATATATATATATATATATATATCGATCGGGTCAGATATTTCATTCGAGGAATTGCCAATATATTTTCAATATAAATTCAACACCCTGAAATCCGAGACACTCAAGCTCGGATCAGCATTCAAGGAATTTCGGTTAGAAAACAAGAATACTGTCCTTTACTTTGAAAAAGTGAGCGAAGAAGCCATGGACGACAGCTTTTTTACTGTTCAGGAAGGCCCTTTGGCGGTTACCTTCACCTTCGATAAGAAGGTACATATTTCTTCACTTTTTCTTTCTTTCTTTTCTTTCTTCCTTTTTTGTTGCTTCTTCTTGATAAAATTTTGGTTAATTAATGTTTCAGATATTATCATGGCAGTTTTGTGTGCGCAATTGTGAAAAGCAGCTGGCTGCCCCTTCAGATTTATTACAATCTCGGGTACGTATGTACGTATATATAACAGTATATTTATGCAATTAAGTTGGGTCATTTTAACTACAAAATGGTTGTCGGAACGGTACATAAAATTACATAAAGAAAATTAGACGTGCATGGTTAAACCTTTACTAGCTTGTTGGTACTCTCAATGGTACTGCTGCTTTAAAGTAATAATAGCTTTTGGAGTTGTGCTCACCAACTTCTTTTGGTGAGCACATCACACTCTAGTTTTGCTCTTGACTTGAGCAAAATTAGAGAGTGATGTGCTCACCAAGAGGGGTTGGTGAGCACATCTCCAAAAGACTATCGAATTGACTTCAAATTACGAATCCAAACCATTGAAATTCATGTACTTCATAAGTGATGCATGTATATGCAAAAATTTTAAAGTTTCAAATTCAATTAGCACATGGTCAAGCGGTCAAAACAATAAACATTTTATAAGTTATTTTTTAAATTGTTTTATGTATTTATTTTTTTATCATTTTTTTGACTGCTTGACCATCTACTAAATGAATTCGAAACTTTAAAATTTTTGCATGTACATGCATCACTCAAGAAGTACAAGGATTTTAACGGTTTGAATTCGTAGTTTAAAGTCAATACGATAGCCTTTTGGAGTTGTGCTCATCACCAACTTCTTTTGGTGAGCACATCACACCCTAGTTTTGCTCTATTGACTTCTATAGAATTGCAAACAATTATAGCTATATATATTTTTTGATTCAATTTGAAGGTTAATGAGATGTTGAGAAATGCTGGAGATTCTTCTGGTGCAAGTGGATCTAAGTCCGATCAGCAATGGACCAAAGAAAATTGCAGCATGTATGCTTAATTATATAAACTAAAGCTGTCATTTTTTTTTCTTTTTCTTTTTGAAGTAAAAACTGAATGAAAAAAATCATGTCGTGCTACCTTGTATACAATAATTTAAGTTAACACAAGGAATAAACCTACTCAATTTCCTTGATATGTTGTATATATAGATTAAGGCTTGGGTGTTATGGATAGCATAAGACTATCCGTGCTACGGTCTTAAAAACCTATCAAATAAACTTCAAACTTTGATCGAAGTATGTAGCTCAATAAATTAGTTATATAATTAACTTATATAATACCAACTTTTATCATTTTGGAAATTTTTTTACTGTTTTTTACGATTTATGAAAGATGACAAAAAATGACTTAAAAATAAAAGAAAATTGCCAATAATAGATTATTTTGTGCAATATTTCATAAATCATAAAAATAGTAAAAATTGGTATTCTACAATTTTAATATATAACTAATTTATTGAGCTATTTAAATTGAAGTTTGAAGTTTATTATACGATAGGTTTTTGAGGCCGTAGCACGGATAACCTTATGCTATCCATAGCACTTAAGCGTTACTCATATATATTTATTCCAAATATAGATTGTAAGGATCAACTTAAGTTTTGTTTTTGTCAAATTTTTAATCCATTCATCAATGTATGCATTTGTTTTATCTTATGATATATATACTCCTTGTAGGATTAATATTAAAACGGGATGTGAGCTGGCTAAGAAGTTGAAAGAAAATAAGTTTTATGATCTAGGTCGAAGTACACAGGTTGTACAGACAAACATGGTATCAACATTACAGATTTTATTAATATCTGGAATTTACTTATTTAATCTTTACTCTATATATATGGTACCAGGCTACATGCAGCTATATATGTTATGTACTGTCGTTACCGATGAACTTTTTTTTTTTTGAGTAAAGTTGGAGGTCAAGCCACTCTGTTATTATAATAAGGAATTTTCTCGATCTCATTCCATAACCCCTTTTTTTTTATAGTATTAATTTTGTAAAATTTATGGTTTGTCATTATTAACCAGTTGTCTTTTGAAACTTTGTAAATAGATTAATAACCTACCGAAGACCATGAAGAACTCAACGGACATCAACTTTAGGAACCAGTATGGCACAGGTGCAAATATACTTCACTTTTTTTTATTTTTTTTATTTCACTGTTTAATGATATCGGAGAATTCGAGTTAGATGAGAATTTTAGCTGTTTGACCAAATTGCATGTCGTTCAATTATGTTGAGCCCGGTAAAAGCTAGTTGATCAGCCAATCTATTTGATTATTAATTTGACTAATTAATTGTACAGAACATATATATACACTCATGATCCTATATATAGTTCACTATTTGATTGATGTTCTGACCTCTTTTTATTTGTGTAATATATTTCAGACTCCTTACAAAATTGTACTGCTCAGCAAACCTCGGGCCACCAAATCCAAAGCCAATCGCTCTCAAGCATAATATCTCAAACCCTTGGAGCAAACAAAAGACAGGTGAATTTGTGGGTGCCGCAGCTTTTACACCCACCTAGTGTATTGGATACCAGTGCATATGCATCCAGCTGTAGGCTTGGGACAGGTACTGAATCTTCCTCGATAAATTCTACTGGCACGACAAATCCTCTGTGCATGGCCTCTACTGTCAATGCTACATCAATGCCAGGCCCATCAGACCCAACAGTAAACCTGCTTAAACGGACTGGCACAACTGAAAATGGGTTGTTTACAGATCATGCCCTCCTGAGGCAGCGCGTGACCCGGCAACGGTTGGGAGCTGATACATTGATCTTTAGAGATGGAGTAACAACTGGAAGTGGAGATTGGAACCTTACTCCAAGTTTGGTTGTCGATCAGAACATGGGTTCTAGTGCTAACCTATTAGACGGGTTCGGATCAGTAAACCTAGAAGACGGGCAGGTGGATTACATTTTAGAAGGTACTGATTTGGATAACTATCTTACTGACATTGCCATCTTGGAGGATCTGCTAAAGCAATAGTAGTGATGTGCTCTTATTTATTGTCAATGATGTAATTAATATTAATGATGGATAATTGTGATGTGAACACAGCAATATTTTATATTATTATCTTTGTTAATACAATTTTTTTTGTATTTTTTATGCAAAAATGATTTAAGATAGTTTGTTTAGTTAAGTGAGCTAATCTCATAATGATGTTTTACTAAGGGATAATTTCCAGAGTGCCCATACAAAATTTTAAAATAGTCAATTTCCCCATTAGATATATCATAATATCCATTATATCCCCTACAAAAATTTAACATTATTTCTTTTATCTCTTTTTATTTATTTATTTATTCATTTATTTAGTCATTTAAACATTGAATTGAAAATTATCGAAAAATGTTAAAAAATAATGATGAATACAAAACTATATATATTTTTTATAATGTGGATCCTCTAATATCCCAGTCAAGTAAAATTGAATTAAAAAATAATATTCTATCTATCACAGTCACAGCACAATGTATTTTTATGTCTTTATTTGTTGAGTAAGTACTTGATTTACATTCTGTTGATTTCTAGAATTTTAGCGTAGAGGAAGAAAGAGCAAGACATTCTAGAAAAGAGGGTTCAGAGTTATTTTCTCTCTCTGACACCTCATCTATATCTATTACTTTCTTTCAAAGTTACAAAACAGTCCATATATTATGTAAAATTACAAACACACCCCTAAAGCTCCTATTAAATACAAAAGGCACCATAACAACTCTATTTTCCAACACATTCAAAATATCCACACTATAGTAGCTAATTTAAATATCATCACAAGTATACAAATTAAACAAGAACTAGCTTTTGGTGTAGTGGCATAGACACATGTCATCTGAAATAAAATTACACATTTGGGATTGACATCTGTTCATAGTGAAATTTAAGAAGACTCGTCATGACAGTTCAATTCAATTATTCAGATGAGTTGAACAATTAATTTATATAAATTAAATCGTAATTAATATAATGATAACATTTACATATTAACTGCAGATGACAAAATAAAAATAAAAAAATAATACAAGTTAGAGTATTTGAGGTGTGCAATTAAAATGTACTATTTCCTATACTAATTAATGGAGATAATTGTTAGTATGCCCATAAAAACATTCTAAATTTCATATTATTTTTTCCATTAATTAAGACATTCAACTTTTTTATTTCCTCATTCTAAATTGAGATCCTTTCTTGGTTTTCCTTTATTGATTAAATCTGAAATTTTAAGTTGAATTTACAATTTAATTTAATTTTGAATTGAACTGTCTATTTTGTCCCTCTTAAATCTTAATTCATCTCCAACAGACAAATCCTATCCAACGAAATTTGAATGTTTGATGAAAAAAAAATAAGAAATTTGAATGTTTTGATAGAAAAATTAAAAATTAAAAATTTAGAATGTTTTTATTGACACCAACAGTTATCCCTCATTATTATGGCCAGGGGCTTTACTATTTCCATTGGGTGGTGATTTAACACCAGGTTTTATATTATTAACACAACATCTTTAAATATTTGAGTTGAATGGACAATTTTGTCCCCTCATAAATGTCACGCAACCATTTTTTTTTCTAATGTAATTATATGCTATGATAATTTATTACTTGATTGCTTGTTATCTTCTTTTTTTTCTAAACCTTTCAAAAGAGAGAAAACAAAATCTAAACTACCATGAAGGTTAAACTAACTGTTGGGATTACAAACAAAATAAAATTGTTTCATTTTATAAACCAATCTATTATCTTGCTCTTTATTTTTTTTAAATAAGTTCAAAAATAATATGGTAATATGTATTTTATTGATCCAAAACATCACAATTATATTGCTTGAATTTTTTTTTAATTATTCTTCTAGTTATGTACTTTTAAATCTATACGTGTATTTAAATAAAATTGAAAGAAACATTATATTTTCTATTTTGCAATAATTTGAATTAAATAGATGAAGAAGATAATATGATCGATTGGACGCGATTGAAGTCCAGTAATTCATGAAGAATCGGCCGTGATTTTTATTCATGCCCACCATTCAATATAATTCGCCAATTATTTTCACCAAAACTAGATTCTATCAAAACTACCCAAACCAGCTATTAAATAGCCGGTCCCTATTTTTTTTTTTTTTAAAGTTATATTTTTTTTTATTAAAGTTTTAGAAATTTTTTGATATGTTTCTTTGAAATTAGATAGAAAAATATATAAATTAGTTTATTAGAAGGACTGAAACAAATAACCCGGATTAATATTTTTTAGATCGGGTTTTTCGCGGCTGTAAGAAAAATTAAAATATTTCATTGTGTGTTATTGGAAAAAAAAAATTCTTTCAACCTGAATTATTAATACCGGTTCAAAAGTCACTTCTAGATAAATACATAAAATATTATGGTATTTCTATTTTTGAAAAAATAAAAATTTAAGAAAAATGTTGCGCAACTTTGTAATCATTACTCAAATAGTGTTGAATCTGAGTCGTTCGTTGTTTTACTCTGATATAATTCTCGCATAAAAAAGTGTGCATTGTGCATCAAAAACCGTGCATAATATATAAAGTAATTTAAGAAAAATGTTGCGCAACTTTGTAATCATTACTCAAACAGTGTTGAATCTGAGTCGTTCGTTGTTTTAATCTTATATAATTCTCGCATCAAAAACTGTGCATCGTGCATAATATATAAAATAATTTAAGAAAAATGCTGCGCAACTTTGTAATAATTATTCAAATAGTGTTGAATCTGAGTCGCTCGTTGTTTTAATCTGATATAATTCTCGCATCAAAAAGTGTGCATTATGCATCAAAAATCGTGCATAATATATAAAATAATTTAAAAAGTTGCCACAACTTTGTAATCATTACTTAAACAGTGTTGAATCTGAGTTGTTCGTTGTTTTAATCTTGATATAATTCTCGCATCAAAAAGTGTGCATTGTGCATCAAAAATCGTGCATAATATATAAAATTATGACACGGTTTCGGAAATTTGTTTTATTTTTTTGAAAATAGAAGAATTCAAATATTTTCTATATTTACTTAGAGGTGACTTTTGAACCGGGATCAATAACTAAGATTCAAACCATTTTTATTTTTTTCCAATAACAGACAAAGAAATATTTTAATTTTTCTTATAGCCGCGAAAAATCCGATCTGAAAAATATTGATCCGGGTTATTTGTTTCGGCCCTTTTAATAAACTAAATTATATATTTTTCTATCTAATTTCAAAGAAACATATCAAAATTTCTAAAACTTTAATAAAAAAATAAATAAACTATAACTTTAAAAAAAAAAATAGGGACCAGCGATTTAATAGCAGGTTTGAGTAGTTTTAATAGAATCTAGTTTTGGTGGACATAGTTGGCGAATTATATTGAATGGTGGGCATGAATAAAAATCACGGAAGAATCGGAACAATTGCTTTTGGAAAGAAAAAAAAAAAACAAAATGGTCTAAACATGAAATAGTCCTATAATTTTTTTTACTTTTGTTATAAGACCCTGCCATATATGGTAATATATCTACGATTTTGATTTTCACAAAAAAAATATATATAAAAAGAATTCATGGTGGGCAGTAATATAAGAGAAAGATTTAGATCTAAAAGAAAATAATGAATAAAGAACAATTTGTCTAAATAATTTAAATATTTAAAGATATTGTGTCAATAACAGAGTTAGCGTTGTTAATATTATATCACCACCCATTTTCATTACGGGCCAGTTTGATTCATAAAACAGGGTATTTAGTCCGAATATTAATTGATAGAGCTAATTTTGCTTGTCACAGCGCAATGCCAGCCGATTTTTTTTTTGTTAATGCCATTAAAAAAATAAAATACAAATGCATAACATCGATTACGAAAAATATGCAAAAATAACAGGGACTGAAACGGGATGATTCATCCCCATCAACCAATCCAATAAGAATTTTTTTTACGCGGTTAATTGCCATATAGTATAGTTAGAGTGAGGTTATGGTTATGTATTGCGCGGATTGATGTGTGATTTTTTTTTTTATTTAGAAATTATAACTAAATTCCTAAACAAAGCAGCCAATTGGATGAAAAAGTTTGAAAAATGAACTCCACCGGATTTGGCATCCGGTGAAGTTTGAGAGAGCCGGCCTCCACTGGATTGGGCAACCGGTGGAGCCATTTTTTGCTCTGCCACAGCCCGCTACACAGAAAGCCACACCGAAATCTCCCTACACTGGTTTCCCAATCAGGTGGAGGCCCAAAATATCCCTACACCGGTTTCCCAATCCGGTGGAGATCTCAAAATTTGTCTGCACCGATTTTGCAATCCGGTGGAGCTATTATTCTTCACAAAACTCGCGTAACTCCTTCCCTCATTCCAGCAGCTTCTTCTTCTTCCCCTCAAAATATGTAAGTTTGACCTAAATTAACTACATACCATATCATTGAACTACATATTATTAAAAATTTCGATTTTAACCATACACAAATTTATACTATATTATACCAAATAACACTAAAATTACATTTATCTAATTTTACAAAAATTATACTACATAAATTACACAAATTTTACACAAATTACTAAAATTTTCGATTTTAACCATACACAAATTACATTTATCTAATTTTACACAAATTATACTACATAACACTAAAATACACAAATTTATACTACATTATACTAAACTACAAATTACACAAATTAAACTACATAACACAAATTACACAAATTTATACTAAATTATACAAATTTATACTAAATTACACAAATTAAACTAATTATACTACATAACACAAATTACACTAAATTATACAAATTAATACTACAATTACACTAAATTGAAGCCAATTGCTAATTCAACACTAAATTACACAAAAAAATACTAAATATACTAAACAAACTCAATTAAATGAGTTATTTAATTTAATTCGGCCAAAATTAAAAACTATAAAAAAAAATCGGATTTTTACCTTGTTAAAATCGTAGATCGAAAGAGTTTCCAATTATCTTGGACGATCTGAGAATTTTGAAACAATTAAATGAAAAAATGATGAAGTATTTGGAAAGAATAAAAAAAAATGGTGGAGTTTGGTTTTGAAGAAGGAAGAAAAATGGTGGAGAGAAGAAGAAAGGAAGAGAGGCAAAGACAGAGAGGTATCACGCGATAGGAATTTTGAAACAAGTCTCCAACGGTTTGGAAAACCGGTGAAGCATTTTTTTTATTTTCTGTGGCGCAGTGGGAAAATGGATCATGAGGTTGATTTTCTGTCTCCACCGGATGCCGAATCCGGTGTAGGAAGGCCCATAAAAGCTCCACCGGGTTCCGAAACCGGTGGAGGCTATTTTTAAAACTGCTCACCCGAGTTGGCTGCTTTGGTTAATAAACCGGTTATAATTACCATTTAAAAATAAAATCTTGATGTGTACTATGGATCAATATATATTTTTTTAATTCAAATGGTTAATCTAAACTGTTTAATACGGTCGACGCCATAGAAAATGTACTTGCAAATTAAATTTTAGAATTTTTTTACTATATTTTTAGATGGGTAAAAAATCACTTGGTCTGAAAATTCTGGACCATCCAAATACAATGATTTTTTATTCAACTAAAATATAGTAAAAAATACTAAAAATATAAAACTTAGTTTACAAGTACCGAATTTTTTCTTAATATCCAAAAAAAGTTTCAAATTTTAAAAATATGCATCCATTTTCAACTTATTTATAAATCTTTCCAAATCAAATAATTGTTTTCTAAATCCGGTATCTCTTTTCAGAAAAGAATTCTCCGGATTCAAATATTCTCTTTCCGAAGTATTATACTCATGTTTAAGAATTTTTTTTTGTTTTTTTAATTAAATAGAACATTTTATGATTTATTTATTTTTTGTATTGAAATATTACAAATATTTATATATTTCTTTGAAAATAGATGGAATATTATATACTTGAATTTATTAGAAAGACTACAACAAAATAATCCAGATCAATATTTTTCAGACTGAATTTTTTGCGACTGTAAGCAAAATTAAAATATTTTTTAGTATGTTATTGAAAAAAATAAAAATGTTTTAGATCTGAGTTATCGATCCCGGTTCAAAAATCACTTCTGTATAAATAAAAAAAATATCGTGGTCTTTCTATTTAAAAAAAAAAAAGAATTTGCTCTGACAATATGTCAAACGAAATTATTTTGTATCAATTTATTTTTCAAAATAGATTGTAATATCTTAGAATTTAAATGTACTAAAAGGATCACGATATTTTATGTATTTACTCATAACTCAAAAGTGATTTTTGAACCGGAATCAATCACTTAGATCCAAAATATTTTTATTTTTTTCCAATAACATACAAAGAAATATTTTAATTTTTCTTGCAGACGCAAAAAATCCAACTTGAAAAATGTTGATCCGGGTTATTTGTCTCAGTCTTTCTAATAAATTCAATTATATAATATTCGATCTATTTTGAAAAAAATATGTCAAGTACTGTCAAAATAGTATTATTGACATATAATATAATTATTTTTGCAGTAATAAAAAATTCGAGCCACAATGAATGATAATTAACGACCTAGTACAATTAAAAAAATATATCAAATTCATCCTTAGAAAATACTACCAGTCGTTAACAATAAAAATAAACTGTATGGTTCATACCAGCCATAAAAAAGGGAGAATTCTATATGTGTCCATATAAAATTTTAAAAGAACCAATTTCTCTAAAAATACATCGTAATATCTAATATCCCAGATGAACATAACATTAATTATTTTATTTTATTTTATTTTATTTTATTTTATTTTATTTTATTTTATTTTATTTATATTTATATTTAAAAATTAAATGGACAAATGTATTATTTCATTTCAAATAGATGTATTCTATTTATTAGTACTGCATATTCAGATTTTCTATTTTTTTCTTCCTAATTATTTTTATCTCGCATTTTCCTCATTTAAACAACTCCAAAAGAGACATTCTAAAAATAGTAGCGACAGATACATTTTTAATTGGCACAAATCATAGTGAGAGAAATTTTATTTCTTGGACAATATTATCCTCTATTAAAAAAAAGAAAACAGTTTGCAAATCTTGTATTTCAAATTTTGTATAATAATTAAAGTGAAGTTTGTGGGACCCGTCAACATTTATTAATTACCCGTCAATATTTTCAAATCTTGTATTTCAAATTTTCTAGTTCTATTTTTATCTCATCAGCTAAAGTAATTCAAAGTATTTAATTATTTATTTTTCAAACACTTTCAAATTGTCCTCTTTTATTTTAGCTCCATGAGACACTTTATTCGAATTTATGTTGTTAAATTAGGAGTACTGATTTTTACTTTACACTGTATGATTTTCATTTTAATTTTGTTTTTCTACTTTTATATTTTGTTTGTCAATTTCATAGTTTGAATTTATATGAATCTTAGAGAATATTTAATGATTGTTTAAAATGATAACAAATATTGTATGGAAATAAATGCTGCGGGTCCCACAAATTTAACTTTAATTATTATATTAAATTAAATTAGAAATACAAGATTTGGAAACTGTTTTCTTTTTGGAGAAAGGACAATAAGGTCGAAAAAAAATAGAATTTCTCTCACTCAGATTTGCGCCAAATAAAAAAAAAATGCATCTGTTAAAATCGGCACCCTCCACAACGGGTGCATGAGTTTCCCAAAATATAATAAATCTATCTCTGTCGCTGTCTCAAGTTCATAAACAAAAATTGAAATGGCGGTCCTGCTATTTTTGAAGAATGGATGCCATATATAATTTATCTTTTATTTTGATTGGGAGAACGTTAAATAGATCAAAAGTTAAGGGTTTTGAAGCGGAGATCGAGAGATATACAATAATCTTGAGAAGAGAGAGAGAGAAAAGAGCCATGCAACCCAGCTCTAGATCCAGTAGTCAGTTTAACGCAGCAGTAACAAATTTGGAAGGCATGTATATCTGTAAACAAAAGCTCTGTCAGTATCAGTCAGAATGGAATAATGGACGACCAGCAGTTAATATCTTCTCTTCTCCATATATATATATTTCACTTTTCTTTTTCTTTTTCTTTTTTAAACTTTAGTAATTAAGGTTAGTTTTTGATCTACAATTAATTAATTATAAGATATCTAACACTTGGTGTTTAATTTGGTGGTACGTACAGGATAATGATATCTCCTACTGGAGAAATTTTGTGGCCCAGTACTATGCACCCCATAGTAAAAGAAGGTTTTGTATGTCCGCTTTGAAGGACCAAGCAATCATGTCTATGCAACGCACCAAGGTTCCAACTTCTTTTTCAATTAGAATTGGAACTATCTATCTCAGCTTAATTTCAAGCTTTATCTTTTTTGTTTCACCACAGGAGAAATGGCATTGCAGTATTTGTAAAGAATTTTCTGACAAATGCCGCATCGGTGAGTTGCCAAAATACAAAAAATAAAATAAACTTTTCCTTATTTTTTTCTGTAATTTTTTTTCTCTTTGTATGTGATAGAATATTCTTTCGAGGAGATGGCAGAGAATTTTCAGAGTAAATTTGAAATGGGCATGGAAGAGTCTCTAAATCTCGGGCCATGCAAAATAGAAAATTCACCGAGCAATCAAATTGTAATTTTGTACAATAATATGAACCTACTTTCCAACGGACGACCTACTTCCCGTAGATCCACGGGCGAGCTTCTTGTTGTACTCAACGCTGAATTAAAGGTAGTTGTTTACTTAACTTATTTAGTTTTTTAATTATAATTTGGATATATGTATTTCTTCAATTTTCTTAATTTTTTCTATTGATGAATTGTTATGGATGTTTGATCAGATTTTGCATTGGAACTGTTGTATGCGTTACTCTAAAGAATTTGAATTCATCTCCAGGACAAGCCTAAGGCACCCCCAGCCGGTACTTAATTGCGTATATTTACTGGATCTACAAATTGCTGATAAGAAATGAAAAAGTGATTAAATTTTTTATTATTTGCATATATATGTGTGTGTGTGTGTGTCCTTAGTTACTTCAACTTGCCAATACAAAAGAGTCTCAATTGCAAATCGCAGATCCGGGTGAACAGTAATTTGTTTTAAAAAGTGATTAATTTATTTTAAACTTTAATTTTGTCACAAGATGTTAATAATTTGTTTGGACAGATGCTCCAAGAAACAATGCACCGGCAAGGTTCAATTGCCCAAACAGAACCGGCACTAGATGTTGGGTCTGGATCAGGAAACAATAGCAACTCTGACATGCTGATGCCGCTAGTTAGTACCTAGTTTTATTTTATATTTTGAAAGTGATGTTAATGAACTTATGCATGTAGTTTCTTATCATATATAGAACATATTAGGTTTTAAGTAGTAGGTTAATTTTCCTGGTACCGGCAGTTTGGTATTTTTTAATGAACATTCTGTTTTCGTTATATGAAGTCAGTGGATAGATCCCACTTTTGTCAACAACAAAAAAATGCAACAAAAAAAATTAGTAAATGACTAAAAGGTTAAAAGTTGGTTACTAAACAATCTTTTTGTCCTAGCTATAAGGTATTTTGTTATGTAATTTTATCCTATATTTTTTTTTAATTAGTATGTTATTTTAACAGGTTCATCAGCGTTTTGGCATCATGAACAGTCCCCAAAATAGTAATAATTTTACTGGTATCAGACTGGGTACTCCATTCAATTTAACTTCATTTTTTTTTTAATTTGAACATATCTTATTGTATGGTATCTACACCCTTTCTATTCTCCATTTTTCTTTGCATGAATGTTCTCCAGGACATTAATTAATCAACTAAAACTTATTTGGCTGTCATTGGATTTAATTGACTCTGTAATCAGTTAATAGTTAAATTGGGGATTGACAACTTTCTCAATTGATGAATACTAACAATAGGGTAATTGATGAGTTAATTCATTTGGGTTTTCTTTCATGTCAAATCAGTTGAAGGTAAACTGGGACTTGATTTGGTTAGTAAAACTTTTTGGTTTACTAAAATATTTAATCAGTCAATGAACATAGGCTTAATCAAAGTGGGGGGCTTAAGTGTAGGGGAGTTGTACAAAATTGCAATGATTCCATTTAATTAGGCCTGTTTCAGAATATGATCTATATTAAAAATTTAGCATAGTGGTTTCAATTGGAATAATTTATTAAACCTAACTAACTAAAGTACTTGATGAATCTTTGAATAATGAACTAATGAATCTGTTTACCTAATTTTTAGAGAGCCAAAACAAGTGGGTTCCAAACTCTGATATGGCAGTGTGTGTAAATTCAAACTGTTGCAAGACATTAAAAAGGAGCTTACCAGATAATGGGTTAGAAATGGATCCACACCCTGGACAGCAGGCTACTCAGCAAAGGATGGAAGTGAACACAAGCAATGACGACAGTAACAACACTGCCCCGTCCAACTTGGAAGAGGAAGAAATACTCAGCCAAGATCAACACAAAAGATTTGAAAATATAATGGACGATATATTAAAGGCAGAAAGCGAAAATGAACTTCATGCCTTGATAGATAGCATCTTCAAGTAGAAGATTCAGTTATTTCTAGTTTTTTTTTTTTGTTTTGTTTATAGTGCGGTCAAGGATCAAAGAGAAGGTTTATAGGTTGATTTACTGCGTAGTTTTAGCATAGTTATGACAGAGAATGTTTGGCTATATTCAGTTACCTGTTTTTATTTTGGTTAGATAAATTCTACTGAATAAATGTTGACTTTCGACAAAGCTGTTGGATTGAGAAAATGTATATAAATGACAGCTTCCTTTCGTGTCTTTCTATTAATGAAAATTCAATAAATTAGATGTATCATTGGAACAATTATCATATGCTGAGTTTTTCATGATTTCTTCTTGATGTGATCGGTTGATGCTTTTTATTATCAGTCAGATAATCCCGTGAACCTTCTCTATATATGTAATAAAAAAAAGTTATATGTATGTGTTTATTCTCACGCAGATGCATTCGTGTGTACCAGTTAGATCTTGGATGCTGATGTATATATAAGTTGCTGATATCAGTGTTTTTTTTATTTATTTTGCTGTGGTCTGTTTATGTAAAAGGTTTTCATTTGCTGATGAACACACACTAAAGTTGCTTCTGTTCCAAAAGTCTGCTGGAGTTTAGATGAATTCAATTTTAACATTCTATGCAATTAATTGTGATAGATGGTCTATGAAATTATTTAAATGGAAGAAAGTACTGATAAAAACAAAATTATATTTGTTTCTGCATACTCACTTTACACTTGATCAGCCAATTGGTTTACTATCAGACTGATATGAGAAGAATTTTAATTTCCATATAATAGTAAAATACATGTTTTCGCTTCTGTGTTTAGTATATGTATTATAATCGACTGCACGAGAAACTTTTTTATCTTTTTAAAAAAAAAAAAAAAAAGATAACAAGAACTGGGGCAAGAATTTTGTGTCTTTTCTTCTTTTTCTGTTAGACTTATCACACTTGTTAGCTTCCCAAATTAGTTTCCTGTATAAGATGAGCCTGAGGATAACAACTCATGAACCTGACTCGCTAGCAGCTGCCATTACAAAGAACAAAAACAGAACCAATTGACGTGAGGGTCGAATCACATGAATACATAAATTTTTATACAATCAGAAATTTTATCTTTTTAGAAGCTGGTCTCGTGGCGTTCAGCTGTTCTATTAGCGGGTGTTACTATCTGTATAACAGGTCAGCACCTTTCAAATCCATTAACCATCAATCTGATAGCTGTTGTTGCCATTCGAACCCTCTGTTTCTGACAGAAATAGTGTATATGTTGAGAGGATTAAAGAAAAAATAACTTTGCAAAGAAACGGCAATTAGCATCGTCATAAAAGAGCCTTAATATTATGTACTGAATTATCCTTAAAAATCAGGAGCGTTACACGTATACTCTCGTTCTTTATCCCAGACACTCACTCACCGTCACAGAATTAAGTTGCATGATCTGTGAACTAGAAGAAGGTTAATTCAAGTCTCTTATCATTTTGTTAAAACTGTAACAGCATCTTCAATCTGGTTTTCTTCATCGTTCACTCTCTCCCTCAAAAGAGCATTTCCACAAACACCTTGCATAGGAAATTGGGACGTTGGCAGTGCTGCAAATTTATAGTCCTCTATGCAATGCATTTAATTTATTTGTTAATTTATTAATGCTAGAGAAAAAAATTCGGTGTGTATACAAGTGTACATCGCTCTTTATTTTGGTGTTTGCATGCTACTGAGCTTAATATTTTTATTGAAAGAAAAGGATATTGAAAATATTATTCATGAGCTATTAATATATAGGCATCATCGATATCCAATAAAACAATTCATTTGGCATTTGGTGATCACACTATTGTGATGTCCCCATAGTTGTGTGTGTGATATGAAGGCCCTTAAACGTAGTTGTGTGTGTGATGGACTAGAGAGCTTCAGTACTTAATTTATCTGGCCAATGCAACTTGCCTTCAAGACCACCTACCTGCTGTAATAATACCTAGCTTTATCTGTCTGCATCATTGCATGTATTCTAAGACGAAACTAGAAAATTTAGATTGGGTGACTGAAACGTAAAATGCAAAAATATTTAATGTGATAGGTGGAATTTGAACTCAAATCTCCACAACCACAATATGAGAAAGGAAAACTATATACAAACTTAAGAAAAAAAATTCAATTAAATATAATATATATAATTAAAAAGATTAAAAAATGAAGTGGTTAAGCACCCTTTGGGTTGTATTAAGATCTGTCCCTAGTTGTATTGATCCTTTGAAAAAGAATTAAGGAACAAAAAAAAGTACTGCTCAAAGTTAACCTTCTTAAATCAGTCTAACTAGTCCACATTTACGGTCTTTGAATATTGTTTCGTTTAAAAGATTGCTTTTGAAAGACAATCAAAAGGCATTTTTGTCAATTTTGAAGATGTGGGTAGTATACTAATTACATGAATTCTAGTTGGTTAGTTTCAGTTCAGCTCAATCACAAAGTATAGTTTTCTGTGTCCTTTTATCATTTGCTAACACCTCAACGTTTCTGTATTTTTCTTTTCTTTTTTTGTCTTGACGAACAGCATGATGAAATAATAGCTGAGGATATATTGCAAACAAATAAAAGTCAAATAAAATCTGGGAACATTATGGGAACAATAGTTGATATATCTCGATCAGTATACATTGGTACTCGATGTGCAATATGAGAACATGTACAAGCACAAGTTGATCTCATTTTACTCTTACAGATATTAATAAAATATGAATTTAGTTTTATTAGTCAACTTGTTCTTTTAATCTTTTAATGCTCTTGCCTGTTCATAATCGCAGATTATACCAGGCATGCTCAATAAGAAAATTGTCTTCATAATAAATAAAATAACAAAAGTGATTTCCCTAATGCCTTTGGAATCCTCTCAATAGACAGGAAGCGTATTTATAGAAATGGAATTACAAATGACAAGCAACTAAAGTATTTATTAGGAACCGACAGTTTCTTAGGGGTCATTTAGTTAAAGCACCCCAGATAAGGGTCATTTAGTAGTAAGCAGGGTTCCCAAAGAACCCCAAATGTTTACTCCTATTTTAGTAATGTAACATGAGAGGCAAGGTTACTTTTGCACTGCCAACCATTCACAAATTTCTTCACATCTTGCCCCAAATGCAACAAAAAATGATAATAATATGTCAGAATTTGGCAAAAGATGAGGGGTTTCTAGACAAAATGGTGAGTAGGGTACTCATGCTCACTGCCATTGTAGTCATAATAGAGCCTCTCCCCTTTGCGAATGTCCCTCGTTGCTACTAGGAGAACTCGGCATTCACCATCCACATCAAATCTCACGCATTTCAAATTCTGCTTCTTTTTACCATCCCTGGATTTTCAAAAATTAATTACTTCAATACAAATATGACCAGCTTCAAATCAGCACAATCCAGTTTGGAACCAAACCCAATTCAATACCCATATAATTGAAATTAAAAAAAAATTATATCGGGGACTGTTGCTTTCTTTGTCTTTTACTTGTATTTTTAGCACTCTCTTTGCATTAATAGGGAAAACTTGTCATTTTTGCTTCTGTAGGAGAAAACCAATGAACTGGTCTTTTGAGTAACCCATAGCAGTAGAAAGGTCAAATGCTACAATTCATACTTCATTTTTGCAATTATCTTCAAGAATACCCAAACTACCCCTCTTCTCTAATGATGGAAGGAACAGCAAGACATGTCCTTCTTTTTCAGAACTGATAGCCCTCTGAAAAAAAGTATATATATTAAAAACAACAACACAGTGTGCTTACAGGGTGTGATTATTGATGCCATTAATAAAACGTGCAATATTGCTTCTCTTATCAGGGCAAATGACGAGGCTCTTTGATTCGTCTCTAGCAGAGAGAAGGGTCATCATGCTGTCCCCCTCGTCAGTCTCTCTGTTTCTCAAATAGTCCACGTCACCAACATATTCTGTTATTATCGTCAAGTCTTTTATGTGTCTATCTGCCTCCACTGTGAACCTACACCAAAATTATCATTTTGTATCCAGTTAATGAAATAATATTGGGTTGAATGAGTGATGATAGGTTTTCATGAGTTTAGTCGTCATGTGACATTTTTTTCTATTGATGTCCTTCACTTCAGGAAATTATTTTTAGTATTACAATTATTATGTCATATAATAATCATATTCTCGTTCCTTTTATTGAAAAGTACATATCATTATCATCAAAGATGTGAGGTATGAGATATAATTATAAAAGCTAATATAAGGCCCTATCAAATCCATGTCAAGTCGGTTTATAGTACTGGTACTGTCAATTAGGTCTTCATCCAACTGGAGTGATGTTAATTTGGTACTTGTAATTGCACAGGTAATGGTACTTTACCTAATAGATATAGTCAGTTGGTGCTTCTAGACTCAGGTTGGTACTAACTACAAAATTATACTTTATTAAAACATGTACCAACTCAGCAAAGAGAGAAATAGAGAGCATACCCTTCAACAGGATCAAACACAACCAAAAGCGGGGCCCATTCTCCCCTTTCCATCATCGCTTTGCACTGGATTAAGGTCTCTTTATCTTCCCTTGACATTACCTTACAAATTACATTATGCATCTTTAGACTTGTGGTTTTTCAGTTATTGTAATTATGTTCCCGTACTAAAATTTAATTGAATATAATAAATTGACTACGCTCAATTAAGAGTTCCATTATACCATAAAGCCTCAATAAACCCTAATTGTGCAAAGTACACCTCAGCTGCTGTCCTCAATATAACTTCACCTACAAAATTGTGTCTTTAGTCCTTACTAAACCTGAATTACTTCTCATTTGTACAATAGTTTCTCGAGTAGTTCAAATTGATCCTCAAGCAATAGATCTTTCATGCACTTCTGATCAATTAACCCAATAAACCCCATAAATGAATAAGAATGTCTGATTTTACTCTCAAAATAGAAAAAAAAAAATCATTTAAGAGGGCACTAAACAAGTACCTGCATTCCCCCTTTCTCCAGTGCTGCTCGATTAGCAGATTTGGGGGCCATGCCAGCCACATAGGTGAGCTCATTGCTAAACACTGCACCAGTTGCGGTAAGAGCAGTTGCAAGCGAAGCCATTTGCTCAAGCCTCCTTCTTGGATTCTCGGTTGGGTTAAAAGGCAACAGCTTTCTCTTCTTTTTGGAAATGCATACACTCTTTCTCTTTCTCTTCTTGGATTCTAACTTTTCAAAGCCTGATGAACGCTTGATTTTGAAGAAATCAACTATTTTGGTTTGAACCAGAGGGAATTCTGCAACAGAAAAGAATAGCGTAAGGAAATTAATTTGAAGGTAATTCGGAATAGGAAATTAAACGTTCTTCTTTTATGCACAAATTCAAGACGAAAAAGAAGAAGGAATTGAAGGCCAACTATGAAAATAAATGTAGTAATTGTAAAGCTTGCCTGGTTCATAATCTCAGCGAACACCACTTGTTAAAACAAACACACGAAATGTTGCAACAAAAAGTAGAAAAGAAGTAGAAACTGTGAAACTCAGCTTACTTTTAGGGTTTTTCTTGCCAGATGAGGAACTGGAGGAGCATGAAGGGCAGAACCAGGAGCCAGATGGAACACGTGGCAGAATAGGGCGGAGGCAGAAAGTGTGGTAGCCAGCATCACAATTGTCACACAGAAGCAGCTCCGCATCGGCCTCACCAGATCCGCAGGCGCCACACCTGATTGACTCGATCGAATCATCAGAGTCTGGCTGAGGCTCAGCTCGGGTGCGATGCCTGAGGAGCATTTTCGGTGCCATTTGAGAGAGGAAAAGGGGCAGAAAGGGTGAAGGAAAGACGGAGAAGAGACGGTGGATAAATTAGTAGGAGGAGGGAGGGGAAAGGCGCGGGAAAAAGTAAGAGGGAGGGAAGAAAAAGAGACAGCATAATGGCGGGAACGGTTTCATTTTAGCGCGGAGCATTTTCGCGACGAATCCATCCATTAATTTCGAGGCGAATTTTTCTGATTAATTATTTTTTATTATAGCTAATTATTTCTAATTAATTATTTGGCAATACTTATTCATTCGACAAACACATCCTGTAATTTACAACAATCATTCTTTCGACAAGCACATATTGTAATTTACAACAATCATTCTTTCACATCCTGTAATTTACAACAATCATTCTTTCGACAAGCACATATTGTAATTTACAACAATCATTCTTTCAGATTAATATATGTGTTGTTCGATGTAAATTCCCACGAATGTTAAGAGTAAATTTCTGACTCCTGCGTTCGATAAAGATTTGGCAACTATTATAGCAAAAGCGACATTTTACGCGAGAGGGGGTTTCCCATGCCCAGGGATTTCCGATGCCCAGTCTATTTGATATGTGGTTTCCACCGTTCGATGCACTTCAAGATTTGTGCGCATTGATATTAAAGTAAACAGTACGGATATTAAAGTGATGTGCACAGATTTTAAAGTAAATCGGACGGTAGAAGCTACCGATCGAACTGACTTTGGTCCAATGGGCATCGGACACCCCCTATCCCACATTTTATCGTGTTTTTTTTACGTACTCAAAATTTTTTTATTAAAAATAACCAATATTCCAAATATTTTGCCAAAATGATCCCACGTGGGGTGGTTTTCTGTCCAGGGCAAACTCCCCCCTCCCGTGAGGCGGTTTTCCAAAATGTACAACTCTTTCAGACATATATTTATTAGTGGTCCAAAAAAATCGATATGTGTCTTTCTGTGTATAATGCATCTGTATTAATTTTTTTTAAGTCATTTATATCATTTCTAAAGTACCTGCATGTTGTGCATGTCTTTATCTAAGACATAAATTGTAAATAGCCGAGGTTAGGACCATGAATAAAGTAGAGACGCTATATTCATTGAGAAAACATAAAACGACGACAAAACTTCAAACGGCCATAAAATGGCGCTCGAGTGTCCGATTTCAGCAAATGATGACTTTTCGAAAAGCTGATGAAAATACGCATGTATCAGTGTCGAAGATGATAGGTATTGGAATTCAGAATTGCAAAAAAATAAAGGGAAGAGCTTCATAACTTGAGTTAAAGTTTCCGATTAAGATTTTCATTTCTATTTTTCGATCTAAGTAGCTCGGTAAATTGGTTATATAATGAACTTGTATAATACCAATTTTTACTATATTTGGAATTTTTTTACTATTTTTTATGATTTATGAAAGATAACACAAAATGACTTAAAAAGTAACAAAAATTTGTGAAGAGTATATTTTCTCGGTACTTGGGTTGGGTTCTACACACGATGTAAGATTGAACATTTTTGTTTGTTATAAAATTAAACACTTTTCATTTCCCATTTTTAGATGAAAATATTAAGATCATAAAAAAAATTGGGAAAAAAATTGAGGACATAAGTAAGATTGAACTTTTTTGTTTGCTATAAAATTGAATATTTTTCATTTCTCATTTTTAGATTAAAACATTTAGATCCAAAAAAATGTTACTGTAGAAAACTGCCCCATGGGGTGGGGGCAGTTTGCCCTGGACAAAAGGATGCCTCCACGGGGGGCAATTTGCCATGGACAAAAAACCGCCCCACGTGGGGGCATTTTGAGTATTTTGGCAAAAATATTTGGGATATTGGTTATTTTTAATATATATATATATTTTGGGTATGTAAAAAAAACACAAGACATTTTGTTCTTGTTTAATAGTTTCAAATAACTTATTTTCTTCTGTAAAGAATCAAATAGAATGTTGTTGTATTGGAGTGGCAAAAAAGCTCGTAGCTTGTGGATTGATCTGATTCGCTCACTAATAGCTTGTTCATTAAGGGGATCGAATAGTTAACGAGTCAGCTCGTCACTAGTTCAGTTCAAAATTAACGAGTTTGAGTTAGGGTCTAGCTCGCTCGCGAGTTAGTGAGCCAGCTCGGTTCAGGTATGAATTTGTGAATTTGTATGAATATATGCGAATTTGGTATGTATGAATTTATTTTGTGAACTATATTTGTATAAATTTGAAAATTTGATATTTTAGTACGTATGAATATAGTTGCAAACTTAATTTATAGAAGTTGACTTTATAATACATTATCTAATATATTTAGACTTTTAGCTGGCAAGTTGGCTCGGCACACTCATTGTCAAGACGAACGAGCCACATGTCACGTTTTCAGCTTGGGCTCTAATATTGACTCGTTCATGGCTCGCTTGTTGTCAAAACGAGCAAACCATAAGTTTGTTTTAACTCGGATCGAGCCGGCTCGTTATTAGCCCTGGTTGTATAGTTGCATGCCTTTATTTACTATTTTATTTCTTATACTCCCTGTTATTTTATAATTACTAAAGGAAAAATAAAAGAGAAGATATTTTTTTGTTGTTGACTTAATTTTAATTCATACAATATTTGATTGTAACAGTCAATAATTTTAATATTTTTCTAGAAATATTTTGATCTTGGACACAGTTATAGAACTTAAAAAGTTAATGATATAAAAGTGAAGACTTAAAAAAAAGAAAGAGAAAAAGGCAACATGACATTTCTTGCCATGCGGCTGGTGCATGCAAATTTGATGAATTCTTAAAATGATGAAAGTAATCTTTTTGGTGTTTTTCTGATATAATACAAGAGGATTACATGAGTACTTATAACCCAAATTCATATAGCCATTGTTGGCTTTCCTAAACAGTTGATTTGTTGTCTAATGGAAGAAATCAAATCAAGTACCTAATTAGCTAGTGAGTAGTGACAGCTGTATTATGGATGTTGTTTATTTCTTTCCTAGATAGCTTATGATGATCTTCTGAGGCTATTTTCTTATTTCTCAACACTCTCTCTTAAGTTGGATTCGAATGAATTAATTGAACCCAACTTGTTGAGTAGTTTTTGAAAGCTTGTTTTGTCGAGTGCTTTTGTGAAGATATCAGTTAATTGTTCTTCACTTCTTACAAATGGTGTTTTAATTTCTCCCGACTGTAGTTTTTCTCTCGACAAAGTGACAGTCAACCTCAATGTGCTTCGTTCCCTCGTGGAAGACTGGGTTGGTTGAAATATGTCGTGCCGCCTGATTGTCGTAATACATCTGCATGACTCCTTGGTCCTCTATCTTCATGTCGTGAAGTAGGTGCTTAATCCAAATAAGCTCACTAGCTATGGATGTCATGGCTCGGTATTCAGCTTCTGCACTTGATCTTGCTACTTACATTTTGCTTCTTGTTTTTCCATGTAACCAAATTGTCACCTACAAAAGTGCAAAAACATGTGGTTGATTTTCTGTCGCAGCTCCCGGCCTAATCAGCGTAAGAATAACCAACCACATTGTTAATATCATTTTTCTTCATCCAGATTTCTTGACCTGGAGTGCCTTTGAGATACCTAAGTATTCTATAAATAACACTCATGTGACTGGTACGTGAAGCATGCATAAACTAACTTACAACACTAACTTCAAATGTAAGTTCTAGTCTAGTAACCGTTAAGTAAATTAACTTACCGACCAATCTTTGGTATACGATATGTGAGAAAAAAATATTAAGATCTTGCCTTTAGAATATATATAGTGTAGTTATAATAAATTTACAATATGTGAGAAAACGTTAATATCATATCTTCATAATTTAACTAATAAAAGTAATGAGAAATGAGGTTGTTAAGCATAAGAATTAATGCAATTGATGTTGCTAATCACAAGAATAAGGTCCAGTTAGGTTGTCAAGCACAAGAACAAGGACAAATGAGATTGCTAAGCACATGTACTAATGCAAATGATGTTGATAATCACAAACGAGGTTTTTAAGCACAAGAACAAGATAAAATGAGGTTCCTAAGCACAAAAACAAATGCAAATGAGGTCGATAAGCACAAGATCAAGGGCAAATAATGTTACTAAGCATAAGAACATCTGCAAATGAGGTTGCTAAGAATAACAACAAGAGCAAATGAGCTTTCTTTGCACAAGAACATTGACAAATGCGCTTCCGAAGCACATTAACAAGAGCAAAAGTAGTTGATAAGCATAAAAATAATTATAAATGAGCTTGCTAAACATAAAAACAATGACAAATGAGGTTGTTAAACACAAGAAATAATTAAAACAATGTTGATAAGCACAAGAACAAGTGCGAATTAGGTTGCTATGCACAAGAACAAGAGCAAAATTGGTTCATAAGTACAAGAACAACAACAAATAAGCTTGCGAAACATAAAAACAATTACAAATGACGTTGTTAAGCACAAGAAATAATGCAAATGATATTACTAATCACAAGAAAAAGGGCAAATTAGGTTGCTAAGTACGTGAACTAATGCAAATCATGTTGCTAATCACAAGAATAATGACAAATGAGGTTGCTAAGCACAAAAATAAGGCTGAATGATGCTCCTAAGCACAAGAAAAATGACAAATGAGATTGCTAAGCACAACAACAAGAACAAATGAGCTTTCTTTGCACAAGAACATTGGTAAATGATATTGCTAAGTACAAGAACAAGGCAAAAGAGGTTCCTAAGCACAAATACAAATGTAAATGAGGTTGATAAACTCAAGATTAAGGGCAAATGATATTGCTAAGCACATGAACAACCGCAAATGAGGTTGTTTATAACATAAACAAGAAAAATGAGTTTTGTTTGCACAAGAACATTGTCAAATTGCTCTTGCTAAGCCCAGAACAAGAGCAAAAATGGTTCATAAGCACAAGAACAACAACAAATGAGCATACTAAGTATAAAAACAATGACAAATGAGGTTGTTAAGTAAAAGAACAAGGACAAATTAGGTTGCTAAGTACAAGAACAAGGTCAAATTGGGATGCGAAACACATGAACTAATGAAAATGATGTTGCTAATCACAAAAACAATGACAAATAAGGTTGCTAAGTACAAAAATAAGGTAAAATGATGTTCCTAAGCACAAGAACAAGGGAAAATGAGGTTGCTAACCACACGAACAAAGACAAATGAGCTTTCTTTGCACAAACATTGTGAAATGCACTTGTCAAGTATAAGAAAAAGAACAAAAGTAGTTGATAAGCAGAAGAACAACAATAAATGAGCTTTCTAAGAATAAAAACAATGACAAACGAGGTTGTTAAGTACAAGAACTAATGCAAATAATGTTATTAATAACAAGAACAAGGACAAATTAGGTTGCTAAGCACAAGAACAAGCACAAATGAGGTTGTTAAACACATGAACTAATACAAATGATGTTGAGTATTATAGTAAAGTGACAAATGAGAGTTTTAAGCACAAGAACAATGTCAAATGTGGTTCCAAAAATAAATGCAAATGAGGTTAATAAGCACAAGATCAAGAGTAGATGATGTTGCTAAGCACAATAACAACTACAAATGTGCTAAGTACAAGAACAATGATAAATGAGCTTTCTTTGCACATGAACATTGAGAAATGCGCTTGCAAAGTACAAGAAAAAGCGCAAAAATGGTGGATAAGCACAAGAACAACAACAAATGAGTTTGCTAAGCATAAAAATAATTACAAATGGGGTTGTTAAGCACAAGAACTAATGCAAACAATGTTGCTAATCACTAGAACAAGGGCAACTTGAACAAATGTGAATGATGTTGATAATCACAAGAACAGTTATAAATGAGGTTTTTAAGCACAAGAACAAAGTCAAATGAGGTTGATAAGCACAAGATCAAGGGAAAATAATGTTGCCAAGCACAAGAACAACCGCAAATGAGCTTTCTTTGCACAAGAACATTGATAAATGTGTTTGCTAAGCACATGAACAAGAGTAAAAGTAGTTGATAAACATAAGAACAACAATAAATGAGCTTGCTAAATATAAAAGAAATAACAAATGAGGTTGTTAAGCACAAAAACAAGGGCAAATTAGGTTGCTAAGCACATGAACTAATGCAAATTATGTTGCTATCACAAGAACAATGACAAAGGATGCTAGGCACAAGAATACAGCCAAATGATGTTCTTAAGCATAAGAACAAAGGCAAATGAGGTTGTTAAGCCCAAGAACAAAAGCAAATGATATTACTAAGCACAAAAACAACTAGAAATGCCTA
Source organism: Carex cristatella (assembly GCA_024447775.1). Classification (NCBI taxonomy): domain Eukaryota; kingdom Viridiplantae; phylum Streptophyta; class Magnoliopsida; order Poales; family Cyperaceae; genus Carex; species Carex cristatella. The sequence continues at coordinate 4,140,857 of JAJHPF010000034.1, read as the reverse complement.
AGCATAAAAACGACCGCAAAATGAGGTTCCTATGGACAAGAATAATGGCAAATGATGTTGTTAAGTATAAGAACAACCACAAATAACACTGCTAAGCACAACAACAATGGCGAATGAGTTTTCTTTGCAAAAGAACATTGGCAAATGTACTTGCTAAGCACAAGAACAAGGGCAAATGAGGTTGCTAAGGATAAAAACATTTACAAATGAGGTTGTTAAGCACAACAACTAAAGCAAATGATTTGGCTTAGCACAAGAACAAGTATAAATTAGGTTGTCAAGCAGAAGAACAAGGGAAAAATGTGGTTGTTAAACGCATGAATTATTGCAAATGATGTTGATAATCACAATAACAATGACAAATTAAGTTTTTAAGCACAAAAAGAATGTCAAATGAGGTTCCTCAGCACAAAGACAAATGGAAATGATTAATTAGCACAAGATCAAGGGCACATGATGTTGCTAAGCACAAGAACAACTGCAAATGAGGTTGCTAAGCACAAGAACAAAGGCAAATAAGCTTTATTTGCACAAAAATATTTAGAAATGTGCTTGTTAAGAACAAAAAGAAAGAGCAAAAGTGGTTGATAACCAGAAGAACAATAATAAATGAGTTTGCTAAGAATGAAAATGACAAATGAGGTTATTAAACACAAGAACTAATGCAAATAATGTTGTTAATCACAAGAACAAGGGCAAATTAGGTTGGCATGCACAAGAACAAGAGCAAAAGTGCTTTGTAAGCACAAGAACGACAATAAATGAGCTTACTAAGCATAAAAATAATGACAAATAAGGTTGTTAAGCTGAAGAACTAATACAAATGATATTGCTAATCACAAGAACAAGGGCAAATTAGGTTGCCAAGCACATTAACTAATGCAAATAATGTTGCTAATTACAAGAACAATGAAAAATAAGGTTGTTAAGCACAAGAATAAGGCCAAATGATGTTCCTAAGCACAAGAACAACGACGAATTAGCTTTCTTTGCACAAGAAAAAGGGCAAATGAGGTTGCTAAGTTTAAAAAAATTAACAAATGAGGTTGTTAAGCACAACAACTAAAGCAAATGATGTTGCTTAGCACAAGAACAAGTGTAAATTAGGTTGCTAAGTAGAAGAACAAGGGAAAATGAGGTTGTTAAACGCATAAACTAATGCAAATGATGTTGATAATCACAATAACAATGACAAATTAAGTTTTTAAGCATAAGAACAATGTCAAATGAGGTTCCTAAGCACAAAGACAAATGTAAATAAGCACAAGATCGCACATGATGTTGCTAAGCGCAAGGATAACTGCAAATGAAGTTGCTAAGTACAAGAACAAGGGCAAATGAGGTTTCTTTGCACAAGAACATTCGGAAATGCGCTTGCTGAGCACAAAAAGAAAGAGCAAAAGTGGTTGATAACCAGAAGAACAACAACAAATGAGCTTGCTAAGCAAGAAAATGGCAAATGAGATTGTTGAGCACAAGAACTAATGCAAATAATGTTGCTAATAACAAGAACAAGGGCAAATTAGATTGGTATGCACAAGAACAAGAGCAAAAGTAGTTTGTAAGCAAAAGAACGACAATAAATGAGCTTGCTAAGCATAAAAACAATGACAAATTATGTTGTTAAGCATAAGAACTAATGCAAATGATATTGCTAATCAGAAGATAAAGGGCAAATTAGATTGTTAAGCACAAGAACAATGGCAAATTAGGCTGCAAAGCACATGAACTAATTCAAATGATGTTGCTAATCACAAGAAAAGGGCAAATGAGGTTTCTAAGTGCATCAACTAAAGCGAATGATATTGATAATCTGAAGAACAATGACAAATGAGGTTGTTAAGCATAGGAACTAATGCAAATGATGTTCCTAATCACAAGAACAAGGGCAAATGAGGTTGCTAAGTGCATCAACTAATGCGAATGATGATGATAATCACAAATGATATTTTTTAAGTACTAGAACAAGCTCAAATGAGGTTGATAAGCACAAGATCAAGTGCAAATGATGTTGCTAAGCACAAAAAAAAACACATATGAGGTTGGTAAGCACAACAACAAGGGCAAATGAGCTATCTTTGCACAAGAACGTTGGTAAATGTGTTTGCTAAGTACAAGAATAAGGCAAAAGAGGTTCCTAAGCACAAATACAAATGTAAATGAGGTTGATAAGCTCAAGATTAAGGGCAAATGATGTTGCTATCCACATGAACAATTGCAAATGAAGTTGTTTAGAATAAGAACAAGAGAAATGCTCTTGCTAAAAACAAGAACAAGAGCAAACGTGGTTCATAAGCACAAGAACAACAACAAATGAGGCTGTTAAACAAAAGAACAAGGGCAAATTAGGTTGCTAACCACAATAAGTCAACCTCTTTTTCTCATGTTTTTGTGGTTAGCACCATCATTTACACTTGTTCTTGTGCTTAACAACCTCATTTGTCGTTGTTCTTGCGCTTTGTCACATAATTTGCCCTTGATCTTGTGCTTATGAACCTCATTTCCATTTGTTCTTGTGCTTAGGAACCTCATTTGCCCTTATTTGTATACATAACAACCTCAATTGGTGTTGTTCGTGTGTTTAACAACCTCTTTTGCCCTTGATCTTGTGCTTATGAACCCCATTTGTATTTGTTCTTGTGCTTTGGAGCCTCATTTGCCCTTGTTCGTGTGCCTAACAACCTCAATAGCTGTTGTTCTTGCGCCTTGCAACATAATTTGCCCTTGATCTTGTGCTTATGAACCTCATTTTCATTTGTTCTTGTGCTTAGGAGCCTCATTTGCCCTTGTTCGTGTGCTTAACAACCTCAATTGGCGTTGTTCTTGCGCTTTGCAACATAATTTGCCCTTGATCTTGTGCTTATGAAACTCATTTTCATTTGTTCTTGTGCTTTGGAACCTCATTCGCCCTTGTTTGTGTACTTAACAACCTCATTGGCATTGTTGTCTGAACACCTTTTTGCCTTGATCTTGTGCTTATGAACCTTTTGCATTTGTTCTTGTGTTAGGAACCTCTTTGCCCTTGTTCGTGTGCTTAACAACCTCAATTGGCGTTGTTCTTGCGCTTTGCAACATAATTTGCCCTTGATCTTGTGCTTATGAACCTCATTTTCATTTGTTCTTGTGCTTTGGAACCTCATTCGCCCTTGTTTGTGTACTTAACAACCTCAATTGGCATTGTTCGTGTCCTGAACAACCTATTTTGACCTTGATCTTGTGCTTATGAACCTCATTTGCATTTGTTCTTGTGCTTAGGAACCTCATTTGCCCTTGTTCGTGTGCTTAACAACCTCAATTATCGTTGTTCACATACTTCTTAACCTCTTTTGCCCATGTTCTTGTGCTTAGCAACATCACTTGTTCTTGTGCTTAAGAAACTCATTTGTCGTTGTTTTTGCGCTTTGCAACATAATTTGCCCTTGATCTTGTGCTTGTGAACTTCATTTTCATTTGTTCTTGTGCTTTGGAACCTCATTTTCCCTTGTTTGTATACTTAACAACCTCAATTGGTCTTGTCCGTGTGCTTAACGACCATAATTGTTATTGTTCATATGCTTCTTATCCTCTTTTGCCCTAGTTCTTAAGCTTAGCAACATCATTTACACTTGTTCTTGTGCTTAATAAACTCATTTGTCGTTGTTCTTGCGCTTTGCAACATAATTTGCCCTTGATCTTGAGCTTATGAACCTCATTTGCATTTGTTCTTGTGCTTAGGAATCTCATTTGCCCTTGTTTGTGTGCTTAACAACCTCAATTGGCATTGTTCATATGTTTCTTAACCTCTTTTGCCCTTGTTCTTGTGCTTAGCAACATCACTTACCATTGTTCTTGTGCTTAACAACCTCATTTGTCGTTGTTCTTGTGCTTTGCAACATAATATGTCCTTGATCTTGTACAAATGAACCTTTTTTGTGTTTGTTCTTGTGCTTAGAAACCTCATTTGTCCTTATTCGTGTGCTTAACAACCTCAATTGGCATTGTTCTTGCGCCTTTTAACCTCTTTTTCCCTTGATCTGGTGCTTATGAATGTCATTTTCATTTGTACTTGTGCTTAGAAACCTCATTTGCCCTTGTTTGTGTACCTAACAACCTTGTTTTTTTTTGACTTGTGCTTGGCCATTTGCTTGTTCGTTTTCATTATCGTTGTTCTTGCGCTTTGCCGCATAATTTGCCCTTGATTTTGTGCTGATGAACCTCATTTGTATTTGTTATTGTGCTTAGAAATCTCATTTTCCCTTGTTTGTGTGCTTAACAACCTCAATTGGCGTTGTTCATATGCTTCTTAACCTCTTTTGCCCTTGTTCTTGTGCTTAGCAAGATCACTTACACTTGTTCTTGTGCTTCACAACCTCATTTGTCGTTGTTCTTGCGCTTTGCAACATAATTTGCCCTTGATCTTGTGCTTATAAACCTCATTTTCATTTGTTCATCTGCTTTGGAACCTCATTTGCCCTTGTTTGTATACTTAACAACTTCAATTGGCATTGTTCGTGTGCTTAAGAATCTCTTTTGCCCTTGATCTTGTGCTTATGAACCCCATTTGTATTTATTCTTGTGCTTAGTAGCCTCATTTGCCCTTGATCGTGTGCTTACCAACCTCAATTGGCGTTGTTCTTGCGCTTTGCAACATATTTTGCCCTTGATCTTGTGCTTATCAACCTCATTTTTATTTGTTCTTGTGTTTAGGAACCTCATTTGCCCTTGCTTGTATACTATACAACCTCAATTGGTGTTGTTCGTGTGCTTAACAACCTGTTTTGCCCTTGATCTTGTGCTTATGAACCCCATTTGCAGTTGTTTTTGTGCTTTGGAACCTCATTTGCCCTTGTTCGTGTGTCTAACAACATCAAATGGCGTTGTTCTAGCGTTTTGCAACATAATTTACCCTTGATCTTTTGCTTGTAAACCTCATTTTCATTTGTTCTTGTGCTTAGGAACCTCATTTTACCATTTTTGTGTACGTAACAATCTTAATTGGCGTTGTTCGTGTGCTTAACAACCTATTTTTCCTTTGATCTTGTGCTTATGAACTTCATTTGCATTTGTTATTGTGCTTTGGAACCTCATTTGCCCTTGTTTGTGTGCTTAACAACCTCAATTGGCGTTATTGGTGTGCTTAACAACCTCATTTGCCCTTGATATTGTGCTCATGAACCTTATTTGCATTTGTTCTTGTGCTTAGGAGACTCATTTGCCCTTGTTCGTGTGCTTAACGACCACAATTGTTATTGTTCATATGTTTCTTATCCTCTTTTGCCCTTGTTCTTAAGCTTAGCAACATCATTTACACTTGTTCTTGTGCTTAACAAACTCATTTGTCGTTGTTCTTGCGCTTTGCAACATAATTTGCCCTTGTTCTTGAGCTTATGAACCTCATTTGCATTTGTTCTTGTGCTTAGAAAATCTCATTTTTCCTTGTTTGTGTGCTTAACAACCTCAATTGGCGTTGTTCATATGCTTTTTAACCTTTTTTTCCTTGGTTCTTGTGCTTAGCAACATCACTTACACTTGTTCTTGTGCTGAACAACCTCATTTGTCGTTGTTCTTGTGCTTCGCAACATAATTTGCCCTTTATTTTCTGCTTATGAATCTTATTTGCATTTGTTCTTGTGCTTAGGAATCCCATTTGACCTTGTTCGTGTGCTTAACAACCTCAATTGGCGTTGTTCTTGCGCTTTGCAACATAATTTGCCCTTGATCTTCAGCTTATGAACCTCATTTTCATTTCTTCTTGTGCTTTGGAACCTCATTTTCTCTTGTTTGTATACTTAACAACCTCAATTGGCGTTGTTTGTGTGCTTAACAACCTCTTTCGCCCTTGATCTTGTGCTTATGAACCTCATTTGCATTTTGTTCTTGTGCTTAAGAAACCCATTTGCCTTTGTTCGTGTGCTGAACAACCACAATTATCGTTGTTCATATGCTTCTTAACCTCTTTTGCCCATGTTATTGTGCTTAGCAATATCATTTACACTTGTTCTTGTGGCTAACAACCTCATTTGTCGTTGTTCTTGCATTTTGCCACATAATTTGTCCATGATCTTGTGCTGACGAACCTCATTTGTATTTGTTCTTGTGCTTAGAAATCTCATTTTTCCATTTTTGTGTGCTTAACAACCTCAATTGGCATTGTTCATATGCTTTTTAACCTCTTTTTCCCTTGTTCTTGTGCTTAGCAACATCACTTACACTTGTTCTTGTGCTTAACAACCCCATTTGTCGTTGTTCTTGTGCTTCGCAACATAATTTGCCCTTTATTTTATGCTTATGAACCTTATTTGCATTTGTTCTTGTGCTTAGGAATCTCATTTGACCTTGTTCGTGTGCTTAACAACCTCAATTGGCGTTGTTCTTGCGCTTTGCAACATAATTTGCCCTTGATCTTCTGCTTATGAACCTCATTTTCATTTGTTCTTGTACTTAGGAACCTCATTTGCCCTTATTTGTGTACTTAACAACCTCAATTGGCGTTGTTCGTGTGCTTAACAATCTCTTTTTCCCTTGATCTTGTGCTTTTGAACTCCATTTGAATTTGGTCTTGTGCTTAGGAACCTCATTTGCCCTTGATATTGTGCTTATGAATCTCATTTGCATTTCTTCTTATGCTTATGAGCGTCATTTGTCATTTGTTCGTATGCTTCTTATCCTCTTAGCAACATCATTTACACTTGTTCTTGTACTTAACTACCTCATTTGTTGTTATTCTTACACTTTGCAACATAATTTGCCATTCATCTTGTGCTTATGAACCTCATTTACATTTGTTCTTGTGCTTTGAAATCTCATTTTCCTTTGTTTGTGTGCTTGTGTAACCTCAATTGGCGTTGTTCATATTCTTCTTAACCTCTTTTGTCCTTGTTCTTGTGCTTAGCAACATCATTTACACTTGTTCTTGTGCTTAACAACCTCATTTGTCGTTGTTCTTGCGCTTTGCGACATAATTTGTCATTGATCTTGTGCTTATGAACCTCATTTGCAGTTGTTCTTGTGCTTAGGAACCACATTTTCAGTGGTTTGTGTGCTTAACAACCTCAACTGGCGTTGTTCTTATGCTTCTTAACCTCTTTTGTCCGTGTTCTTGTACTTAGCAACATCATTTACACTTGTTCTTGTGCTTAACAACCTCCTTTGTTGTTGTTTTTGCGCTTTGCAACATAATTTGCCCTTAATCTTGTGCTTATGAACCTCATTTACGTTCTTGTGCTGAGGATCCTCATTTTCCCTTGTTTGTGTGCTTAACAACATCTTTTGCCCTTGATATTGTGCTTATGAACCTCATTTGCATTTGTTTTTGTGCTTGGGAAACTCATTTGTCTTTGTTCGTGTGCTCAACAACCTCAATTATCGTTGTTCATATACTTCTTAACCGTTTTTGCCCATGTTATTGTGCTTAGCAACATCATTTACACTTGTTCTTGTGCTTAACAATCTCATTTGTCGTTGTTCTTGCGCTTTGCCACATAAATTGCCCTTGATATTGTGCTTATGAACCTCATTTGCATTTGTTCTTGTGCTTAGGATCCTCATTTTCTCTTGTTTGTGTGCTTAACAACCTCAATTGGCGTTGTTCATATGCTTATTAAACTCTTTTGCCCTTGTTTTTCTGCTTAGCAACATCACTTACACTTGTTCTTGTGCTTAACAACCTCATTTGTCGTTGTTCTTATGCTTTGCAACATAATTTGCCCTTGATCTTGTGCTTATGAACCTTATTTGCACTTCTCCTTATGCTTAGAAACCTTATTTGCCCTTGTTCATGTGCTTAACAAACTCATTTGTCGTTGTTCTTGCGCTTTGCAACATAATTTGCTCTTGATCTTGTACTTATGAATCTCATTTTCATTTGTTCTTGTGCTTAGGAACCTCATTTGCCCTTGTTTGTGTACTTAACATCCTCAATTGGCGTTGTTCGTGCGCTAAACAACCTCTTTTGCCCATGATCTTGTGCTTATGAATCTCATTTGCATTTGTTTTTTGTGCTTAGGAACCTTATTTGCCCTTCTTTGTGTGCTTAACAACTTCAATTGGCATTATTGTTATGCTTAACAACCTTATTTGCCCTTGATATTCTACTTATGAATCTCATTTGCATTTGTTCTTATGCTTATAAGCCTCATTTGTCATTGTTCGTGTGCTTAACGACCACAATTGTTATTGTTCATATGCGTCTTATCCTCTTTTGCCCTTGTTCTTAAGCTTTAGCAACATCATTTACACTTGTTCTTGTGCTTAACAACCTCATTTGCCGTTGTTCTTGTGCTTTGCAACATAATATGCCCTTGATCTTGTGCTTATGGACCTTATTTGTAAGTTCTTGTGCTTAGAAACCTCATTTGTCCTTGTTCGTGTCCTTAACAACCTCAATTTGCGTTGTTCTTGCGCTTTTTAACCTCTTTTACCCTTGATTTTGTGCTTATGAACGTCATTTTCATTTGTACTTGTGCTTAGAAACCTCATTTGCCCTTTGTTCGTGTGCTTAACAACCACAATTATCGTTGTTCATATGCTTCTTAACCTCTTTTGCCCATGTTATTGTTCTTAGCAACATCATTTACACTTGTTCTTGTGCTTAACAACTTCATTTGTCGTTGTTCTTGCGCTTTGCCACATAATTTGCCCTTGATCTTGTGCTTATGAACCTCATTTGTATTTGTTCTTGTGCTTAGAAATCTCATTTTCCCTTTTTTTGTGTGCTTAACATCCTCAATTGGCGTTGTTCCTATGCTTCTTAATCTTTTTTGCCCATGTTCTTATGCTTAGCAACATCACTTACACTTGTTCTTGTGCTTAACAACCTAATTTGTCGTTGTTCTTGTGCTTCGCAACATAATTTGCCCTTGATCTTGTGCTTATGAACCTTATTTGCATTTGTTCTTATGCTTAGGAACCTCATTTGCCCTTGTTCGTGTGCTTAACGACCTCAATTGGCGTTGTTCTTGTGCTTTGCAACATAATTTGCCCTTGATCTTCTACTTATGAACCTCATTTTCATTTGTTCTTGTACTTAGGAACCTCATTTGCCCTTATTTGTGTACTTAACAACCTCAATTGGCGTTGTTCGTGCACTTAACAACCTCTTTTGCCCTTTATCTTGTGCTTATGAACCTCATTTTCATTTGTTCTTGTGCTTAGGAGTCTCATTTGCCCTTGTTCATGTGCTTAACGACCACAATTGTTATTGTTCATATACTTCTTATCCTCTTTTGCCCTTGTTCTTAAGCTTAGCAACATCATTTACACTTGTTCTTGTACTTAACAAACTCATTTGTCGTTGTTCTTGCACTTTACAACATAATTTGCCCTTGATCTTGAGCTTATGAACCTTATTTGCATTTGTTCTTGTGCTTAACAACCTCATTTTCAGTGGTTTGTTTGTAAATTAGGTTGCTATGGAAACAAGGGCAAATTAGGTTGCTAAGCACATGACCTAATGCAAATGATGTTGCTTATTGCAAGAACACAAATGAGGTTGCTAAGCTCAAGAATAAGACCAAATGATGTTCCTAAGCACAAGAACAAGGGCAAATGAGGTTGTTAATCCCAACAACAAAAGCAAATAATATTGCTAAGCATGAAAGAACTAGAAATGAAATTGTTAACCACAAGAACGAAGGCAAATGAAGTTCCTATGCAAAAGAACAAGGGCAAATGATGTTGTTATCTATAAGAAAACCACAAATGAGGATGCCAAGCACAACAACGACGACGAATGAGCTTTTTTTTTACAAGAACATTGGTAAATGCACTTGCTAAGCACAAGAACAATAGCAAATGAGGTTGCTAACCTTAAAAATATCAACAAATAAGATTGTTAAGCACAACAACTAAAGCAAATGATGTTGCTTATCATAAGAACAAGTGCAAATTAGATTGCCAAACATAAGAACAAGTGCAAATTGGTGGCAGGTAGATGTTGAGCTCCTCCCATTTGGATGTGATTTTTGTCACGAGTTGTGTATTGCTTTGATTGACTTGTTTGAGTTTTGCAATTTCTTGTTTGAGGCTGTATATGTGGGCGAAATTTTTTTGCTGGCTGATTTAATTTAGAGAACACAGGACTCCCAGAAAATCCCTTCCTCCCTCAATTTTATTTATCGAATATTACAGTTTTTCTCTTCTGTTATATACTTGTATACGCGCCTATGCCTATATTTATCCTTGTTTCTCCTTATCTATATTTAGAAATTACAAATCAATAATTACAATACAATCAATCACGGATCCTATTACACCCATCTAAATTATATACGAATTTTGTAGATTTTCTTTCCCGCATATATCTTTCCTTGTTTGTTCCTTCCATGTTTGGTTTGTGCTTGTAATTTCGACACCCTCCTTCAAGTTGGCACATACATATCCTTCATTCCTAGCTTATTAATGTTTCACCGAAAATTCTACTTACCACGGTTTAGTTAATATATCCGCAAGTTGTTCATTTGATCGCACAAATGGCATAGATATATTTAGTCTCTAGTTTCTCTTTAACGAAATGCTGTCGATTTCAACATGCTTCATTCGATTGCACCGGGTTATGGGCAATATCTATAGCCGCCTTGTTATCACGAATAATTTCATCTCGGTTTTACTCAAAACCTAATTTTAGGAACCTTTAGCCATAGGAGTTCGCAAATTGCTTTAACCATCCCTCTCGAATTGATCGCACTAGACATAGACACACATTTTGTTTCTTTGATCTCCATGTGACTAAGTTTCCCCACAAATGTGAAATAACCCGCCGTTGATCGCTCGTCCATAGACATCCCCATCTGCATCACTATATGCAAATACTTGAAAATTTTTTTGTATTTTTAAAAAGTGTGCCCTTCAAATATCCGAGAATTTGCTTCTAGATGCTCTTCCTTGGGAGAGTGCATAAATTGACTTACTATGCTTACGGCATACGCAATGTCGGGTCTTGTGCAAGTAAATTAACTTACCCACAAGTCTTTGATATCTGTCTATTTGTGTGTGATCCGTGTAGGCTTCTAACTTCAAGTTTGGCATCATTGGTGTATCACCGGCTTGCAATCTAGATTCCTGTTTCACATAAAAGATCAAGTATATATTTTCTTTGTGACAAATATATTCCTTCTTTATCTCGAGTTACCTCTATCCCGAGAAAGTATTTTAACCCACCCAAATGTTTCATCTCAAATTCTTTGAACAATTTTTCCTCTAATTCTCGTATCCCCTCTTCATCATTTCCCGTTATTATCATGTCATCAACATAAATTATGGAACAACAATTTTTTTTCCGTTCTTCTTGTAGAACACTGTGTGATTCGAATTGCTTTGGGAATACCCGACCCCCTCATGGCCTAACTAAACCGCCCGAACCATGCCCGTGGTGACTGTTTTAACCCATATAACGCTTTCTTTAGTTTGCATACTTTGTCCATCATGTTTGGTGGTTGATAAGGCGCATCTCCATGTAGATATCCTCTTCTAATTCTCCATGTAGGAACGCATTTTTCACATCTAACCGATTAATGCCATTCTAAATAGATAGAATGACTCGACGAGTTCAACTTAGCAACTGGAGAGAAAGTTTCTTGAAAATCGATTCCATATGTCTGGGTATATCCTTTTGCCCTCGCCTTGTATCTCTATCTTTCCTTGTGCATTGTATTTTATAGTATACACCCATTTACACCCCACAACTCTCTTGTTATCGGTAAATTAGTGACTTCCTGTATTATTTTTCAGTGCACTCATTTCTTCATTCATTACTTGTCTCCACTTTGGGTTTATGGCTTCTTCAACATTTTTTAGTATGTTATCGATGATATTTGGTTCACAAATCCCTTTAAAGGTTGTCAAATGATTTGTTGTTGTATAATTTGCAATTGGGTACATTTGTGCCGGTCCCATCTTGGGACATACCGTTTTGGTGGTTTTCTCTATTTTTCTGGTGGTAAAGTAAATAATGGTTCGAAGAATTTACCTCGTTGGGAGTCCGTGTTGGATCATTGGCGGGTTGTATTATCATCTCTTCTTGGTCTTGTATTATCTTTTGGAGTGATTTATGTCATTTTCATTATTTATATCCGGGTTTATTTCTTCCTCCGAATTATCGTATTTGGTGAGTTTGATCTCGTACGGGAAATATGAGGTTAGTATTATGATAACTTGTGAGTTTAAAAACTCAAAATTCAATTCTTCCTGATGTATTTACCGTCCCGAATTGGATTTTGTGGAATTTTAAAATACGGTTCATGTTCTATAAAATTTACATCCATGGTGGTGAAAATTTTTCTTGTATTTGGACTAAAACATTTATATCCTTTTTGATTTTGACCCATGCCTAAAAAATACATTTTTCCGCTCTTGGCTCAAGTTTTGATCGGTATTGTTTTTGAAGATGAACATAGGTTGTACACCCAAAAATTTTGGGGATTCAAAATCGAATTAATTTTTAAGTGTGCGAAAAACTTGTAATGGTGTTTTAAAATGATTGACTTGGGTTGGCATTCGGTTCATGAGGTATACAGAACGTAATCGCATTATCCCAAAAATATTTGGTACATTAGTTTCAATTAAAAGAGATCTCGTAATTTCAAGTATGTGCCTATTTTTTTCGCAATGCCATTTTGTTGAGGCGTTCCTACACATGATGTCTCATGTACTATGCCGTTATTTTGAAGTATTTCTTGCACTTCTCGATTTATATATTTGTTCCATTATCACTTCTAATTACTTTGATATTTTTTCAAATTGTGTTCTAATCATAGTTATAAATATTCTAAATATGTCTTTTACATGTTCTTTGGTTTTTAATAAATACAACCATGTTAGTCTTGAAAATCATCGACAAATATTATATACCATCGATAACGCTTTTGAAATTATAGGGATGGTCCCCATACGTCGTATGAATTAAATCAAATAGAGCTAATGCCTTAGTATTACTTAGCGGATAAGTAGACCGTGACTTTTGGCCTTAATACAAGTCTCCACAAAATTTTTCACAATTGTAATTAAATAACCGAGGACAAAGTTTTTTCATGTACCCTAGCGATGGATGACCTAATCTTTTGTGCCATAATAAAATTTTTTCTCTCTCCTTCGAGTCTATAGTAAGTAATGCTTCTCCTGTCTTCAAACCATCAAGATAATACAACCCGTCTCTCCTAGTACCACGGCCCAAAATTTCCCTGGTTTTGATATCCCGAAATACACAATGATTAGGAAATATGTTGACCATGCAATTTAATTCCTTTGTCAATTGGTCGACTGATACTAGTTTGGAGGATAAAGATGGTACAACTAATGTATTTTGGAGGGTCGATTTGGACATAATTTTACATCTCCTTGTACTAACAGGATAGCATATACCATTTGCATTAACAATTCCGGTTTTTAGGTGTTTTAAAATTCAAGAGGTCATTTTTATCAAACGTCATATGGTTTGCCTCGTATCTAATACCCATTCATTATTATAATTTTTCCATGTAAGATTATTATTACCGAACCATTACCCGTACCTTCTTGATATGCTATAGGCACCGGCCGAACCTTTGTTGGGGTCACTTCGATGGGATGGAGTTTGAACCATTACCCTACCTTGAATTCCATTGCCGTCTCGCCGCTCTAAGTGGTGTGTACCAAGCGATCGGCCACCGTGTGTGCGCCTGGGATACTCGCCGATGGTCCAACGCCGAGGAGGTGATGCGCGCCACGGCTTGGCCCGGTGATTGGTTTCGTACGTGTGCTGTCCGTCGTGCTGGCATGTCCTCTTCCCGACCATTTCCCTTCTCCTTGCGTCCTTTGAACCTCGGTAGCCCCATTTGAGTCGATCTTTTGTGTGCTTTGTCATACCATAATGAGTACATTTTAAATGGATTTATCAATACCTTTGTGTCCCTTTGAGTGGGATAGTTGTGGTTCTCACTCCTGTGTTCATCACATCCGGAGTAGCCTCCTTCCTTCGAGAAGGCTTGTTAGGGTAGAACGGGTCATTTGCAACGTTTTGTTTTTGTCAAATTTGTCATCAGCCCATCCAAGAAGAGTACCTTTGATTCTTGTAAAAATTTGTTAAACTTTTCTTATTGTTGTGCTTCCATTGAATTTGGACTCAGTCTATCTCTAACCATGTCTTGAGTTCATTATAATACTCCTCTGACCCGTTGTTTGGTTTTGTTCCCTTTTGTTTAAATCATATACGCGCTTCCGTCGTAGAGGTTGTGGCTATTGCTTCCCCACCTCCTTGGCGTTGGATATCTCGAACTTGCGTGATTCTTGTCAGTGATTGCTCCTTTGACCAATCTTCATGTCCCACCGTGCGAATGTCGGGGTAGCTCCAAGATTGCTTTTTCTCGCTTTAGCATGCGATTGATTGGGACCCATGGGTATTCTTTCCATCGAGTTTTTGGGTATTAGGTTTGTATGCAAGGTTGGTTCTGGGTTGAATTTGTGGTAGTGGTTTTGTTGTAGAGTATTAGTTGTGTTAGTTTCTCATGAGAGTATTAGTTTCGCCATGGTGTTGTTACCGAGTTGTTTCGCAACGTTTTGTTTGGAAGAAAGGGCTAGCTAGATCTCACCAGGCTCGATACCATGATTTAATTTAGAGAACACGGGACTCCCGAAAATCCCTTCCTCCTCATTTTATTTATCGAAAAATCGAATATTACACGCTTTTTTCTTCTCGTTATATACTTGTATGCGCCTATGCCTATATTTATCCTTGTTTCCCTTATTTATATTTAGAAATTACAAATCAATAATTACACACTACAAGAAATATAGTATTTTGGCGCTAGTCTATCCGTCAAACGCCGTAAAATGGCATATAGATGGAATATTGGACGTAGGGCTCTTAAAAAAAAATCGCGCCCACTCAAAAATTACGCGAGTTCTCTCCAAATCCCATCTTCGTCCATCGCACCCAAACCCTAACCCCGCCTCCCCTCCTCTCTTCTCCGCCTCTCGCTATTTCTCTTGCTCGTGCCATCCGCGATTTCGCTATTTTCTATCTAGCCCGAGCACCGAGCGAAGCCCTCCCGCTATCTTCCTTGGGGGCCGGGTTCGCGCTTATTCGTACTTTTCGTAGCCTTCATCGCCGCTCATTATTGGTCTATTTGCTAGTAATTGTTTCGATGTAAAATTTAAGTTTTGAGTTTTTGTGTGAAATTTGATAATTGGGGTTTCTCATTATTCAGGTAACACACTGAACGGGAAGAAAATAAGCCAGATCACTTCTCTACTGAAAACTTCGTACTCCGTGCTGAAAAAGAGAGGCCTTTTCTTCTATTGAAAACTTCGCTCTTCTATCAATTCTCAGTCTTCAGGTATGAGAAAAATCAATTTCTTCTCATGGTCGATTTTTTTTCCCTGATAGCGATTGACAAACTATTTCTAGTTGTCAATTGAGAGTATACTCTGATTTATTTTTCTTCTGATAATTGAATTCGTAAAGTTTTTACCAAATCAAATGCAAATCGGCCGATCTGTGTTTATCCAATCGATGCTAAAATCAATTATTGTGATAACAAAGCAGATCCATACTTTCACACCTCGCCATCTCCTAACATTATCTTTTCTTTTCTGAAACAAATAATTTAACTGTTTGTTGCTCATTGCTGTTGTTTGAATAAAAAATATATATTTTGTACTTGTAATTTTTGCTAATTTACATTCATAGCTAGATTCAAATAAAAAATACACAAAAACAGTAAAATAGCTTAAATATTTTGATAAAATCTATAAACATGTTTTGTTCTAAGTTTTTTAATCTCAATTTCATGGTTCTAAATATATATGTGAAACAATAATAAAAGAAAACAGTGGCGTACCGTCTTCAATACCTTGTACCAGTCCAAGTTAATGTTGTACCAAGGCCACATCACCAAGGCCAATTCTTTTTTCTTTCTCGGTTATTCCAATTTTAGACTAGAGCACATGAAGTGTTTGTGGAAATGACTTTTTAAGGATACTTAACTAATCTGTACTATTTTCTGATTTTTACTTCAAGAGCATGTACTGGGAGGAGGTGAGGAAAATTAGTTATAAGAGCATCGGGAACTATCGAACATCGCCCCCGAACTCACCTGTATAGTTGACAATTGATAGAGAATTTTCACTGGAAGAGGTATGCCTTATATCAAAATCATTTCTGCGAATCAAGTTACTAATAATGTTGGTACATATCGGTTTGATCACACATTTGTATACTATTTCTTTATGTGTCCTCGTGTTCTTTGTGACTGTCAATGTAGTAAATTGGAGGCACTGTTTTTTTTGTATTTAAAACCGATATAAGTCAGGAGGCTCAGAAAAGCAAATGAACATATGGATGTTAAGCATTGGGAAAAGTTCTAGTTAAATGAAGAAAATAGAACCATTTTACTAATTGCAGGAAAATTGTTGTAAAATATCATGTCCAACGCGTGTTATGGTTATATATCTTGTGTTTTTTTTATTTGGTTCGGTTTGATTTTTCGGTGAGTTTGGTCACTTTAGGTGACATGCACATGTGAATATGTTTAGTCTTGTCCTACAAATTGAAATTTGGCCTATAAGTGAAGTTAGTTTGGCAATTTGACATGCGGATTCAATAATTCATTGTAAATGCTGGTAAAACATAGTTTCTACTTAAATTTGTGTTTCTAGATTATAGATTATAGATTATAGAATATCAATTTTATAACTTAGTATATCTTTGTGCCAGTTAAGTAAATTGAATCAGGAATGTTTCCGGCACATACATGCTAATCTTTATATTGTTGTACCAGGTCTTCACTTTAGTCCTTCTCAACCTTCCTAGGCTCTTATTTTTCTCAACATATACACTCCTTCTATTCGGGTTGATATGCAGTAAGTCTCAACTCTCAACTAACCTTTTGTATTATTGTATGCCCACATCCTGTTTTGGTTACAACTCAAAAACTTATGCAATGCACTCGGTTGTTAATTGACTTGATTGGTTTTGAAAGATAAGAGATAGAAATGACTTAATTTGGATTATATACGAGAAATAACAAGTTATCGTTACTTGAATCGGGTTTTAGAGGAGCAGGAACATTAGGTTCTCTTGGAGGGATTTTCATTTCGACAATGCACTACAAATATAGTACTTGCTGGTGCTAACCTAGCCGTCGCTACCAAAATGCCCCATACGCGTAGATGAAACCGGATTGCACAAAACACGGCAAGTAATTGGTAAATGAGCTTAGTTTAAGTTTGAAGAATTTAGTTTTGAAGATGTATTATTTTTGTTTTCGTTTTAAAATTATTTTTGTGTATATTTGAATGTTCTAATTAATTAGTAAATGAGCTTTGTTTGTTGACTTTGTTCTTCTGTTTGACCATCCAAAGCATTGTGTTTGTTTTTTTTAGTAAAGGGATTTGTTTTGAAATATTTTTTTAAAAAATTTTTGTGCTAACAGAAAGAATGCCAAAACGCGAAAATGTCAATTTTTGGCGGCATTTTTTAAAAAAGGGGAAAGGAAAAATTTTGGGGGGGAAAAAAATAAAAAAAAAAAAAAAAAAAGCATTTGGTTTTCCGAGGCTTTTTGGGGCATGTCTTGGCGTTTGACTATAGTGGCGTTTTAAACGCGAAAGGATATTCTTGTAGTGACAATACAATCAATCAATCCTATTACACCATCTAAATTATATACAATTTTGTAGATTTTCTTTCCTGCATATATCTTTCCTTGTTCTTCCATCGTTTGTGCCACTTGTAGACACTGGCCAAACCTGATTCTTACTTTGTCCCACACTTCTTTTGATGAGTTGTAGTACATGAACGAGTTTGCAATTTGAGGCTCCATAGTGCTTATTAGCCACGTCATTATCATGTGGTCTGTCGTTTGCCATTATTTTATCTCTTCTGTCTCTATGGCAGTTGCTTCGTCAGGTTTAGCTGGTTTCGGTTTCTTTTTTGTACCAGTGACAAAATTTAGTTTGCCTCTACCACTGAGAGCAAGTGTGACAGATCAGGATCAAGGAATGTAATTTTTGTTTCCATTGAGCACTATGGTTGTGAGTTTGTTGTTGTCGGTCTGTTGTGACATGGTTTTTTATATTGCTCAATAGTTTGTGGGATATGGGGCTTTGGACAGGGGGTTCTTTGGCTCAGTTGGCTCTGTTTTTGCTTGATTTACAGGAATAATTTCCCACTCTGATACCACGATGAATTCTTAAAATGATAAAAGTAATATTTTTGGTGTTTTTCTGATATATTACATGAGTACTTATAACCACTGTTATTAAAACCGGACCGGACTGGACGGATAGGCCGGATTAAACCGGACTCGGAACCAAGTCCAGTTCGGTTCGAATAAAGGATCAAATATGCATACAGACCGGAATAAAATAGAAAAACCGGACGGTTTTCACAAAAACTAGTGAAGCAGTTTGAATTGGTTCTTTCAATTTTTTTTATTTTAAGTCTGAACAGTCCGTGAACTCCCCGGGTGGTTATTGCTTTGACCTTCTCAAGAAAAAAAAGTAAAAGCAAATAAAATGGGTTAGTCCGTGAACAACTCTATATTGTCTTCTGTGTTGCTATGAGGTATCATCTCTTCAAACAATTATATGAATATTAATTTCGTTATTAAATTCAGAGTTGGTTCCTTCCTGTTTGGTGTTTTTTTAAATCTTCAATTATTATTAATAATAATAATAATAAAAATCAAGATGCTGTATTATTGTATATGAGAATGTACCTTTATCTAATATCGAATACTTGTAGTCGAGGGAAGAAGATAGGTGTGATAAGTCAAACAAGACGTTGGTATTCAAATTCCTACTGACTTAATTGGACGGATTTAGGTTCTATAAAAAAATTATTAACTAAAAGATACACATTTAATTATTAAATTTGTTCAACTTTAAAATTAAACTTTTAGTCATTAGCTTTACTGCTGATTATTTTTATTCATTAGGCAAATTAAACTTTTATTTGATGTACTAGTTAAAAAATATACAATTTTATATATCCTTACACTTAGCTAAATTAATCAAGAGATATATAATCCTTTCATTTTATTTGGACAATAACATTTTTATTTATTAATATATTCAGTATTATTATAAAAATGAACGGTTGAACCGGCTGACCCACTGGTCCGATCAGTAAACCATTGACCCGAAGCATTACCGGGTCGATGCCCAGTCTGGTTCTGATAACATTGCTTATAACCCAAATTCATATAGCCATTATTGGCTTTCCTAAACAGTTGATTTGTTGTCTAATGGAAGAAATTAAATCAAGTATCTAATTAGCTAGTGACAGTTGTATTATGGATGTTGTTTATTTCTTTCCTAGATAGCCCATGATGATCTTTGAGGCTGTTTTCTTATTTCTCAACAAAAATCCTACTGTCACCCCTGAATTTGCATCCTCTGAGATATCTCAAACTTTGCGTGACTATGGAAAATCACAACCGTTCAAATATGTTTTGCACGAATCTCGAAGCACAAATAATATAGCCCCTGCGCTATCCCTGAATAGACACCGGACACATCGGTCATGCAAAAATTGAGATATCCTGATACACACTCCCTGGTTAGAGTCCGACGTTCCATCTCGCACGATCTATCTCGAAATGTATGCTCTATCTCGCGCGCTCATCTCGGATTGGACGGTTCCGATTTAAAACTAAAAATTAAGTTACATTACTGGATCTCGATTCCACTCCCGCCCCCCTACTAAATCCCTTTATTTCTCTTGATAACTATTTCACAAAACAAATGAGAGAAAGAGAGAAAATATAGAGGAAATGGGAAAATAATAATAATAATATAAGAGATATTTTGTAAGAATTTATAATATCGATTAATATTAAATTCGTCACAGTTCGAATTGAATTTCCAATATTCACTACAAGACAACCGGATTTATCTATAATTTAAAATTTTTATTTTGATTGGTAAATTGAATATTGGGTTTGAGCATTGGATTGTAATAGTAACGGAATAACTGATCTTTGAGACGGGACTTGTTTCTTTTAAGAAAAGTAATGGAAAAGGGAAGGAAATCATTTGTTAGGAGACTCCGGAAGAAAAAATCCAAACTCACTTTGTTACTTAATTAAATATGTATGTACAATTTTTTTTTAGGAAAAATAAGGATCTAGTTCTTATTGTTCTTATTTGCTTTATTAATTAACATAGGTTTATATATGAAACCGGTTACAAAGACAAAAGGCTATTCAACCATGTTGAATATTCAGAAAACAATAAAAACCAAAAGAAAAAAGAGAGAAGAAAAGAACAAATAAGCAAACAGGTCATAACAAGTTCAATATTTAAGAATGACTGGATGTAAGACTCCTCTTTTGTCAGTGAAGGAATTTCCACCGATCTCTGAAAATCCTGTTACACTGTTCTCTCCAACAGATGAACATTGCTAATAGAATTGCTTCTTTAGACTTGAGATCCTCTGCCTTCTTTACAATCCATTTATGTGCTCTTTCTTCTTGCAATACTCTTTGCCAATTTCTCACTGGTAACTGGAATGTACCAGTTAAGTTTGTGTAAACTGTCAGAGAGAAAGGGCATTCGGAAAACAAATGTTCAATTGATTCCATATCTGCTCTGCATAGCGCACACATACTCGACAAGTTCCATCCTCGCTTTTGTAAGTTTTCTGCAGTTAGTATTTTCTCATGATATGTTAACCAAGCAAATACTTTAAATCCTTGAGGCACTTTCATCTTCCACACCCTATGATATGGCACTGTGTTTCTGGGTTCCTCTTTCATTCCCTGGTATGAGGATTTAACTGAAAATTAATTTTCATCATTTCTTTAAATATGCATGTACAATTTATGGATTTAACTATGTTTCTGGATTCCTCTTTCATTCTCTCAAATTAATTTTCATCATTTCTTTGACCGCTTGACTAAAAAATTAATTTCCATATCTGATGTATGAATATGCATGTACAATTTTATATGTGTATCTGTAAATTAATTTGAGGAAAGCTAGGGTGTGATGTGCTCACCAAAAAGTTTGGTGAACACAACTCCAAAAGTACATCAGATGGATTTCAAATGACGAATCCAAATTGTTGAAATCCATGTATTTTATGAGTGATGTATGTATATGCAAAATTTTAAAAGTTTCGAATTCATTTGATACAAGATCAAGCGGTCAAAGAAATGATGAAAAATTAATATATAAAACAACTTATAGAATAACTTACTAAAAGATTCATTACTTTGACCGCTTGATCTTGTAGTAAATGAATTTGAAACTTTCAAAATTTTACATGTGCATGCATCACTCATGAAGTACATAGATTTCAATAGTTTAGATTATTTATTTGAAGTCGATCTGATATACTTTTAGAGTTGTGCTTACCAAACTTTCTTGGTGAGTACATCACACTCTAGCGTTACTCAATTAATTTAATCATGTAAATCAATAATATAAAAGTATGTTATTAAATAATTGGTTATTGAGTTTTGTAACTGATTTTATTTTATATTTTAATTTGTTAATGTCTACGATGTAATTGAACGGACTGTTGGACAGGGCCGAAAATATTATTTTTACATTTTGACCTCCGAAAATATTATTTTTATGAGAAAAAAAAAAAAGAAATCAAAATATAAAGTTTCAAATTTAACATAGAGAAACGTATTAAAAGAAACTTGAGATTCAAGACGACCGAACTTCCATCATTCCATGCTATTTTTGTTTTTTAAGTTCAGTTAATAATTTATGAGAAGGGTTTAAATTCCTTTATTTTTATGTTTTCATCATGCTTTTATTTTTTAAATATTAATAAATTAAAATTTAAAACTTAAATTTCAAAATAAAACTATTAGATTTGATATATATTATTTTCTCTATGTACATTAAAAGATTACGACATGTCAACTTTGTTTTGATCAGTATCAAGAGCTTGTAAAAATACATTGATATGGATAAATTCTGAATGTTGATTTTTCAACTTATTGATTCATATAAAAACTGAATAAAAAAAAGTGATAAATTTGTTATATGTATGTAGAGAAAATAATATATATTACATCTAATAGTTTTATTTTGACATATATATTTCAAAATTTATGTTTTTAGAAATAGGAATACAAAAATAAAGACATTTGAACTCTCTTCATAATTTATATACTTAAAAAAAATAGCAATAGAAATATTAATTTGATGTTATTGTTCGAAAGATATGAGATATAAGTGGCAGATGTAAGATATAAGAAATTTATTATAAAAGATCAGAGGACACGATATGCTACAAGGTTTTCTAAAGGAACAAAAAAAAATGTAAAATATGGTTTGAAAAAAAAATATATTTCATCCTTTCTTTTGCTACAGCTCTTAGGTATTTATTTTCTCACTCGTTTCGAACAAAAAATAATCAAACAATTAAATGGGAGAATTATAAAATTGTCACTCCAAAAGTTTGAATTAAGAAATTTGCCACTACAAAGTTTAAATTAAAAAAATTGCCACTCTAATCTTGTTAAATTTGTATAATTGCCATTTAGATGTATAAATCTGATTCTATTGTATTAAAATACAATAAAATTTGAAATTGACCAAATTACCCTCGTTAAAATTTGAAACTAACCAACCGAGCACTCAAACTTTAAACCCACCGCGCTATGAGCTTCTTTACCTCCTCCATCTTACCCTGCATGCAAAATCCATTGGCCCATGATGCCCGTGCTATGATTATCTGCTCCACCCTCTCTCTCTCAAGCATTTCATCATACACCTTATGGGCAACATCCCATGACATGCATTTCACAAGAAGCTTAAGAAGGGCATCACAATCCACAACATGGGGAAACATATCATATTTCTCCGATCAGATTATATACCTCCATCGCCTTCTCCACCATTCTAGAATTTGAGAACAGGGCTAGCAGAAACACTCAAAGCTTTTCCAAGTCAGAACCATTCTTTCTTACCGCATTATTTCCATAACAAGCTCCATTTCAGCGAAGCTGTACGATTTTGACAACTTTAGGAGAAGTAAAGAGTAAACAAGAGAGTTGAGGGGTGATGATAAAACTGGCAGGGCACGGCGAGCCCAGTGGAAGAAGGAAAGAGCAGAGTTGGCATTGGGAAAGGAGGAGAGGATGGAAGAGAGGGGAAGGCGGGAGAGGCTGAAGTCGTCAGAGGGGAGAAAAGACAAGCCACAGGGAGCACCGGAGAGAATCTGAGTTTGAGTTTGATTTCTAATTACAGAGGTATTCAGGGAAATGCGAAAATACTTTTTAAAAGGAAGTATTTTTCAGAGAGATTATAATTAAATAAGTATATTTTTTTATAAAAGAGTGGTAATTATATAAATTAAACAAGATTACAGTGGCAATTTTCTTAATTTAAACTTTGGAATGGCAAATTTCTTAGTTCAAACTTTTGGAATGGCAATTTTATAATTTTCTCAACAATTAAATATATTCATATACCTAATCATAGTATAAAAAAAAAAATCAAAACATCCTGACATAGCTTATTGTTCAGTAAAACTTTTCGTGCGTTATAGTATTTTTTTCGAATATACAATATTAGAAGTCTGAACTCATCAATTGATGATGAGGATATTTCTAAATTCGAATATGGTTTAATCCGTTCCCGAAACAAAGAACAAAGGGTACAGTCGGTGGTACACATAATCTGTCAGGAAGCTGATATGTGGATTAGAAGCTGTGGTATTCTGCTACATGCACCAGTGGACACCTTGGATTAACAGGAAATTACTTGTAGCTGCTGTATTTTTGGGCACTGCTCTTATTGGAGGAAACATGATACAGAGAGGATATGTGTACACCGGTTGGTGCAACAAGGTACAGGGTAGATATTGTGAGTTTGTGATTTAATTTTATTTGTACCGATTGATAGCTGCTATCAATCTTTAAAAAAAAAAAAAAGAATATGGTTTAATCCAAAATGCATGAACAACAATTTTGAAATTGCTGTTTTGAAATGTATTTTTGGAATCAACAACTGAATTGGAATCGTAGAAATTTCAGAGTTTGTTCATAGATGTCTGGAATTGCAGCAGATTTATTTCTGACATTTTCTCGAGCGTTCTACAGGCGCCAGGTGGAGATTCTGGCTTTATTTGAGGGGTTGTTAGTGATTTTGGCTTCATTACATAGAGATTTTGGCTACATCCTTCTCGATATTTCGAGGCCATTCTTTCAATCGTTTGAGAGAAAAGGGCATGTGCAGGGTGCACCTTGTTCAAAAACATTTTTTTTTTAATTTTAAAAACCAAAAACAAACTATGAATTATTTTTTCGGTTTTTTCGTCTTATATAGATAAAACTAATTAATAATTTAGTCTGATTAAGCTATTTATTATTAGAACTGAATTGACGGCTCAACATGAGTAATTTCCAGAAGTTGATTGACCACAAAAATTCGAAAAATACTGAGACCAAATTATCAATTCAATATCATTAAATACTACAAAGTCAATACAAACTAATGTCTATAAATTGTCCACATTGTGTGGTAGTTAATGCGAAAATAAGTAAAATTGAACCGTTAATTCTAGTCAAATTCAATATGATTGTTTTTCCTCGAATTCGTATTCTCTGCATTAACGGAACGTGCTGGATTGTCCGATTGAGATCCGTACTAATGTTAAAGGGTTTTGTACATTAAAGGCGTGAGCTAAATTAATTATAATCTTGATACAACAGTTGTGATACATTAAACTCAAAAGAAGGCGTGAGCTAAATTGATTATGATCTTGATACGACGACTGTGATACCTTAAGTTGGAATTCACATCCTCTGGCGAGCTTTTACTTGTGGAGTTCCTGCAATTCTTTTAATCTGGTCCGTTCGTTTTGATCGGACGGACCAAATAAGATTTTGGTACGAATCTTAAAGAAAAATAAATACTGCTCCTCCATCATCTCGAGCACTCACTGGCTGAGAGTAAATCTGAGCCGTCTGATCAGCTCCGCAAGTAAAATCTTTGCAAAAGATACTGGTCCCTTGATGCAGAAGATGCTAACTAAACTTTTTTTAATGGTTGCAGTGAAGTGCAATTTTCTTTTTTGTTTGAAACCCGGAGGCCGTAGGTAACAGTGAAGTACGTACGTTGCTTATAGATTAATTGCTTAGCAAATTTAACGCAATTTAATTACCATTTATATTTCACCAAAGACTATATGTAATCAAATTTAAGTCCACTTGATAAAACAATGAAACTTGTAACGTCTTTCATTATTTTTAATGGATCAGGATCTCTTGATAATATTATCTTGTCTCGTCAATCTTAATAGCAATTTCTCATATCTATTCAAAACAAATGTCACAAAGTAGAAAAAACAAACATATTGTTTTCTTATAGATTAGTTGTGTATAAATTTTCATGTAAATTTAAAATCATTTAATATCTGATCAACTGTGGGTTGAATAAAATTGTTATTAATTTTGCATTATTTAATGAACGGTGAAACTTACATTAAATTCCATTATTTTTCAGGCATGTGATCTATATAAAATACATTACAATATACTGGTCGGATTTCAAAATTACCAAGCTATGTAGTGACTATATGAAATAATCCATTGTCAACGGATCCCCACATTTTGTACATGATTTTTATAAAGCGCAAATCACATTCGAATACCCGAATTTTAAAATAAAAATTATTTAGTAGCATCTACCAAGTTTTCAAAAAAAAAAATATATATATATATATATATATATTAATTACTCCGTAGCCAGTAAATTCTATTTTTTCTCATTTTTTATTTTTAGTTTGGAACCTATAACATTTTAGACCGTGATTTTTTTTTTTATAACCATAAAAAATTAATAAAAATAAACATAGTACCAAATTAATTTTAAAAATAACCAAACCGCCCCACTTAGGGCCGGTCCTCCGTGAAAACCAAACCGCCCCACAGTGGGACGGTCCTCTATTGAGAGAAAACTGCACTCTAAGCGGGCGGTCCTATTTTTTTTTTTGAGATAGTTGTACTAATTGTAGAGTTTATATTATGACAAAAAAAATTATATTATTTGTTGTACATGCATTGACTAATTAAGTAAATATTAAGTTTCGAGAATGTCCGGTAGGTAATAAATGACTTCATTTAAGCTTAGACTACTGAGAAAATATATGGTCAATTTTTATATTTGATTTATTTGATATAAATATTATATTGGAAAGACTGCCGAGAAAATATACTCTTCACAAATTTGTTTTATTTTTAAGTCATTTTGTGTCATCTTTCGTAAATCATAAAAAAATAGTAAAAAAAAAAATCCAAAAATAGTTGGTATTCTACAAGTTCATTATATATCCAATTTACCGAGCTACATAGATCGAAAAACATAAATGAAAATCTTAATCAGAAACTTCAACTCAAGTTTTGAAGCTCTTCCCTTTATTTTTTGACAGTTATGAATTCTGAAACCTAGCATTGCTACCACTAACGCATGCATATTTTCGCCAGCTTTTCGAAAAGTGATAATTTGCTGAAATCATACACTCCAACGCCGTTTTATGACCGTTTGAAATTTCATCGTCGTTTTATATCTTCTCAGTGAAGATTTCATCTTTCTTGCTTTATTCACTGTTCTAACCTCGACTGTTTACGAGAGATGACTCAGATAAATACATGTACAACATGCAAGTGCTTTAGAAATGAGAGAAATGACTTAAAAAAATTAATACAGATGCATTATAACCAAAAGACACATATCGAATTTGTTAGAGCACTAATAAATATCCATCTGAAAGAGATGTAATGTTAATTTCAAATAAATCAAATATAAAGATCGGCAGTCTTTCTAATAAATAAAATTATATAGTATCAGACATTTTTGAAACTTAAATGAAGTCATTACTACCTACCGGACATTCTCCAAACTTGATATTTACTTAATTAGTCAGTGCATGTACAACAAATAATATATATATATTTTTTTGTCATAATATAAACTCCACAATTAGTACAACTATCTCAAAAAACAAAATAGGACCGCCCTTTGGGGGGCAGTTTTCTCTCAATAGAGGACCCCCCCCCCCACTTGTCAATGAGTTGGCTCGGTCTGAGCGAGGCCTTGGCTCGGCTCATTAATTTTGGACCGAGCTACAGCCGAGCGAGCTGGACCTAGAGCTTCCAAGCTAAAACCTTAGCTCAAAATCATGACTAGCCAACCCAAGCTAGCTCGCGAGCTGACGAGCTGGCTCACTGGGTCTGGATGGACCTTGTTTTAAGAAAAAATAAAATCTACAAACTTTTTGGATCGAGCTTGACAATATAAAATGCACACAAATTCATACATTGATACCTAGCCGAGCTAGCTCGCGAGTTGGCGAGCAAGCTAGGCTGCAGCTTGAACTTGTTAATTCTGGACCGAGCTAGTAGTGAGCTGGCTCGTTAACAGCTTGGTCCAGTAATGAGCGAGCCAGATGCGAGTCACGATCGAGCCACGAGCTACGAGCTACGAGCTTTTTTGCCACCCCTACGTCCCACTGTTGAGCGGTTTGGTGTTCATGGAGGACAGCGGAGCGGTTTGTGTATTTTTAAAATTAATTTGGTATTATAGTTATTTTTATTAAAAAAAATTTATGGTTATGAAAAAAATGTCGGCATTTTAGAACACACCAGAATCCGCGCATCAGTTATGGAACTTAAATAATCAAAAGATATCGCAATTGTGGGGGCCACTTAGCAGTGATCCATGTTGTACCAATTAAATGCTTCGCCCAGTGTTTGCGATTCACTCTCTTATCTCCTTCCCTGTCCCCTCGTGTCCTTCCCTCCTCCTTCCCTGTTCCCTCCCACACCCCCGCCACACGCCACACAGAGAGAGAAAGAGAAATGGCGATTACATCAGCCATGCTAGGCGCCATTCGACTGATCCCAAGCCCCAACAGTAGACCCAACTCTAGCTCTCTATCACCTGTCAAAGCACAAAAATGTACCCAAATAGTCCCCAAATCTGTTGCCAACAGGCTACATCCTGTTGTTCCTCTCTCTGTCTCAGTTGCTATTCCTTCTATTGGATTTTTCCTCTCTCCAGAAGTAAGTGTGCATGTCGCTATTCAACAAGGGCTTCTACTTGTTAGTTTTGTCGTTCCATATTTGGAGAGATATCCCATGCCATTGTGGCTTGTCCTCCACACCACATGAGAACTGTAGCAGGAATTGTAGTGCATTTTATGCATATGAACCCCCTAAAATTTGCATATTTTTATTTGATTGTTCAAATATTGCATCAAGAACCTTTATTGAAAATTTGAAATAGTACCAATTGTTGTTTCACATAATCTTATATAGTTAAATGGAGTTCCACTGCAGGATTTAATTTTGATATTTTTTTGTGCGTTGTATTATAATTGAAGGCAGCATTAGCAGCGGGTGGAGAGTTCGGTATACTGGAAGGGAGAACAATGGCTCTTATACATCCAATAGTTATGGGTAGCCTTTTTGCATACACCCTCTGGGCTGGTTATCTAGGATGGCAGTGGCGCCGTGTCAGAACAATACAGGTTCGTAGAGCTTTTTGTTTTTAACCCCCATCTCTCTCTCCCCTACTGGGATGTAAAAAAGTCACGTTGTGATTGGATATGTCATGGGATGGCAAGGCATGTGTGCCAACCACATGTCGTGATCATTCGCGTGATGCGACCATTCTTTGAAAAATTGGCACGTCATGGCATGCGAACTGGTCTGGTCACGACACGGCACACGGTCACGCAAGTCGCATGTGATTAGTACAAACTGTGATCAGTGTGGGCCTATATTGCATGGATACGGGTATGGGTATCATATCAGATACGATATGGATACGGTGATACGGTAATTTTCAAAAATTAAGGATACGATACATCTATTACACACATATATATCTATATATATATGGGATGGGCTATGGTGAGTTGTAAAGTAAAACGATATTTTACTTCACGCTCGTATTCTAATTTGAAAATCCAAACAACCGATCCGAACCGCTCAATATTTTCTCCATGTTGAAATGTGCGTGGAGACCAAATTTTACATTTTTTTGAATTTTTTTACTATTTATTAAGCCACTTTGAAAATCACAGATCCGGATGAACAGTAAAAAAACAGTAAAATTTTCTGGACCATTGGATCAACGATTTTCAAAGTGGCTTAATAAATAGTAAAAAAATTCCAAAAAATGTAAAATTTGGTCTCCAATATTTCAATATGGAGAACATGTTGAGCGGTTCGGATCGGTTGTTTGAATTTTCAAAATAAAAATATGAGCGTGAAGTAAAAATGACCTCTTACTGCAACTCACCATAGCCCATCCCTTATATATATATATATATATATTTATTATTTTAATTATATTATTAATTCGGATTATATAAATTAAATATCAATATACAAAACTATAGTTAAGTATACATTAAATATAACAGATACTATATTCTAACAGAAAGGTTGAAATGGTGTATTGGTAATGCGGTATGGCTATTATAACACGGGTCCTGTGTTCGATCCTCGGCAGCGTAAAAATTATTTGATTTTGGCGCACGGTGGACCATGCGTCGTGAGGGTTGTATACACAGTGCACGGTGGTCCATTCATATCCCAGACATATCTAGACGTGTCAGAGGCGTATCGCAGTGAGTCACCCCGTATCACAGACCGTATCAAGGAATTGAGGATACGCCACAGTGAGTCACCCCGTATCGGAGACCGTATCAAGGAATTGAGGATACGCTACGTAAGCTGGCGTATCCGATACGTATTGGTGCCGTATCTGGCGTGTATCAGTAGCAACATAGGTGTGGGCCATGTTTAGTATAATAAAGCATCAGTTACTGAAAATGTCTACTATGATTGGGATTTTGTATGAACCGAAGTATGTTCGTACTTTCTTATGACAATTTGAAACCGAAAGAATATAGTAATCCCAATCAAAATTCAAGGGCACATCCAGAAGATGCATATATATATTTTTTGAAATTCAATTGGTCTTTTTGTATTAAAACTTTGCAGAAAGGTCCTTGGTCTGAATGCATCCTTGAATTTCAAGTGGGATCAATATATTCAGACAGTTGCTGTTAGCATAAGATACTAGTTATCTTGGGACATATTTTATATATAAAAAGATGCCTATCCCACTATACAAGTCATATGCAATTCTGAGGTAGTTTTAAAAACCTTGGAGCGGAACAGGATGAGATAAATGAGCTGAAGAAGCAGGTGAAGGCACCGGCAAAGGAGGCAGCCCCTGTGACAGCAGGTGGCTCCAACACGCCGGCCCCACCGCCGCCGTCGCCTGAAGTGTCAGCTGTCGAGGCAAAGATCCAGCAACTAACCGAGGCAAGTGCTTAGCTCTCTAGTCTCTCTTGGTTTCTTTTATCTCTTTACTTTTTCTGTTTTTGGTGTTCCTTTTCATTTTCAAGCTTAAAAAATGGTTTCAATTTAATTCACATATCTACTTTTTTTTAATAAAAGCATACTGTTAAAATTTGAAAGAAAAGAACACTATTTGATTAAATTCTGATATTATTTTGAGCCTCAATACAGTCTATTTACAAGTTACAAGGCCTAAAGAGTCGTTGGAGTGTTTTCAAATAGAGGAGGGTTCAGATGCCTCCATTTTTTGTGCCACCATCATCCCTCTATTTTTAAAATTTTAATAAATTCAACTTAAATGCCAAAATAAAACTGTTATATATGATCTACATCATTAATTTAGCTAATACTTTTAATTACTTGTTCTTTGTGGATATTTCAGGAGAGGAAAGAATTACTAAAGGGATCGTACCGGGACAGACATTTCAATGCCGGATCTATATTGCTTGGATTTGGTATCTTTGAATCAGTCGGTGGGGGTCTCAACACATGGCTCCGTACTGGAAAGCTGTTTCCTGGCCCCCACCTTTTTGCCGGTGCAGGTACACTATTCTACAAACCATTAATTTTATCATTTTTTACTTATGCTCTCCTACTACAAATAATCAAGTTCTCAACTGTTGATTCAACACCAGCAATGGTTAGGTACCTTATACCGGTATACCAAAAATTACAAAATGGTGTAATTTCATTTTACAAAGGAGCTCAAAAGTATTCGATGCATACAAAAAGTATAAAATTTAGGAGATAAAATGACAAATTTTTAATTTATAAGGGAATCTTAGCCCTCTCTTCTATCCGCTAAGATCTATCCCTGATTAGTCAGAATATATTCTGAGTAGAACTAGGGTGTTCCTAAGTTCACCAAGTCCCTTTGTGAACTCAACTCCAAAACCTATCGGATTGGCTTCAAACAACAAATCCAAACCGTTGAAATTCTTCTACCTTACGAGTGATGCGTCTACATGCAAAATTTTTAAAATTTTAAATTAATTTTGTATAGAGTCAAGTGGTCAAATGCCGTCCAAAAAATGAATGAATTAAAATTATTTTATAAACCTTCTAATTTTGACCACTTTACTTTATACTAAATTAATTCGAAACTTTAAAATTTATACATGTAGACGCATCATTCATAAGGTAGAAGGATTTTAACAGTTTTGATTCGTCATTTGAAGCCAATTCAATAAATTTTAGAATTTTGAGTTCACAAAAAGACTTGGTGAGCTTAGAAACACCCTAGTTCTACTCTAATTTTTTTCAGGTTGTTTAGGAATTCATATCACCCAGGTTAAACTCAAATTTTGAGTTTAGATCCATACCGACTGATCTGCTTTAGCACAAATATTAAAGGGGCCTATGCATTTTACCTCGGGCCAGATTTTCTTGGATTCTTATCAGAATCAGACAGTCCGGATCTAAAACCAAAATTTGAGTTAAGAGGATTCATACTCGTTGTTCAGTGCCCGAGTTCCAAAATGTGAGAACCTGCATGTGTGCTATCATGAAGTATGCTTTTCTTGATGGTAAATATTTTTCTTATTATTGTAGGAATCACGGTATTATGGGCATTGGCGGCAGCACTGGTGCCAGCAATGCAAAAGGGGAACGAGACGGCGAGAAACCTACACATAGCATTAAATGCTTTGAATGTGATCTTGTTTATATGGCAGATACCAACAGGGTTTGATATAGTACTAAAGGTCTTTGAATTCACTACATGGCCTTGAAACATTTGTTCTATGTTTGCTTCTGAGGTCAATGTATCTGCAGTTCTGCACTAACAAATAATTCTCCTTTTATCGGTGTAGTTGTCCTTCTGTATCTATATACACGTATGTATACCCAAATCTATTATCTTAAAATGGGTATCATAAATTACGTTCTTTCAAATTCTTTTTAATGTATTTGTAACTCACATTCTCTGTCTATTTAATATTACTATGTTTTGTTAACTGTTGCTGGCTCGATCTTAATTTTGTGTAATTGTTATTTGTTTTTTATTATAGGACCCGGTATGCATCTTTGCAGAGAGACGGGCTTGCGTCATCGCGTCTCTCTGAAAATTTGGTGTAATTACTATTCAAATATTTTATATTATTCACTAATAACGTAAATAGGTTAAAAAACAAATCAGTCCCCTGAATATTAATTTCAACACATCTCATAATTATTTTTGTATACTTACATAGATATTGATTTTCATAAATTAATTTGCGAGTTTCTGTATTCGTAAAATTCCCCCCACGCATAGATTTGTGACAATGGAATATGTCTTAAAAAATAACCTGTCACCACTGACATTTTTAAAATTTATAAAATTTAAATGCATGGTATATTGGTACATGTTTCGAGAGTTTTTCAAAAGTTCATTCCGGCTGGGTAGATCTTAATACACTCCAAGTGGTGCTCGTTATAACTTAAAAGTTTTAAATAAGTATTTTAAAATTTAATTTCTTCTTAAACCTTTTATATAGTTCAGTTTTTTTTTATAAAATACTAAATGTTTGTTCGTAGTCTAGTAGTTTAAGTTATTCATTGTGATTATGGGAGACTTAAGTTCAAATTTCACCTACCACATTATGTATTTTTGCTTTTTATTTTTCAGTCACCGTTAAAATTTTCTAGTTCAGTCTCTGTATTTTGGTCCATCGGTTGGAAAAAAGAATGAATGAATGTACCGACTGGATTTTTGTAAAACAATGCTTTATACGTAAACTAGTATTGTATTTGTGCGTTGTAACGATGGCATATTATAAGAGAACAAAAAAACCTCATACAAAATGACATATTTTATAAATAAACCCACCAATGAAAAGAATAGTTATTTAACAATGTCCATAAATGATATTAAAATATATTGCTTCTAAATTCAAATTATAAATAAAAAGTCACAGTATAATAAAATTTAATGAGAAATAACGCTGACTTAGTGCAAATGTAAAGGTCATGCTTTAATGAGACACCAATGAGCTTTCTTTTTATCAGCACGTACTAGTTTTTTTTTTTTTTTATGTAGTTTAACAAAGAAATAAAAGAAAAAAAATTATAAATAAAGTTGTATTATTTGATGTTGTCATGACTGTTGTCGTTAATTTATAACGGTTATCTTCCACTTTCTATAATTTAAGTTATATGTACTTGCTTATCTAAAATATAAAATAAAATCATTTCTATTTTAATGAGATTATTGAGTGAGATCATTAAATGACAAATATCATTTTTAAATGATATAGAAATATAAAACAATAAAGACATGACCAATTAATCTAAAAGTTTCTTAAATGATATTTAAAAAATAGAAAGAAATCACGACCAATCATAAAATTGAGTATCTGACAATAAAAGAAAGGGATTTACGAAATTTTTTGAAAAAATGGGGAGAAAAGGTGGAAACGTAGATATGTGAGATAGAAAGCGTTGGAGAGACGTTGGTGAGTACATGTCTAAATAAATTTAGACTTCTACACATCATGAAACATCATAACGATGGATAGAATATAATAAATATATAAACTATTTAATCGAAATTATTACTATTTGATTAGGTTATTTAATTATTATTATCATCATGAACATGATTATATTGCGAGTAGAACTAGGGCGTTCTTAAGCTCACCAAGCTCCTTTGTGAGCTTAATTTAAAAATATATTGAAATGACTTCAAATGATGAATTCAAATCGTTGAAACCTATCTACTTCACAAGTGATGCTTTTACATGTCGAATTTATAATTTTTCGAACCAATTTAGTATAAAGTCAAACAGTAAAAAAAAAATTTATAAGT
Organism: Carex cristatella; assembly: GCA_024447775.1. NCBI lineage: Eukaryota > Viridiplantae > Streptophyta > Magnoliopsida > Poales > Cyperaceae > Carex > Carex cristatella. The sequence continues at coordinate 4,106,777 of JAJHPF010000034.1, read as the reverse complement.
TAATTTTAATGTGTTCATTTTTAATCATTTTTAACCGCTTGACTTTATATGAAATTAGTTTGAAAATTTATAAATTTGACATGTAAACTCGTTACTCGTGAAGTATATTGGTTTCAACTGTTTAGATACGTCGCTTGAAGTCAATCTAATAGATTTTTGAGTTAAACTCACAAAACACTTGATGAGCTTAAGAACACACTAGTTCTACTCTTATATTACTATTGTTGCTTCTTCTTTTTTTTTTTTTAACTTTATTGTTGTTGTTATTATTATAAGTTTACCATCTACTATTATCGTGGTTTTTGCATGATCAATATCACAATAATAATTATTGTTATAACCATAAATGTAATATAAATTTGAAAAGCTAAAACTTTCCTTTCAAATAACTATTTCTTTTTATTTGACTGTCAAATAAATTTAATTACATTGCATATTCTTATTTGCTGTATATATCTTATGCATATTCTCGTAATATTTTTTTTTAACATTTATCAGTATTACGATTTATTGAAGTATTGTTACTTGTTAAGGTTCCTATTGAAAATAGTACACTAAATTGGTCGCTCACATCACCAAAGTCAGATCCAGTGCAATACCAGACCGTGTAGAATGAGATCTCTGTTGTCCGTTTAAATCTGACACGAATCTTAAAGCAGATTTCTGTAATCCAAACAGGGCTCCGAAATTATTTTTATTCGGCCGAAAAGATTCCATCTCACTCACGCTACGCGGGTCCCTGTCTAGAAACTGGACTCGATGCTTTTAGGAATTCAGATCCAGTGCAATACCTGACAAAGTAAAATGAAATCTGAGTCGTTCATTTAATCTGGCACATATATCAAAATGGACACCCTCTGTTCCAAATTGATTTTGGGCTGCGAGTATTCTATTCGGTCCGGTACCTGAGGGAATACTCACTTCTTTTTCTTTGATGGAAGTCTGGGAAAGTGGAAACCCAGTCCCAAACTAAAACCCTCTCGTCTCCTCTTAACCCATGGAAGCAATGCAGCCGCTTTGTCTCTTGCCAAAACCTTCCTCCTTTCCACCTCTCCTTCTCTCCTATTCCAATTCCAATTCCAAGCGCTCATCTATTCCCAGACCCTCTGTTTGCTTCTCCACCAAATGGGCTGATCGATTACTTGGAGATTTCAATTTATCTACCTCCTCTTCGGAGTCACCGCCGAATCATGATAATGGCAGTGGCGGTGTTGCTACCGCTGCTCTTGTTTCTCTCATCCCAGCTTCCTCTGACCGTACCGTTACACTTCCCATTGACTTCTACAAGGTTCGTCTTCTCTCTAATGCACACCCCTTTCTTGTAAATGATAATCCGGTTGATAGATTTTTCTTTGATATCAGCGTAGTGTTTGAATCGTTGTGCATTTTTGTTAATCAAATAATATGTAGTTGATTTGGTTCCTCTAGTAGGAAAATTTGTTGAATAGATCGTGCATTAAAACAGTTATCTAGCCTGTATCAAGCATTAACCTTAGATCAGTGGTTGTTATAGTTTCAATCCTGACATTAGTATCACATTCCAATTTGCTTGTATCAAATGAGAAAGCATCACGAGGTTTTGATCAAGCAAACATCAGACTACTAGTATTCTCTTGATCATATAGTAAGGCAGTTGGCCCCTACATCTGTAGTTGAATCAAAATTCATGCATCCATTTTGCTACATTTTCTTATTCCCTTTGCTGGAATTTCCTATCCAATCTTCTTCTTCTTCAAAGCCTTTATTCCCAAACAAGTTGGGGTAGGCTAGAAATGAAACCCAACCGAAATCAGCAACACAGGGACTTCCCAGGAGGTCACCCATCCTATTACTACTCCTGCCCAATTCGTAAGGGTTTCAGTTCCATAAAGAGGCTGTTTTTTTACTGCTGGCTCGCCAAGCCTATCACGAACCCTCCTCCTTTTTCCTGGCTTGGGACAGGCTGTGTAGAAACTACACAGATGGAGTTGGACTATCCAATAATGAACAAAATACATAACAAATATGATAGAATTTCGTATGGTTTGGCAGAATGTTGGTTAAAACATACTGCAGGGACTACATTAAAAAAATACATGTATATCATGATTTGGTAAAAACCACAGCATAGTGAATCACATCCTAAAATAATGCCCGTTCTGAAATGCATTTTGACAGTCATCCATCCAAAACCAAATATATCGAACACTAGGATAAATAAATAAATGATTACAGATTCATCTCTATAAAAAAAATAACAAGTGGAAAATTTCCCATTTACTCCCCATCTCCAGTAGCATTCTTTCTTTTTTCTTTTTATCTAAAACATCAAATTGTTTTGTTAGGTGCTTGGTGCAGAGGCTCATTTCTTAGCCGATGGAATCAAACGGTCATATGATGCACGGGTTTCAAAACGGCCGCAATATGGGTTCAGCTCTGATGCTCTTATTGGTCGGCGTCAGATCCTCAATGTGGCTTTAGATTCCCTTTCCAGCCCACAAACCCGGATTGAGTATACACATGGGATTTTAGAAGATAGAGATGCAACTATTTTAGTAGATGTGGCATGGGATAAGGTAAACAATTAAGCAATGTTAAGGGCACCTGTACCTATTCCTTTCCCTTCTAAGATTAAAACCTTTATAAATAAAAGTATTATTCTCCTTTTATTTTATCTTTTAGGTGCAATTTGACTTAAAATTTTGGAGAATTAAGTTATTGAATATACTATTGTAATAGTGCGTTACATCCCTTTATAACTTTATTATCATTGTACTATTTTGTCATTGACTTAAAAAATGCCCCTAATTACAGCCAAGGAAAACTAGAGGGGGTGTTTGGAGAGGGTATGTGTAGTATAACTTTTACTAGGCTATACATGATGCATATTCTTTCTCACTTTAGGTACCAGGAGCTCTATGCTTACTGCAAGAGGCAGGGGAGAGTGAGGTTGTACTGGAAACTGGGGCCCATCTTCTAACGGAGAAGCTCTCAAAGGGCTTCAAGCAAGACATAGTCTTGGCTATGGCACTTGCTTATGTTGATATCTCGAGAGATGCCATGGCACGGGTCCCACCTGATCTGGTCAGGTGTTGCGAGGTGCTTGAGCGGGCCCTCAATCTCCTTCAGGTAATGTGACTGATGACCTGACTGGCACATTGTGTGCTACCTTTTAGCATGAAAGTACTGGCATTACTCAATGGGCACCTTGCCCGTGTAGAGAGGTGATTTCAGGGGTCATTTGGCCAGGACATGACTTCAAAGTTTATTATTCCTATATAAAAATCCTAATGACGAATCAATAAAATAGGTTTTATACTGGACCTAAAGTGAAATCATACAGTAGTTGTTAGTGGTACATACCAATTGGTACTTGTCAGCACCAGTTGGTAAGGTCGAAAAATGGTCACAAATCCACTCAAATTGCAAAATATTATTAATAAGTTACAAACAAATACATACAGAGATGCTATCCTTCTCCATGTGGCAAAAGAAAGGAAAAAAAAAGGGCATATGTTAATGTTTTATTTCACTCAAATGTACTGTACAGAGAGTGATATTATATCTTTAAAAGGTATATTATGAGCAGTTGGGGAATGCCTTTCATTAAGGTTTATTTCACTTTTATTAATTATTTGTTGTGCACAGGAGGAAGGTGCCACTAACCTTGCACCAGATCTTGTGGAACAAATAGACGACACCTTAGAGGAGATCACACCTCCATGTGTGCTTGAGCTACTCTCTCTTCCACTGGACCAGGCATACCGTACCAAGAGGGAGGAGGGGCTGCGTGGGGTCCGTAACATTCTCTGGAGTGTTGGCCGGGGAGGTATGTTGGCCATTGGGGGTGGTTTCTCCCGTGAAGGCTTCATGAATGAGGCCTTCATCCGTATGACCAGTATAGAACAGGTTTGTGCAAAATTGCTTATTTATATTATTATGCACTTGTGCTATTAATAGCTTTCTTCTATATTTTAACTTATTGTTATCACTGAAAAAAACTTGTCCGTGGAATTTTTTTCTTCATTTTAAAATATCCAATTTAGTCACGCGCCAAGGTTCGGGAGGCTACACTATTTAGGGAACGTTTTCTATAATTTATGTTGTTCCATATCTCTAATTTCACGTGTACCTTCCTGAAATAAGATGCATCTTAGCCACTCATGAAAAATGGAGAATGTCCCTTGTCCAGAGACCCCTCTTCCAAAAGGACCCAAACTATGTCTCCTCTCTCTTTCTCCCACTCACTCACATTTGCACATGCATATACTTACGTAGAAAGAAGATTGTTATTTGGGAGACAGGTTGGGCATCTTTGCAAAAGCAACAGGCTACAGGAGGCACCTGAAGGAGAATTATATTTTTACTCTCTCTATAGGTGCAGAATATTATCTTGAGGGGGTGTATAAATTAAGAATATTATCTTGGATGGTTTGCAAAAAAAAAATCCTATCATGATCAATAACTTAACGAATCTCTTAGGCCACAAAAGCACCTTCTTGTGCATATTTTTTTGCCATATATGTACTATGGTGCTACTGTACTATCCATATAGTGAATTACATGGTGCCAAATTTTGGTGAATAATATTAAACACAAGTGCTCTACATTTCTACTAAAGTCCTTTTATTTTCTTTCTTCTTTTCCCTTCTTTTCACTGTTTAGATAGACCTCTACACTACAGCACCGAGCAACATCCTGCCTGAGCTATTCGAAGTATACAGTGTGGTGCTTGCCTATGTGGCCCAAGGTGTGGCATTCAGAAAACCCCACCTCATCACAAGAGCTGACACACTACTATCACAGCTTCAAGACCCTAATGCGGGCCCCTCTGATGAAATCGAGTTCTCTCTAGAAAGGGGCATGTGTGCACTTCTCATGGGAGACTTGGAGAAGTGCCATCAATGGCTTGGCCTAGACACTGACTCGTCGCCTCATAGAGATCAAGAGGTCGTTAACTTTGTAATGGACATATCCAGTTCTTACAGTAATGGAGAGGATGGTGTGATCGATCTGTTGCCAGGTCTTTGCAAGCTGCTGGAGACTTGGCTGGTGCAAGTGGTTTTCCCAAGAAGTAGAGATACGCAGGAAGTTGACTTCAGATTGAGAGATTACTATGATGACCCTGTGGTATTACGGTTTCTTGAGAGCACCGGAGGGGGAAGTGGTTCTCGCCTGACAGCTGTTGCATTGGCAGCTGTTGCTGTTGGGGCAACAGCAGTAAAATCAGGAACTTTAACAGCCTTTCAAAAGGTTTTTCCAGGAATTATGAAGCAATTTGACGGTACTAGTGGAGAAACCAAGAACATTGATGAGGGCCAGGAAATTAATTCAGAAGAAAGCAAGGGTTTGGTTGCAAAATATTTTGATTTGGGAATTTATATGAAGGATACTACAATCATGCTTACATCAGCTGGTGTGGCAGTTTTTGTATTGGCAGTTTTGGGTCTTCGGTTCTTTTCAGGAAAAAGACGTGTATACCCCTCTGGGGACATTGGGGCTGCTTCTGTATTGGAGAATAGTTATACAATTTCAAATGATGGTACAAAGCTGCTCCACTTTCTCCCCTAATGCATTTTCTTGTAGTTTTTTCTTTAGCATATGGATCTTTTCTCTGATTGGTAGTTGTTCATTTAATGCATATATACTGCAGTTTGCTATATGTCACAAATTTCCCTGAACTTTGATTTGCTCACACAAGTCGGTCACTCAATTTTTTATAGTCCTATCTTGCCAATTTGTGATCTTTTCTATGTGACGCTTGCATAGTGTTGACGTTGAAATTTTCTGCTAAAATGGATGATTTTATACTGGTGTGGGGTCAGAAGCATGAGTCTTTATCCTCTGAGGTAACTCAAATTTTGAGTTTAGATCCGGACCGTCTGATCAGAATCTGGACTAATCTGGTGGTCCCTTTAAATTTCATGCCAAAACAGATTTGATGGTCCGGATATAAACTCAAAATTTGAGTTACTTTAGGTGATATGAATTCTCACAAGCACTCCATTAGCCTTTTAGATAGAAAAAGATAATGGAAGGAACAACGAAAGTTCTGTGGCTAATTTGTAATCAAGGACAATGTTGAGTGACCTCCTAGGAATTTGCTTTTAGTACATTAGCATATGATATGATTTATTTTACATGTTGTAATATGCATGTGTTTGCAAAGATGTCACGACAGAAGAAGAGAAGGGCGACAGAGGAATTCTGATGATGGATGCCAAGTTAGCTGAGAGCATTGTGCGCAAGTGGCAAAACTACAAATCCCTTGCAATGGGGCCCTCTCATCGGCTGGACCCGCTTAAAGAGGTCCCAGTTATCTCTTTCTCATGCTAATTATATCTTATTAGTGAATTTTCTTTGTTCCCAAAGAACTGCAGAATAATACCACCAAACTGATACCATTCCATTGTGAATATATTTACTATTTTGAGCTTTATTATTGCCAAATTATTTCAAAAGAATACTCAAATCAGCACCATCACTGAATATATATGTTGCCAGATGACTTGAAGAATATCCTCAAACTGGTACCATACCGACTGACATCCTATCAGTGAGATTGGTACCAGTAAATAGCCACTGAAACTGTAGTCTTTACGTGTACCCTATTAACCTCTGTTTTTTTATTGTTTTTTGAAATAGACCCCTTCAACAAAACAGGAGCTTTTGCAACTTTTAGATAATACAAGGTGTTGTTTCCAAATTTCTCCATTTTTTTTATATATAAAAATAGGTGCTGGATGGTCGTATGCTGAAAATATGGTCAGAGCGTGCCACAGAAATGGCCTCACGGGGTTGGCACTGGAAGTACAGCTTGGTAAATGTATCAGTCGATAGCCTGACCGTCTCATTGGACGGTCGGCATGCCACAGTTGAGGCTACGATTGAGGAAGCAGCAAGAGTTTTTGACGGGCAGGCTGGGGATGATGGTGAGACCGACAATACATATAGCACTCCGTATATGACGCGGTACGAGATGGCATACACCGACTCTGGGTGGAAGATTGTAGATGGTGCAATTCTTGAGTCCCAATAATGTAATTAAATATGTGAACTTCTATTTCCATTTTTTGTTATATATAGTTTAGACCTTTTGGTAGCCTAGTTCCAAATTGGAATATGCTTTAGCTTGCCTGCAGCAGTGCAGCTTCAAGCCTTTCTCGATCTCGCAGTGAAGGTATTTTCACATCTAAAATAATTTGGTATTAAATTCAACAGTTATGCATTCCATAGTAGTTTAGATTTTGTAAGTCTGGCTACAATGACATTGACATCGGTGTTATTTCAGCCATAATGACACTGACACCAAAATCCATCAAATAGGTTTCACATAGCGAATCCAAATTGTTCAAACTTATCTATCTTACGAGTGATGCATTTACATGCAAAATTTAAAAAATTTCAAATTCATTTCTTGTCAAGTCAAGTGGTAAAATAGTGATGGAAAATGAATGCATTAAAATTAATTTAAAAATATTATTTTTTGACTGGTTGACTTAGTACAAAATGAATGTGAAAATTTATATATGTTGTATGTAAATGCATTACTTGTAAGGTCGATTGGTTTGAATTCGTTGTTTGAAGTTTATTTGATAGATTTTGAAGTCAGTAAATAACACCAATGTCATAGTAGCGATTTTGTTGCATATATAGGGCTCTTAAATTTCGTGAAATTCGGACCATTTGGTCGTTCATTTAGGTGGTTATATTATATACTATGGTCCTTCATTAGTAAAATCATGGAGGTCTGATTATCAGTCTGTTTTAGTATAGGACGGTCTGTATCTCCTGAGACCACTTAATCTGAATGCTATACAACTGGACAGTAGCCGACCCGTCCCCTAACCAGCACATGTTTTTTTTTTTTGAGAAAAGGCCAAAGGCCCGTTTCTTATATTGAAGCATTCGGAAATAAGTACATATGATCCTAATAGCAGTACTGCTGCTACTGTCTATTCCAGCAGCGGCTTTACCAGAATATCAACACACTGAAGCATACATTGCTTCCTAGTTCCATTACGACTCCTACTGTTTAATCCAGCACAGTATCTATCCAAACAGCAAAACACTGAAGCCTACAGTTTCTTCAAATACAAAATATATCATGTTTTAGTTACCAATGTTCTGGAATTTAACACTAAGATAAACTGTGTGACAAATACAAAAAGGAACTTGTTGCCACACACAAAAACTTGGTCTTCCATTGGACATCTTCTTCATCTTCATCGATGATCACCAGGAGAACTTCTCACATCACTTGTAAAAGAATACGGTCCAGATCCTCTGGCAGCCATTGCCCCAGTGCCCCCTCCTGCACCTAACCAATATTTAACAGTAGAAACAATAGTGAGTATAATTTGTCTGTTAGTTGGTATCACACAATGTGAATTCAAAATAAGCTCGTTTCTAGCTTTCCATAAACTCGAACATACAGCACTTGTGACTATCAAAAAGGGTTGCTGTTGTGACTGTGGTAAGGTAATCGCAAATAGAAATATATCATTCACTGTATCTGTATGCCATGATTGGAACCACTCTTGACTCTCCCGTGCTTTGTATTATTAGGTGATCAAGTGTTTCTGGTTGAGAACAAAATTGGCAGGTCAAATCTCCTACCCATGACCCATCCTCTCTGACTAAGGATCTCTTTTGTCGGAATTTATTGCGTGTTAAGAGCCACATGAATATTTTTAATTTTGTGGGAATGGGCAAGTTCCACCACACCGTGGAATGTTGCATTTTGACCCCCCTAAAATTTTCAAATTTGTAAATCTTATTAACAGTAAACCTCCCTGTTGTATCCCATCTACATTTGAGTTCATCACGTTGAGGATCTAATAAATTAAGTTTGGGAAATGAGTTGTTGGAGGTCCCTCCTGTCCTGACCTAAAAGGCTAAAACCCCAGTCAGTTGTCTATTAAATTGCATATATATCTACCCCTTGAGTAGTTATCACTTCAGAAATGTTAATATCTTGACAGATTTGATATAAATAAGGAAAAGGTGTAGCTAATAAACAATGTTGGTGCCAGATGCCCAGATGTCTTTTCAAAACCTGATTGTATCCCCTTGTGATGTAAGTACCGCTACATTCTCCTATGGGGTGAAGTTTCTGAATATCAGATCAGAAGGGGGGACTGTGTACAGGGGTTGGATGTGGTACAATATTTCTGGTTAACAGTTGTTTTCCATTGGCCTTGATAATTTGGATTTTTAAAATGCCACCACCATTCACTTTCACTTTGGACAGGATTGATTCCAAATCTGCATGAATATTAAAAGGGCTCCCTGCATTTCACTTTGGACTTCGGATCAAAACGGAAATATTCTGTTAAGCTGGCCGGTACAGAAAAATGAAAAAAGAAAAATAAAGTAATGATAATGCTAAACAAATCCAACTTGTCTTGATGCTACTGACAGTCAGTCTGGCACTGCAAAAATGTGTTTTTCTAAACAGCATAGTTATAGTTTTTTCAGACTTTAAAAAACTATAACATTATCAACCGCTTTTCTTTTATCAGAATTATAAATAGTTAGCTATCGCTATAACTTTTTTAGACCTTACAATCTTGGTTTTTACCACAATTTTTTTTTTCAACCCATTATAAAAAAATTCGAAATTTTAATTTAGCGGGTTTAAAATTCGTGATTTGAATATGAAACGGCTAAAATATGGAATGTATATATATAAATGGTATTATTTTTATAAAGCGGCAATACAAAATTGTAAATTTGGTGAATACTTTGAATATATATTGGGAAAAATGTGGTTATTATTTATTAAAATTTTGAAAGCAACAAATAGTACAGGTGTCGTAGCTCAGTAGCAATCCGAAAAAAATAATAATTAGAAACCGACTATTTAATAACTATTTTTTTTATTAAAAAATAGAAACCGGCCACTTAATAGCTGGTTTCTAATAATATTAGGAACCGGCTATTTAACCGTCGGTTTCTAATAAAAATTAGAAACTGACTATTAAATAACCGGTTTGGGTAGATTTAAAATTTGCTAACTTTGGTGGACATAGTTGGCAATTTGTATTTAATTTTGGATGTAAATAAAAATGGCGGCCGTTTTGGCATAAAAAGATTTTTTTTTTAAGTTTATAATCACTTTTGAACATGTTTGATCATGCTACTATGTTTGGATCCATCATCGTTGCGTTTTAAATTTACATTCATTTTGGACATATTTGGATTCACCTTTTACTGGCTTTAAATTCAATATAGATATATTAGGTTTCATCTTTGACGGGCGTAAAAGTACTATGGACATGTTAGAATTCATTTTTAGCTAGTTGAAAAATAATTTTGGTTTTTGATTCCACTTTTATGGGTTTAAAATTCAATTTGGAAATATTAGGATTCACTTGTGATGATTAAATCTTTTACTTTTGTCGTGGTTCATCTAGTTTGTCTTAATATTTAATTTGTTAAAACATCGTTGGAAATTTTCTAGAGCATTGTAAAAGTTTGATGGAGCATTTGCTGGCAGAGGCAGAGTCAGACTTTCGAACTATGAGAGTCAATTATTAAAAAAAAAATCGCTGAGAATGGGGTCATTTTTACCATTTCATGATATTTTATTGTAAAATATATACAAAATTATATATTAGTAAGTTTTTTTTTAAAATGAGGATCAATTGATACCATAGACACTTACTACATCCGCCTATGTTTGCTGGGAACTAGTCTATGTTATAGTTTTAGAAAAATTACAACATGTTAGGATTATCTTTTATTGGTTGAAATTTATTTGGATGTTTTTAAGTTTATTTTGTGCGTCTATTAATATTTGAATATGATTCATGCGAGTGTCTCTATATTTTGTCTTCGTTATGTTTTCGTATTTTAATTTTTTAATAACAATTTTTTTAAAATTTATTTATATAAAACTGATGTAATTCATATTATTTTTATTTACATGTACATAAAATAATAGCACCTTTTTAGTTTGTTTTTATATTAATTAATAAGCTGAAAACTAACGTCTAAAATTATCCATATCTATATTTAAAAAAAATTTAATAACAATTAAAATAAAGTTGTCATATTTGTCGGATATTGCATGAGGTAAGGAGACAAATTATTCAAAATGTTGACCGGTAAAAAAGATGTTAATTAGGTAATAATTGATAATAATGATAATACTATAATAGGAACAAAAGTTGCTGCTGAAGATTTCCTTTAAGTAATTTGTTTCCTATCTCAACAAGAACATAAAAAAATTCAAATCTACAAAGGAAGCTCTACATGTTCAAATGCACTGTATTTGTTTAATTTGTGCTTCAATCAATGTTATCATAACCGGACTAGACATCGACCCGTAAAAGCTATGGGTTAACGGTTCATCGGTCGGACCGCTGGGTCAATCAGTTCAACCGTTGATTTTTTAAAAACAAATATAATTTATAGTGTACACATATACACAAAGAAGGTCAAGTAAAAAACGTACAATTATACTGTCCCATCACATAAAATATCCTAAAAATTGTTAAAAACATGAAATAAAAATACTTTTCTTAAAACCCCCAAAAAACATACATAAATAGAAAATTAAAAAACCTAATATGAGCACTCTTCCCAAAATATACACAAACAAGACATTAGAAAAACCAAGAATTAACATTTTTCAAGTGTACGCAATTTCACATATACCTGTAGCATGTATGGTAAGTACCAACAGGGAAAGAGATAATACCAGCATTAGAATACCATACCAGTATTAGCATATCGGTATTTTTGAACTTGTAGTGGATATGAGTAGCATTTCCTTGACATATACATGCGCTGACTATCCAAAACCATTAAGCATAAATAGTGATATGTAAAAAAAAAGAGATGATGATAAACAACAATAAAATAAAAATTCAACATTCTAATATAATCTGCCACAAGTAACCTCACACTTAAACAATCTCATACTTCAAAAATAAAAGTTCAATATTTCTAAATTGCTAAGATAGTAAACCAACAACAAAATTAAAATGCTAGAATTCTAAAGATAAGTAAATTGCCACTCAGTAATTGAAATATTTTGACCTCTAGCCTCAACACTTTGATTGTCTAACATTAAATTTTATTAAATGTTAGATAATTTTGTTAAACTTTTATTTTTTCAAAAATAGAAAGACCATAATATTTTATGTATTTACCTAGAAGTGACTTTTGAACCGGGATCAATAATTCAGATTCAAATCATTTTTATTTTTTTCTAATAACACACAAAGAAATATTTTAATTTTTCTTACAGCCATGAAAAATTCGATCTGAAAAATATTGATCCGGGTTATTTGTTTATGTCAATCAAATTATATGGTATTCTATCTAATTTTAAAAAATATATAAAAATATTTCTAATATTTTAATAAAATAAATAAATAAATTATAATATTTTCTAATTAAATAAAATAATTAAATGAAATATTATATTAAATTCAATTCGGATGAAACTGTGCAACTCTGTAATGATTACAAACAGTGTTTTAATCTGAGTCGTTCGTTGTTTCAAAAAGTGTGCAGAAAGCATAAAAAATCGTGTTTGGCTTAAACCGCTGACCCTGTCAGCGGTTCTAGCTTTCTGAAACCGCTGACAGAGTCAGCGGTTCTGGCTTCTGAAACCGCTGACACCTGTCAGCGGTTTGGATAGATTTGGAAATTAATATAAAAAATGTATAGATTGTTAAATTAATTTAGGATTTTATATATTTATAAAAATTTCGGTCAATAGGGCTTGTTTGGTTGGAAGGAAAAAACATAATTGACTGGAATATAATTTCTATTTTAATCGAATAAGAATGAAACTGTACAAGTTATAAAAGTATAATTAAATTTGAACTTTTACAACCAAATTTCTGCTCTTTATAAGTTGGTTCATTCTCTATTCTGCAACAAACCAAATTCTTTATTTAACTTTTTTAAAGAGACAAAATTAATTCATTTATAAATAACTTTACTTTTTTTTTTCACCTTCAACTAAACTTTGTTGATACATAATAGCAATCTATTTCAAATTCTACCTTTTTTAATTGTTTCGTTATTCTATTTATATCCGAAATCGTAAGGAATAAAAATCTGTTTTAAATTATACTTTCTATTTAAAACTAGCGTTTGGTCTAGTGGTTAAGACACATGGTCTCTGTGTGAGAGATTACAGATTCGAAACTTAGATAAAAAAATTTATTTGTTATAAAAACAAAAATATTAAATAGTTGGATGACTTGACCTCCATTTTTTACTAAAAAAAATTATACTTTCCATTTATTGTTTTGTTATTCTATATATAGCCATCTTTTCGCAATCCAGAATTAATTACAATTTTTACAAGGACCAGTATTAGGCGATATATTTATTATTTATGGCCGTCTTTTCGCAATCCATAAATGAAAATACAATTTTTTACAAGGACCGATATATAACATTAATTTGTTCTTTCCTCGAGAGAAACCCTACTTACCGAGATCCGACGGTTCCCTCTCTCTCTCTCTCTCTCTCTCTCACGCCGGGCATTCCCGTCACCGCTTAGTAAAGCGGAGGTGAGCTCTTCAGCGCGCGAAACTTTCCTTCTCGGTGGTTCGAGATCTGTCGGCGGTAATCTTACCGCTGCCCCTCTCTCTTCGATTGTTCAAGCACAAGTTCGTTTAAGAAATCGAGATAAAAAGCCATGGCTGATTGGGGTATGAATTTGTTACTTTCATACTTTATATGCTGGATTAATTGTCGTCCTTTTTAGCTCTTCCTGGAGTTCTCGATCGAATTAATTTGTTGGATATATTAGTACATACTCGTAATTGTAATTTCTTTTTTGAAATTCATGTTATAGTTTGCAGTTATTGAAATTCCTATTATACCAAGTTTAAACTAGAGTTACAAAATCTGGTACTTCTCTCTGGGAAGTGGAGTAGTTAAAATATTGGAAATGGTAGTAACCAAAATTTTTAAAATTACAGTTTCTGTAATTTCCAGAAGGAATTAGAGATGAACTACAAGCATACAAAAACGGGATATTGCACGATTTCTAGGAACAACTAAAAGATTTTATGATCTTGCTGAGCTATTGGTGATACTTAGAGGCTTTATCAGGGCATGTAAATAGATAGTAGCTATTCTTCGACTTCTATTAATATTTTTGTTCTTTCAATTAACAGAGGAAGACGATTTTGAGCCTGTGGCACCTGCCTTAAAACTGGAGCCTGTTAAGAGCAAATGGGAAGACGAAGAAGAGGAGGATGACGATGTCAAGGAATCTTGGGAAGATGATGACGAGCCCGTTAAGGTAATTTCACATTGGTTTTTAACTTCTTTTAAAAAGATTGTCAGAATTCGTTATCTGTAAGTAGGTAAGTATAAAAGTCACACTGTGTCGTGTGTCCGGTGCCGTGAGCATTAGTGTGACTCCGTGACATGAGCATTCGTGTCTCCTTGGCGTGACCATTGTTCGGAAAAATGTTCACGGCATGGGACGTTAACTGGTCTGAAACCAACTTAAATTACGAAAAAATAGTTATATGTGATCAAACGTGACAAATATGATCAGTTACGTTTGGACACGGCACGTGTGGTCATGCCATGACTAATATGCCATGAGCCTGTGACTGTCCCTCCAAATTTGGTCAGAGCACAAATTTACATCCTTATCCGTAAGTGCAAGTTAAGGCATAGAGGAATGTTACGGTTTTGTTGGATTGAAAGGGGGATTGATGGTTGGGGCCTTTGATACCCTCTGATTTGAGCATCTTATTTGGTGCATGTTGTATACCAGTTGACCACGATTTAAATGCTTGTTTCGAAGTTCTGTCATAACGTGGAATGTATTGTTGCAAGCTAAAAGTTATGTCATCGTGTGAAGGTCAAATATTACAATTATTGGTTGGAAATTAAATTGTTTGGCTGCACCACTTCATCAGAATGTGATTTTTGAAAGAAAATTATTTTTGCAATAGGTTTTTTAATTAAATAATGATCTTGCATGGACTATAATTATTATAATTTAACTACCAAGTCTATGCACATGGGAAGTTTTAGAATCTGAAAATTTAGGGGAAAACAGGGGAAAAAAATGTACATGGCAATTGGCATGCAACAATTAAAAAGACCAATTGTCTCCGAAATTGAAGACCATTTTTCTTCTAACATTATTGGCCTTTTACAATATAGTCAATTAAAATTTCTAAAAGTTGGAATCAACTAGAAAGAACAGAAATAATCTACTTATTTTTATCACAGTTGAAGCTTACCCTGATAAGACAAACCTTATTTCATAAAAAGAAAAAAAAATCTGAAACAACCTATGATGAGAGCAAACAGTATGATAAGTGAAATTCAGGCACCTTAAATCATAGATCTTAGTATGAAATTGATTAAAATTCAATTATTCGGACTTACCTTTCATAGGTTCCTTTAAATAATCCTTCATACCCCTTTTGAAGAAGTATCCATTAATGTAAAAGTATTATCTGGGGACACAGTACCACAAGATCAAATACTTGTATTAAATCATGTATACTGTGGAGTTTTAATGTATCTTAGAATATTTAAAATTGCCTTACCATATTGTATAAGATATGGTCTTCCTATCCAGGTCTGTTCAGCATAGAATAACACTCAACATCATTTTTTTTCTATATTTGCCTGGGGAATTTTATGAAATAAGAGTTTGGACCAGTAACAAAATAAATTTCTCTGGTTTGATAGGAAACAAAACCTGAGCCAGTGGTAGAAAAATCTGTACCTAAGCCGAGTACAAAAGTCACCACTAAAAAGGGAAAGCAACCTGAACCAGCGGTAAAGCACGCGGAAGCGGCTGACGAGGTCCTTTCTGACCCGGTTGCTGAGAAATTACGTCAACAAAGGTACAATTTTATTTTTATCTTCACTGAACTTGGATATATAAATTGTATGAGTGAGGCTATGGTACTATGCATAGTGCTGATTGGTCCACAATACGGATCAATATTTTCGCTTTAAAGTCCAAATAGTAAATCTGAACCATTCAACATGATCTCCATATGAAATTGTACTTGCAGACTAAATTTTACATTTCTTAGAATTGTTTCACCATTTTTTTAGATAGTTAGAAAATCACTATTTTTG
Source organism: Carex cristatella (assembly GCA_024447775.1). NCBI lineage: Eukaryota > Viridiplantae > Streptophyta > Magnoliopsida > Poales > Cyperaceae > Carex > Carex cristatella. The sequence continues at coordinate 4,090,700 of JAJHPF010000034.1, read as the reverse complement.
AATGGTCCAGATTAGATCAAGGGATTTTCTACCTATTTAAAAAAAAGTAAAAAAATTCTAAAAAACATAAAATTTGATCTACTTGTACATTTTCATATGGAGATCATGTTGAACGGTTCAGATTGATTGTTTGGACTTTAAAAATGAAGATATTGATCTATAGTACAGACCATTATGCGCTATGCATAATACCATAGCCTCACTCTATAAACTACATAATACAATGCAAGTTTGTATTTTTATGTGTCTTAGCAATTGTAGGTAGGTTTGGGCAAATTTTGGTTTGATTGGGATTAAAATGGATTTTTTTTGAGGTAGACTTCAAAGAAAATATGATTGTTGAAATATTAAATCATTTCAGGCTGGTAGAAGAGGCAGATTTCAAGTCGGCCAAAGAATTGTTTGGAAAGAAAGGGAATGATGAGAAAACCCTTGATAATTTCATCCCCAAATCTGAGAGCGACTTCATGGAGTATGCTGAGATGCTATCCGATAAAATTCGCCCTTTTGAGGTACTAGTTTTCTAATTTTTAGCAATTTCACTTGTATAGCCCTGCAAAATCTCGAATTATTAGGTATGCCTCTGAGAATATGGACTCTGCCTCTGATATTTGGTTATTAAGGGTCAAATGGGGTTTTTTCCTTTTCAATGGTCTTGATTTTCTAAGTACACATCTCTAGTACATTTTGTAGTGAGAAGTATCCGAGATTTATTTAAAGAGAACATCGAGAGTATGGGGTTATTTGGCACACATTGTAGAATGGGGACTGGATGGAAATTCTGATTTGTTTGTCGTTTTATAGGATACACTATATTTACCTACTCTTGACTTGGCTTGACAATTCTTTTACATTTGGAAGTGTACACTTGTATCAAGATTTCTATATAAATTTAATCTGATTTCTTTGTTAAAAAAAAAAACACAGAAAAGCTTCCACTACAATGGATTGCTGAAGGCAGTAATTAGATTGTCAATGACTAATATGAAGGCGGCCGACGCGAAGGAGATATCTTCCTCTGTCAATGCCATTGCTAATGAGAAACTCAAGTTAGAGAAAGAGGCTCAGGCTGGCAAGAAGAAAGCTGGTACACTTCTCTTACATTCCAATGTCTTGTTATTGCACACGGGCAGGTTTACATTTGCTAAATGGGGTTCAATTGACATTATAATATTAAAGATAAAATTGCTATATGTATGCTAAATTTGACTCCCATAGATTAAAATCCTCGTGTGCATACTATTGATTATAAAAGTTGGACATAATCATTACTATATGGGGTTCAACATAATCTTCATAATAAAATATGCTTGGAGACCAACTTTTATACTTTTTAGAATTTTTATACTATTTTTTACATAGGTACAATATCACTTTATCGGATGGTCCTGAATCTCCTTAAAACAGTGATTTTGTACCTATCTAAAAGATTGTAAAAAAATTCTAAAAAATATAAAATTTGGTCTCCAAGCATATTGACTGTTCATGTTGAGTGGTTCAGATTGACTGTTCGGACTTTGTAAATGGAGATAAAGGATGTGGAGCATAAAAAAAATGGTGCATTTGAACCCTCGTGTGTGTGTGTGTGTGTGTATAGGTTGGCTAAGATCAAAATGGTAGTTCTTAAGCCTTGGTGCTACCAATTGGTTTTGTGATTTTCAAAGTCCTAATAGTCGATCCAAAAAGTTAGATGTGAAAATGTGCTTGGAGACCAAATTTTACATTTTTTGGAAACTTTTTACTATTTATTAAGATGGTTTGAAAATTGCTGATTTTAGTAAACAGTAAAAATCTTCTGGTCCATTGAACAGTTTGGACTTTGAAAATTGCAAAACCAATTAGTAGCACCAAGGCTTAGGAACTACTGTTTTGATATTAGCCACTCACTATATACATACATATATATGCAAGTGATGAAGTAGAGGGTACTACATAGGGGTATTGGTTACATGTGATGTTACAGTTTTGAAACAAGAATTTTCATGCATACCCAAAATACAGTTTCCCAATATAAGACTCTCATAATATGCCTTTATGCTTAGGGGTGTCAATGGCACCCTTTTACCCGTTTAATCAACCCGTACCGTATCCGATAAGACGGGTACGGGTAAGATTTTTTTTCCGTAAACTTATTGGGTACGGGTATGGGTAAATATTTTTTTTCGTTATCTATACGGGTAAGGGTACGGGTAAAGCCTATTTCGTACCCGTTACCCGATCGGGTAATTATAAAAGAAAAATTATATATATTATTTATATTAATAGGCATTGAAAATAGTACTTTAATTAGTTTACTTGTGCTTAGCATGATAAGATTTTTTTTTCCAATAAAGTACTATGCATGTGTCAAATGAATGTATATATTTAATGTTTTATTTAACAAATAATAAAAATAATTATTATAATAGTATTACCCGTTATTTATCCGCTACCGTTTCGTTATTTGACAACCATAACGGGTAAGGGTAGGGTACGGGTAAGATAATTTATAGCGGGTACGGGTAAGAATAATTTGTAACGGGTACGGGTATGAAAATGCTTTCACCCGACCCTTACCGTACCCGTTGACACCCCTATTTATGCTACTTGCTTCCTATCTCATCTCCTTGAAAACATATCTAAACTATCCTCTTGATTCCTCGTTTCGATCAGTAGGTAAATTTATAAGAGAGAAGGGACTTTGGGGGTACTTTTGAAGGAATTATTTGATTGCACTAATAAGGGCAATTTTTAATATTACAATTCAAGTGACGAGATTTTGTGGTTGGTTTGCATTTGTGAGCCTGATCTTTCTTTTATTTTATTTTAGGGGCCAAGAAAAAGCAGCTTCATGTTGAGAAGGGGGAGGATGATTTTGCAATTACTGGCACATATAATGATGCGGATGATTTCGATTTCATGTGATCATACTCTAGTGCTTGGGATATTATTCCTTCGGTATCTGATAAATTTTATTTCTACATGAACTAAGATTATAGAGTGACCAGCATAGTAAAACTTGAGTGTTTCGAGTGCTGTTGTATGTGTGTCGGTTGTCAGAAAGTTTTGCTCTTTAGTTTTTGCTTGTAATATTTTTTGCCTACCTGGACTGGGGTGTAATTCTTTTTCTGCATGTACTGTAATAACTGGTAGGTTGGTGTCATCAGTAACTAGGCCTCATAAGCATGCAGTTTGTGTCTATTAATGTTGAAATGTCAATACTGGGTTTTCCTTGGGAATTTATTTTCTTATGTTGCTTCTAATTTAATTTCTCCTGTTAACAACCTGATTGGCGGTACAGTCGCGTAAGCTTTGAGCTTCTGATCTAACATTTACATGATGTATTTTTTGTGTAATGTGGTGGGATATAGTCTTCTCCGTAGTTGCATTGTGTGCTACACAGCCATAGCTGTCGCATGAATGTTTGAGGTTCATGCAGTGTAGCACCTGTTGCTGTGTTGCATGAACCTGTCTTTCCCCGGCTTGAAGCCCTGAAGAGTGGGTCTGGATGCGTATTGCCTCGTTGAAGGATCAAGTAAATTTAAAATCGGAACACATTGATAACTTCATCATGAACAGAACGAACCATTAGATCTAAAACATATGGCCGAAACCTGCTAGGAACAAATACTCTTTAGTAATGGTTGATAGTTTGTTAGAGCACCAAGCTCTGGTTACTTCCATTTGAACTGAATGTGGAGTGCGTATCTTCAGTACATTGTGCAGTATGTGTTGGAGATGGCCTGGTATTGTATTTTTTAAAGAGTTTAATGGTTGTATTCCAGGTGAAATACCTCAACATGTGCTGCATAACTATTAAAAAATGATAAACCACATTATTTAGCTGTCAAACTGAAGTGCATCGAAAAGAAATTAAGCACACGATAATTTGTGTGTGCTTATAACAATATTAATATTGTGATTAATATTGTGCACGTGTGTTGTAATAAAATATTATAAGAGAATAAAAAAAAAATTCATACAAAATGATATATTTTAATAATAGAATTTAAATTAAATGACAAATAACTCTTAACATGTGTTGCGAAACTACTAAAAAGTAAAAAAAATGATAAACCGCATTATCTAGCTGTCAAACCGACGTGCATCGGTTCAGAAAAATAAACCAAGCACATGACAATTTCCGCGTGCTTATAGCAATATACATAAATTTTTTACAAGTGCAAAAGTTACCGAATTTTTTATTAATGGGAATTAAAATAAAAATAATAATAAAAAATATATATATATAAAGCCAGGACCTGTTCCTTGATTAAAATTACAGATGCGTTTCAAACCATCCAATTGATTTTTTTTTTACTACCCAATTGATTTATTTGACTGTGCGCACTATGAAGTACAAAAAAAATGCACAGCATCCTCTGATTTCCACAAATAGTCAAGCAATAGCCATAAATGCCCAGCAATATCAGCCCTCCAAAATAGACTCCGCCTCATTGTATAATTTTAATTTGGATACTCCCCAAAACACAAAACACACAACTTCATATAATTGCATATCAAAATCAAATGTCAGCAAGAGGAAATCCGGAAGTGAAATTACTGGGGATATGGTTTAGTCCCTTTGTGTTAAGGGCTAGAATTGCATTGAACCTGAAAGAGGTGCCATATGAATTCCTAGAAGAGCAACTCGGTTCAAAGAGCGAGTTGTTGCTTAAGTCGAACCCGGTTTATAAGAAGATGCCAGTTTTGATTCATGACGAGAAACCGGTTTGCGAGTCCTTGATTGTTGTGCAGTATATCGACGATGTTTGGGCTGGATCGGGAACCTCTTTGATGCCAACTGATGCGTACGACCGGGCTATACATCGGTTTTGGACCATCTATGTTGATGACAAGGTACTGATCAATCTTTTAGGTCTTGCTTAGGAGAGCAGTTTGGGTCCGATGTCTATCGGACTCAAATTTGAGTCCGATGGACTCCATAACCGTCCGATCTGCTTTAACATACGTGCGCACCGATATTAAAGCAAATGTGCATGGATATTAAAGAGATGCGCACGGATCTTAAAGCAGATCGGACGGTTATGGAGCCCATCAGACCCAAATTGCTCTCCTTACTTTTTGTTTAGTTTTAGTGGTTAAGATAAAATTTAACTTTTGTACCAAATAGACGCGGAATTCGCATCCTCTAAGATATCTCAAACTTTGTGTGACTTTGTGAAACATCGTAACCGTTTAAATAGTCTTGCTCGAATCTTAAAGTACAGATAATACTGCCCCCCCCCCGCTCTATCCCCGAATAGGAACCGAACATGTCGGTCACGCAAAAATTGAGATATCTCAGAGGATACGCACTCATAGAAGCGGGGAATTTAATGTATACTCTTCGAAACTTCAAAATTACATATTTCTCTTTCTAAAAATTATATTATGACCCTTCTAAATTGCATAACACAATAGTTTACCCAATTAATTGATTTTTTTTATTAAAACTTATTTTAAATTTATATAGTACGCATTTACCCTTTATTAAAAAATATATGCAGGTTGCTTAAGAGAAATTTCCAGGTTTCTAATTAATCGATTGTGATGATAGATGGTTCATTTTCTTACTTGTACCGCACAATGCCGACTGTGTATGCGTCACAAGCAGAGAAATGAATCATTTTCCCTTTGAAATTTGATCTATTAGAAAATTGAATATTTTTCTTACACAAACTATATTTTTTTATTATTTAATAAAAAAGTAAAATGGATATTTTATATAATTAAACTGAATTTTAATAGAAAAGACAATAAATTGAATAAATTTGTGAATTTTTAAATTTTAGAAAGGTCAATATTATGATATCATGAACATCCTTGCAAAGCTGAATAATGTAATAGTAACTTTCAGGAAGAAACAAATTAAATAACACCAACAACATTATAAACAGATCGAAATCATCTCAGATATGCACATATATATAATGAAGAAAATTAACCACCTGTCTTAAAAAAATCCTAACTGCACAAACTACATTTTGCAATATATATAAAAGACCATTAAATTTGATTATTTGTTATACTAACTTATCATTTAATTTGACTCTTGTAGCTTTATTCCTCTGTGTTGGATTCAATAATGAGGTATCGAACCGACGAGGCTAAGGTCGAGGCGGAGGAGCAAGCGGTGGCAGCTCTACAACTCCTAGAGGAAGCTTTTGATAAGATCAGCAAGGGAAAGCCATTTTTTGGTGGTGATACGATTGGATACCTCGACATAGCACTCGGTTCTTTCTTAGGATGGATTAGAGCAGCTGAGATCCATGGCCTGAAGCTGTTAGATCATGCTCGGATACCGCTTCTTTGTGCATGGGCTGAAAATTTTTGCAACAATGAAGCGGTGCGATTTGTTATTCCGGACACCATGAAACTTGCGGAGTTCACCAAAGTTCTTCGGTCGAGGTATCAAAACAGGCTTCCTCCGACAACCAAGTGATGTTTCAGTTTTTAAAGTTTAATTCATCATCTGCCATGGTAGATGATGAAGTGTACGTATGTGTAGCGTGATGACTAATAATTAATTAATTAAGTTCAGTTGTTACTAGCATTTTCCATGTATATATTATTTGTGTTTGTATAATATTTTTATATGATTGTTGTTGGTTTTTGAAGATAAATGTACGTTATCTGAATCACATATTATAAATAGAAAACTTGTGTTTCATTTTTTTTTTATTCGCTAATATATTACCAATTATCACTTCCGATCTCGATCGATTTGTCCCAACTTCTGTAAAAAAAAAAAGAGTAGGCCGTCCGATGAATTTCTATCAATTCAATTACACATGATATAATTAAGCGGAAGCACCCGGTACCGTCCTTGATTCAAATAAGTCCTTCAATAAAATATAAGAAAAATGTAGACACGTGCTTCTCACTCCTTCCCTGTAATTCGCCAGTTTGGAATCATCACTTAAAAAGTAATTTGAGTTTGGAAATTGGATAGGATACGTCCGATCAGAATCAGAGCCAAAATAATCATGCGGATTCTGATCAGACGGTCTAGATATAAACTCAAACTTTGAGTTACTTTAGTGGATCCGAATTCGTTATTCGCCATTCGCGGCACAGTGCCGACCTCTCTCTCCTTGTGAGTTGTGAAGACGGAGAAGTCTGTTTCTCAAATAAGCCCTTCAACTTTATTTTGGTTCAAACAGCCCCTCGAACTATTTAGTTTGATTCAAGGCAAATGTATGCACACTATTTGTTTGACCAAATACATCTATGATATATGTGTTATCTAACGCAAAGGTATTAAAAGATAACAAAAGAGTAGTAATAATAATAATTGAAAAATTAACAGTAAAAGATGAAAAAGGTCGATTGAAATCAAACTAAATTTAGGGGTCTATTTTAACTTTAAAAAATTAAAAAAACTTAATTGAAAGAAACAATAATGTAGTTCAGGGGGGTAAAACAAAATTTTCTCCTATACAATTACAAACGAGTGAAAGAGAGAGAGAGAGAGAGGGAGGGAGAAGAAAGAGAGAGGGACAATGTCTGTACGGCTCCTCTCCCCTGCCACCCTTCGCTCCTTCTCTCCCCACTCCCGTAAACCCGGTTTACGCGCATCCTTCCTGTCACCATGCCACGTCATCACCCCTCGCTGCTGTTCACTTCCTCCCCAAAACTCCAAACCCCAGTTCCACTCCAATCACAAGTCTCTACTCCTCCGGCAACCGTCGTCTTCCTCCTCCTCATCCATCCATTGTACCAACTACAGCGGGAGCGGGTCTGACGGCAAGGATGTACTGGAGAAGAGCATTTTAGACCAGATGAAGGAGATAGTCGTTTTTGCGGGTCCCGCAGTAGGCCTCTGGATATGTGGGCCCCTAATGAGCTTGATTGATACCATGGTTATTGGCCAATCCAGTTCTCTAGAACTTGCAGCACTTGGTACGTGCTCTCTAGGGTTTAGTATTCGCAATTTTCTTTTTAAATGGGGGTTAAGTTGTAAAAGCTTCGCCTACTAGATGGCTGAGTCCTTTTCCCAGGAAGTTTTTAATATTTTTAATATACTGAGATTTACTAAGAAGTATTGGGCTAATTGAAAAGCCAATTACTTATTTTCTTTTGAAATATTACTTATCTTTTTCATTCCTTCTCGATTTCTTGATAGGACCTGGTACGGTATTCTGTGATTATCTCTGCTATATATTTATGTTTCTGTCCATTGCCACCTCAAATATGGTTGCCACTTCACTTGCTAAACAGGTGCATTTCTTCTTTTCTTTGTAAATATTCCATGTAGTCTAGTTGAAAAATTAAAGAAAGGAGTTTTTTTAAATTAAAGATTCTATGAAGGCAGGCCAATGTTTTGCTTCAAACAAAGACTAAAACTGAGCCTGATTATGCAATTACAGATCAAATTTAGGAGTATCCGCACCTATTTGTTTTATTGTAATATGCTATTGAATTAATGACTTAAGAGTTAAGATGCTAATTGTTTTATGGAAAAAATGTTCAGGACAGAGAACTAGCACAGCATCAGATATCTATGTTGTTATTTGTGGCATTGACTTGTGGCATGGGAATGTTACTCTTCACCAAATTTTTGGGCCCGGAAATTTTGGCAGGTTTGCTCCACTGTATATCAATTGCGAAAATCTGATCTCTTATACTCAAATTGTCCTAATCTTTCTAATTAACATGAATTTTCAGCTTTTGCTGGGTCTGGTAATTTTCATTTAATTCCTGCTGCCAATACATATGCACAGGTTTGTTCACCTTTCTCTCTCTCAGACAAACAAATGCACACAGGGGCGGAATTTGAAAATTTAGATGGGGGGCTGAAAGGTAAAATGCATAATGTGTGGTCACTGGGATTTAAACCCAAGTCTCCATAACCACTAAATGAAACTCTTAACCACTATGCTGCAAGCACACATTTAGCATTTAATGAGGGGGCTGAACTATATAATAACTTTTAAGAAAAATGAAAATTCAATTAAATTTCAATATGCATGATTAAAAATTTTGAAATCATGGGGGTGGCTAAGCGGACCAGTATTCTCTGCGGAGTTTTTTACCTGCGGAGCTGATCGGACGGTCCAGATTTAATCTCAGCCGGTGAGTGCTCGAGATGATGGAGGGGGCGGTATTAATTTTGCCTTGAGATTTGTGCCATAATCTTATTTGGTCCGTCCGATCAAAACGAATGGACCAGATTAAAAGAACCGCACAGCTCTGCAGGTAAAAACTCCGCAGAGGATGTGATTCCGGCTAAGCACCCCCCTGGGCTATACCAAGATCTGCCCCTGAATGCACACACACACACACAACACCACACCACACAAGGTCCATACCCATATTGTATAAAACATGTATTGTGTATCTTCTTTTTTTAACTTTGTTTGGCCTGAGGGTTTAGTCTAATGAGGAAATAATTAACAAAAAAAACAAATGAGTGACAAACATAACCTGCACCAAAAGGTACTTTAGACCATATGACTTGCATTTATATTATTTACATTATATTTCTTTTGTTGAACTTATGTATATACTTTTTGGATATTTCTTCTTGCAGATTAGGGGTTTTGCATGGCCAGCGGTACTAGTTGGTATGGTAGCCCAAAGTGCTAGGTACTTTCACCTTCTATATTTAGTTGTTTCCCTTGCTTCCTTTTTTTTAGTTAATTAGCTGTGTATTGAGGGTGAAAATCTTAGTCAGAACCTAAGAGCTTCTACATCAGTAAAATTAAGAAGAAATTAAAAACAGTTGTCGAGCGCTTAATAGAAATTAAGTTAATTTTTATTTTTAAACCTCCACACTCATGCAATTAACTTTTAATTTCTTTTAGTGGCCACGTCGGCAATTATTACTATGGAAGAGAGAACAAGAGCCAATAGAAACAATTAGAAAGTGATTTCTTTAAAAAGAAAACTTTCTAAATTAAATACTACATTACATCCCAGAAGTTAGAATAGGAAATACCACTCGTGCTTTTAGAAATACAAAAGAAATCCCAATGCAGATGCTGTAAGTACATGTAAGGATAAGATACATCTATTGGTTGGTACAACTAAGGGAATAATGTGGCGTTCCAGAAATAGATGATGATTCATATGCACCGATAATTGGTATCCTGATAATTAATTTCCAAATTTGGACATATTACGGTTGTTGTATGAAAAGTCAAACATGTCATGGCTAAAAAAAAAGTTAGAATAGTAGGTAAATTTGAGCCCTGAATCTCTCATAGCAGCTGAGGGAGTTACCAGCTTAGATAACTTGCCCTTGATAATACGCACAATTAAAGCATGTTCATATATACCAGAATTACCCAAATTAGAATTACCCAATTATAGTCTAAATACATAAAAGACCCAAATTAGGATACTAGTTGTGATTCAATTTGTTCGTAATATATACCAGAATTACCCCTAATATCTGTCCTATATTTTTTTTGTGAATTTGGTTTGTATCCAATTGTACCTGTATCCTGTTGTTATCTGATACTTATTGTAACTGGGCATTTCTATTTTTGCATCTTCATCGAAAAAACAAGTTAAATGGATATGAATAGTGTGAGACCACTATATAGGCCATATATGTTACTCTTTTGACCCGTACTTTAATTGCCCAATTAAGACAAGAATTTAGACTTAATCGCTTTCTTATCAGTAAAACAAGAATTTGGCCTACTTTAATTGCCTAATTGATGAGAAATTTTTTTTTTTTAACTGGTTTAATTACAGTTTGAGGCTGAATCATATTAAGTCCATTGCAGGAAGAGTTAAACTTTCAATTTACAAAGCTCAATTTAGATGCATTTTTTGATTAAACGCAAGCTATTGGCAAATTATGACTTATTGCAAAATTTATGCGGCATTTGATAACACTCCTGCTCATGCAGCTTAGGTATGAAGGATTCTTGGGGCCCACTAAAGGCTTTAGCAGTTGCGAGCATCATAAATGGGTTTGGAGATATTTTCCTGTGCTGTTTTTGTGGTTACGGTATTGCCGGTGCTGCTTGGGCTACTATGGTCTCTCAGGTACTGTATTTTATGTATTTGGAATACTTATATTTATTCATAGTCTTTTGGAACAAAAATTTGCTTTCATGTCCTGGTAAGCATGTATATACGTTGCTCGTTGCTAAATTAAATGCTTAAGGGCCTCTTCTTTCTCAATTACTAGTCTGAAAAGAAATGGTGGGTGGTACTGCGGGGAGGGGGGGTTGTGTTGTTGAGTCTGTATCCTGTGAGATATCTCAAATTTTCAGTTTATCTAAGGCGGGCCAATTTTTTTCAGTGCCTATTCGGATGCAGGGGACAGTATTACTGTGCTTTGAGATTTGTGCAGAATGGATTTAAACGGTCCAGATTTCCACAGATTTACTAAAAGTTTGAGATATCTCAGGGGATGCAAATTTGGGGTTGTTTGGGAATCTTTTGAAGGGGCAAGGGTGGAAGTTTGTTTAAGGTCTGGATTTTCCACAGATTAACTAAAAGTTTGAGATATCTCAGGGGATGCAAATTCGGGGTTGTTTGGGACTCTTTTGAAGGGCGAGGGTGGAAGTTTGTGTAAGGTCTATTTTTTTATGTTTGTAGGGGTATATGTGATATTTTATTTTTTGTAGACATGTGACTGTTGGTTTTCGTTGGTCTTATTTTATTTAGATATGTTAATTTTAATTCTCCTGTGTCTGTTTTATATAGAAAGCACAGCAGTTTTCATGTGGAATTTCATGTGTGGGCCCTACAAAACTAAAATTGTAATGCATGCCTCAGCAGCTCTGGTCTTCTTTAATCATTGGAAATCCTTACTATGTTAAATTTCTTTGAATGAAAATGAAAACCCAAACTACCCTCTTTTCTCTTTGATTTATTGCATGGTGGGGATATTTTCATTTATCTTATGCCTTGAATCAAAGAAACAACTTCTTTATTACATTCTAAATTTATGGAAGCACATGCGCATCATATCTAATCTACAAATAATAACCTTTTCACAATGCTCCATTTTGTCAGGTTGTGGCGGCATTTATGATGATTTATAATCTGAAGAGAACAGGTTTCGAGGTGTTTCCAATGGCGATCCCTTCAAAAGGAGAACTTCTTCAGATATTTGAAATCGCCGCCCCAGTCTTTATAACCATGACGTCTAAGGTTCTCTGTTCTTTTGGATTTTTGGTACTTAAAATATAACCTTACTAAAAATAACACACTAAATAGCTGAGAACAGTTGCTGGTATATTCCAATGACAATACATATATGGTAATTGCCAAATTTGTATGCTTATTCAGAGTTTATTGACAAATAGGTGCCTCTGGTTTGTTAACGGAAACATAATTCAGTGCATATTGTTAGGTACTGATACTTATGCTGAAATTCATGGTTGTTTTTTATTATCTAGGTAGCATTTTATGCATTGCTGACATACTTTGCGACATCTATGGGGGCCATCACTATTGCGGCCCACCAGGTAAATTTGCTAGTCCACAAGGACCGTAACAATGTAAAGTTTATTTGATACCTCTTCAGAAGTTGCCCATGCATTTTTTTTTACACTTCTAAAGTGGGATTCACATCTTTTCTTTCATTTTTGTTTTGGTAGGTCATGATAAATGTGTTCTGCATGTGCACGGTTTGGGGTGAGCCTCTCTCTCAGACTGCCCAATCTTTCATGCCTGAGCTTATACATGGAATCAATCGTAGTTTATCTAAGGTCACTTTTTGTGATATATAATCTAATTTTATTTTTAGTGCTTGACCAGTACTTTTAGATCTTTTGGTTACTTCAGTTTGAACTTTTCTAAGGAAAGTAATAGTGAATTCAAATTATAGGCACGTATGTTACTGAAATCTCTTGTTATGATCGGTGCAATTACTGGTGTAACTTTAGGTGTAATCGGTACTTCGGTACCATGGCTCTTCCCAAGCCTCTTCACAAATGACCTCACAATAATCAGACAGGTTTGAATTTGGATTTAAACATTCGTTTGTACTTTGTCATATTTTCAAATTTTGAAAATTTCTTTCATTTTGAGCAGATGCATACAGTGCTCCTTCCATATTTCATTGCTTTAATGGTTACACCTGCAATTCATAGCCTTGAAGGAACACTTTTGGTAAGCTGAGCTTCTTGTTAGTATTATTTTGTCATCATTTGACGTTTAGGCACAAATTGAACTTTTAAATGCAACACTTGGTGTATACCTTGAAAGCTAATAAAAAAATAACAAGAAACTTTTATGCTTATTATTTTGGATTGGACTTATTTTCCATTAAATTTTCTGAGTCTTCTGACTAAGTATTACTTCTGATAATATATGGCTGATGTACATTTTTTTTATATTATGTGATGTGTACTTGGTTAATTAATTATTGTTCCAATTTCAGGCTGGAAGGGATCTGAGATATTTGAGCCTTTCTATGAGTGGGTGCTTTTGCTTGGGTACTCTTCTAGCATTGGTACATTTTTTTTTTTTTAGAGAATTTTCTTGCTTTACTACTCTAGGAGATACAATGCAGTTATTGCAGAATTGTCGGAAATATTCTCTATACTTAGAAGTTACACAGTAACCCCTAACAAACCTGTTATTTTAAGATGTTGCCGATGTTACCTGGAGCGATAGAGGTATTTTGGAGTATGCTGGATACTCGAGGCTCCGTAGGGGCACTTACGGAAATTTGTGTTTTTGTAGGGAAAATTAATCAAATAGATTGTAGGGCCTGTTCGGCAAGGGCCTCCTTATGCTCCTTAAGGCTAAAGGAGCCTCCTTTAGCTTCCTTAACCGCTTAATCTTGCCGAACACTGGTTAGCACAGATTAAGACAACTTCCTTTATCCTCCTTTTGCCCGGATCTTAATCCCCTGTCCCCTCCTTAAGGCACCTTCTCCCTTCCTTTAGCTATCTTTCCCTGCTCCTCCTTTTAGCTTACTGAACAACCCCTCCTTAGTGCGTATTCATATTTAATCTCCCATGTGTTGCCGAACAGCCCCCATCATTTTTCTCCTAAATTTTCAGTTCTCTCTATTTTTTTTTTTTGCATGTTGTAAAGGTGGGGTCAAGTAGAGGCTTTGGTTTAGCAGGATGTTGGTGGATACTTGCTGGTTTCCAATGGGTAACTCTCTCTCTCTCTCTCTCTGTTTTGTTTACCAATTGTGTTACCAAAAAAGAAAGAACAGAAAGTGTGAAGTGTGGTTTTCCTAGTGCAGAATTGCAAAATAGGCCAATTATTTGGAAATTTTTCTTTGCTTTTTCGTTATCAGTTTCATTCTTATCACAGGTACGATTTATTCTTGCATTGCAAAGGCTAATGTCTCGAAATGGAATGTTATACAATGAAGAGTTCAACCAATCTTCAGATTATGTTAAGCTAAAAGCATAATAGAATCACCTACTGAGGTAAAACCAGTGTAGTTTTTAGAGGAAAGCTTTCATAGTGTTTATTTTTATTTGTTAAATTATTATTCATTCCCAAATGTGGGTTTCTTACGTTAGAAATTATTTGAAAATTGTGTAAATAGCAGTGATCTTCTGTGCCCTTGATAGATAAGTTGCACATTGCAAAACTTCTAATAATTATAATTTTTCTCGAATTTTGGCTTTAGAAATTTGACTAATAGAGCATTGGCACATAAATACAACAATTAGAATTGCAAAGCAAATAATGTGAGGGTTGAAAATTATTTCGATGCATTCCTTTTTAATAAATTATGACTTCTTGATCTTATGCAAAATGAGCTTAAAATTTTTAAAGTATGACACATAAACACAATTCTTGAGATTAAGTTTACTGGTTTATTTTAGATAAAAATAGAAATTAAATTTGCTAACTTAAATATGCATACATAAATAAACAATATGCATTTTTTTAAAATCAAGTACGTAAGTTTTTTAATTACAACAATATGCAATTTTTGTAAATTGAGTACGCAAGTTCTTTGCTAAACCTGATTACAGGCCACATAACTTGCCCCTGGTTTATTAAGTAGCTTGTGTGTATTTTTCTAGCACTTTGCTGTTTGATGATTGCGCCTATACTTTGTTATAATACTGCAGCACTCTGCTTTTTGTTCTTTCAGTTTACTTGGTTATTTAGGTAAGAAGGTTCACTACTAAACTCAGCGCAGGATTTTTTAGAAAATTTCAACAAATGACTTTTTACAGATTATGATGATTTATGCTAAAAAAAAAAGCCTCAATCAATAATTTTCATTGATTATATATAGTGGTTTAGTTCAGGAACTCTTTTACCGTTCATTTGGAAAATAAACTATATATACTTGCTGTTGCGTTGCTAACTTGCAATTGTTCAATCGAATTCACATTAGCTTTTACCTGCAGAGTTTCTGCGATGTTTTTAATCTGATCTGTTTGTTTTGATCGGACGGATCAAATAAGATTTTGGCACGAATCTCAAAGCAAAATTAATATTGCTCCCCTCCATCATCCCGAGCACTCACTGACTGAAAGTAAATCTGGACTGTCCGATTAGCTCTGCATAGCTCTGCAGGTAAAAGCTACGCAGAGGATACTGGTCCTTGTTCAATCTATAGCTCGGATAGTTCCCATATCCTTATGCTTGAAGTAAGCAATGAGTCCTATTTTATGGTTTATTCAAATCATGTGTCGGTGTTCTGATCGAGTTTGATCTTATGAGGTAATGCAGTTTTTGAGTTTCAATTCAAATCCGGTTCAAACTTGTAATGCTATGAGATTTTATTCTGGTCTTTGATCAGGGATAGAAATTTGAACTTTTTTTCTAATGCCACCATAAGAGAAGGGGGAGATAAAATCAGAGCAAAACATTATTAAGCCAGTCTCCTTTGTTTGGAAAAACAGCTAGTTGGTACAGTTGCAATAAATTAAACTTAACTAATAAGCACAAGTGTCTTTTCTGTTTTAATTTTATAATTCGTATATTTTTTTGCCCTTTTTTTTTTAAGAGAAACCATATCTTCCTTGTAGCTGAAGTAATCAAATTATGTTATTTTATTTTTCTGAAGAAGGTATTTTAAAATAAATTAATTCTCATTAGCTGAACGCGTGACGACTGATTTTATATTTGGTTGGGTCAAACCCCTCCATTACTTGCAACAAAATGGAATCGTCCATTTGTTTTCGATCCAATTAGCACATCAGTGATTACTGATTAAGCAAGCTATTTTCATCTCCACAATCCTATATTATTTTAGTGGTAAATTGGAGTTGTCTTTATTTTTAATTGATTCATCATGTCTAACCAAAAATTAAATATCTCAATAAAAATATAAACATTGGATGTGATTTACATCCTCTACGTATACAAAAAAAAAATGCAGCATTTTGAATATTAAAATTAATCAAGAGCTTGACAATTTGAGTTTGTTTTAACCAAAAATTGTCCTTATTATTTTTTTTTTTACAGACTCTTAACAATGTCTATCAAAATAGATCAAAATATTGTCTTTTTGCTCTAATGACAATTGACTTATTATGCTATTAATATCGGCATTTAAGCTAATAAATTGCTAAATTTGTAAAAAGTTTTTTTAATTATGACTATTTTTTTGTTGACAGTATATAACCATGTTAACAATCTTTTAATTAGAAAGATGTTCAAATGGGACATTATTTAATGCCTCTGATGGGTATAAGATCAAATTTGATAGATCATAGCCGTTCAATTTGCATCAAGGTTTGGGCATACTAAATTAACACGAGTCATAAAGTTGTTCATAGAAATCTTAACACTAATCTAATAGCTTATGAGGCCAAATTTTATTCGATATTTATCGAACCGTGATTGCCTCAAAATAAATATAAAACCCATCAAATGGTTATAACAACGGATTTGTAT
This sequence comes from Carex cristatella, assembly GCA_024447775.1. Lineage (NCBI taxonomy): Eukaryota > Viridiplantae > Streptophyta > Magnoliopsida > Poales > Cyperaceae > Carex > Carex cristatella. The sequence continues at coordinate 4,073,921 of JAJHPF010000034.1, read as the reverse complement.
CCTCTCTATTACTACAGAGGATGCGTATCACTTTACGGTTTGAGATTAAATCTCAGCCGTTTTAACATTCGGGAGGAAATAGGGGGCAGTATTATTGGACTTTGAGATTTGTGCCAAGTTAAAATGAATGGTCCAGATTCAATAATTGTAAAAGATTCCTTGTGCAGTAAAGAGAGAGGATGTGAATTCTATGAGAACACCATTTTCATCAAGACTGGAGATAATTCATATCTCTTGTTTGAATTTTAAAATTTCTTTGTATAGACGTGGTCTTCGAGAAAATGATATTTTTCTTTTTGCATTTGAATATAACAATTGGCACTGAATTCTGATACTTCTATTGCTTTCTATTTAATGCGTATCATAGTTTAAGCATTTAAATAGTCATTATTCTGACATTTTCCTAAGAACCAATCAACCAATCATATTTGGTCTCTGCTGTCATTTAAAAAAAAAAAATTCCTACTATTTTTTAAGATAGTAAAAAAGCCGCTTAATCTAATAATTCTGGACAATTTGAAAGTAGTGATTAAAATTCTATCTAAATAAAAAAAATTGAAAAATATATAATTCGGCCTTCAAGTTTATTTTGAATTTGACAGTTTAAACTTTAAAAATAAAGATATAAATTCATTAATATGCACTATAAATAGTACCGTACTAGGCTCACTCAAAAAAAAAATAGAAATAAACATACAACTTTAGATTTTCCCAATCAACAAATTCTTTGTTTTATCTTTGAGTGATCTTCTCCAACAACACGAGTACTAAAAAAAATTAGAAACCTTCTAATAGGCTCTAATAGGAAATCGGAAATAACTATCCAAAAATCTCAGCTCATCTCCCACTGTCTTTTTTCCCATTTTTAAAAAAGAAAATTTTCATGTATACCCTCAAAAATCACATAATTATGTATCCCCCTTTAAAATTAATAATATTATATTTAACCATCTAAATTTCAAACACTCACAAATCTACCTAATTTATTAAATTTTCTATTAAAACTCATATTATCATTTATTACAAATATGTGTGGGTGTGTTTAAGAGAAATATTGTGATTTCTTGTTGGTCGGTTGCGTGAGCAAATGGTTCGTTTTTTTTACTTGTGGTACATAAACAAACATATGCCTAAATGTAACCATGTACGCATCACGTGTAGAGAAATGAACAATTTGTCCTCGGAAACCAATCAGTTAGAAAACAAAATATTTCTTTAAACATGCTTACATATTTTTTATTTTTCTTAATAAAGAGTAAATTAAATAGATACTTTATAAACTTAAAATGAGTTTTAATAGAAAAGTAAAATAAATGTTGTACATTTGTAAATTTTTGGAATTTCAAAGAATAAATATGATTTAATGAATTTTAGAGGAGAAAATACGTAATTTCGAGATTTTTTAGGGTATACATAAAAATCCCAATAAAAAAAAAAAAAAAAGCACAACTTTCTCTCCCTTTCATCCTATAAATTCATCTTACCTCTTCCCCAAGCGATTGAATCTCTTACATAATCTTACTCTCTAAACAAACAAATACACCTAGAAGTTGATAATGGCAACCATGGCGAAAAGCACCAGCTCCAGCACCGTTAGCACATCTGAATCTGAATCCATGGCATCTGTCTTCTCCTCTTGTAGAATCCTAGATTTTGCTGATATTGAAGAGGGATTTTCAGGATCTGACATGATCAGATACTTCGTACAAAGCAAAGATGAACACAAATGCCACCACATTCTCGATTCGTGTTACTTGTGCAAGGAAATTATTCCCAAGAATCAAGAGATTTATATGTACAGGTTAGTTGTTACTGCTCTGATTGATCATTGAAACCTTTTCTTTTCCCAATTTTAAGCATTTAATTTAGACCATTTTTTTGCAAATAAAAAAAAATTGATCATTAGAATTATTGGAAATTATATCATTTGAAATTCTCTTGTTACATTTTTAACCTTTTCTATTTTTTGTGCAGAGGAGAATTGCCATTTTGTAGCCACGAGTGCAGAATGGAGCAGATTGAAATGGATTTATCTCTTGAACGCCTCCATCAAACTCAGTTGAAAAATCAGAAGCAAAATTTGGTACCAGAAAATCAAAATAAATGTTCAACGGATATGAATTTGTGCACTGAGAGCGGGTACCAGAATATCGGATACAACATTGTAAATTATGTTATTTCGCTTGTTGTTGGTTAAAATAATAAAATTAGCAAGAATTTAGGAAAATGCATATGCATAATACATTTTCTTTTTGAGGGGGATCTTTTGCCATGTTTTGGGTTGGTGATTTCCTCATTTGTATTAGAGTTTTTTTTCTTCTTTTCGAATCGATTTTTTGTAATTAACAAAAAAATGTGAATAAATAAATGAAAAGGTTTGTAGGTAGTAATGTAAATGTATAGATCCAGTCATGATTCTTACTTTTACCAATACTTTTTAGTTTTTATTTATGTTCTTTTTTTCAAAAGGAAATTTATTCTATGTTCCTATTTATTCAAAAGGAAAATATCATTACTTCCAATAAATTTGTCATCATAACATGTTAAAAAATAGAGGGTTAAGAAATTTTAAAATTTTCATAGCTTAATCATACCTCTACTTTTTAAATATTTAACAAATAATTCGGAAACTCAAATTTCAGCATCCTTAATATTTTTAGTATATTGATGTTCATCGAAACAAAATAAAATGATGTAATTCGATGTACATTAATACATATAGATAAAAGAAAAAAAAAGTAAGGTGAAATTTATTGATAATAAATTAACGTAAAAATCATTAAAATATGACATTTAATTTTGAAAGGCAACACTTGGAGTCTGATATATTATGAATCTGTTTGATGTTTTGGAACATTAAGGAAAATAAATGAAAGTAAGAAGCTTTGGTGCATTTATGCTATTTGATTGTCAAACTATTAAAAAAAATGAGGTATGGTTAGATCATTTCTTCTTCGATTTTCAAAATATTTTCTCAAAATTTTGTAATAGAAAATACAAGAAATATTTATCCTAATAAAGTATTAATTCTTAGAATTATCTTTTCCCACACATCAAATGCGCCCTATATTTATAGTACATACATCAAATTTGTCGGTCAATCCTTACAATTTTGTATAATAAAACATAAATTTTAAATAGAATTTGCTATCTAGAATAAAATAGCTTCCGAGATAATTTGTTTTCCCGAACGATATTTTAAAGTTATAATCCTGCTGGTAGAGAGTACAGCAGACAAGGATTTTTTTTTTAATTTTGGACAAATTTCCGAGGAACAGATTAGTGCAGAATCAGGGGTATAAATGGATCAAATATTATATCCAGATATTAATCAAATACAAGTACAAATTTGGATATTATCAGATACAGATGCAGATTTTTCCTGACAGCTAATGCATGTATGGTTTTTAATTTTTAAGTGGATATTTCGGGATTTTTGAAGTCCGGATATGCCTATAACGTAAAACTTTGTTATATTCGTCAGTATCCGATACATTTACACCCTTAGGCAGCAAAACAATGGCCATTTCTTCCATATTTCTCTTATTATAAATAAATTTACAATTAGGTACTAGTAATTACTAACCTATTGAAAAACTCCAACAAGCAAAATAGTCTAATAATCTCTAATTCTGAATTTCCTTGCACCATCTCATCAGGGGGAAAAATTCCAGTTGCAAATTCAAATGCACAGATTGCTTTTCATTTGCATGTTGTTTTATCTTACATCTTTTCCCAACCTATATGGAGAACCTACTAACAATTTCAAAATATACAGCCTACAAATTTAACACAAAGGAAAAAAAAAAACAAAAACAAATGCTAAGAAGTAGATGAACTAGGGCCCGGGTCAGGGGCCAGTCGCCACCTAAGCCTGCCGGCTGCCGCCCTCATGGCCCCCTCCATCAAAGTCTCTTTATTTGAAACATCAGCACCATTGACCCGTGCTGCCTCCCCAGAATTTGGTATTTGGTTGGCACCCTCTTGCGGGATCTGCTGTGGCCGGGTTGTGAAACCGCCTTCTGATTGCATTGTTTGCTGTTCTGGTGGTACGTTAGAAGCAACAGGTGGCGGCTGCCCAGATGCTGTGCCATTTGTCTGTGGAGATGGCATGTGAGTTCCTGGTTGTGACCGCTGAGGCCGTGGTCCCCTCTGTAATATAGCAAAAAAAAATATAGAAGCCGAGATAATTAATATTTCTACTTTCTACATAGTTTAACATGCTAAAAACCAAATTTAAAGAGAAAGTTTCTTCCAAAATATATACAGATTAAGGAGTCTGGCTACTATGACATCAGTGTTATTTCAACCAAATAGGCTTCAAATAATGAATCCAAACCATTCAAACTAATCTACTTCACAAGTAATGCATTTACATGCAAAATTTGTAAATTTTGAATTAAATTTAGTATGAAATCAAGTGGTAAAAAAATGAATGCATTAAAATTAACTTAAAAATCTTATTTTTGACCGCTTGACTTCATACGAAATGGATTCGAAAATTTATAAATTTGGCATGTAAATGCATCACTTATAAGATAGATCAGTTTGAATGGTTTGGATTCATTGTTTAAAGCCTATTTGATGTTTTGAAGTCAGTGTCACTAGGGTTAAAATTTGATCATGCAAAATCATGCCAAAATACCTTAATTGCAAAGAACAAGCATCATTATGTCACATTGCAATTCAATCTGCCTTTTCATTTCTAATACTAATGGGAAAATTCATGGTTACTTTTCCAGTTTTGCCCCTATTCCCTTAAAGACATCAATTTTTTGCTTTAGATTCAAGATTGACCGAACCAAACTCAATGGTGTTACTTTAATTTTTTTTTGTTTTTTTGACAAATTTAAATCACTTCCATTGACAACATGGTATTCTTCAAGAGGCATAAACCTCACTACCAGCATACCTTTTACCCTGTAATTTTAGCACACTGACTATACTCTCATTATCGATTACAAATACATTGTTTTCACCATCTATGTAGTTTTAAAAGGTTCAGAGGTTTTATTATTGGAGTAAGGCTATGGTAATATACATAGCGCAGATTGGTGTGTACATAGAATCAATATCTCTATTTTCAAAGTCCAAACAATCAATTTGAACTGTTCAACATGATATCCTTATGAAAATGTAGTTGCAGACTAAATTTTAGATTTTTTTTTATAGGTAGAAAATCACTACAAGTGTCAAATAGTAAAAAAAAAAAAAAATCTAAAATTTAGTCTGCAAGTACATTTTAATGTGAAGATCATGTTGAACGATTCGGATTGACTATTTAAACTTTTAAAACGATGATATTGATCCATAGTACAGACCAATCCGCGCTATGCATACCATAGCCTCACTCTTATTATTGTTTTGCTAAAAAGCCTACTATTAATTGCACTACTGAACAACACTTTCCTTAGGAACAACAAACTTCTAAGTTTCAAACCAAACATCAGTCTTACCCCTAGTTCTAGTAAGTGAAATACAACCACGTAGCATAGCTTCATGTTTACAAAATTAATCAACTAAACCATTTTAGCATAGCTTAATGTTCACAAAGAACATAAAAATATAGGTTCTAATTTCAAATAAAATATATGTTAAGCATTATTTGAATTTTGTAAATATGCAAACAGTCAGTTTGTGTGTGAAGCCCGCTGGAATAGTGACATGAGGTGTATAGTACAGTACAGCTATATTACACCCCCCAAAAAAAAATTCTATTACTAGAATATATAAACATCTCTTACCCGAACATTACGAGATCCACTTGATGTGTTAGACTGAGACGCCACGTACTCTAACACCTCATAAACTCTACTTTGACCATAACTTGCGAGCCTCTGGAAAAAGAGGGATGCAACGTCAGAAACACGAGTATGCAACTCGAGTAGGTGCCGGTCAATCTGGGTCTCATGCCTCGACAGGTATGGCCGAAAGAAAGTATCATACACATATGTAGTACCCTGCAATTATAAAGCACTTGACATCTCTATTACAATATCACACTGATTTCATGTGCTACCATGAACGATAGTAGATTATACATGACTACAGAATAGAATCGGATTGAGGCTTAATAAATAAAGATTAGTTGATTTAAGTTGTTGCTTAAATGATATGTATTGCTTCTAAAATTGTACCAAAATATTTAGGAATTAGGATACACCACTGGCCATTAAAGAAAAATTACCTTTGTCTTGGGATACCAGAGGTACACAATTAATGCCAGCTTTGCTTCGCTATACATTGGCAACCTAGAGAGAGAGAGAGAGAGAGAGAGAGTCAGTCCCAAGAGCATTTATAAAGTATATTAAACAACTTTAAAAACAAATATTATTTCTAAATTTACCATGAAACGAAATTATCAGCAACCCTCTCGAAGACAGTTAAAATGGCAATCAATATCCTACACAGTAAAAAAATAAAAGTGGATAGTAAGCTAATCAACAAAAAAAAAAATCAAAATTAGAGAAACAATGAGTACGACATACCAATATTGGCACCAAAACCGCAATTGATCGATCTCCGCCTTTAATTCAAGTGTCTTATAGCAATCATAAGCTGGATAGATGTAGCCCAGAACCAATCTGTCCACATTGCAAAAACAATTTATTTTTTCTCTTACATTGAGATAATGACCTGTATATATGCACTTGCAACAATAGAACCTCCTAATGTTGTGTAAAACATGTAAAATAAGTCACAGCCTGTGTTACAAGAAAATAAAATTAATATTTGGAATGGTTCCTGCTGACACATTAAGCAGTAAACTAGAGACTCTAAATAGTTGCTTTCTCTGCATTTTATTAAGATCAGAACGAGAAAAAAAACAAGGGCTTCATGATTCCTTACATTAGAGGCCTTGTTAGAAATGCTAATACCATTTCTGCTAACTTTTGTAATAGAGTTTGCACAAATGAGAAGGCAGTTGAGCCTAAGAAGAACAAATATAAGAAAGAAAGATTAATATATTCCAATAAACAAAATTATAATGAATTTCATAATTAATAATTTTTGGCCAGAACTTTAATAAAACTTCAATAAAACTCTATCAAATCCGTATGCCTCAATAATAGAAAAGCAAATATTGTCCAATTAGGCTAATGTACCCCTACATAAGTCAATATATTGATCAATTGTATTTAATTGGCCGTAAGCTAAACAATTAATAGCATAATTACACATAATTAAGCCCAAATTTGACAATTGTGCCAATCAATTGTGCAATATACTCAATTTATCCACTTAATCTCAAGTTGCCACATTAAATGTGCATTAAACTCTGAGGAACCAAGAAGTTATAACCAAGAAAGCATATTTCAGACCGATCTGTACTAAACACCTACTGGTACATGCAATAGAAAACACACTATATACGTAATCGTTAATATCACACTCCTTATACTTATGCTACAAAATTTCTCAATGTAAAATTATAATAAACTGTTTCTATATCAGAAATTGTGAAAATTTATGAAAGATTCATTACAAACCCGTATTTTTACACCGAAGATATGGTAAAGTGTCAAAATTTAGGCAATTAAAATTGACAAAAAATTATTGGATAATCATCATAATAGAAAAGCGATATGTGTGGCAATACCGTGGATTTTTGCTTTCCTTTGTTACAAGCGACTATAGTCTATAGAGGGAGAAGAGGAAGGGAAGAGAGTAAACCACGCACGGCAGGAATTAGGTAACTTGGGATAGGTTTTGGCTGCGTATCCTCTGAGATATCTCAATTTTTGCGTGACCGACGTGTCCGGTTCCTATTCGGGGGAACGTAGGGGGCCAGTATTATTTTAACTTTGAGATTCGTGGAGAACGTATTTGAACGATTGAGATATTCCAAAAAGTCACGCAGAGTTTGAGATATCTCAGAGGATGTGAATTCATAGGTTTTCACTTGAACCGGCGCTTGAAATATGATCCTCTGTGGCATTTCGGTGCTGTCATTCGGATGCTGGGTAACTCTGCACTAACTCAGATATTGGATTTATAATCTAGACCGTTCGATCAAAAATCTGGATTCATCCGGTCCACGGCTGTAATGCTCTGGTCCTAATATTTGTGTCAATACGGATCGGACGGTCCGGATTCGTTCTTCAGTAACTTTTGTTTTCTTGAATTGTACCTTCTTTTGTTTAATTGGGCCTTACACTTGCTTCATTTTCTAAACGGACCAACACAATTCCAAACTGGGCTGAACAAAAGGTCGATAAATGTTTAATGACCCATACACAGATTCGTTCGTTTTCTTACTCTCAAGTCGCAACCGAACAAGCTGCATTTTTAGTCTTTCAAATATTATTATCAAAAATTAAGCATACGAGTATTTTATAGGTCATTTTTATTATTTTTTTAATAAGAGACAAGAAATCGTGATTCGTGTCACTATAAATTTAATAAATTTATATATTTTTTTTAACTGAATTGATACTAAATTTGTCATCTAATTAAAAATTAATATTTGATATGATATAAGATAATTTGTTTTGTATGACGAGCTGTAGATTTAAAATTCAAATGAGAAATTTGCAGTGTTCTAAATAGCGCGCTATAGCGGCATAGTAGTATCTTTGAATCTTAAATGTTAGGCTATCAGATAAAAGTGCATTATTTCAGCTACGACTGTTATAGTTGTAATAGCGATCCGCAATAGTACTGCAAATAGCGCACGTTGTGCTATTAATATTTTATCAAAGGTTAAAACTGAAAATTTATTTCTTTTAAATATAAAAAAGATAGATAGTTTATACTATGATGCTTAGGTTAAATTGAATAGAAAAAAAAAAAGGATAAATAGTTAACATTTTATGTCATGATGCTTAGATTATTTTGAATAGAAAAATATAGTTAGTTTATGATATTATGAGGGATATTTTGAATAACGATTTGGACTTTACATTGATTGGTTCGATATGAATATTATAATTCATTAATCAATTTAGTGTTAATTGTTGTATAAAAATTTAGAGAATGTTGATATTTAGTAGAAATATAAAATATAATTTTTGAAAACAAAAATATACTATGTATGATGAGGATAGTTCTTGTTATAACTACACTATTTGCTGTAAAGAAATGACGCGATAAATACTATTTAGAACGTTAAATTTAATAAATATTATAACGAGTTCAGCTAGTATGACATTGGTGTCATATGACATCAACTCCAAAATTAATTGGATAGACTTCAAATGACTAATTCAATTTGTTCAAATTGATTTACTTTATAAGTGATGTGTTTACATACAAATTTTTTATATTTTCAAATTATTTCAGTATCAAATCAAGCAGTCAAAAATGTTGAAAAATGAATTCATTAAAATTAACTAAAAAACTCACATATTTGACTGCTTGACTTAATACTAAATAAATTCAAAAAATTGTAAAATTTTCATGTAAACGCACAACTAATGAGGTACATCGGTTTGAACAGTTTGAATTCACCATTTGAAGTCGATCCGGTATGTTTTGAAGTTGGTGTTATATAGACTGAAATAATACTGATATTATACTAGTCAGACTCTATTATAACTTACAAAGGAAAGGAATATCTTTACTTCTCTCCTGTAATTAAAACGAAGGATTCCATGCCTTCCCCAGTTAATACCCACCATTACTTGATCGTTTTCGAATTTGCGACTCGGAAAAGTGAGGTCCATGGATTGGTGATGGACCACGGTTCCCCAAGCGGTTGCTTGTTTTGTACGGAGAATCTCACCTCAAAGTAGAACTTTTTACTCATAATCTTACAAAATAATTAATTAAATTCGTAATAATATTATCGTAATGTTAAAAAATAACAAAACTGTAGGGAATCGGTACGACTTATAGGAATCGAGATTCAATAATGTAATCTAATTTTTGGGTTTTAAATCGGTACCGTCCGATTCGAGATGGAGCACACATTTCGAAATAGACCTTGTGAGATAAAACGTCGGATTCTAATTGGACGGTCTCGATCTAAAACCCAAAATTTGGGTTACATCAGAGGATCCGGACCCCAACATATAGACCATATAATTCGTTGATGCTTATGAGTTATGACCGCAAGGATTCGTTATGCTTCAAAAACGAGAGCACAGCGTAATATAATTGGAGTAGAACTGCTAAGTTCATCAATTTTTTTTTTTTGTAAACTCGACTCTAAAATATATCGAATTGGGTTCAAACGACGAATCTAAACGTTGAAATCCTTTTACTTTATGAGTGATAAATATACATGTGAAAATTTTAAAGTTTCAAATTAATTTAGTATAAAATAAAGTAGTCAAAATTAGAATGTTTATAATTAATTTTTGTATTCATTTTTTGATACTGTTTGACCACTGGACCCTATACAAAATTAATTTAAAATTTTAAAATTTTCACATGTAGACGCATCGCTCGTAAGGTAGAATAATTTTAATGATTTGGATTCGTCAATTGAAGTCAATCTTATAGATTTTAGAGTTGAGTTCACAAAAAAACTTGGTGAACTTAGGAACACCCTTGATCTCAATCTTACTCAAACAAACAAAAAACATACAAATCTAAATGAATTTACACTTTATTAGTACATATTCATCTCAATTGCAAAGTTATTGCAACTGTTGATATGGTGATTGCAATTTTAATTGTAAAATTTTAGAAAAATTACTGATTTAATATTACTAAATTAAAATCCGTCCAAAAGTATCACATCAACTGACAATTAATTTACTATTATTCCTTTAGTCCAGTAGTTAAGGCACATGATTTCTATATGAGAGGTAATGCGTTTGAAATTTAGATGAGAGAAATCATTTGTTATAATAACATGGATATTAAATAGTTGGGTGGCTTGACCTCCAATCTTTACTCAAAAAAATTAATTTACTATTACTATTATAGGGATGAAAAATTTCAATTAAATTACAATTTTAATTGAAATAAATGGACTTGTGAGGATGAAAGTAATTGAGGAATAATTGATAAAGACTTTGATTTGACAAACCATATCATTTTTTTTTAAATTGAAAATAAAAATAAAAAATACGTTTATACTTAAAAAAAATATTATAATCAGACGAAAAGCATTTCTAAAATGTCTGGCATTCGTTGGGAATCAATGCAAGTTGATCCTGATGGCTGCAAATTGATATTGCCGAAAGCAACAAAGAATCTAGTTAAAAAAAAAAAAAAAGGGAAGAAAAAGAAATGACATAGGTGTTATGTTATGTTGTGTATGGAATCCAACATGCTAACAATTAAGTTCTCTCCAATCATATATAGTGCGCTTCATGATTTTGCCAAATTTAATTTTGCTTTCTAATATGGACGAATCTGAAAAGAATATATATCATGGATGAAATGTTTTTAAAAACACAAGACTGATTTGCTTCAAATCTTGCTTGATAAAGAGAAAGAATATTTGTTGATTTAAATTTTTTTAATAAATTTAATTTGGTTGTGTTTAACTATTTTTTAAAATAGTTTTAAGTTTGTTTAAGGAAGAAAAAAAATAAAAAATATTAAAAATAATTTAAATAAATTGTAAGAAAATAATGTGTAAACAAATAAATTTATTGTTCAGAATTTGAATGATTGTTTAAGCTAAATAATGACATAAACTTTATGTTATTTTGATTACATGTGGTCATATTTATTTAGTCATGCAACATAGTATCATATTGTATTATTTTTTTCATAAACTACTCACAATACATAACGAGCGAATCACGTTATATAACCAATACGCATACGGTACTGTGTTGTGCTAAAATTATACCGTGATTGTGATGTACCGTGTCTGATAACAACAGTGACTTTTTTATATTCGCATTGAATCCCAAACATTTGGAAATTAGGAGCAAATGCATTTGGAATACCGTGTATACCGCTTGGCTTTACACATTACGTAAGATTTTGCCAAGTTAAAAAAAAAAGATGCGCACTGAAATTAGCTGACGAGATCAACTCAGGTGTCCAGTCTTTCAGAATCAACGGCCTAGATCACCTCCAGTTCTCCAGTAAAAACTACCATTCCCGCCCTTCGGCCATCGCGCTTTCTCTGCCGAATTCACTGCAGCATCTCAGTGTGCAACTGAAATGTTGCGAGTTCATTCCGACAGTTTTCCAAACTTTCATAGGTCGCTACATGGAACACTACAGATTACCCGCCACTCTAAAATTGTCAGAAAAATTAACAAATAAAAACCTCTAGATTTTTCATAAATCTTGATGCGATCTAATAACATTTCGACATAAATCTACAATATATATCAGATTATCAGAAGTTCTCCTTGGATTAATTATTGATTGAAAGATAATATTTTTAATTTAGAAATTTTATATTGTTCAAATTTTTTTCTCTCAAGGAACCAATTTGTCGGGCCAGAATATAAAGTGGACACGTTGTACAAGACTATAAGTGGTTCACGCATTGCACAATGCCTTTTGCTAGATATGCTCCTCTTGCAGCCAACCAATTTTTTTTTCTTTTCGAATCAATTATATGTATGGGTCCCACGTGCCAACAACTTTTTGCTCCGTTCATTTCTCCGGTGAAAAGGAGGGGAGCAGCTTGGCATCGGACCCAATGAGTTCTATAACCGTTTGATCTTTTTTAAGCTCCGTACGTATATATATTAAAGCTAATTCACACAGATATTAAAGCGATGTGTACGGATCTTAAACCAGATCGGACGGTTATGAAACTCTTCAGATCCAGTTTGAGTCTGATGGACATCGGACCCAAGCTGCTCCCGAAAAGGAGATGTCCTGGCTGACATATGAAAAATTAATGAAACGGTAGAAATAAAAAAAAAAGAAGATAAAATTAAAACATAACCTACTAATATAAGTATACCTAAATTTTGTCCTTTCATTGTAATAAATCTAAGTGATCCTCGTAATTTGATAAAATAAGGCAAAAATTGATTGTGCCTTCTAGTTCTTCATTAAGAGGTAGCAATGGAGAGAGACTTAAATTCCCTCTTAGCAAAATAAAAATAAACACTGCTCCAATGATGCTTTCACCACTCCGTTTCTTTTCTCAACAATAATACAAGGGGGAATTTATGTATATCCCTAAAATTTCTTAAATTACTTATTTTTGCCAAAAAAAAATTATAATATCATATTTACCCTTTTAAATTTTAAAAACTCGCAAATTTATACAATTTATTGACTTTTACATTAAAATTCATTTCAATTTATCAACTTCTCATTTTACCCTCTATTAAAAATTACAAAAATATGTAGTTTGTATAAAAAATGTTCAGTTTTTTAATAAGTCTTAGTGGGATGACTAATCATTTATTTTTCTACCCGTGACACATGTACGAACGTATACCTAAATGGAGTACAACTAGGGTGTTCCTAAGTTCACCAAGTCCTTTTGTGAACTCAACTCTAAATACCGGATTGCCTTCAATGATGAATCAGAACCGTTGAAATCCATCTACCTTACGAGTGATGCGTCTACATGTAAAAATTATAAATTTAAAAATCAGTTTAGCATTAAGTCAAGCAATCAAAATTAGAAGGTTTATAAATTAATTTTAATGCATTCATTTTTTAAATCTTTTTCTACTACTTGACTCTATACAAAATTAATTTGAAATTTTAAAATTTAAAATTTTCACACATAGACGCATCACTCGTAAGATAGACAAATTTTAACGGTTCAGATTTGTCATTTGAAAACAATCCGATAAATTTTCGAGTTAAGTTCACAAAGAGACTTGGTGAATTTAGGAGCACCCTAGTTCTACTCACCTAAAATGTTACTATGTATGCATCAAAAGTAAAGAAGTGGACATTTTGTCCTCACAAACTGACCTCAGATCTTTTACACTAAAAACATATTTTTTTTTAATAAAGAATCAAATGGATATTATAATTTAAATAAACTAAAAAAAAGAATAATAAATTGGTTAAATTTGTGAGTTTTTAAATTTTAGAAGGGTAAATATAATATTATGAATTTGAGAGAAAACATGTAATTTCAAAATTATTTGAGGGACATACATAATTCCCCATTAATAGTAATATAAGAGTATAAGAGTAACATAAGAGTATAATAGTAATATTTGAGGGACATACATACTTTCATAAATTCCCCATTAACACCAATATAATAGATCTCCTCTAAGATTACGACACGTGTCCGTATCCAAGAGCCCACTCAAACACCGGACACTGCTGTTTTGGTCAATTTCCTGGTCTCTCTCTCCTATATAAACCCATCTCTCCCGTCTCCAGCCCCAACAAGTCTCTAACCTTGTAAAACAAACACCAACTAAGAAAAAAAAAAGGCAATAATGTCAAACCCTAAGGTTTACTTTGACATGACCGTGGGTGGGAGCTCGGCCGGGCGGATCGTGATGGAGTTGTACTCCGACGTGGTCCCCCGCACAGCAGAGAATTTCAGAGCGCTCTGCACCGGTGAGAAAGGCATCGGCAGATCTGACAAACCCCTTCACTTCAAGGGGTCGTCGTTTCACCGTGTGATCCCTGGTTTCATGTGCCAGGGAGGTGATTTCACTCGCGGCAATGGCACCGGTGGTGAATCCATTTACGGCGAGAAATTTGCTGATGAAAGGTTTGTTTGTTTCTTACTTTCTTCAGCAAAATTGAAAATATATCATGTTGTTTACTGGTTCACTAAAACCGGATCTTATAACTTAATTCGATGTTAATCAATCCATATTCTAATTTGTAAGATGTATGCGCGATCGATGATTTAAAGGTTGAATTACAAAAAATAAACCAAATTCTCTAAAGTCTTATCTCGGATTTTTATCATATATACTCCAATTTCCATAGGGTAAGATTATCTAAGGTAGAATTTAAGTCAAACCATTACATCATTGATTACCATATGCAAAAAATTTAAATGAAAAACGCATGCACTTCAACTTTGACTATGTTATCATATATATACAAAAGCATCCGATTCACAATTGAGTGAGGCTATGGTACTATACATTAATTGCTCGATTGATCCGTACTATGAATTATTATCTCTATTTCTGTTTTAGAAATCTAGACAGTCAATATGAAATGTTAAACATGATCTTTATATAAAATTATGTGTTCTTTGGGCGTGGAAGGAAGCCTCCTTGCTTGCTTGTAAAAGATATCAAGGAGTCCTTGCTAGCTGCTTAGGGGTATGAACTAGTTATGGCTAAAATGGTGTAGGTATAGTAGAAAGCTTGTTGTAATTTAAATTAATTATTGGGTGTGAGCTATGAGAATATTTTAGTAATTTGTAGTTATAAACATATTTACTTTCTGCACTCTAGTAGCATCTACCTGGTTATCAAAAAAAAAAAACATATACAATTATGTGTTTTTTATAATTTATTTACTATTTTTTGGATAGATAGAAAGTCACTACTTTTAAATGATGTATAATCTTTAATTAGATATATCAGTGATTTTCTATTTATTTAAGAAAATAGTTTACAAATTTTAAAAATATAAAATTTGATTTACAATTTCATATGGAAAAAATATTGCACGGTTCAATTTCATTGCTTGAATTTCGAAAATGAAGATATGAATTCATTGTACGGATTAATATGCGCTATGCATATTAGATATTACCATATCCTCACTCTTCACATTTTACCAAATGGCCCAAAAAAAGTATGATATAACAATTCTGCCAATTTAACATGAACACAGTTTTGCAAAGAAGCACACAGGGCTGGGAATCCTGTCGATGGCAAATGCGGGGCCAAACACAAACGGATCGCAATTTTTCATCTGCACAGCAGAAACACCATGGCTAGACGGGAAGCATGTAGTATTCGGGAGAGTCGTCGAAGGATTAGATGTTGTCAAGGCCATTGAGAATGTCGGATCCCGCAGCGGTACCACTTCCAAGCGCGTCGTCGTTGCCGATTGTGGTCAATTATCCTAGATCAATACCAATTTTGATTGGATTTGTGATAAAAATAAATTGAGGGGTTGGCTGGTAAATTTCAGTTATCTATAGTATTTGGCCTCCAGCATATAATTAACATACTCTGAGGTTTGGCTTGTGCTTTTGCTTGGAGGTGAATCCAATTATGTTGTAATCCCATGGAGTATTTCATTTTTATTTACTTAAATTAAGTTGGATTTGGATTATTAATTACTCAGCATGTTCCTTAATATTATCCTATATTTCTTTTGAGTAGGCTTAAAATGCACTATTGGTTTTGTTTTCATCCTTACCTCATATCTATATCTCCGTTTTTAAAATTCAAACAGTCGATCTGAACCGCTCAACATGACATTCATATTAAAATGCACTTAGAGACCAAATTTTTTATTTATTGGAAGTTTTTACTATTTTTTTAGTTTTGTACAAAATCATTGTTTTTGGATGGTGAGGCAGTGATTTTGTACCTATCTTAAAAAATTTCTAAAAAAAAATATAAAATTGGGTCTCTTAGCACATTTTAATATGGAGATCATATTGAGCGATTCATATCGACTGTTTGAATTTTGAGAACATAGATACAAAATTCTATATATATCTTGATAATCAGATTTTTAATTTTTTACGTGAGTTAATTATTAAACTAAATTTTAGTTTATTTTTGGCATGAGTTAATTATGTCATTGTTTGTGGTATTGAGTCTATTTTAGGTGTGATTTTTTTTTATTTTTTAAATCATGAGTTGAAGGTCAAGTCAAACAATATATTTTCAAATTTCTATGTATATTATAGAGTCTGTGATCTTGTGATCTTATTGTAATTGCATTGTAACTCGTGCTTAATCACTCTCTTTAGCCAATAAGAATTTGTATGAATAGCACTATCCATCTAATATTATACTTTTATTATTCAAATATAATTATTCTAGCCATAATCTTTTATTTGCCACACAAGTCCTGTGTTGTGTAAAACGAACTCAAGAAAGACCACCAAGAAGAATAAAACTTAGGACATGTTTGGCCGGTCATTGGGAATGGGCATGGGCGCGGGAATTGAACAGTGGAGCGGCCGAGCAGGACCTTAAGGTCGAATTTGTCATATACATAAAAATGGATCCGAATCTGTTGAAATCCGAGACGAATGAACAGTGTTCCTAAAATTCATGTAGTCTGGATCCGGCCATCGAACTGTTCCGAGATGCGTGCGTGGAAAACTAGTTGTTCTGTGATGCGTGCACATAAAAAATTGAACGGCCGAGATTTCAGATTTCAGGCAAACAATCTCGGATTTTTTTAAATTCCATAAAAATAATTATAGCAGCTTGTGGTACCAAAAGATTACGGAAGTAAAATCCAATCCATCTCACATGGTCAATCTTCTTCGTGTCAATATTGAAATGTTGTAAATGTAATACTACGTTTCAAAAGTAATATAATTTTGTCATGAAAAGATAAATTAATTCACTCTTATACGAAAAATAATATTTTTTTACAGATAAGAGTTTTATTGTATCTTTTTAAATGCTTCTTGTGAAAATTAAACAGCTGTATTTATGTAAATATTCCACTACGTTTTTATGTGTCATTGTAATAAATATATTGATATTGTTTTAAGAGTAATAGAATTTTGTCATGAAAAAACTAATTCACTATTATATGAAAATTAATATAATTTTTTTTTACATATAAGGGTTTTTATCAACTCCGACATCTTTTTGAATGCTTCTTGTCAATGTAGTGAATGTACTCCTACGTTTCAAAGGTAAAACAATTTTGTCATAAGAAATGAATTAATTCACTCTTATATGAATAATAATACTTTTTTCAACATATATGGACTTCTGTTAATCCTGATAATTTTTTAAATGCTTATTCGTAAATAGCAAGAGTAGAGATCTAAAAATATCACGGCATGGCCGGATACGACACAGTACAGCATGAAATGTGTGTTGGTCACGTATTTCATATGATCATTAGCGTCATGTGACGATCGACCATTTTTTAAAAATTTGATGCGCCACATCACGCGAAAAATTTGGTCATGACACAACACATGATTACTCAAGTTATGTGTAATTAGAATTGTTAGATTTTTATCGAATGTTGAATCTTGAATAAACTAACCTAATTATTAAAAAAAAAAAAGTTAAACATGACCAGTCGCGTGACTAACGTGCTGTGATCAACCTTCCAAATTTAGTCATAATACGTATATATCTGATTTGATTACAACACGACATGTATTGAGAACCTTGAAGCAGAGGACTTATCATCAATACTGGACCCATAGTTGGGTGGGCTTTTTATCCAATAGGTTTTGGATGAAATCTCATTTAAAATTTCGGTCTAAATTTTTTTTAGAGAAATTTAGATATATACCCATCATATCATCTTCAATTAGATATTTTCCCATCAAAACTTCACATCTAAATATAACTATATTATAAATATACCCATTATTCATTTAAATCAATTAAAATGCTGATTAATAGTATAAACAAGATAACAACACAGTTATGCCCTTTCTTCAATTAAAAACGCTGCTACTGTCTCGGCGGTAGAACCCAAGCCAACCAAAGGCCCTCTCTTGGGTGAGAGGCATATCATATTTTTCTCGCCATTGTTTTACTTTGATTAAAACAACTATTTACATTACTATTGATTTTATTTTCTCTGACACATTTCATTCAATTCAAAGGTCTGACAAATTGAAGAAAGCTCCAACCAATACATTCATCCCCATAATTTATTTTTCATTTGCGTAAGTTCAGTTACTTCTTTAGTATGATTTCTACCTAATAGAGTAATTAGGGACTTTGACTTAGTCAAAGCTGTTGTAACAACTTAGTTAGATGATAACTGTAATCAGTTTAGTGTGTTAACAACAGCTCATGTATTTCTCCTATATATAAAGGAGACAGATGTACAATCAGGAGTTAATCAATACAGAAATCATTTTTGATTCATTCTATCTCTTCTCTCTCCTTTCTTGCTTATCTATCATGGTATCAAGAGCCTGATCCAATTATCCCATTTTTTTTTCTCTCTTCTCTGACAATCATGTCACAAGATTCTCACACTTCTACTCTCACTCCTGCTTCACCGATTATCTCTGACTCGGTGATTCACATTACTGTTCCCATCTCTATGAAACTTGATAGATCTAATTTTCTGACCTGGCGATCTCAGATTGAACCAATCGTTGATGGCTATGGGCTGTCACACCACCTTGATGCTTCCATCTCTCCACCAGATCGCCAACTCACTGTTGAAAATCAGATCAAGGCGAATCCGGCATTCCTTCATTGGCATCAGCAAGACCGGTTCTTGCTGGGATGGCTTCGATCCACCATCACTGGCACGGTGCTTTCACAGTATGTCAGTTGTCAGACTGCCTCCTCCCTCTGGTCAGCGCTACATCGCGTCTACTCTGCCATCTCCTCTGCTCGGATTATGGAGCTCCGGCGTCTCCTTCAAACCACAGTCCGTGGTGGCCTTTCTTGTAATGAATTCTTTGAGAAGATGAGAGGCATTGCCGATCAATTGACGGCATCAGGAGAGCCGGTCACTGATTCTGATTTGGTTCGCTACATCCTTAATGGGTTGGGTTCTGATTTCAACTCTTTTATCGTTGCTATTACCACTCGATCCGAACCTCTGTCGCTGTCCGATCTTCATGGCTTCCTTCTTACACATGAGGCACTTCTCACTGCTCAGCATCATCCGATTTCTACTCAGTCTACGGATCCGGCCGCGTATTATGCTCACTCGAATAGGGGCCGGGGTCGCAATTCCTCTGGACGTGGTGGTGGTTGTGGTAGAGGTGCTCCTCCTAATTCAACTCCGATTTTACCTACCCCAGCAGGCCATGGCAGAGGAGGTCCATCTCAAGGGCGTGGTGCATCACAGAATTATTCTCAGTCCAGTTATCCTTCTCAAGGCAGAGGTTATCAGCCCACTTCTAATGCTTCTCAGCAACCAGAGGAACTTCCCACCTGTCAGGTTTGTTTCAAAAAGGGACATACTGCTCTTATTTGCTGGTATAGGTATGATGCAGCCTACTCAGCTGAGTCTCAGCAGCAGTACCAAGCACTCTACAATACCACTACTTCTTCTCCGAGCGAGGGGTGGTTCTTGGATTCGGGCGCAACACATCATGTCACCTCCGACATCAACAATCTCACCTCTTTCACTCCTTACAATGGCACTGATCACCTTCAAGTAGGTAATGGCCACATCTTACCTATTTGCAATATTGGTCATGCTACTTTAGGTGATGGTAAATTTAGCTTACAAGATGTGCTTCATGTCCCGCATATCACTAAGAATCTTCTTAGTATTTCTCGATTTACTCGTGATAACAATGTGCTCATTGAATTTCATCCCTCTTTTTGTATTATCAAGGACCGCCACACCTTGAGAACGGTTCTTCGAGCTCATCTAAGTAATGGACTTTATCACTTCTCTTCCTCACCTAGAGCATTTGTTGGAGAACGTGTGCCGGCCGATGTTTGGCATGCTCGGTTGGGGCACCCTTCACTGTCAACTACTCGCTTTATTTTACATTCTAGTAGTTTACCTGTTTTGTCAAATAAATTGAGTTCTTGTACTCACTGCTCTCAAGCAAAGACACATGTTTTGCCCTTTTTTACTTCTTCTTCTCTTTGTAATAAACCACTAGATGTTGTGCATACGGATTTGTGGGGGCCTTCGCCCATTGTGTCAAAAAATGGATATCGATATTATGTTCATTTTATTGATGAGTTTTCTAGATTCTCTTGGATTTATTTTCTTGCTACTAAGGATGAGGTACTTCATGCCTTCACCAAATTTAAATTACTAGTAGAGAACTTGTTCAACACAACCATTAAGGTTCTCCAATCCGATGGCGGCACCGAATTTCGACCAATTGCTCAGGTTTTTCCCCAACTCGTGCATCGAACCTCTTGCCCCTATACCCCGCAGCAAAACGGGCTTGCCGAACGGAAGCATCGTCACATTATTGAATTGAGTCTCGCTATTATGTCTCATGCCTCCTTACCTCATGATTTATGGGACCATATTTTTCAAAGTGTGGTCTTCATCATAAATCGCTTACCTTCCTCCTCTTCTCGCATCTCTCCTTACTCGACTCTCTTCCACAAGCCACCTGACTACACCTTCTTTCGGGTTCTTGGCTGCCGATGTTTTCCCCTGCTTCGCCCATACAACTCCCACAAACTTCAATTGAGGTCACTTCCGTGTGTGTTTATTGGATATTGCCAAAATCAAAAGGGGTATAAGTGTCTCCATTTGGATTCTCAAAAAATTTATATTAGCAGAAATGTGTGTTTTGATGAGGATATTTTTCCTTTTTCTAGTTCTCCTTCTCTGTCTGTTGATAGTTTACAGGAACATCAAACCTGGCAGCTCCCACTTACCTTGGTGCCTTGCTCACAGCCCACTATTGCTGCACCTCTACAGCCAGTTTCCAGGCCGTCAGATCTCTCCACTTCTTCACCTCTTCGGCCCGCTTCTCCTCTGTCTTTTCCTGGGCCGTCCGTGGTCCCTTCTGGGCCATCCGATTTTATTCCAGAGGAGCCTCAACCTTCTCAAGCCCAGCCGGTTCCTGCTGCAACTCCTCTTAGGCCCACTGATTTTATTACAGAGGACCCTCAACCTGGTGCGTCTCGGCATCCTATGCAAACCCGGCTCAAATCCAGGTCCACTCGACCCATGCTATTTCCAGATCATGTCACATATTTAGCAACAAAGCATCCCCTACCTGATTTCTCACTAGCTGAACCAACCTCATTTACTGTGGCCAATAAGGCTCCTAAATGGAGAGATGCAATGGCCTCTGAATTATCTGCTCTTGCTCGAAATAACACTTGGGAGCTTGTTCCTCTCCCGGGTAACCGGAATGTTGTTGGTTGCAAATGGATCTATAAGATCAAGAGAAAATCGGATGGTTCGATTGAGCGTTACAAAGCACGTCTCGTTGCAAAAGGATACACTCAAGAACATGGCATTGACTATCACAAGACGTTTAGTCCCGTAGTCAAACCGACTACTATTCGCCTTGTCTTATCACTTGCGGTTACTCATGCCTGGGACATTCGTCAACTCGACGTCAACAATGCATTTCTTCATGGTGACCTCAAAGAAAGTGTTTTTATGTCTCAACCACCGGGCTTCGTTGATCTGACTTTTCCTTCGCACGTTTGTCACCTCAAGAAGGCCTTGTATGGACTCAAGCAAGCCCCACGAGCTTGGTTTCACAAACTTGCTTCCGCCCTTGCTTCTCTTGATTTTCAACCTTCCAAATCGGATTCTTCTCTCTTTATTAGTACATCTGCTTCCTCTCTTACCTTAGTGCTTGTGTATGTTGATGATATTATCATCACAGGCTCTGATAAATCTCGGGTCCTCTCTCTTATCTCATCCTTGGCCGATCAGTTTGCCCTTAAGGATCTTGGTCCGTTGCATTTCTTCTTGGGCATCCAAGTGACTCGGACTTCTAGTGGCATTCATCTATCACAGCCGAACTACATTCATGATCTGTTAGTTCGTTCCAAAATGAGTGGAGCTAAGCCATGCGCCTCCCCTATCACTTCTTCTGACTCTCTTTCTAAACACAAAGGCACTCCTATGATGAATCCTACCCTTTACAGAAGCACGGTAGGAGCGCTTCAATATGCCACTATCACCCGGCCGGACATCACATTTGCCGTTAACAAGGTGTCGCAGTTCATGCACTCACCGACCGATGATCATTGGGAAGTTGTCAAGAGAATACTTCGTTATCTCAAAGGCACAATCACTCACGGTCTGGCCATTCATGCGAGGTCTCCCCTTCAATTACATGCTTACACAGATTCGGATTGGGCTGGGTGTCCCGATGATCGCCGCTCGACTTCGGGATTTTGTGTCTTTTTAGGCTCAAATCTCCTTTCTTGGGGCTCCAAGAAGCAGCCCACTGTTGCCCGCTCAAGCACAGAGGCCGAATACCGGAGTATGGCACTTGCTTGCACTGAGCTCATTTGGCTCCGCCATTTACTTCAAGAACTTCGGGTCCCTCTCTCATCTTCCCCGACTTTATGGTGCGACAATCTTGGTGCTACCTTCCTTGCCGCCAATCCTGTTTTTCATGCGAGAACTAAACACATCGAGATAGACTATCATTTTATCCGTGAGCAAGTTGCTTCCAAGAGTCTTGGTGTTCAGTTTGTGTGTTCCAAGGATCAACTCGCTGATCTCTTTACAAAGGGTTTGCCTACACCGAGGTTACAATATCTCTGCACCAAGCTTCACATTGGCGCTGCCCCTGTTCAGCTTGAGGGGGGGGTAATAGAGTAATTAGGGACTTTGACTTAGTCAAAGCTGTTGTAACAACTTAGTTAGATGATAACTGTAATCAGTTTAGTGTGTTAACAACAGCTCATGTATTTCTCCTATATATAAAGGAGACAGATGTACAATCAGGAGTTAATCAATACAGAAATCATTCTTGATTCATTCTATCTCTTCTCTCTCCTTTCTTGCTTATCTATCACTACCATTCATACAAGAACTTTGAACCTGTACTTAGATGTGAAATTGTTAAAAAAAAAAAAAAAAATCATTTCGAAAGCTATTGGAAATCCCAACCGGCGAAGAATATAATCTTAACATTTGATTTGAGATTATTATATTTTTTAAGGTGGGCCACAAAATTAATAATCAATCCAACGATAATAGATCAGCTATGGCAAGAGAGTAAGGGGAGCACAATCAACAATCAAATTTTCTTAACTACAACAGAGAGAAAGTCAAATTGAGCACTATTCAAAGCACTAGATCACAACGATCAGAAATGAGTAAGAAGAAAATAAAAAGAGAAAAAAAAAATTAGCAATCTCTGGATCTGTACCAATGATAATCTTCTCCTGCTTAAATGATTCCTTGTAGATGCCTCCGTTTTCCATCTGACTTAGTGTGTGCACGCGTAGGGGCAAGAGTGTGTCTCTCTCTTTCTGTCTCTCTTGCGTCGCTAATGGAGCTGGAGGCCCTTATTTCTCAATCAGTATTTTTAATTGAATTGGGTAAAGTTGTCTTTTTATCTTGTTTATTACTATAAATCAGTAATCTTAATCAATTTAATTGTGTAATGGGTATATTTACAATATAGTCATATTTAGATGGGGAAATATCTAATTTCGAAGTTTTGATGGGGAAATATCTAATGAAGATGTTATGATGGGTATATATCCAATTCTCATTTTTTTATATGTGTCGGAATTTGTATGAGCAATTTAGATGAACGGAAGTCCATAAATATAGATGGAATTATGAGATCTTTTGTGAAACTGAAAGGGGTAGTTTATAGATTTTATATGGCGGGTTAGAGACTATGTATTTATACTTCTATAGTTCTATGCAGTTATGCGAAAGTTTGTTATATATACAATATTTATGGAATTATGTTTTGCAAAAAAAAAAATTATAGACATATCTTGATCCAAAATAATACACTATATTTATACTTCTAATTCCATAACTATGTTTTTTCTTTTCACAAAATCCAATTCCATAAATGCTATAATCTATATATAAAAAACAAACTTTCGCATGATTGCATAGAAAACATACTACATAAGTACAGAGTCTCTAACTCGCCATAGAAAACTATGATCTCCCCCTCTCAGTTTCACAAATGATCTCATGATTCCATTCCATCCATCCCCTGCACCTCTCCGAATTCGCATCCTCTGAGATATCTCAAACTTTGTGTGACTTTTTGGAATATCTCAATCGTTCAAATACGTTCTGCACGAATCTTAAAGCTCAAATAAAAAAACTGCCCCCCTACGTTAGCCCGAATAGGCACCGGACACGTCGGTCACGCAAACTTGATGCATATTAAGTTCTTAATTTTTTCGTACGAAACTTGATGCATATTAGACGGTTTAAGTTTGACTCTGAACAAAATTTGTCAAAAATATTTTGGATAATGCCCAATTCGCCTGTAGATTATACTAAACATCATTGTAATTAGAAAAACTAATTCTGTAACTTAAAACAGTAGTACTTATGGTGTTTTAAAGTTGGGATCCGAATCTGCTGCGATTCTCTACTCATGAACAGTAACCTGCGATCTCTGCTTTTTTAAATTCAACTATTGAATTGTTTCGAGATTCGTGTAAACAAAAATCAATTGCTTTGAGATACGTGCATGGAATTATTGGACGGATAGATTTGAAAAAACAGAGATTTTAGAGTTACTGTTCCTTTTTTAGGATCGCAGCAGATGTGAATCCATTAAAGTTGCACATCAATAGAGAACAACGAATAAAGATTTTAACAGAGCAGTTTTCACTTCAAGCAGAGTCAAAACAGTGATGCGTGAAGTCAAAATTGTTTTGTTAAAATCTCTTACCCGGAAATAACTAGAGATGTAAATTTGTACCGTGATTAAATTCAAAGAGATGGTCACACTATGTTAGTCTGACCACACGTGACGTGTTCAAATATGATTGGTCACATTTGTCACATTCTGTCATATTTAATTTTTTTTTCCATAAATTAAGTTAGTTTATTCAAAAATCACTATTTAATCAAGATTTATAAGTCCTAATCATGTATGACTCGTGTGACCACGTGCCGAGTCAGGACCAAACCAATACATGCTGCGCCGTGTCGTGTCATTCCCATTTTCTAAATGATGATTACAACCCTAGGAACATTCATAATATATATTATTATGGAGTCCGGCTAGTATGACATCGGTGTCATAAGACACTAACTTCAAAATTGATTGAATAGACTTCAAACGACTAATCCAAACTAAAGTCTGGCTAGTATAACATCAATGTCATTTCAGCCTATATAACACTAACTTCAAAATCTACCGAATCGACTTCTAACGGCGAATCCAAACTGTTCAAACCGATGTACTTCATTAGTTGTGCGTTACATGCAAATTTTATAATTTTTCGAATTTATTCAGTATTAAGTCAAGCGGTCAAATGTGTGAGTTTTTAAGTTAATTTTAATGCATTCATTTTTTAACATTTTTGACCGCTTGATTTGATAGTAAAATAATTCAAAAATATAAATAAATTGTATGTAAATGCATCACTCATAAAGTAAATCGGTTTGAACGGTTTAGATTAGTCGTTTGAACTATATTCAATCAATTTTAGAGTTGGTGTCATATGACACCGATGTCATGCTAGCCGGACTCTCCAAACTATTCAAACTAATTTACTTTATGAGTGATGTGTTTACATACATTTTTTTTTTATATTTTTGAGTTATTTTAGTATCAAATCAAGCGGTAAAAATGTTGAAAAATGATTGCAGTAAAATTAACTTAAAAACTCACACATTTGACCACTTGACTTGATACTGAATAAATTCGAAAAATTATAAATTTTGCATGTAAACGCACAACTAATGAAGTAGATCGGTTTGAACAGTTTGAATTCACCGTTCGAAGTCGATTCAATCAAGTATTGAAGTTGGTGTTATATAGACTGAAATGACACTGGTGTTATACTAGCTAGACTCATTATTATGAGATAAAAGAAATATGGGAAATCAAGAAGAATATGTCAACCATTATTTATTATTTGTAAATATAAAATGCAATGAAGAATACATTCGTGACAGAGTCGTGCATCTATGCTTCCCCCCACTATGAACTCCATTATTCCTTTCCTCTTCGCCTCCACCAAAAATGAGTGCAAAAAGAGCCCAGCGAATATTTGTTTGTTGTTTAATTTCATGTTTTGCCCCCCGATTCTACTATATTTGCACATCCTTTCAAAAATATTGTTTACACGTAGGTTACAAATATTAGCAACGATTTTCTGAACAAGCCCAAAAAAAATATATATATATAGAAAAGTGGATACAAATTTTCGTAGGCATGTTGTTAGTCTTATTAATTAATTGTCTGCTAAAAAAATTTTATACAATTTAAAGTGTTATTAAATATTTCATCAGAAATTGTTAAAATAAAGGAGGTGGTAAATTTTAAGTTATTTGACTAAAAGTAAAACTTACATATCAAATTTAATTTTCTATATATACGATATTCACAAAGTATGGTTAGCCTTATAATAGCAAAATTTTATTATTTATTTTCTATGATTTTCAAAATTGTAAAGCTATTCTATTGATGATAATTCTCACTCATTATATATTACATATTATTTCGACCAAAGAAATATATAGTTGTGTTTTTCTTTAAACTGATCTGTTGGTAAAAAAAAAAAAAAAATGTAGTTTCTGCAAAAGCAACTTGCATTAGTAAATTTTAGACAAACATTTTTTTAGTCTTCTGAAATGCTAAAGTTTCTTACAATGAAAACTATAGATCCTGATGCGCTACAAATAAATCCCTATAAAGGAACCCCCAAAAAAATATTTTATCGTTTTAAGAATTTTGTTATACGTAAAACACATCAAACACAAAATATTTTTTTATAAATGAGGTAAGTAAAATTTTCTGATCAAATCAAAATGTAGAGAGGGAAATAGATCACATAAACGGCACTCATGAGGGAAATAAATCGAGACTTGACCCTTTTTATAGATATAGTTATAAAAATTGTTAAAGCATTTAGCTGGTCCCCTTAAAAATTGAATAATTTGTATGGAATAACTAGGGGAAAAAAAAATTAGGGGTCCAAATAGAATGAATAATATCTGCTTCATCCTCGTTCGCATTGATATATGCATAATTATCTGTGGCTTATCTGATGATATGTAATCTTTATTCAGAAGTAAATCTTATGCATCATCATTCGCATAAATGCTACACCCAACGTTAAGGTCCATGCTTGAAAGAAAACAAAAGGCATCTGTTAACACAATTTTAATTTTGATATTATATAAAAATTGAATAAATACAAAAGGATTACACCATTGGCTACTTGCACTTGCAAGCTGTAAATAAATAAGAAAAGACAAACCTAAACAAAATAACCAAATTAGAAATTTTGATATCTAAAAAGTTACATGACAGATAACATATTTAGATATCATGTTGAAATACATTCTAAAAGGAGCTGCTGTTTCAAGGTATCTAAATTTATTTGTGATTGTCTAGTTGTTTCCACTGTTCTCTGTTTTGCCACCAGTAGCATAAATTGCCCATCTGTCTTGAGAAAACAGTTTTTTTTATGAACAAAACAATTGCCCACCACCGATATAATAACATTCTATTATCACAATTGACGAATGAAACAAGTTTTCCATGCCATTCAAACAAAAGATTACAGCATCATACACAGACAATGCAGTTAAAAATTGACCAAAAAGAATGAACAAATGAGAAATTTTCCCGGCAAGCTGGCAAAACTTACCAAACAAATCTCTACACTTTGCACAACAAACCAGAGCAGCAGAGCTCGGAATGCCACGGTGCAGCGTCTCCATCACCTGGAACAGCACCAACCAAACAAGGTTTAAATTCACCAACCCTGCAAGTAACTTACCAACCTTATCTCAAGCAAACCGACATCTGCAGACAACTTCACATGCAAAGAATAAGAAACAGTAAAACTAATAAAATTAACAGCAAAGAAAAACCAATGACGCAATGAATGACAAGCTAACAATACTGATAACATAACTAAGTTGTATAGTAAAAGCAAAGAGAGAGCATAAAGAGAGATTTCTTTAGTCTCCCCTTTCACCCCCCCTATACCCATACCCCCTCACCATCAAATCCCATAGAGAACAACAATCTCAGCTACTAAAACACCGCAGCAATAAAGATACGACCAACATCCAGAGCACAGAAACAACACGAACAAACAATCCTTAGCAACATTCGACAAAAAAACACCACAACACTACTAATGACGACCAAAACCCTAATCCATAAGGTGACAAGGTATATGATACATGCAATATATCATATAAACCAAAAAGGGAGGCGTGGAGTGAGCTTATTTGGAAGGGCAGTCCCGGGCAATGTGACCCCCCTCACCACAGTTGTAGCAGGAGCGGTCCCCACCGCCTCCGCCGCCACCACCTCCGCGACTGTAACCACCGCCGCCACCACCACCCTGGCAGTCACGGGCCATATGACCCTGCTCGCCACAATTATAACAACTTCCGCCACCACCGCCGCCGCCGCCGCCACGACTGTAACCACCACCGCCCCCGCCACCCTGGCAGTCACGGGCCATGTGACCCTGTTCACCGCAGTTGTAACAACCGCCGCCGCCGCCGCCGCCGCCGCCACCGCCACCGCCACTCTGGAAGCAATCACGGGCCATATGGCCTGCCTCACCACACTTGAAGCAGCCCCCACCTGTTAGAAAAGGTTTCATTTCATTGAGATTCAACATATCAACTATAAGTAACAGGAACACACCAAGTAATGCTTGCATATTTCAAACAAGAAAGCATGTACTGAATTTAATTCTTCATGTTTGTTTAAACATATAACATATTACTAGGATTTTCAGGTCAAACTGCACCTGTAAAGCAGAAAAAAGTATAACAAAAAACAAAAATAAACTGTATATCATCAAACTCTTGTTTCGCATTTCAAAGTTCAATACCAAAATATTACCTTGTGCTTCTAATTGCACCAGCATTACAATCAAAAAATTATTAATGTCTGATTTGAAGAGACTACCTCTGTAAAGAAACCTAAAGTATAACTGGACATTTAAAAAGCAAGCATGCATTGAGTAATTAACATCAATCATACTTTAATTACGAAAAAAATAATTTCCAATAAATTAATAACTGTATTTAAGAAAACAATAGCCCATTAGCTACTCCCGTATAAACAAACTACAAGATCAAGAAAAAAATCGTTACATAACACTCGGATCTGATTGAAAATAGATCCAGAAGCAGATCTAAAGCTTCAATCAAGGGAAAGATAGTGCTTTGTAGTTTGTAACATCTTAAAAGAAAGGGTCCCAAATGAAAACGACTTTCTTATTTCTAAAAAACATTGCAAACGCCACCAGCCCACCACCAACAAATACTACTTATCGCTCATTCTATTACTCAAATCACTTATCGTAAACTCAAATTTAAGATGGACAAAAAGGAAATATATTACCTTGACCACCGCCTCCGCCGCCGTATCCACCACCGCCACGGCCGCCTCCACCTCTTCCGCCGCCACCATTGAAACCATAACCACCACCACTTCTATACCCGCCACCACCGCCGCCGCCGCCGCCTCGACCACCCCGGCCGCCTCCGCCGCCACCAGATCTCGCGCCAGAGACGCTAGATCCGTCGGGTCCGGTCACATCCACTGCCTTGGTTCGGCCATCGTCGCCTTCTGAGACAACGTACTCAACAGCTTCCCCCTCGGACAGTGACCGGTACCCATCGGACTTGATCGACGACTGGTGCACGAAGAGATCCTCTCCGCCGTCTTCAGGAGAGATGAAGCCAAAACCCTTAGTGTCGTTGAACCATTTGACGGTTCCCTTAAGCCTAGAGCCTTCTTGCGCCATTGAATGGTTAGAGATGGAGAAACCCTAACCGAAGAAAAAGAGAGCGAAATGGATCAAGAAACCCTAACCCTAGGTTCTCAGTTGAAGCCTTTATATTACTATTTTTACACTGGTATTTTTTTGGTGAAATATAATATTTCCTTCGGCGGGATTAATTGTTGAGAAATACGAGGCTATTTATAGGGGATGGGGACCTACAAAGCCCAAAAAAGGAATTTAATAATTTTCATATTCTTCGTGTACCCAAAAAGTACCCAGAAGGTATGCGAAATATTGGGAATTATTTTTTGCAAATTTAATGCATCCTTGATTCCTTCGGTTCAAAATTTGAATGAATAAATAAAATTTCCTTCGGTCCAAATCCACTAATATTCCGTTAGCATACGTGAGCAAATATTGACTGACCAATTTCAATCGGACGCCCGAAACCAAGTAAATTAACTACAGTGTTCTTCGAAAGTTGTAGACGATCCAACAACATTTATAGAAATCAGCAGGGTCATGGGACCCACGACCACCATGTTAAATATAAATATTATTGGGGGTCGTTTGTGGCATTGCGAAGCAAAAGTTCAGGTGTGCCGTAGGAGACACAAAAGTAATCACTGAGAAGATCAAACGGACGATGTTAACTGTTATCCTTCAGTCAACTTGATCGAACGGCCTACAATCATTCCAATCCTCGTGCGGAGGACACATGTTGGCGCGACGTTGCGCGCTGGGAGCATCGCGAGGGGTGCGTATCCTCTGAGATATCTCAATTTTTTCGTGACCGACGTGTCCGGTGCCTATTCGGGGAAACGTAGGGGGCAGTATTATTTTTGCTTTGAGATTCGTGTAGAACGTATTTGAACGATTGAGATATTCCAAAAGGTCGCGCAAAGTTTGAGATATCTCAGAGGATGCGAATTCATTCGCGAGTGGCTATCCTCTAAGAGTCAGATTGATATTATAATTTATTACACAGGATGCCCGATCAACCATAGGCATGAACGGCTGAGATCAGCCCATTGAACTCAGATTTATGATAATTTCGGTGCAAAATTATTTGTAATTTAAAAAATGTATGATAATTTTATAAATAAAAAAATATTTTTATGATTTCGTTCAAAATGTCATGTTGGTTGAAATATTTAATTCTTATTTGCACGTTCATCACGAAAATCAATTTATAAGGTATATGCATTTTTTTTTTCAATTTAAGATTACTAAAAACAGTCAAAAATTAATTGCATGAGCGCAGTAATTTTGAAATTAATTTTAGTTATTTTTATTCTTATTTCAATGTAATTTTATGAATGTGAGCTAGGAAACATTATTGTTAACAATTTATGATAGTTTAGGGACATATTATATTGACAATAAAATTATTTGATAATTATGAATTTAGTAGAATATTTATCGGAATAAAAATTATAAAATATAATAATTTCTTCAAATTATTTAGTAAAATACAGATATGCATGAACCCGATGATCTAATAGAAACGAATAAATCCTAAACTCTAAACTCTAAACCCTAAATCCTAACAAATAATGTGAACAAGGATTCGTAATTTTAATTAGCACATAATATAATTTAATAGGTTCATTGTATGTGACTGCAAGTATATATCGATATATACTATGTATTGTTGTAGATATAAATAGAATTAAATTAAGCGGCGTAATATTGTAAAAATGAGTTTCCATGTTATGTAACGACTAAATAATAAAAATATAAATAGCCATTTATTATTTCTATACCCTATGTCAATTTCTTAAAATTACAAACGCAGCTAGATTATAATCTCTAACCCTGCATGCCAAGTATTGCATTCTTTGACAGGATCTAACCCTGTCAAGTGGCAAGACACAACCAATACACTGTGTTTAAACTGAGAACATATATATATCAGTAGAGTAGAACTAGTGTGCTCCTAAGTTCACCCAATCTCTTGTGAATTTGACTCTAAAATATATCGAATCGACTTTAAACGATGAATCCAAACCGTTAAAACCCTTCTACCTAATGAGTGATGCGTCTACATGTGAAAATTTTAAAATTTCGAATTAATTTAATATAGAGTCAAGTGGTCAAAAGTTTAAGGTTTATAAATTAATTTTAATGCATTCATTTTTTGGACTCCACTCTATATTAAATTAATTCGAAACTTTAAAATTTTCACATATAGACGCATCAATCATTAGGTAGAAGGATTTCAACTGTTTGGATTCATCATTTAAAGTCGATTCGATATATTTTATAGTCAAGTTCACAAGAGATTGGGTGAACTTAGGAGCACCCTAGTTCTACTCTATATCAGTATAGTTATGAAAATAAATAAAAATAACTATCAAATACTAAATCGAAGCTAATTTAATTTTAACTTTTAAATCTCTACATAAAATAAATAGTTTCTTTAAGAATATTACATAAAATAAAAAAAACATTCATACATGATCTCACGTAATTACAAATTCATGATTAAGAATAGCTTTAATTTGTTTCATGATTCATGAGATAGAAATGCACGGTTTTAATTACAAATTCATGGGACTATTAATTTTTTTAAGGGAACAAATTAAAGCTATTCTTAATCATGAATTTGTAATTACGTGAGATCATGTATGAATATTTTTTTATTTTATGTATATTCTTAAAGAAACTATTTATTTACTCATTGTCAGTAAATTGTCAAACGGAGCTGGTTTGTAGTAATGTGCATTTTAACCATACTCTTTATTACATATATGATAGTTAAATAAATTTATTATAGAATAATACATCAAGTTTTATGCTAGAGCAATGCATGAAATTTTGAAGTTACGATTAAAACTAATAATTTAATATTGAGTCTGGCTAGTATAACATCAGTGTTATTTCAACCTATATAACACCCACTCCAAAACCTATCGAATCAACTTCGAACGGTGAATCCAAACCGTTCAAACCAATCTACTTCATTAGTTGTGTGTTTATATACAAAATTTATAATTTTTCGAATTTATTTAGTATCAAGTCAAGCTGTCAAATGTGTGAGTTTTTAAATTAATTTGAATACATTCATTTTCCAACATCTTTACTGCTTGATTTGATACTAAAATAACTCGAAAATATAAAAAAAATTGCATGTAAACACATCACTCATAAAGTAAATCAAGTTGAACGGTTTGAATTAGTTGTTTGAAGTCTATTCAATTAATTTTAAAATTAGTGTCATATGACACCAATGTCATGCTAGCCAGATTCTTTAATATTTCATTTTTTTTTTAA
Source organism: Carex cristatella (assembly GCA_024447775.1). NCBI lineage: Eukaryota > Viridiplantae > Streptophyta > Magnoliopsida > Poales > Cyperaceae > Carex > Carex cristatella. The sequence goes on along the minus strand of JAJHPF010000034.1, from coordinate 4,040,307 downwards.
TTATATTGTCACTGGAGGCATATGTTAAATTATCCAATGCCATACATAAACAAAAATATGTAATAAATCAATACATATTTCGGACTAAACTGTACATATAATATCTTCTGCGTTAATTATTTCTCCAATAAGTAATAATCTATGGTCTCTTAAGTTGATTTAGCTGATTATATCACGGCGGAAATAAAAACTTGACCTAAAATCAGATGATTTATATACTATTTAATATTATTTAACAGCAATTTTCTAATCAAGTAAAAGAACATTATTTTCATATTATTTAAATCATATTTAAATTTTATTAAAGACTGTCTAACACGAATCGTTTTAAATTTTAAATTATTTAATGAACAATAAAACTACCACTAAATAAGTAAATATGTTTATGATATCCACAAATTGTTAGATCCCATTTCTTCATCTCCATAATTTTTTTTTATTAAATACACCTATATATATTTTAAATGTTATTTTCGAGAATTAAATCTATGTCCTCTTAGAAGGGAGACAAAAACGCGTGCCATTACACCAAGAACGCTGTTCTATTTCTGATAACTATTTAATACTCCAACCTTAAACCAAGAAGAGATCTAACGTAATAAAAAGATGCAGTCAAATTTTAAACAAGACTTATAACAAAGGAAAACTTCCGAGTTAAAAGGATTCTCTCCCTTTCCCACTCTGTTAGCAAAAATTTCACTGAAGCCTGAAGGTGACAATGAAGAATCTATCCAGAGACAAATAACAAATGATCCTTTGTGTTAACAACAATTCAACCTCTGATCTAGTAGCAAACGCAATACTCTTCGTGTAAAAAATTGCATGTTTGAAATTCAGATGGAGAATCTCTTGTAAATATTAAATAATTAGATGGCTTAACTAAAAAAAAAACAGTCCTCACTCCCTCTCTAACTTATCAGTTCAGACAGGCAGGCAACTATATTGTAATATTTGAAAAATATTGAAAATTGGATACAATAGTTATCTATCACTGTTTCTCACTCTTTAAATATCATCAAGAATTTGCATCCCCTAAGATATCTCAAATTTTGAGTTGATCTGTGGAAAATCCGGACTGTTCAAATCCTTTCTGTGTGAATATCAAAGCAACAACAATACTGCCCCATGCATTTCTAATAGGCACCGAATTAAATATGGCCCGACTTCAGATAAACTGAAATCTTCAATTATCTCAGAGGATACAAAGTCCATCATTAGCCGCCGGACTTATGAAGGAACTCGCTCTTTAAGTTCCCCTCCAATTGAGAGCAAAGCAACTGGAAAGCTCCTACAGAAGTAAGAACCAAAATTTAACAATCCGTTTTCAAACAGCTTAGAATATGTAACTTGATCTTTCAAGTATTACTAAGAAAACTATTATTACAATCCTTTCTTATACATAAAGATTTAAGACAAGGAAAATAAAGCTGATAAAACACAAAATAGCAATAGTGAGAACTATTTTTTTTTTTTTTATAAAAGGCCAGGACCGTGGCATATTTTAGATGCCTTTCTCGGGAATCATCGAACCTGCACCTCTCCGTAGAGAGGGGGCTTGCGCCACTGCACTAAGCCCGCGGTTCTTAGTGAGAACCAACTATTAGTCATGTATATTAAAGTTACTTGCCTGCATTGGAGCTCTCCTTTAGCAATAACGAGCCTCTCAATAATAATGTACCCGGATTTTGTTCATATATCTACAAAAAATTGAAACATTATAAAAAAAAAAAGTGAAACTTATCCACTAATATTAAGACGACCATGAAGTAAATCCAATAAAAAAAAATGCACGCCAATTCAATACATGAAAAAAATATAGTATAATAACTTATGTGAACCACAATTTGACTGTGATTTCAACCAGTATATTAGCATGAAGAGAATTTTGGTGCTGCAAAATTATAAACTTTCATGTGCATATGCAGGATATCTATAAGCACACAATAACACATATCCTCTCCCATGCCACATCACACACAAACAAAATCATACCGTAATACGAAAAGAAAGCCCATCAACAGAAGAATCCAAAATATCAGGCCCATTTCTCTTGGTACCATCATTAAGCATCTTACCAATCTGTTCATCTGATAGTGTAACCTGTTATAAGAAAAACATTCCTAACATCAGACTGGTACCTAACCCAGGAAAGTTAATAAAGATCTTGATAGACCGGTACCAAAATACCAGAAAACCAGTATTGGTTATGCTTTACTGGTAACAAGACTACAAAATAATTCTGGTATACAATGCACCTACTCTTGAAGTAGATGCACACGAAAAAGGTACCTTTTAAATTATATACCACTACTAGGGGAGAAATAATTTCTTACATTAACAGAAAAGGATGTCATGTCAGATTTACATGATGCACCTATAGAAAGGAAATATGTTTCAACTGATTTCAGTACTTGAAATGCGCCGCCTTTATGTGGAAGACCCTGAAATTATTGAAGTATCTTCATTATTACTTGTACTGTTAAGACCTCAATTAACCTTTGTAGTTCAGTTTTAATTTTAACTATCTTTAACTTACCTCAGATTACCTCAATTGCACAATTAGGAACCAAATTTCAAAAATATGATTCTATTTCTATTTTTTTTTTTCAGAAAAATTGCATAAATAATTATAAAATTACGTCTCATACTAAATTTTTTCCCCACCTACTACATATCCCATCTCCGTCCCTGGGTACCATAGCAGCAACAGTTGGACGTGTGAAAAAAGAAATGACAAATTTTGGGATTATTAAGCAAATTATCATGTATAGCAAAAAAGAAAATGAGAAAAATAATTACTTGAAGCATGAAGGAAAAATTATTCTTGATCGGAGCATTTGGAGAAATAAAATTTCTTTTTGGAGGGAGAAAAGACCATGCTAAGCCCCACCTGGAAGTCTGACCTTGAACAAATTCGGTTGTTTTAACTACCGTAGCCCTAGCTTCTCGAATTTTTGAAATTAAGAACTTTAAGTTCACTTTTCTTCCAACCATTGATGTGAACCACCTAGAAGTAACATATAGAAATAAATAGTTGCAAAAGAAATGAGGAAAATTTCGTGTATGCGCTGGAATAACTTCAAAGTACCATGTAAAACCATCTCTAACAGTTGCAAAAAGGGAAATAGAATAGACGTCCATGTAAAACAAGGAACCATATAATGCGTTCGCCCCCATTATAAAATGCTAAAACTATCTATTCATTGGGAATCAAGGGACATAGGAATAAATAATCATGTTTTCTAGTAGTGTATTTCACCATATAATGCGTTCTCCCACAATTTCTTCATAAAATGATAAACCTATCTATTCACTGGGAACCAAGGGACATAAGAATAAATGATCATGTTTCTAGTAGTGTATTTCATATTGCCTTCGTTTAACGGTGCAAGGCATAACATATATTGTTTTGCATTGCTAGATGCTAACTTCTGAGGTTTTGCAGGATGCAAATGAGAAATAGCGCCGAAAAAAACATTAAGAAAACTTTGCCTCTTTTCTCAAAAAAAAAAAAACATATTAAGCTACATCTTTTAAGAAAAAAATGACAATAATACGAAATGAATGCTTATACCTAAATGAATGCTTGAGAGAAACACTATCTTCAATTATACGGCTAACGAAAGCTTGTTCCCCACCAGGACAGACCATTTCCTCGTGGGTCCCACCACATGCAGTTTTTGGATTGAGGCCGGCATCCTCTATGCTCTCAAAGAAGGGTGGGTTGCACATGCAAAAGTCATATCTTTCCACTTCCTTCACCACACCCACCAGCACATGGTCTGATGGTACGGATGTCGATGCAAATTCATCACTGTCCAATGATTCGGATTTCCTGGCATCACGAATTTCGATGAGGTGCGAGATGTGTGGATTGCTTTCCACATTTTTTCTTGCCCATTCTAGGGCTACTTCAGTCACATCTGCAAAGTTGCACAAAAAAGAGGTGCAGGACTAAGGGTTAGTGTAGGCTTAACTGAGTTGAATAGATGATTAATTGCGGAGTTGATGATTGAGATTGCATGAGATAAAAATGTTAGGCTGAGATATGATACAGTTATAGTTTAGCTGAAGCCAAAAAGAGGTCAAATCCACGGTTCCCCATCGATTGAGGATTAATGAGGCAAGCTTTTAATGTTTTTATGTGCAATAGGCAATTTAGGGATAAGTAGAATCAATTTAACCGAAAAGAAACTTATCATGGCACATTAAAATTTGCCCTTTTGAAATTGGGTTGACTGGAGGAACCATTCAAGCTTATATTCTAATCTGTTCTTTAAAATACTGTACAATTTGTACCTGACCCAACAAAACTCCAACCCAGTAGAGAAGCACCGAGCAAAGGATAAATGCAATTGGCACCAGTACCAATATCGAATCCACAAACAGGTTTCTCAGAGTTAGTGTCAGAATTTCTTGTTGCAGGGATGAGATTGGAGGAGAGAAGGTCTCCTATCCAATGGATATAGTTGGACCTGTTAGGTACAGTTGGGCACAGCTGGCCATCCGGAACCCACCTGTCAGAACCAAACAAACAATTCAGTAATTTGATAAACATTTATTTTCTGATCCACTTGAACAGGAAAAAGAGCAGAGGTAAAGAACTACCAGTTGACACCGTGGTCGTGGAGGAGAAGGACACGTGTCAGCTCCCGAGTGGCCGAGAAGTCAGTGAAGTCGATAGTGGGGCGGTCTGAGGAGGAAGGGAAGATGAGGTAAGGGCTGAAGGAGGGATAGAGAGAGGCGAGAAGAGAGAAGTTCGGTGGACATTCCTTGTACCTGTTATTGCGGTGCATCTCGGGCGCCGGCGATCGCCGCCTTTTCTTGTTGGCACGTGGCATTCCGAGAGAGCGCGCGCGCGAGAAACAAATACAAAGTCGGAGACCGAATATTGACCCACCGCTCCTCCAGACCGTAGTAGCCGGTTGTCAGCTGTCACTCCGTATGAGTAATTTTTTAAACTGGTTAATATACTGAAACGCGGCTAAAGAAGGAAAGAAATAAGTTCTCACAGAAATTAAAAAGAAAACTCCATTGCAAGACATCAAAAATTTAAAAGAAAGCTCCAATGAACAAGCATATCACGCACCTGAGATGAAACTACTAGAAGCGAAACCGATAAAAAAAAATGCAAGTACAAGCGACGGAGAGGATAGGAGAAGAAACAGTGGAGAAAAACGACGGAGGAGAAAATGATTCCAAATAGTTACGAAGGAGGGAGAAAGCGACGGAGTTGGATTAGAAAAATTGGGCCGTCCAATCCGAATTCGGCCCACAACTACACCTGTAAATGCACGGTGTCTTTCAAGATTCGTGTTGATATGTTTCGAACGGATTAGATGTATACTCGAACGGTACGTTTTACGTTAATGAAGAGGATGTCAATTCCTGGGTATCTTGATCGGAATGAATTCGGAATCAGATGAGGAAAGCGTCTTTACTGTCTTTTTCGCACATTTCGAAGAGAATCGAAACAAGATATATATTCTTCTCGCTTCACATCTCCGTCTCTCCCGCCGCCCCCGCTCAAATTCTCCAAAACCCTAAACCTCACAATATAACACAACAGCGCTCTCTCTCTCACCCTCGCTTCATCTAGCCTTTGATGGCATCAACCTTGCTTTCGCCAGATTGCTCCACCTCAGCCACCACGGCGCGCCACCTCATCCCCTTGAAGCGCAAGCTACTACCGGCCGCCATCCAATTTGTCAGCTTTGAGCGCTCTCTTTCTTCTCCTTGGAGCCCCTCTCTATGTCTCTCTCCCTCCGTTTCAAAGTACCGGACTGCAGTCTCAGCTTCTGATTCGGGTATGGTGTTTGTTTTATTTCAAATTGGTCTATTGTTCCTTGCATAGATGTTTTTTTTTTTGGCCATCTATGTAAAATTGTAATGTTCTCTTAGGTTATTTTTAGCAAAGTTCATTTTCTAATGCAGAAAACTAAAAAATTTCAAAGTATAACAGGAGAGCAAAAATCATTCTTTTTTTGTCAGCCATTTGAAACTTCTTCATTCAGGGTCGATGACAACATTGGATACCACTGCAAAAATAATTGACGGTAAATTAATCTCTAAACAAATAAAGGAGGAGGTTTCAGCAGAGGTCACACGATTGAGAGAGGCGACCAGCGTGGTACCTGGCTTGGCAGTGATCCTTGTGGGATCCAGGAAAGATTCTCAGACATACGTCAGAAATAAAAAGAAAGCATGCGAGGCGGTTGGCATTAAGTCATATGAGGCTAATTTGCCAGAGGATTGCACGGAATCCGAAGTGCTGAGGCATATAGAAGAATTCAATAAAGAACCCTCGGTTCATGGGATTTTGGTGCAATTGCCTCTCCCTCGTGTAAGTTATTTTTATTAATCCATGGTTGTTGCATCTATTGTATTTTACAACACTGCCTAATACAATGCATGGTGTTAGTACCATGTGTCTATTCGGAAAATGAGCAAAGAAAACTCAAAAATAGAAAACATTTGAATTGTGCCAGCACAATAGTTCTTGCTCTTTTTTTAATTTAATATACAAGTAACTGCAAGTCTTCTCCGTTCGACTTAAATAGCATTTAGAATCTTAGATCTGGAAAATACTGACATGTTGTATAATACTTATTTTCAGTGCTATGTGGATGTACCAAACAAGATGAATACATATCATTTTAGTAACTTCTTGATTATAATTATAATTACGGATATTATTATAGGGACCATGATCTGATTTTTAAGTGTAAAACTTCAGAAACACAGTGTGACATTTTAATTTTTAGGGACAAAGATGGAAAATATTAATTTTGTTTTGCAGCATATCAATGAGGAGAAGATCCTTGCTGGGGTTAGCATAGAGAAGGATGTAGATGGCTTTCACCCGTTAAATATTGGCCGGCTTGCGATGCAGGGACGGGACCCACTCTTCATCCCCTGCACCCCCAAAGGATGCATGGAGTTATTGCACAGATACAAAATTGACATTAAGGGGAAGAGAGCTGTTGTGATAGGTCGAAGCAACATTGTTGGCATGCCGGCCGCTTTATTGCTGCAGGTAGTGTTTTAATTGTATGATACAGTACATAAGTTTGCAGTATTTTATATTTATAGAAATTAAAATAATATAGGGTTCAAGACGGATTATATGGTATTTAGATTTGGTAGAAAGAACTTAAAAAAATTTCGGTCCCTTAAGGATTGTGAATGTGTGACACAATTTTTTTTTTCTGTTTCTATAGGATTTTTCTTGAAGGGACCGAATATTTTTTCCAAATTTTTTTAGTTGTTTCTCCCTAATCGAAATATCCATGTAATCTGTCTAGAACCCTATATTATTTTAATATTATTTCTATAAGTAAAAAATTCTGTAAGTTCTGTCCCACACTGATTTTTATTTTATTATTATTATTTGATTGTTTCTTTGTGGTTACTTTGTTAATAATTTAATAATTGATGTCTTATACAGGGTTTTTTAGCACTATGGCATTTTTTCTAATTTTTTTTGTTATAGGTGTTCTAGTAAGGGATCAGGTCTTAGTTGAGGTTATAGAAAAAGTGAAAAAGAAAAGAACAAAATGCTGGTAATGCTTTATGTTTCAGAGCTACCAGTGTGAACGTGCAATAAATCAACTTGCCAGTAAATTTTGACGTTGGTTTGTTTGATTGAAATAAAATATTGACAAGTTGAAACTTGCTTCACAAATTATTTTTTTTGGTTACAATATATCACAAATTAATCTTCATCTTATATGTTAAATTATTATAGTTTGTACACAAATGTAGAAAGCAAATGCGACTGTGAGTATGGTACATTCATACACAAAATCCCCAGAGGAGATTACGAGGCAGGGCGATATTATAATTTCTGCAGCTGGTGTGGCTAATTTGGTTAGAGGTAGTTGGTTGAAGCCCGGAGCTGTTGTTATTGATGTCGGTATCAACCCTGTTGATGTAAGCACAACTGAGTCCTTCCTTTTTATTTTATTTTTTCAAATTATTGTATTTCCGGAAAAAAATTGCAGCCAGCATCAATAATTTCTGTACGAGTTTTGGTGCGATATGTACTGAGCTGAAAGTTTGGTTGCTATCAATTTGTCCTAATAAGTGAATATGTTTAAACAACCGATCTGAATCGTTCAATATGATCTCCATGTGAAAATACACTTGTAGATCAAATTTTACATTTTAAAAAAAAATTTAGATAGGTAGAAAATCACTTGATCTAAAGATTTTAGGCCATTCCAAAGGTAGTGATTTTCTACCTATCTAAAAAATTAGTAAAAAAATAAAAAAAATATATATATAATATTTTCTCTGCAAGTACATTTTCGTATGTAAATCACAGTTCAGATTGATTATTTGAAATTTATAAACAAAAATATTGAGCCGTAGTACGGACCAATCTGCACTATGCATTGTATCATAGCCCTCACTCATGCTTATTTATTAGCTCATGTTGGACTCAGTAGACTTTAATGTCTGTTTAATTATTTTTGGTTTTATTGTTCTGTAGGACACTGACAGCCCGAGAGGTTATAGGTTGGTGGGAGATGTTTGCTACGAAGAGGCATCAAAGGTAGCATCATATATCACTCCGGTCCCAGGTGGAGTGGGGCCCATGACCATTGCCATGTTGTTATCCAACACTCTCCTCTCTGCTAAACGTATTCATAATTTCAAGTAAACTTTGTCTCAAGTTAGATAATTTTTTGAGATAATTTTGGCGTCGCGTAAAAGTAACCGAATTGATATTTTAGCATGCTTGGTGTTTTGTACCAAGAGCACATTATTTATTCTCCTCGGTAATACGTAGAATGCTGTAATGTAGAAATAAAAGAATTGGTCTCTTATGGTTGTATTGTAAAGAGAGAGACTTGAATTTTCTCTTTTTTTTGAAAGCTTGGTAGCTGCTGGAGAAACTTGAATTTCATTCTCTCTTTGATCATTGGTAGTTCCAAACTGGGCTTATTTTCATTTTAAAAGAAAATTCTTGGTTTTTTTTTTTTTATATATTTCCAGATAATGCGAATGTATCTTGTTTCTTCGGAATGAAATAATTTTGGTTTGTAACAGACTAACGGTGTACTACCAATGTTGAAAAAAAATATTTTTATCTAATTAGCAGTGATTCATCACATACCTTGGGGCAAATACTTTTAACAGTGTCTATCTTTAGGTTACAGGTTTGCGTGTTGTTCTCGAGTTTCTTAATATAGAAGTGTGAACTCATAAAACTGAAGTTCTGTAAATAGATAGTATGGTTTGTTCCACTCCACTAGATAATTACCTTGCTTTATATTACTTCCAAATTCAAAATAGTGAATTTTTTTTTAGAATATCGACTATGTACATGTCCTCGTCTCCCTCCAAACCTTCCTTTCAAACAAATTCTCTTTAGATCAAATCTGCATCCATATATTTATTTCAAATTCTCAGGGGAAAGATTTTAATGAGCAGTTTTGCCTTCATGCAACGCACAAACCATATGATGTTATTTTTGATTCTACTGTCTGCGCGTCACATGCAGTCAAAACTGCTCTGTTAAAATCTGTACCCACCATAGGTCAATTAAAGTTAATCCCATTTGTAGCTTCTATTTTGAGAATATTGCTTTGCTTTCTGTGTCACAATTACTCAACAGAAAATGCGTTTTCACAGTTTCATCCTGCAAACAAAGCACAACAATACCTTACAATGATTAGCATAATAGTCAAGAACTGCTCTCTACATTCAAGTGATTTAGTTTCTAAACCCAATTTAAGAATATAAGTGATTCATCCTTATCTATGAGAAAAACTGATTTAGAAACTAACCTCAATTAATATAAATATAATCATCATATTTAGCAAACTCTTAGAACCTGTGGGAATCAATGGAGTTCAACAGGGTACACCTTCTCCTCTTTTTTGTGTATTTTTTTCTAATTCTCTCCCAAATCTCGATAGCAACTAGTGATAATGGCAAAGATGAGCTCAAAACCTACATTGTTTTCGTCCGTGACACTGCTAACCCCGTAATACCTGCCACGGCTGATGACGTGATACAAAATATAACAAATAATGTAATACACAAAATAGAGCATCTTGCCGAATGGTATATTTCTCTAATGTCGTCAGTCGTCTCCGAGAAATCAAGATTCATCTACTCGTATCGAAGCTTGATCAATGGTTTTGCTGCTCAGCTTACAGCACAAGAGGTAGAGGAGCTCTCGAAACAAGAATGGTTTGCTGGTGCACTACCCTCGAAGCAATACAATATCACAACAACTCACACTCCTGCCTTCCTCGGCTTGAGTCCCCCTTCTATCAATCCGCGAGGTGCGTGGAATATCTCAAACCTGGGTGAAGGGGTTATTATCGGTATCATTGACACTGGCATCACGCCTGATCATCCTTCGTTTAGAGACGATCACTTGCCGCGCCCACCAACAAAGTGGAGGGGTCACTGTGATTTTGGTCCCTCCTTGTGCAACAACAAGTTGATAGGTGCGAGAAGGGTATTGAATGCTACTGAAGGACGGGGCCATTATCCCCCGATCGACAAGGCCGGCCATGGCACACACGTAGCGAGCACGGCAGCTGGAGCATTTGTGAATGGTGCAGGGGCATATGGTAGTGCAGTTGGAACAGCATCTGGCATGGCCCCACGTGCGCATCTTGCAATGTACCAGGCGTGTAATGAATATGGACGTTGTGATGGGGCGGATGTGTTGAAGGCAATTGAGTATGCTATCAATGATGGAGTCGATGTGCTCTCGCTTTCTCTCGGTTTAATGGAGAATGCTGATGGTCATCACGTGCACGAAGATCATGTCGCTGTTGGAGCATTCAAGGCTACCCTTCAAGGCATTTTAGTGAGTTGTTCGGCCGGTAATTCAGGACCAAGCTTAGGTACACTCAACAACGACGCCCCATGGATCCTTACAGTCGGGGCCAGCGTGACAGATCGACGCGAATTAGTTGTTGTGGAACTTGGCAACGGAACCAAATTTGACGGTAGAGCAGTTATGCAACCAAAGAATTGGCCGAGATCAGGTATGTTTCCGTTGACACACCTCGGTATCACAGAATCTAATGGCTACCTTGATATTCCACAATGCATCGGCAAGTTGGACAAAAGAAAAGTTGGCGGAAAGATCCTTGTTTGTACGTTAGATGGCGAGGATCCATTTCAGAAGTCTCAAGAGATGCGTGCCGCAGATGTTCGAGGCGTGATCTTCGTTAACCTCAATTATTTTGGGTACGTGTCAAAATTATATGGAAAAATATATATATCATATGATTTTTAAAAATCTTAATACATTTCAAGATTTATATAATTTATTTTTTGATTAATCCAATATGCAATTTTCATAGGCTTGAGGATATTACATTAAAGTATGACTTCCCATACGCACAAGTCTTGTACGCAGACGGCGTAAAGATCTTCAATTACATAAATTCTTCAAAAAATGCCGCCGCAACATTCAGCTTTCGAGGAACAGTCATGAATAAACCGCATTCGCCGTCATTGGCTTCATTTTCATCAAGGGGCCCGAGCCTCCCCTTCCCAGGGATATTAAAACCTGACATCGTGGGTCCCGGCTCAAGTATTCTTGGAGCAGTGCCACCTACATTCCTAGATAGAACATCTAATAAGTCACTTTTGTTCGATTTCATGTCGGGAACATCCATGGCGACTCCACACCTTAGTGGTATCGCCGCATTAGTTAAAAAGGCCCACCCGAATTGGTCTCCTGCTGCTATTAAATCTGCTATCATGACAACAGCAAGAATTTTCGACAACAATGGTGGGTTGATTACAGACAGCGGTCCAATCCCGGGTCCCGCAGACTTGTACGGAATAGGTGCGGGTCAGGTAGATCCTACCAGAGCCATTGATCCTGGATTAGTGTATGACCTCAACGGAAGCGACTATATACGTCTCTTATGCGGCTCAGGTCTTACTGATGACCAAATTGGAATTATTATTTCACCTCTACCCCCTGTTACATGCTCGAAAGCTGGGAAGATTTATCAGGAACAGTTAAACTATCCTTCAATCACTGTCTCTCTGAAACCAAATTCAACAGTGGCGATATCACGAACGGTGACAAATGTTGGGCTTTCTGCATCAACATATCAGGCGAAGATAAACACGCCTAGAGGCATATCAGCTGTTGTACAACCAGCATTGTTGCGTTTTAATGCGAAGAATGAGAAGATCACATTTACTGTTACTTTTAAATGGAACGGGTCTGTCAGCTACCCACTCCGAGGCCAACTTGTGTGGCTCGCTGGTAAACAGACTGTGCGGAGTCCTATATCGATTATTCTTCTAAATTAAAATTATAGTAATTGATGGTGAGTAATGAATATTAATTAGACAATATATGTATATCTTAATCAGAACAGTGAAATAGTAAACTATATATGCAATAAGCAATAAGCAATAAGCAATTGGTGTAATGGTGCCTGGTTCTCTTGTAAGAATTATGAAATTTTCTTCATTTTTAATCTGTTTAATGTAATAATCCAGAGAGTACACTAGTTATGATAAGTATATACATGTATAAAATGTTGTTAACCAAATCTAGTTTTTAAAATACCACGAGCATGATCATGACTACAATTTTGTGAGTAAATTATATGATGAATTGGATTCTTGCTATTCATATGATCGTCTCATCATTTCATCAGCTAAATGTGATCTACAGATTAAAATCAAATTTTATAAATTAACTTCTTTCTACTAATTTAATCACTGCCAATTTTGCCCATGATCCACACTCAATGCAAGCTGATTTGGCACTTGAATGCCTTCATTGATGGTTGAGGTTAGGGGTGTTCAACTGGTAGGTTCGGTCCAAACCGAACTAAAATAACCAAACCAAAATTTTGTTTTTTTTTTTTTGAAAATCCAACCGAACCGACTGAACTAAAATAGCAAACTGAACCGATTAAACCGATTTTAAACTTCGGTTTGTTCGGTTGAACCGAATATAAATAAATGGTTTGGTTGAACCGAAAAGAAATGGTTTAAAATAAATTGTCTCGAACTATTAATAAATGGTTTGTTCGGTTGAACCGAATAGAGGAATTCAATCTCAAAAAATCAAAACACGTAGATTTAAGACCGAAAATGAACCAAAATAATACACGAAATTTCAAACTACTAACAAAATCGGTCGGTTCGGTTTATTCGGTTTTGAGAATTCAAAACCGAACCGAACCATTTAAACCAAAATTTTCCGGTTCAGTTTAAAACCAAATAAACCGAACCATTTGAACACCCATAGTTGAGGCAGATGTGAAATTCAATCAAAATCATTCATTCCTCATTTAATAACTTATTTCTTTTAGTTATGTAATTTACGTTTTGACATGCCATGGAAGGATTTTCCAAGTTAAAAAAAGAAAATCAACATCACAAAATCAATCACTTCTGAAAATAAAAAATATCAATCTCTAGTTGTTGCATAAATGCATCTAGTTAATCACTGCAATGGATTAAAGTATCATTAGTAAGAGGCTCTAGAGAGAGAGAGTTGGTCTATGGTGAGTTGCGAAGTAAAAAACTTGTTTGACTTTACATTTCTATTTTCTACTTTTAAAAGTTTAAAAAGTTGATCCAAACTATTCAACATGATCTACATATTGTAATGTGATAGGAGACCAAATTTTACATTTTTTGAAAATTATTACTATTTGTTTAAATTTTTTAAATCATTATTTTTTATGGTCCATAATTGATCTAAAAACAACGATTTTCTACTAGGGGTGTAAAGTAATTATGATATTATGAATTTTAGAGGGGAAATATGTAATTTTGATAACTTTGAGGGATATACAGGAAATTCTCCCTTTAATTTTTGTCTAACCTGATTTTATAAATCCGATTCAGTTAAATTAAAATTTCTAAAATCACATGAAAATCGTTTGTTACATAACAAACAATATGTTGATTCGAAAAATATTATTTCAAAATAAAAGATAATCATATTAAAGGGATGGGAACTTTACTATGATATAAAAACATGAAATCGTTTTTTACATGTGATTTTACATTTGTTTATATTTATTTAATTTAACTGAATCGGATTCAGTTAGATTTAATTTAATTTAATCTAACTGAATCGGATGGTTAAATTAAGTTTTCTAAAATCCCATGACAACGATTTTCATGTTTTTTTTGAATCGTTTGTTAAAGTTTCCATGTACAATGTTTTCTTTGAATCTTTTATAATGAACTTTGAAAGCAATACACTATTTTGTATTCATTAGTCAAGTGCCCACGCGTTGCTGTAGAGATTCGAAGTTTGTTTTGATTAATTTGTTTAAATGCAATACACAATTAAGTTTTTTTTTATGCTTCTACACATAAGACTACATGGAAATAGAAGGTATAAAATCAGACAATGATCAATGACTGAAATTAATTGAATGTGAGACTGAGATCTTTTCTTGACAGATAGCATCTTCACCCCTCTAAATTTCAATGTTGTTTTATAAGGAGTAAAGATTTACAATACTGACAACTTGACTGACCGTATTATTTTTTATTATATAAATGTTTATTCAAAAAATAGTTTTTGCACCCAAAATTTGTTGAATACAAACTTCATTTTTATGTAAAAACTTGTATTATTTTGAAAATTCAGTTTTATTTTTAATAGGCATTTTTCTTCTCAAGTTCAAGGAACCACCCCTAGTAAAATGTGGATTGGTCTTTTAACTTCGAAAAAAAAAAGAACCAAACCAGTAAAGGAGCAAGATGGTTCTTTTTGGAAATTTTCAAAGACCCATTTACCATTTTAATGCAAATGAAGTTCATGGACAATATTTATTATTATCTTATAAAAATTAACAGGCATCACATAAGTTTTCATTATTGTTAAAATGTGAAATTGAAGTACCAGAATAATAAAATGGAAGTCTACGGTAGTATGTGTAGTACAAATATGGTGGTGCTATATCATCAAATGTCGATTTTACAGTTGAAAAATGTGTATATCAACACCTTAAACAAATCAATTTTTAGAAATTTAAACTATTCTACTATTTATATATTTATAAAAGAAAAAGTCCTTATATAGGGCTTGTTCGGCTGCAGCCCGGGAATAGGTACATGAACAGGTGTACAGTAAACTGCGTTTTACTGTTCATGTGAACTGAATTTTTTCTCCCACGTGAACAGTAAAATACGAATTGGCAACCGAGCATGCCCTTAATTTTTAAAATAGAACATCCTATAGGAATTATTTCAACTTTTGGAAGAAAATATTTCCACTATCTAAATTTTGAATTCATAATGTCTCAATATGAAAAATGAAAAGATTTCTCCATTCTATTTCTAGTGCTTTTGCTACTATACCAAATTTTGATTCTGAAAAAATAAAATATGTTAGTATGTTACCGATCCGCATTGAGTTTGCATGGACGATTTAAATTTAGTGTTGTCTACGTGAATTTTCATATGAATCAAACATATATAACTTAATTTTGAATAACATATGTCCAAAGATATACTCGGGCAAAATCTAACTTTTTTTGGACATATCTTATTCAAAACCCTATTCCACAAATATTTATACAAGGATATGTCCACAAATATTTTCTTGGCTCATGATATGTCCATAAATATGGATGGAATCATGAGATCTTTTGTGAAACTGAGAGGGGGAGTTTATAGATTTTATATGGCGGGTTAGAGACTATGTATTTATACTTCTATAGTTCTATGCAGTTCTATGCAGTTATGCGAAAGTTTGTTATATATTCAACATTTATAGAATTAGGTTTTGCCAAAAAAAAATTTATGAACATATCTTAATCCAAAATAATACACTATATTTATACTTCTAATTCCATAACTTTTTTTTTTTTGTTCACAAAACCCAATTCCATAAATGCTATATATATAACAGGAAATTTTTTATCTATAGAAATTATAAAATTCAGATGTACGAAAAAAGAAAATATACCTCATTTTCGACAAATATAGTAAGATCGGAGGCATTGAGTGCAATCCAAGTTTATGGATCGGAGTTAATGATCCATATCCATAAATAACTTGATTTTCTGTGGCATTCAGATTCTAGAATTTCTGATCAACGTCTATGGATGTCGCAGAAAATTAGATTATTTATGGATATGGATCATTGACTCCGATCCATAAACTTGGATCGGACTCAATGCCTCCAATCTTATTATTTGTCGGAAACGAGATACTCTTTCAGTTTCCGTACATCTAAATTTTATAATTTCTGTAAATAAAAAATACTCTATATAACAAACTTTCGCATGATTGCATAGAAAACATACTGCATAACATAAGTACATAGTCTCTAACTCGCGATAGAAAACTATGAACTCACCCTCTCAATTTCACAAATGATCTCATGATTCCATCCATATATCCCCAGATCCCCTGCACTTCTCCGGAGCTAGCCCTGGATTTTTTATTTTTTTTTTGGTTACAACTTACAAGGCTAGAGTTACAGCCACAGTTGCCACGTACGTGAGCGAGCACCCCTGATCCTATCTTGGGCCAATAGGATTTGGCCCCAAGATAACCCCCTCTATCTCCACCATTCATTGCCCATCCTCTCTCCACCAATCACTTCTCTCTATCTCCCCCACCTTTATATGCTCCTCCAGTCCCCTACTCTCATTTGGTAATCTCTACTACTGACCTTACAATCAAATAATTATATTCCTTCCCATGGCCTCCTTGGCAGCTGTCACACTCCCCTCATGCACCGGCATCCGTGCCGGTAGCACCGCTAGGACGTCGGTGAGGCCCACAACCTTCTCCGTCCGTTGCTCCCTCAAGCAGGTAGGAGCCGCCGCTATGGCCACTGCTGCTAGTGTTGTGCTAGCTAGCAACGCACTGGCGGCGGAAGTCCTACTCGGTGCAAGCGATGGTACACTGGCATTTGTGCCCAGTGAAATCACCGTTGCGCCTGGGGAAACCATCGTGTTTAAGAACAACGCCGCTTTCCCACACAACGTTGTGTTTGATCCCGATGAGATTCCCTCTGGAGTCGATGCTTCCAAGATTTCTATGGATGAGACTGATCTGCTAAATGCCCCCGGTGAGACATACAAGGTGACACTCAACGAGAAGGGCACCTACTCGTTCTACTGCTCGCCGCACCAGGGAGTCGGTATGGTCGGGAAAGTAACTGTGAACTGAGCTGTGGCTGTGGCTGCTGGAGCTTTTAATTATGATACCGGATAATTAAATGGATGGTTTGTTTTGGTTTGAGTTTATGCATGTGAGTATGATTCTTGGGTATGATTAATTCAAATGTACTTAGTGTGCCAAATAAAGCATCTTTGGGCTTTATTTGTTGTTAGCACAATATATTTACTTATATAAATATATATATCAGTCGTTTAGATAATAATTAATAATAATATCTCTTTGATGTAAAATCATTAAAACCTCTAGAAAGCGAGTCTATGATATCTTGGTCAATACTACATACAGTTTAGAATTTTCAGTTTTGAAATTCAAACGATCAATTTTAGTCGCTTAATTAAATTTATATATCACAATTTTATAAAAAAAAATAACTTTTTTAAGATGATTAATTTTATATATGTTCTTTTCTCATAAAGAAACCATTAGTTTTAAAATTTTAAGACCGTTCAATAAAATTGTTTTTCTTTATATTCTCTTTTCAGAAATCAAAAGAATAAAAGTAATGCAGATCAGTAAAGTTACGAAGTGATTTTTTTTTAAATATTTTAATCCATTTTTTTTCATTTTTTTTTACCATTTAACTTTGTACTAATATGAATTCAAAATTTTGCATATAAACACATCACTCGCAAAATATATCGATTTCAACAGTTTGAATTCGTCATTTGAAACCAATCCCATATATACATTTTGAAGTGATACTTGCTAAACTCTCTTTGTAAAGATAACACACTCTAGTTTTTGAAGCTGAAAATAGAAATTGCTATTGTTTGCAAAATTTATTCATTATGTCATGATAATTTCCAATTTCAACTATATTGTCTCACTGTCGACGTAAAATGCAAATGAAAACAAAAAAAAAAAAACAAGGAAAATATATTTACCACACGTGTATTAGTTATAGGTGTAAACGGAGCGGATTCAGAGCGGATAATGCTAATATTATATTCACATTCGTTTTTCAACTAGCAGATACGAATATAGATAGTAAATGAATATCAAAATTTAAAATCATATTTGTCTTAAACGGATACGGATACGGAACGGATAATCTACAAATATGAATTCGAATACGAATATGGAGCGGATAATTGTCGGATATTGAGTAATTCTACTAAATTTTATAATTTTAAATTACCTAATTTGATTATCTAAATTGACAAAAGTTTAATGGTCTTTTTAAGTTTGCACAATAACAATTATGCATGACTAATTGCTTATTGGATTAGAAAACCAATCTATTATCCTAATAGATTATATAGTTTTCCTACCAAAATATCATAATAGTCTTTTTAAGTTTCTCACGAAATTATCCGTATCCTGTTTATTTTCTCATATACTAAAAAATATATGTATCCAGATACAAATAATAAGTGGATTAGAGCGGATAATAATCTGAATCCGTTTACACCTCTAATTAGTTATCATTTTCTTCTTTCATTTCTATTTATCGATGATCTAATTAAATAAGTTTTAATGATAGTGGTGAGAATAAAATAATAAATTTAGTCTTGACTCTTGAGAAACAACTCAAAACTCAATTTGGAGATGCGGGGTATCGATCCCCGTACCTCTCGCATGCTAAGCGAGCGCTCTACCATCTGAGCTACATCCCCACATCTATTAAAGGTTCGGTAAACAAATAAATAATAGCAAGTTAGACGTCTCCTCATTTCGCCCTTGAAGTCGGTATTGGATCAGATCCTCTAATCTATAACTATGACGCGGGTTTTGTAATGGAAACAGGCAGCGACGATAGCTCCGGCTCCGGCGACCCCCCTCGCATGACCACCACATCGCACCACTACTTCGGCGGTGACTCGTCTCAGTTCGACCATCACTTCTCCGTGGATATCATTGAGGTTATTTTGCATGTCTACCGTTTTCCATTTTTTATTTGAGAAAGTGGTACCACTGTACCAGTACCAAACGCACCTTTTTTCTGTACCAGACAACACCGATTAAACTCTCTTTAACTATTCCAAGTGCCTCATCGATTCTGATATCTAATGCCATTGAAAGGTTCTTAATTTGCATAGTCACTTAGCCCTCATGGGTATTTTATTATTTACAATCGAAACACTCAAGTAGTTTTTGTATTAATCATTGAATTAAACAGAATGTGGAGGAAGAATATGGGATGTTCGTGTGGCCATGTAGCATTGTCCTTTCAGAGTATGTCTGGCAACAGAGGTCCCGCTTTCAAGGCACATCTGTTCTTGAGGTACAATAATATAAATACTAAATACATTCATTATTTATATAGTAAGTAGTTCCTCGCTTAGCAAATAAGTTTCAAATTAGTAATACCTAATTGGACATCAATTTGTTCCATTCCTTTTTTTTTTTGGAGGATTTTTTTAACAACTAAACCTAAATTCTGAAATTAATTCTCAGTTTACCTTAATACACTGCACTAAACATGAAATTACCCAAATTCTAGCTAGGGGCTGGTACGTCATTGCCTGGAATTGTAGCTGCAAAAGTTGGTTCTGATGTTATCCTAACGGATAAGTCATATAATTCCGAGGTATGGAAAAACTCTTATTCCTTCTTCCTAGTTAGATAATGAAAGTATAAAATGAGGATTAATCAATGAGATCGATTTTGTATTGTAAAGTTTTGGTTAATTTTGGTAACTAGATGAATCAGCTTACTTCAAAGTTTATGGCTGACAGACTAATCATATTATTGATTTTAAATGTCTGAGTATGTTGCCCGTGCTTTGCTACGGTTTCCAAATTCAAACATAATATATACAACAAATAGAAATAAATCAGGTCAAATATTTTCATCTTTAACAATATTTGCCTTTTTATAATTTCTCTTTCTTCTGCAATGAAAATGAACTATTCTATCTTTATGTCTCCATTAAATAAATAGGTAATCAATATTTTAGTGAGTAAACATGTTAATTACTTTCTTATTTGTTGTCATCAATAACATAAAAAATGTTATCAATTAATTAATTGTTTTTATGACAACATTCATATGAAGAAATTGTGAGGAAATCAATGTAGCGAGTGTACAGAGAACTAAATCCAAACTTCAACACAATAAACACCAATTCATTGCAACATGAAATCACAATTGCATCATTTTTTTATCTTAATCGTATAAAATCCAGCGAATTAAATCACAACCGTTGGCAGATCAGGACATTTACATGCTTAATATAAGAGAAGAGATTCAATTGTTTATATTTTATTACGTAATGTGCATTTTTGAAGAAAAGCAGCAAAATGCCACATGCTTTTATTAACATTAGCAAAGTTTTGAAAGAGCCTAACTGATATCCATTACATCAACAAATCACAACACTAACAATAAATTGTGGAGTTTTTTATGTCCTACTCAAGGGTTTTTATCTCATAGGTTGCCCCTAACATTTTTTTTATCTTTAGTTGACAGATTCTGAGCAACATGAGAAGCATTTGTGATCAAAATGAAGTGAACTGCCAAGTAAGAACCCTAACTGCACTGATTAATAAGTTTTTTTTTTTTTTATAATGGTTATATTTGTGAAAATTAGGTTTGAAGTCTTTGTATGCAGATATTAGGCCTCGACTGGGGAGAATGGGACCCAAACATTTTCGATTTGCACCCAAAAATAATTCTAGGAGCAGATGTGCTATATGACACAGCAGGTTCAATTTACAATTTCCATTTTGCACCCTCCCTTTTTTTTTTTTTTATTAAAAACATGTTTTGAATATTATTAAATCAAGGTGGCAGTGACTATTTATTGAATATATTTTATGTGCCTCTGTGTATACAACTGTAGGGTTTGATGATCTATTTGCTACAGTTACTTTTCTGCTCAAAAACTCTCCCGAGACGGTTTTCATTACAACATACCATAACAGAAGGTTTGTTCTTCTCATCCCATTTTGAGGAAGTTAGGAAACCGGCTAGGTTGTATAAGTACTAGACTAAACTTCCAAGAGATACCACATCTTTAAAACCCCCGGTAAATAAAATAGAGAAAAATAGCAGAAATAATAACAGGAGAATATTGTACAGGTTAGGTGTAATTAATGAAACATGCATCCCTAGTTTTACAAATAGGACCAGTTTTGGCACTACATCACAAAAATAGATTCAGTAAAATGAGTTGGGCTGTTGTAATATGGAAATTTAAACCTCTGTTGTAATTCGAGCCCAGATCTCCGTTTTCATCTTCCCAACAGTCGTCGATCCAAACTGTTTAACATGATCTCCATATTAAAATGTGCTTGGAGACTGAATTTTACATTTTTTAGAAACTTTTTACTATTTTTTCAGACAGGTAGAAATCACTGTTTTTCAGAAATTTTTTGGAATATAAAAAAATAGTGATTTTCTACCTATCTAAAAAAATAATATAAAAGTTCCAAAAAATGTAAAATTTGGTCTCCAAATTCATTTTAATATGGGGAATATGGGGATCATGTTGAACGTTTGGATCGACTATTTGGACTTTGAAATTGCAAAATATGTACGGGACTAAACTTTGTGTGCATCTTACATGTACCATACTAACTTTGCTCGGTTTTCATTTCAGTGGCCACCATTTAATAGAGATGTTGATGGTGAAATGGGGCTTGAAATGCGTAAAATTAATCGATGGATTCTCATTCATGCCTCCTCAGAAAGCTTCTTCTCTTAGTGGAAGCAATATTCAACTCGTAGAGATCACACTGGATAATTGATGGGTTTTATCTTAATTTTAGTAAACCTACAAAAAGAAGATCAAACTTCTTGTATGAGTCAGTTTTCACTAATGTCCCAATCAAAATATAATTCTTCGTTGAGCTGTAACTAGCGTCCGTCTCTTTCAGTGAACAGACAATCGGCAGTTAAGACCAAAATTGTTATGCTTAATTACCAAAATGAGATGTTTTAGGTTTTACATACCTGAACAGGAAAGTTGGTATTTGCAGATCATGCGTACAATTTAACTGATAGATTTTAATTTAATTATGAATTTTTTTTGTTCACATAAATTTGAATTTGTATTCTTAAAATGAGCAGCAAAGAAAGAATTAGATGATAACCAAGCTTATCTGAGAGCTAAGGTTATTGTTTAAGCAGACTTGTTACCTCAATCTATTAGGAGAAAAAATGTTCTTGTATATTTGCATCTCTCTCTCTCTCTAGCATATGTTTGTTTTATGATTCTATCCGTTGCGAAGTTTCAAAAGGCAACTGGAAGTGCTTTTCTCAAAACTCAAGTTTTCATTGGAAAATGTAATAAATTCATTACATTGGGTTAAAAACATGTTATGCATTGGCTTAAAAGAATATTAGACGAGTAATATAGCTAATCGCCTAACCAGCAGTGATCAAACATAACTTACCTGTTCAAGTTTAATTAATTTTTTTCTTCAGATTATATAAAATTTCATAAAAATTAAAAAATGCTAAAAAAAGAAGAAGAAAACATTGTAAATTAAATTAAAAAAAAAAAAACAATGTTCGAAAAATAAGTAAAACATGTGACATAATGTGACCTAGTCAGTTTGCATGACATATTGTATATGTCCTGTACCGTGCCATTTTTTTTATCGAAAGAGCTAAGTCATGTCATGTACATGATCGACCACTAATCATTATGTGCCATAACCAACCGCATGACATGTCATACCATGGAAGAAACGGTGATGATGCAACAACTAATTTCCTTCCCTGTGGCAGGATTTAGATCTGATCCTTATTATATGTAGACAGCAAATAATTATAGCGATATCTTAACGCGATATTTGATCATATTAAATAAATAGCAGAAACAAGCAAAGCATAATGGAAATGTCGAACACGATAAATTAATTCCATTGTCAATTGTTTAATTGAAGTTTCTATAAATATGAGATAGGGGAGGTAAGCAGGTAACACAGTTGACTAGAAAAATAGTTTTAAGATTGTTGGTTATCCAAAGATCAAGAGTTCGATTCTCCTCATGATTTCACAGCCTATATAAAGATTTTAAAAAATAAAAGAAAAAGAAGTTTTGATAAATAATTGGAAAAACAATGCAACTTCCCAAACAATTTTTTTTGAAGCTAGCTTTCTTGTTTGCTTCAGATCTTATATTGTCAGACCTCTTGCCCAAAATAAATGTCACCGATCTATAGTTGAGTCCCTAAGATGGAATCAAGAGCTAAGAAAAACCAAAAAAAAAAAAAATGACAATGGTAAGAAACCTTCCCTTTTTTTTTTTTTTTTCTGGCAATAAAACGTTAAATTAATCTAAAGACTTGATAATTATTTCAACAACAACAAAACAAAAACAAAAAAATAATTTAAAAGGAAAAATTGTGCACCCTGCAATAAGCAATCAATCTCAAGTGTTTTCAAAGATCTTCATAAACAACAAGTGATAAAAGAAAAATTCAATGTGTACCCCTGCAAAACAAAGAATTAACATTTACACTTGTAAAAAATGAGAAATAACATTTTCTGTAAGGTATATGCAACGTTTCAAGTTTCTGTTGGATCTAAATGATATGTCGTGATATTTTGAAGTATTTCACTGGTATAACTTGTAATTTAGGCTTTAGAAGCTTCTTCTAAACAAAACAGATATAAGATGGAATAAAAGAAAAGAAAAAAAAAATTACCATTTTATGAGAGGCCCCTCAATTTTACATATTCCTTGTAACTGAGGAAAGAATCCTTGATCTTAAGCCATTCTCCCTGTTTAGGCATAATTATTGCCACATAGCCTTCTCTATCTGCCTAAATTTAACAACCGAAATATAAGACATTGAAATTTGAATGCCAGCTAATGCAAAGATCTTTAGAGCTTAATCAATATTTTTTTTGAGGAAAAATATTCAAATTATCATGAGTGAGACTAAGGTAATATGCATATTATAGATCAACCTGTGCTATGGCTCCATATCTCTATTTTTAAAGTTCAAACAGTCTTAAACATGATATTCATATGAAAATGTATTTACAGACCAAATGTTTACATTTTTTTTAGATATTTTACAAAAATTATATAGGTAGAGAATCACTACTTTAAGGTGGTCCAAAATGTTTAGATCAAGTGATTTTCTACCTATCTTAAAAATAAAAAAATGGTAAAACAATTCTAAAAAATGTAAAATTTAATCTCTGGGTACATTTTCATATGAAAATCCATAATATGCATATTACCAGTCTCGCTCAATTATCATTTACAAAGACTAAAATGTGGTTCATAAAACTGGATTGACCCATCTGAAAATAAAAGGTCTAAATAACATTGTTTTTTATTTTTACATACTGATGAGTTGAGAAGATCAGGCTGTTTAATTAACCTGTCATTGACTTCCAAAAGGGAGCCTTTCACACAACACCTACAAACAAAAACAAAAAAAAATCAGAGAACTATTGATGCATTGTTTTCATCAAATTATTCAAGCATGTAACTAGAATTAGATGAAACTACCTCACAATATAGCAGTTGCCATTTGTAGAAACTTTGCACAAGGCTGAGTTTGATTCAAACTGTAGCGCATTCTGTTTTGCACAATTATAAAGAAAATTTCAATGAAACAGAAACTCCCAAATATCACATTGGTATTTAACCACAATATCAATATAATATACTAGTAGAATATAAATCATGCTTATCAGCTTCTATTATTTGTATGATTTTCTATTTTAATTCATTTTAAGTACATTTGACTTACCCTTTTACGTTTTCCAGTGACTTTTAATTCGCTACGATCTGACTTGCCAACGTTGAAATCAACCACTGTAACTCCACCTGTTTCTGTCAATGCCACGTGGGCCCGTGCCAGACCAATCACACACAACCTACCAAACATGACACATGCATTGAAATAAACAAACAACATAACGAAGACTTTTTACATGCCTAATCTCTAATTTTGATGATTGGTATAGATATACAAAAAAAATGTACCAGGGATAAAAATTTCATGTTACCTTTTCTCAGAGGAAAATAATAATGTGAATGCAAATAGAAGAATTGATGAAGGAGTTCACATACCCATTAGCATGGCGGTAAATATACTGATCATGACCTGGTTTCATAAAATCTGTTCATCACATTACAAATTTAAATTAGATTCCCAAAATTCACAAGATTTTACAAATTTTACATTAAAAAATAAAGCTCCTCAGAGTGGTAAGGTACCTTCAAAGTTTCATAGGGTTTTAGGATTTAATGTAACCTCCCCTTCTCTTTCAATCAACACCCCCCCCCCTTCCTGTTACTCCCTTTTCTTCTGAGTTCATAGCATTTTAAATATATTTAAAATTAGCGCGAAAAATTATCTCACCTGCAACAAAGTAGCGCGAAAAATTAGTTTCAATTGCCGCGGGAGGAGTTTGGGGAAGATCTTTTGGATTGGGAAGGAGAGCAGAACTCAAATCCTGCCTTTTATCTTCTTCTGTTGTTTGTTTATTTTCTTGTATAGGTTTGGAAGACGGTTTATTTAGGGTTTCCTCGCTCAGTTTGTCGTTCTCGTTCTCTGCCATTAGAGGAACTATTGAGATGCGCTGGAGCGAAACAGCAGTTGAGTATGTGTGCGAATGTGATACGGGCATACGGGTCGGGTGGGCAATTTTTTTGGAAGCATTCTGCTGCACCTTTTTTTTAGCCGTTTGATTAGATCCGAAGGTCCAAATAACATCTCACCTAAACAGAAGAGATGGAAAGAAAAAAAACTCCTAATCGCTTTGTCTTCCCGTCTCTGATCAAGTCCGCTCCTATTTTCTTGATAATCGGACTTTGTCTTCTCTGATCAAGTCCGCTCCTATCAAACTTCATCTTCCCTCATTTCTGAAGGGTTTCCTCTCAACGGGATACAAGGAAAAGAGGTGAAGAATCAAGTCCGCCTCTGATTTTATTTTGCAATTTTTATATTTTAAACCCTATCTTTTGACATATTTCAGTTTTTCTTTGTTCTATGTTGTTTTTTTTTTTTTTTTCCTGTTTACTTCATATTCAACTAGGTTGAATGATACTTGGCTCTTGTAATTGGTTTCATATGGAAACCTTTATGATCAATAAAGTAAATAAGAGCTAGATCCTTATTTTTCTTTTAAAAAAAATGCTAAAAGCTTAATATTTTGTTTTATATTTTATTGTTTATGAAGGAAATGGGGTCTCAAGAAGATGATTTTGTATCTCTCTTGGATGTGGAATTTCAAACAGTAGACGAAGCATGGACGTTTTGGAGGAATTATGGTGGAAGAAATGGCTTTGGGGTGAGAAGAGACTGTGGTCATAAGAGTAAAAATGATGATATAATTACTTCATATGTTTTCACGTGCCAATGCGAAGGTACACGAGAAATGGCTTTAGGGTGAGCAGAGACACGAACAAATTATCAAGTTCGTTTGAAAATAAAATTTTATAGAGTATCCCAAAAATACAAGGTCATAGATTTTTTTTCTGAACACAACCATCATCTCCAAAAGCCCGAAGCTTGCTATCTAATACCTAGTCAACGTAAAGTGTCTGAAGTAGCGTGCATTGACATTCATCTAGTCGATAGTTCAGGAATTCGGCCGAAAGAGGCACATGAACTATATAGTAGACAATCCGGTGGAATTAGAGGCATTGGTTACACAGAGTTAGACCATAAGAATCGCTTGAGGGATATGCGAAAGCAAGCAATGGAATACGGGGCAGTCGTTGCTATGACGAAGTATTTTGCAAGACGGGCTTTGGAGAATCCGTCTTTTCAACATTTTGAGGATACCACCGACAACCAAGAAATCGCTAATATCGTTTGGACGGATGCAAAAATGATTGCGGCTTATGCCCGGTTTGGAGATGTAGTTGTCTTTGATACTACATTTGGCACTAATTCTGAAAAATGGGCCTTCGGTGTTTTCATTGGCTTCAATCATTTTAGGGAGATTGTGATTTTTGGTGTGGCTCTCATGTGTGACCAAAGTAAAGAGTCTTTTCAATGGGTGTTTACAAAGTTTCTCGAGGCGCATGGTGGCAAAAAGCCCATCACCATATTTACCGATCAAGATATTGCAATGAGGGTTGCTTTAGAGAAAATAATGTCGGATACAAGGCATGGTTTATGTGTGTGACATATTGGTCAAGAATTGTGTAAAACATTTGTCGCGCTACAACAAGGATGGGATGAACATAACAAGAGATTTTTCAGCTTGTATGTTTAGGTACGAGGAGGAAGACGAGTTCGAGAGTGCCTTTAATGCTCTCGTGGGAAAGTTGGATGACAATTCGTGGCTGAAATTTATATATGCTAGCAGAAAAAAAATAGGCATATTGTTTCATGAAGGATGCTTACACTCTAGGGATCCGTAGCACACAAGCTAGTGAGAGCATTAATTCAACTTTGAAGAACTATTTAAATTGTAAGTTGGATATATATCGGTTTTTGGAGCACTTTGATAGGGTTCTTGATGAAAATCGTGAGAAAGAGATCAAGTCCGATTATGAAATGAGAAGCAAGTTACCAAGGATAAAGCTGAATTTTCATATTTTTCGTGAAGCCGGAAAGTTATATACACCCAAAGTGTTCGAGTTATTTCAAACAGAGTTCGAGTTAGTCGGATCGGCTCACATAGAAGGCCTAGAGGGTAATATGTACACGGTTGGTATGTGTGACATTGATAGTGAAGTCCAACCCAAGAGTAGACAAGTTGTTTGGAATCGGGATGACCAAACGGTTTCATGTTCTTGTAAGAAGTTTGAGAGAGATGGTATTTTTGTGTTCGCATGCACTAAAGGTGTTGGATCGAGAGGACATTAAGGTTATACCATTGAGGTACGTTCTAAACCGTTGGACTAAAATGGCAAAAGATGATACCGTTGTGGATAGAGAGGGAAGAACGATAATTGAAGATGCTATGTTGGATGTTAGAAATCGTAATGGAGATTTGATTCGTGAAATAGCACCAACATGTTCTAAGGCGGCCCATAATGAAGAACAAACTCAATTTTTACGCGATGGATTGCGTTTGCTTCGAGAGAAATACGAAGAGAAATTTGAAAATCGGTCAAAAAGAACTAATGATTGTGGTAAAGCCAAGAACAAAGAAAATCCACCCCACCTAAAGCAGAAGAATGGTGGTGATAGGCGCTCGAGACGAAAACAACCTTGGAATGAGAACTTGCCAAAAACAAAGAAAGGAAAAGGTCAAAGTATCTCAAATTGTCAAGATTCATTAAGGTAAATTATTTTACTAATATTTAAATATGTTTTGTAAGATTTTTTTTGCTAATATTTACGTCTTAATTATAGGTCGAGAACTAGTTTATTGCAAGGTACATGAGAGGAGAACTTCGGATGCAATGGTAATCTTGAAAACATATAGTAAGTGTATTATTTTTCTCAACAAAATATCAAGCTGAAATAATTTTTATCTAAGTAGTGATGGTGTTATGTTGCTAAATATTTTTTCATCATATTTGCACTGATTTGAAGATTACACAATAAAGTTATTGTGTTGGTGCTGGAGGCTTTTGATTTTGCATCTTCGTAGAATTGTACGAGCGAAAAGGACAGATGAATGAATGAATCGATTGGGATTTTTTTTTATGCCAATGAAACTGACAAACTGTTATAGAAATGTTAGGCGTTCTTTTGTTTGTTTTCATAATAGAAATCACTCTTGAACCTCTTGATTTGGTACCATAACTAATATAGAAGTGGCTCTTTCGGTTCATGCTAAATATCAATTACATTCATTTTTTGAGCCATTTCATGCATAACCATGCGAATAGAGAAAAAAAAAATCTTGATTATGATTTGGCACAGATAAGGCACCGGAAACATAACAATACCAAATAAAATAAAACAAATCGTGCCTTGAGTACATATCACAAGTAGCTACAAGTTTAATCATACAAAGCACCGGAAACATAACAATACCAATGACTAAATGAAGGCTAATAATTTCACTTCTCCTCGCTTTTATTTGGCGTGCCGGGTTCTGAGTAGCCCATAGAGCTCAATTCGAAGTCTTTCTTTTCATAATCTGAGGTCTCTTCCACGCAACGCGGATGATTGAAATTTAAAACAAACTTAATAGATAAACCTGTCTCTTTCTCTCATATGTTAGATGATTAATTAATGGGAAATTTAGAAAAAACATAATATATAATTGAAATTTTTAAACCAATTAATTAAAACATTAAATTAAACATAATAATTTAACTTGAGTAAACTCCAATGATTACCATGAAAACAAATGAATAAAATTTGGAAACATCATATAAGCAACAGAAAAAAAAAATTGAAACCTAAATAAATTAGAAGAATAAAGAACATTAATCATCTAACTAAATAAAGCCCAATTGATAACAATTAGATGAATGAATACAACAAATCATCGAATTAAAAATAAAATGAGTCACTGACAGTGACAACCCACCTTTGAATTACCTTTGATTAAATTTAATTTGTATACCTTAAGAGAAGCGTATACCTTAAGAGAAGCTTATAAATGGAAGGATCAACGCCATCTCCAGTGCCACATTTCGAAGCCTTGGCCAATTGAGAAGGTGGCCCCATAGGCACCTCTCGAGCTCTGAGCACTCAGCAGCTGGAACACGCAAAGAAGCCAGATAAAACATACGCGTAAAGCTATCTCGATACATTAAAGTTCCTTCCATCCGATTGGAAGCCGGTTCTGGTACACTCCTTGGCCATGGCAGAGCGAGGGGCCATGGTGGAGGCAGCTTGAACTAGCAACTACGGTTAGAAATTTAGTGGAGGAGAAATAAAACAGTTTAGAGAGAAGACGACGAGGTGAGAAAGGCGGAGGTCATTTCATTGAGAGTGAAGGCGGAGGTCATTTCGTCGAGAGAGAAAGGTTGGGTTTATTCTTTCCATCTCTTCTGTTTAAGTGAGATGTTATTTGGACCTTTGGATCTAATCGAACGGCTAAAAAAAGTGCAGCAGGATGCTTTCAAAAAAATCGCAGCAGAGGATACGGGTCCGGGTCGGGTGAGGTATTTTTCCATATCCGTTTGTCTCATTCATGTTTTAGACGATGTAGGGCTGTGCGTATCCTCTGAGAGATATCTCAATTTTTGCGTGACCGACGTGTCCGGTGCCTATTCAGGGGAACGTGGGGGGCAGTATTACTTGTGCTTTGAGATTCGTGCAGAACGTATTTCAACGATTGAGATATTCCAAAAAGTCACGCAAAGTTTGAGATATCTCAGAGGATGCGAATTCGTAGGGGCTGTAGGCTCATAACTGATTTTTATTTATTTAGAACTCAAAACCTAAAAATTAACTAAACCAGCCAATGGGGGAAAAAATCAATAAAAATAGCCTCCACCGGGTTCCCAATCCGGTGGAACAAATTTCTGCTCTGCCACAGCACCACACAGATGATTACACAAGAAATAGTTACACCGGTTTTCCAATCCGGTGCAGGTCCACACCGGTTTTCCAATCCGGTGCAGCAATTCTACACCGATTTTCCAATCCGGTGCAGCAATTGCTACACCTGTTTCCCAATCCGGTGGAGCTATTCCACTTATATCCGCGAGTCCTTCTTCCCTATTCCAACTCTCTGTCTCTCGTTTTTCTCTTCTATTTTTTTTTTCATACTTTCCATAATTTTAAATTAAGTTTGAAGAGTTGTCATATACATAAATTGTTGGGTTTTCATGGTACTTAAGGCAGCGGAATTTCAAAATTTTTGACAAGAAAAGTACCAAAAGATCATCATATATGACTGAAATCAAACCAAAATCAATTTCCAAAATCAATAAGCATCATACCTTTAGTTTCTTGTCTCCAAACAAGAAAGGAAGGTCCTTGAGATGTAGGGTTGTAGCCTCCACCTCCTTGTTGATCAATGCTAATGGTGGTTGATGTCTTGCAGCACCTTGGTGGTTGAAGTGTGCGTGACCTTGAACGCCTTGTACCATGATGAAACTCCAAAGTAGAAGCCCTCCACGGTATCTACCAAGAAATTAATTAGAAACCAAACTTTCCTCTTGCTAGAGAGTAGTAATTTGGTCGTTCCTTAATCCCTATCCTCCAAGAGAACAAGATCTTGATTCTAGGGTTTGTGGGTTCTCAACACATGAGAGAAAAACAAGAAAGAGAGAGAGTTTTTGACAGAACTTCAACCCTCAAAAACGAATTGCACTCAAAACGAATGAGAGAGAGTGCATATATAGCAAATAAGGAATATGAAATTTTGTTTCCAAAATTATACGGATACCACGTTTTTTACCACGATCTAATTTGAGGGACAAATTTGGGTCCGATGGCCATCGGACTCAAATTTGGGCCCGATGGGATCATCAACTATCCGATCTACTTCAAGATCCGTGTGCACATTTATTAAAACAATTGTGCACAGATATTAAAGCGTTGCGCACAGATATTAAAGCAAATCGGACGGTTCTGGAGCCCATCGAATTCAATTTGAGTCCGATGGCCATCGGACCCAAGCTACTCTCCTAATTCGAATTAGATTCTTCTCTCTAAATAAAAGTTATAGATCTTTCTTTTACCTTTCTATCCATATGTGGTACGCCCAAAACAAACATCGTATGAGGGTGTTATGGTCAAAATACGAAACATGCGCAGGAGTTTCGAGAACATGGTAGTCTAAATTTAGCACCACGTTCTACCACATTTTTTAGCCTGATATATTTCTAATTTGGTTTTCTTCCAGAAATACAAAGTTCTAGATTTTTCTATTACCTTTCCAGAAAGATATAGAACGCTAAAAACGGATATCGTATTAGAAATATATGGCCCAAATAAGAAACATTGCGCAGCAGCTTTCAGAAAACATGGTAAACTATTTTGGGTTAACTTTTAATTATGAAAACAATTCTTCAAATAAACATGAGCCATAATTAATAACAGCCATTAGGCTTTGTTTATTGGGCCAAGTTTCACTTTCCTTATTTGCATTAATCAAATACAATTAATCTAATTAATTGTAGTATCATATATAATTATCCAAATAATTATATTTCTTATGTTTTAGTGGAGAAACCAATTTATTTGTCATGTCATACATGTCAAATAAATTAAGGAGCCTTTCTAATTAAATCCTTATTGGTGTGACCCTGTGGGATCTATGACATTCGGCAATAGAATCTGAAACTCTTTTCGATTCCATAAATTACAAGCAGCACCTAGCAATATGCATTGTAATTACCAAAATGACATAGATAATAAGTATCATACTGTATCACGATCCCTAAGTAACAATTGCCTCGTGTCAATTCCATGTCTCATGATATCATGAATAGATCCAAGGTAGGAATGTGTCATCCTTGCAAATCTACTCGTTTCTTGATTCCGAAATAATTCAGTAATTATGATTAAGTCCTTAATCATATGTGCACGTACTTGTATTATTTCATCAAGGGACTCAATGATATCATCACTCATTATATGAGGGACATTGGTATTCTTGATAATTACTATCCATCCACATGAGAGATACATACTAAGATAGAATCTGTATGATTGCCAGTTACGGACAACGTTGGATAATACTCACGAATATATATTCCCATGTGAGATAAACAATCATCTCATACCTTAGAATTCCAGACACAAATAAAACATTAATGACACAAACACAATCCATATTAAATATTTTACTTTGGTCACGTCTAATCCCCTGATCTCCATCAGGTATTCATTTGATCAGATTGACAACTCCTTGTCATATGATCTGCAGAACATGATCATCATCTAATCCAAATGCTAATCTTATACCGGTAATTAATGTCCCTTGTTAATTACCAAGACTATGGACACTTTAGAGTATTTATTAACACATGTATAGAGTTTCACAATTTCAAGTTCTCAACCTGAATGATCTATAATTAATAAAATATTCAAGGAACAAAATGATAAACTTAATCATTCAATTATATAAACAAAACTTAGAAAACAATCATCCTATGATTGGCTTCTAGATCACAACACTAACATAGATCACCACCGCCATTGTGCTCAGCAGCTTCTTCTGATCATTACTGTAAGTTTTTTTTTATGCTTAGGTTGATATTTAGTGTTGTAAAATTAAAAAATAGTTTGAGTTGATTTAGTGTTGTAAAATTAAAAAATTAGTTTGAGTTGATTTAGTGTTTATTTTTATTCAGCAGAATGTCTCTGTTATTGATCAATGTGTATTATGGTGGTAACCTCCAAAGCACTCCAACCGGTGTTGGTTATGACATAGGAGCTGCATTTACGTTTACCGTTTCCGATTCTACTAGTTTTGTTGTTGTAAGAAGGCAAATATATGTTGGACTTGAATTGCTTCCGAGTCGAGTCAAATTGACAATCAGGACACGTTTGAATACGGGACCACCCGGATCGTACCATTTCTCTCTATTTCGGATAGAAAATGAGGAAACTTGGGATGCCATTAAACAAACTACACCTCAAGTAGCCGGATTTAAGGTTATAGAATTGGTAGCTGAGGCGCAGCAGCGTACAAACCAAACCAGTTATGATCCGTGCCCAAATAGTTTGCCTGAAGAGAGCAACACACCGTCAGTTCAGACTGACTTTGATCCTTACTCGGGCAGTGTACCCGAAACCACAGACACACCTGTAGTTCAAACCGGTGATGACCCTAATGAGCAATCAGACCCAAATGCATGTGCTGATACAAGTTCTTTTGATAATGATGATTCGGCTGAAGGGCAATACTCAGATATGGACAAATATGAGGCTGAAAGGAATGCCCAAGAAATATTGAAAGAGTGGCACAAATCGATCCCATTCATCAATTGAGGTCTTAGGCATCCATGTTCCTCATTGCACGATGATGTGCCGATGCCATACGCAGATCGTGCATTTCTTAAGGAACCCCCCAGATTAGATGGAAAATTTGCTGAAGGTCAAATGTTCGAATCCAAAGACAAACTAATATCAGAACTTGCAGATTTTCACCTACCCAAAAGTATACAGCTAGACACCCTAAACAGCAGTAAAACCAAGTATCGAGTTGCATGTAGATATCCTCAAATGGAAATTATATGCAACGTAGTACCAACAGGTGCATGAACAATTTCCACCAACCCATATGTCCACACATGTTTTGGAAATGCTGAAAAGTTGGATAATGCACAAATGACTGCCAGAAAAATTGCTGATATTATTAAACCTGGTTATCAAGAAAATATGGAGTTAAGCATTAAAACGGTCAAGCATTTAGTTAAGGTGAAATTTGGGACATTAACACCCTCGTATAACAAGTTGTGGAGAGGTAGGGAACTTGCAATGGCTGACATGTTTGGGAGATGGAAGAAGTCTTACGAGTTGCTGCCATTGCTTTTGGGTGCCATCAAAGCATCTAACCCATGTACACAGTATCTACTTGAACATGAACCATCGAACAAGTATAATATTAATATTTTCAACCGAGTTGCATGGGCATTTGGGCCGTGTATTCAAGCATGGCCTCAATATCTTCCATAACATCACGAGAATGCTCGAGCATAAGCTTGCCATATGCTATTTGCCCCGGGGTTCTCACCATGCTTATTGCTTGCATCGTAAACTGTATCTCTCGAGCAATCTGCATAATACAATTAAAGTAAGACATATTCCACATGAATATTGAAAAAAATATAGTTCAATTTTAAAAAAATAATGTACTCACCACACAAGAATGCCTATAACCGTGGGGAACGTAAGCCAGTGTCGCGACATCTCCTGTCCGCGGGAGAGCTCAGAATTGTAGATCTTGTGGATTGTTATCTGATATATAAACTGATCTCATACCACAAAATGGAACCAATGCATATACCGATGATGCATCGTCATGTCGTACGCTCTACGCTCTTTAATGAGTACCGGAGGCTTCTCTATGAACTCTCTATGAGTAACCGCCCAACAAGCAACCTTGGTTGAATTGCCATCGTGACGCCACGTTTCTAGTAGATAATAAATATCATCATATGCTAAAGGAGGAGGAGGTGGGACCGCCTGGTACTTTCCAAACTGACGCATGACCCTATCCGCATGCTGATACTCCACCATCCAAAAATGAATCAAGTAGGTGCAGCTCATCCAATACCTCTTTTGTCGCCGAACATGTCGAGGTAATTGATAGTAGTATTCATCGTACGGTTGCCAATTAACCGTATCATCAGCTAATCTATTGAACGAATCTCTGTATGTGGTTGTACCTCCTGTGAAAAAAAAAGGAAAAATAATTATAAAAAAAGAGGTATCATAATTTAATCGTACTGTGCTCGCATTATAAACCACAATTATTTTTTTTTACCTAAGTGAGGGTTTTCTGTCCACACATGGAAAGTGGTCCACTTCACACCAAATGCATTCTTCGTATCCTCGTCGTCACCGCCGAAGAAAGGTGGCTCTAATCGGGGTATTGGTCGACCAACAGTAAATCGAGTCCATGACCAAATTTATAACAGCAACATCAGCCCTGCTATCGTTTCCACCCCAGCGAGGCAAGCACATGACAACTCTCGATAAAGATGTGCAAGTACAACACCTCTCCAATTGTATGACCGTGGAGTATCCAGATCGGTCAGGAATTGCAAGTACATCGCATGGACTCCGTCTGCACTCGAATCTGGAAACATAACCGACCCGAATAAATCCATACAAAATCCTTGGGTGTACTGTGCAACTCTCTCATCATTGGCTTCATCTCCTAATTGAGCCGCAAATTTGGTCCGTAACCATCTCAGTCTAATAGAATAAGCAGAGACTTGTAATCGCTCTTCAGGAGTGTCAGGGTGATACCACCTATATTTATATGGCATTGACTCATCTAGGTTATTGTAAAAATTCGTAGGATCAGCTCCTAGATCATCCTCTAAGTATGGATTCCAATCAGTATCGCTAGTGCCAGTAATTGGGTCGCCTGCAAATTAAAAGAATTATACAATCAACAATTCATTTCTTAAAATAATTAATTAAAATAACCGATAAACAATTTTAAATAGTTAATTAGCCTGAATCGGTAAGCCCCATAAACATGCAACATCTTCCAACGTCACTGTCATTTCACCTACTGGTAGATGAAATGTATTGGTCTCCGGCCTCCACCTCTCAACCAGAGCAGTAATCAAACACGAATCAATCTTGCAATCATTAAGACGAGCAATTTGGTACAATCCTGACTTCTTCAATGCATCGTCCATCCGACTGTTGTAAGCAATAGTAGGACGATGCCTATTTATCTGGAGTAATTTTACATTAGGCTGCCAAAAATAATTAAATCATTATAACCCCTTCAAATACTTCATATAATGTTTATTTCAAACAAATAATTAATAAATTTAACAAAAATTACCGTATCACGAGCTGTCCATGCTCTGTGGTACTGTGGTGGTAATTTTAACATCTCTGGATAATTCAGATCATCAATTCACCCTGTTAGAAAATATATCAAAAATTATACTAAATTATACAACATAGCACAAATTATACTAAATTATACTAAATTACACAAATTACACTAAATTATAATAAATTACACAAATTACACTAAATTATACTAAATTACACAAATTATACTAAATTATACTAAATTACACAAATTATACTACATAACACAAATTAATACTAAATTACACAAACTAAACCTAAATTATACTACATAACACAAATTACACTAATTATACTAAATGTCACAAATTACACTAAATTACACAAATTAATACTACATATACACTACATTGAGGCCAATTGCTAATTCAACACTAAATTTCACAAAAAAAACTAAATATACTAAACAAACTCAATTAAATAAGTTATTCAATTTAATTCGGCCAAAATTAAAAAATTATAAAAAAAAACTGAGTTTTACCTTGTTAAAATCGTAGATCGAAGGAGTTTTTAACTCTCTTGGACGATCCAAGTATTTTGAAACAGTTAAATGAAAAAATGGTGAAGTATTTGGAGAGGATAAAAGAAAAAGAAAAACGAGAGGAGTTCGGAGGAAGAAAGGAGGGGGCGGGGTGGGGAAGGAAAGGAGACAGAGACGGGAAAAATTCAATCCAAGGCTGTACCAGATTGGGAATCCGGTGCAGGGTTTTTTGTGGATTTTCTGTGGCGAGTCCACACCCTGGTGGGGAAATGGGTCAACCGGGCTAGAAAATTGCTCCACCAGTTTCGGGGTCCGGTGCAGAAGAAGGCTTTGTTTCCACACCGGTTTCAGAAACCGATGGAGGCTATTTTTAAAACTTTTTTCCCGGATTAGCTGGTTTGGTTAAGAAACGAGTTATAATTTCTAAATAATAAAAAAAAATCCTCATAACTCATTTGATATATGTTAAATCCTAAATTAATCGAATAATGCAAATAATTATTAAAACAACCTATTTGATCATACAAAATTATAAATTAAATCATTTCCATCTATTAGATATACAAAAAGTTAATTAGGTTTTCGATATTGTAATTCCTTTTGTATTCTCAAACATATAAAACGTAATGTGCAAAATTCAAAGTGACTGACATTTGTTGTTTTAAAATCTAATTTCAAATATGATAAAAAAAATGTTTCATGTTTTTTACCAGATAGTTATTCGCCGTCTAATTTTTCATGCGTGTTGTTAGGAATTTTTTTTTTGCAATAAATTCAATACATATTTTGAATATGTTATTGCTTACAACGTGGTATTGTAATAAAATACATTCACATATATATATGTTTTTATAAGTTGACGTGTATTATTTAAAATAAACTTGTACTATTATTTTTCGCTGTGAATTTTCATAGTTTGAACCTTTGAATAATTCAATGAATATAATCCAACCGCTGAATAATTTAATTGTTGTGGTACAAAATGAGATTTGTCAAAATAACAGATAAAATTTTTTTTTTTAATGCTACCAATAAAAAATCGAGGGATTACAGCTTGAAAAATACCCATTCGAGAGCAGTTTGGGTCCGATGGACTCCAAAACCGTCTGATCTACTTCAAGATCCGTGCGCACGATTATTAAAGAAAACACACAATTGAAGCGACTCGCACGGATTTTAAAGCGGATCGGACGGTTCTGAAACTCATCGAACTCATTTGAGTCCGATGGGCATCGGACCCAAACTGCTCTCCATTTTATTGGGTCGAGTTTTAGCGGATGATCCATATCCGTTGACAGTAGTCGAACCATTTGATTCTGTTCTACTTTCTTCCTCTCTCTTTCGCCTCTTCGCTTCTCAAATCAGAAGCACCAAAAGAAAAGATGATCGTGTGCGTCGCCGTCGTCGGCCATCAGGTCCGTCCATTACCCTTTTCTCTAACTCTTAACTTAGTCTTTCTCTCTCATCCTTGATCCAACGGCTATGACCGAACGACGAGATCTGATCTGGTGGTGAACTTACAGAACAACCCCTTGTATCTCGAGAGCTTCACTGGAGGTGATGATGCGCTCAAGCTCCACCACATCGTTCACTGTTCACTTGATGTCATTGATGAAAGAGGTTACCTTCTTTTCTCCCTTGCAAAACTGATATTATTGGTACTTGAATTTTATTATTCTACATTTAGGAGGAAAGGGGATACTGTGAATTTATATTAAACTACCAAGTTTTAGCAGATCTCCTAACTGCTCTTTGAAATAACATAGTACAATTGTTGGCCCAATTTGCATCAGGATTATCTGATTGATTTTTGTTTTATTTTTCCTTTTATGTGAACTGAAGTTTCTTTTTCCAGGCAAGTAGTTGAACTGAGCATTGATTTCACAATTTGTCATTAGTTGAGGTTACTTATACTAACCCCATGTCAGCATGTCTACACAATTGTGCCTTCTATTTACTGTACCAGGCTGCTACTGTATATCACAAATTGTTTACTGATATATGTTGGTACATGGTACTAAGCTGATTCAATATTGTAATCTGAGAATAAATCCTGGTAACTAGAATTTCAAATAAATCTTTTGCTGACTCATTGGTGAGTTGTGAGGATCTGTATCCTTTTCTTTTGTTTGTTTTTAGTTGTTACTTACCTGTTTCTGTTTTGACAGTAAATAACCCAAAGAGAAGTGCATCGACCTTGAATGAGACATTTCTAGGTCTACTTTATCCTACAGAAAACTACAAAGTGTAAGTCTCCTTACTCTTCGAATATAATTGGAGTTTGCAGACGGTTTCCTGTGTTCTGTACAAATTGTTCAAGGAACCCTTATTTCACAAAAATGGTGAAATGTTCCTTTCATTGCTGAATCTGGGTAGTTTTGTTAACTCATTCTTAAAGTGTTCAGACAATACCCTGCGTAGTTTTTTCTTTTTACAAATTTTGTAGTTGTGGTTGCTTAATTTTTTTTTTTGGTTTATGAAATGTAGGTACGGGTATTTGACAAATACTAAGGTGAAGCTGATAATGGTAACAACTGATCTCGATGTGAAGGATGCCGATGTCAGAAGTGTATGTTCTTCCCCACACTTTGTTATTTTTACTGTTGTTTAATTGAAATAAATTGCGTATTGGTACAAACTACAATCTACCTTTCTTATGTTGGAATTTTGCAGAATTTTTGTACTTAAATTCTCATAGCTGTTTAAATCATTTTAGATTAAAGACAATCTACTATCAAATTTTTAACCACTAACCATTCCATTATTTTTGTTCTTCTTATACGACTGTAGTTCTTTAGGAAATTCCATGCTGCTTATGTAGATGCTGTTTCAAATCCGTTCCATGTGCCAGGAAAGAAGATAACCTCCAATAGCTTCTCTGAAAGAGTCGGTACCATTGTCAAGTCCTTTGGGCATTCTATGAGTCTTTAAAATAAGCTTTCCTTTTTTTTGTTCTTCTATTTTTCATGACTTGTGTTTATCTTCCCGCTCTTTGTTTGATCTATCTTTTACATAGTCTAGAATTCATTTGTACACTATTGAATGATTGTAGCCATGCTGTTTGGCAATGCTTTTGAAATAGAAGTGTTTAAAAGGGTTTTTTTTTTAATTTCAATATGTCAAGTTCTTAGAGTATTTTTTTGGGGTGTTTAGCAGAGAATAATCCTGAGGGTACGCAAACAAATTTCAATAATTTTTCTAAATAAAAAAATATGTCAAAAATTGTCATAAAGTCTGCTGGAATTGCTTATTTGTAATTCTAGAATCATGAAAATCAATAGACTTTTTTTTTTTTATTTATCATTTACATCCGTGTACATATATATGGTTGGCTAATATCAAATCGATTGTTTCTGAGGTTCTGTGCAACTAAGTCGTTTTTTTATTTTCTAAATCGTTAGATGTGATCTCTATATTAAAATGTGCTTGGAGACAAAATTTTACATTTTTTTTTTATGTTTTTACTATTTATTAAGTCATTTTGAAAATCGCTGATCCAATGGTTCAGTCTGGTTTTACTGTCTGGTTAAGCCACCGTTGAATCAGCAATTTTTAACGTGGCTTAATAAATAGTAAAAAAAATTCAAAAAATGTAAAATTTGGTCTCCAAGCACATTTTAATATAGAGATCATATCTAACGGTTTGGATCGACTTTTTGGACTTTGAAAATTGAAAAACGACTTGGTTGCATGGGACCTCAGGAACAATTGATTTAATATTAGCCAACCACTATATATATAGAGAGAGAAGTTGGCTAATATAAAAATGTTTATTACGGAGCTGTGGTGCAACTAATTAGTTTTCCAATTTTGAAAGTCCAAACAGTTGATTCAAATAGTTAGATGTGATCTCTATATTAAAATATGTTTGAAAACTAAATTTTACATTTTTTGAATTTTTTTATTATTTATTAAGCTAGTTTTAAAATTGCTAATTTTAATAATCAATGAAAAATTTCTGGATCATTGAAAACAACGATTTTAAAACTGACTTAATAGATAATAAAAAAATTCAAAAAAAATATAAAATTTGGTCGCCAAGCACATTTTAATGTAGATTGAATGTGGAACAGTTTGGATTGACTAAAATGTAAAAACCGAAGGAGGTTTTAATTGCCTTCTTTTTTATCTCCATTATGCGAAAATAAAATATTAAATGTGATTTATTGTCACTTTTTTATTTTATTTTTATATGAATTAAGAAGCTGAATAATTCTAAATTTATATATGTATTTGACAATAATTTTAAAATTCTACTTCGTTTTCAAATGATTATAAAATTATGTTTACCCCCGCCTTAACATTGATGCAGTAAAACTGGAGAGAGCTGGGCCGAGGCTAGAGGAGTAAAACTGGGGAGAACTGAATGTTGTACAAGTACACAAGAGAAGGTGCAATTGGGCTAGAAGCCTATAACTAAATGCGTGCACATAGGCTTAGATATTGGGCCTCTCGGAAATAAATTGTTCTGGGGACTAGTAAAAAGATCATATCAACTGAGGTAACAGAATATTTCTGTTTAGATCACAATCTGCACGAATATTAAACAGCTATGTGTATCCCACCTCAGATACCTTAGAGAGGATATGAACTCCCTCTAAAATTAGAGGAGCCTGAATTATTTAAATTTAGAAGAATTGGAAAGGTGATGTGGTTAGCATACTTTAGAAATTGGAAATGGGAGCAAAGAGAGTCCGATGTCCGATCTGAACTGTTAAATCTATATTGAGATTAGGGCTGTAAATAAGCTGGCTCGAGCCGAGCTGGGCAAAAGCTCAACTCGTTAATTCTGGACCGAGCTGTTAGTGAGTCAGCTCGTTAACAGCTCGCAAGCTAAAATCTCAGCTCAAACTCGTGACGAGCCAGCTCACGAGCTGGCAAACTGGGTTTGGTTGGACCTTGTTTTAAGAAGAAAATAAATTTTACAAGCATTTTTGGACCGAGCTGGATCGAGCTGGACCGAGCTTGACAGTATAAAATACACACA
The DNA here is from genome assembly GCA_024447775.1 of Carex cristatella. Lineage (NCBI taxonomy): Eukaryota > Viridiplantae > Streptophyta > Magnoliopsida > Poales > Cyperaceae > Carex > Carex cristatella. Next base: position 3,998,372 of record JAJHPF010000034.1, on the reverse strand, counting down.
AATTCATACAAATTCACAAATTGATGCCTAGCCGAGCTAGCTCGCGAGCTGGGTAAAAGCTCAACTCGTTAATTTTGGCCCTTTATAATTTTAATCGTACGTATGAATCTCGATGTAGATCAAATGATTTATATCGGACCAGATTAAACCCAATTGGGTCGGATGTCCATCGAAAACACCTTGCTCCTATTGAAACGCTCTGTAGAGATCAAAATTGAAGTTTTTGTTAATTATTATAGAGATGAAGGAGAGTGAAACAAAGATATCCTAACTCTAATCAGAATTGTTATTAAGAAAAGTTTGGTGTGAGGTGAGGTCTGAGGAGGAGGCAAGAAGTCAATCGATAAAAACAAAAATGAAGTTTTAAAAAATTTCGTTCCAATGTTGAGATAATAGAATTAGTGTTAGATATAATGGATAAATACAATTTAATTATGTGATGATATAAGAACTAGTCTTTGGTTTAGTGGCAAAGGGTCATGTTCTAGATATATATAATGGATAAATATAATTTAATTATTTGAACTAAGTTAAAATAAGTTTGGTGGATTAAATTAATCAATTTTAATAATTACAAGGATATGCACATCTTTAATGAAAACAAAACATTATCTGCAAAATTCTGATTAATTAGCCATATACTGATTTATCGCTTAATATAACTCCATTCGACGAGCGCATACCGTTATTTACAACACTGATGCAAAGTACTAGAGTCTCATTCTTCAGTACCACCTTTAAGTTCGTAGGGTTTTGAGTTCCAAATTGAAGTTTAATTATCTGTGTGGTTATACTGTATTTAATCTTTCTCCATTTGCAGCTACATGAATGTTTACATGGATGGTGTTATCAGCATTATTTGGTGGAATATGCTGATCTGAACAACAGAATTTGTTTGACAAAAAAGGTCTCTATGACTGTAATCTGTTAGAAATGATCCAGAGTACAAGGGCAAAAAGGCTGTTTTTTTCTCTCCAAAAAAACAGATCCATGTACTAAAAGCTATAAAAACAAAAGAAAAGATCAGAAAAGAGAACATTTGCAGGAGCATTGCAGTACTACTTTTTCAGTTTTCTTAATCTCTAGTTTGTACAAAACTGAGATTTTGCTCTCTTTCTTTCTACATGACCTAGCAGTTGGTCTTGCCTGGAATACTTGAACACATAAAATGACCTTATTTCAATGTTATATTGCTCATACTATATATGTTGTACATAGACTAATAATAAATAAAATAATTGTGTGGAGAAAATTCATAAATCAAAAGGGAATCAGGAGTGCGCTTTATTTCATAAACCAATAACAATTATAAACTAAACATTATTAAGCTAATAATCAGTTGAAATAATGGATATGTCCATTGGAGCTCAGTTGGTTGTTGAAGTGGTGGTGGTTATGAAAGTAATGCTGATGTTGCTGTTGGTGCTCGGCAACAGCAATATTGTTGTTTGTAACAGGACAATCTTCCTTTGACGGTTTAGGTTCCGACCAAATGTTGCTGTTTCTAGGATCACGTGTCACCTCGAGAAGCGAATCCCGCACTTGTTCTGCGTGCACCAATTCATTATCTCTTTTCTGTATCGTTCAATGAAACTTCCATGGCTGAGTTTTATTATAATTGCATTGGATTTTAAGACTACGAAAACAATTAAAAGTGGACTTACGGTAACTCGGAAAACATGCAAGATGAGAGTCTTGTAAGTGGTGACGTTGGCATTGGTCACTTCTAAGCCTAAGGCTGCCATAGCCTCCGTCAACCTGACAAAACCGCCTCTTTTTCGCTCGCAAAGCACTTGCATGAAGAACTCATTCCCCTCCACTTGCCTCACCTCTACTTGCGGCTGCATGTGCAATATTCCAAAGACAGGCTTCAAATTAATTAAATGGCCCTTTAATTTATTTAATGTTTATTTGAATCAACATGCATGTCAGAACAATTTAGAAACATAGTTCTCTATTATTAACAACAGCGCGCAAGATCGAATGCATTGAATCTCTTTTTGCCTGATTGTCACAGGCTAAACAATTTCATGATTTGCCAGGAAATGTTCATCAACCAAAAGAGGGATGAAGTTCCTATATATTGTAAAATTATTTAACTAAGGCACCTTATGCTAATCATATATATATAACATCTAAGAAGTTTTCAAATTGTACAGAAAAAAATAAAATTAAGAGAGCTAGAGAGAGACGTGCACCTCCATCTCGAGCCCTCCTTCCTCATTACTCGATAGTTGGTCACGACTTTTTTTTGTTGGCTCTGTGGAATGTTTAGTAGTGTCATTTCCATAATTCGGTGCATCTTCACGAGCATTCAAATACATATTGTTCTTCAGCATCTGATCTCCTTGACAGTTGCTGTTATCGTCGCTGCCCCTCGCAGCATCTTCATCTGGGCTGGCCTCTTCCAACTCATCCTGCAGCTCCTTCACCTCCTTCTGTAATTGGTTTATGTAATCTATTGCATCCCCTAGTATCGATGCTCGATCCATCTTACAAAGAAAATTAAATGAGAAACACACCATATTATGAAAAATTATTCAACAGCTATATATGTGAAAATGTACTTCAAACGTTTAATTAACAACTGTTACAATGATTATATATAATCTCTTTGCCTTCTACTAATTACAAAACACAATGAAAAACAATTGTGATAATGAACTGGCATTCGAGTAATGAGCCTAACGAACAAGAAAATTAAAAAGAGATCAGTGACAAACCTTGGTAATCTTTGGTACCAAAGACCTTAACATGTAAAGTCGATCATTAAGTTTCTTCCTTCTCTTCCTCTCGGCAACGAGGTTTTTCGAATGGTGCCGCTTACCGCCTTTTCCTCTAACTGGTCTTCCCTCGTCTTCATCCTCCTCTCCTCCATCACTTCCCTCCGACACAGAGTCTACATGATCGATCCGTACTGTATCAGCCTCAAATCTCGCTAGCTCTTCTGTGGGGTCCAGCATTTGATCAGTGATTAGTGTGTCAACCGCGGTGTCTGCTATGCCTAATGGGTGTGCAAAGAGACGTGATTGATCGATCGACATGTCCCATGCGATATTTTGTGCGTCCGTTGCGGCTCCCACTGACTGCCAGAATTGACTACCGAGATAATCGTTGCTAGGGTTTTCGCTGCTCATTGCCATGGTGCACTGAGACATGATAAAATCTAGGGTTTGTTGATCCTCATCCATCTATTAGATTGAAGAAATTAAGCAATGTGCTGTTAGTTAGTGATAAGTTAGCATGTAGAGTTCCAGGGGTGCAACCTGGGGCTATTTAGAGGAGAGAGATAATGAAAAAAAAGATTGTTTGTTGCGTTTTAAATTGGAAACTTTGGTAAGGTCCTGGTTGTTTGCTCATCAAAATAGTGTGTGACCGGTAACACCCCCAGTAATTGGGACAAACATTTAAATAATTAAGTTGCTACTTCTTGGTTTTACGTATAATAAACACATTAATTTCTCTCACTAATATATATAGTTTCTTTTAAAAATGTTAATTATTGGTAAATATATATGGTTTTTTTAAAGCGTACATGTAAATTGTAAAAACATAAAGGATGTATTTTAGATGGCATTATAATTACACCCAAAAAAAAAATGAACCATTCTGACATACAAAGAATCAAAACTTACATATTTTGAGGCAAAAAGCTCCACAAGACCACCTGCTATTGGTACAAATACTCTTGTTTTTGCTCCAATCACATCCTGCGCAGCATTAACCAAAGATATAGAGTATCATGATTGTTATTCATGGCCAAGAAAAGAAAAATGCCATTCAAAGAAATGTCTAATTAAGGCATTAAATTAAAGTTTAATAAGCAATATATACCTAGAGATGAAGGAAGAACATTTCAATGTATATGCAAAGTAATTGACAAGAATTTCTAAAGCTTTATTTTACATTTTTCCTATTTGGAATATATAATTGTTTGTATCATTTAGTTACAAAAACTAAAGCTTTGACCATAGTAAAAAAAAAGCTTACACTGAGGTCTCATATATATAGTCATCATATAAAAAGTTGGAATTTAGTAAGATTTTCATTAGTAGAACCAGTATATATGATAATTTTTCACCTTATCAATCAATAGATAGCTAGTTAATCAGTGAGACGACAGAGATTTCGTTATTCGTATCTATTTGGGTGAGAATGGTAAACATAAACAATGAGATATTATTGAGGAGTAAGAGTGTTTTTTTTTGGGGGGAAACAATATTATTGAATGTTGTGTTTTGTGTGTAGTAAATTTCAATTTTGTACGGAATATATAATAAATTGCACACACGCAGGAACAAACTAGAAATTTGGATCTCTATATATGAAGAGAGAGAAAGAGTCAGAGAGCTAACTTCTAAGGTGCTTTTCTGCCAAATTGGTTGATCAGATAGCAAGGCCTGTGCATGAATCCTAAAATCAAAAGCAAAGAAAATCATCACTGAGAGATAAATTTTTCTCTTAATTAATTTGGTAAATATATATATTGTTTGACTCGGTAGCTATAATTAAGTTCCAGCAATGGTTTTCCATAACATTTTTGTTAATTTTCTATTAGAAAACATTTACTCTAACCTTTGATTATATATATCCTTTCTTAAAATTAATTATATTGAAGTACATCAATACTCGATTATGTCATCGTAAAAATTAATAAGGAGCAATTGGATCATATATATGTGTATATATTTTTATTTGCAATTGAACATACAAATATAATAAACAGTGACATAAGAGAAATTGCTATGGACTACAATATCTCAAATAAGAAAAACAAGATAAACATATCGATCGTTAATTATACCCCAGAGATGAATCCAATGGGATGGAAAGAGGGACTTGGCGTAGCGCATCGCACGAGCTCGTCCATTGGTGTTGTAACTTCAAATCCCTGCATTCCATTTCAATGCAAGCAGGTGCAGAACCACTTACATCAAATAGTACCTCTATGTTGTTCATTAGTGCCTCAGTTCCACTACAACAGCAACCCATCCATTCCAAAAATCTAAAACAAGATAGATAAACAGACAAAATTTATCAATACAGTTTCTTAAAAACTAACTTGATATATAATTCAACAAGGAAAGTATATATATAGACCTTTGATCTGGAGATAATTTCCATTGAATGCAATAGTCCCATCCGGTGGGACCCGCTGTCAGAGGTCTCAGGAACTTGACAATGTTGGTAGAGAAAGGGACCTTCATTTCTCCTCTTAGCTATCTCCTATGATACTTGATTATCCTCTCACACAATCAGACCTATATACAAGAGCAAACAAGAATTATTTATTTGTTTAGGATAAATCTTTTTGGATATCAGAAAATAGCTCTGTAACGGTACGTGTCCTGTGATGTGAAAAGGAAAAAAGATTCTTTGTTTGGCAGCATACTCTTTGAAATTGCGCCAATATTGCACCCCATTGTGTACCCACAAAGAAAAGATTTAACAAGTAGACAACCAATTATGTATGTTGAGATAATTCATATCTCCGTTGTGACATAAAATATGAAAGTTTCAAGCAGATGCATGAGCTTGCAGAAAGATTTAATTGAAAAGCAAATAAATTAACTACAACTATATTTAAAAATCATAGTCTTTCATTATCAATGAGAAATATAACCACCCATATTTCATTATCAATGAGCTTGCAGAAAGATTTAATTGGTTTAGTTAGTTATTATAAGAAAAGGCTTTACAATTCATGATTTAAAATTTTAAAGTATTTTTAGTAGAGATGAAATTAAACGGGACATGTGTTGGGTGGAGAACCATTTCTCTGATTTGGATTAAGTGTAATAAATGTGAAAAGCCTGGATTTTTTGAGTCCAAAATTGGAATCAAATCCTTCTGGAAGAATGAGTCAGAGACTCCTTAAACATTTGTCTCAAAAAGGATCCTTCTTTTTTATCTCTACTTGTATGACCTCTTTGACTGTACTAAAAGGAACAAAATTATTGAAATAATGGGCCTGGAGAGAGAGTTGGACATAGAGAGAGAGAGTCAGCTGATGGGTATAGGTAACTGCAACAGCATCTGAGATTATTTAGGGTTCATGATCTTCTCCATTCAATAGAGCAAATGCCATACTATTAAAGATAGCTAATATATATTTTAAACATATTATATGTCAATGTAATACAAGCTAGAAGAAATAAAACTGATTTGCTAATTAAGCACATTTTCATGAATCATGCACAAGTAGAAGAATGAATTCTTTTAATACTAATTGGCATGTCCTTTTAATTATATATATGATTTAAGTAATTAAGGATAGTTTATTCAAAGCAAAGCATGATTGAAATGGATAGCTATGGATTAGTTCCTACTGGAGAAGAGATACACAAAGATCTACCTTACAAGGCTCAGCATCATACCTCCATGTGTTTCTCTGAAAGAAAACCCAGTTTGTTCACATGTTGAGAGAAAAAAGATAGAATGAGAGAAGCAGAGAGATGATTCATGAGATTATCAGTGTGATGACACATATTTTATAATGTTGGAGAGGTTGTTATGAGTAGGTAGATTACAATAAAGTTATGACTAACATATCACTTCCCTTTCTCCTTTTTTCATTTTATTTTTTTAAAAGAGGAAGCAGTAGTACTAGTACTGTATCTGATATCTCTCTTTGATCTCTCCCATTGTCTCCTGATCTCTTCAGTTCCAAATTAATGATGAAATAATTAAACAACCTTAATTATAAGAGATTTATATTTTATTACCACAGGTTATCACAACCTATACCTAAAGTTACACATAACTTTGTGCATTGAATATAAAAATTGATAGAGCTTACAGAGCCCAACCCACCCACCAATTTTTTTTTTAATAGTAATTAGTATATTAGCTGAGCTTTTCATAAGAGATTCAAATAGAGGGCTACCTGAAAAGAAACAAGAAACGTAAATCATAAATATGGCCTAATTTGATATCTAGGCCCAAACTTTTGATCTAAAGATCCGAATGGACTTCTATGTTGGTATATTTCCTTTGATTTGGGCCTAACTTACGTAAGGATGCTAATTTCCTATCCGATCCGAAAGCTCAACCCAATTTGATCCGATATCTTATACCTAGTAGGAAATCCAAAAAGTCCACAGCACTATTTCATATTAGGCCTTTAATTTTGTTTCTCTGGACTTTAAATTTTCAGCACAAATTCGGCCCAATTTGATGTTCATTGCATGTTTTAGCCCTTTTTTGTTAAACTAGCATTATTTGATTCTAAATCAACTGAAAAGGATGCCTCCAATACTAAATTTGTTTAGACACGACATCTAAACCCTCTTAAAGTCTGAGAAAAGACCGTTCTTTTATTAATACTCTAAAAAAAAATAGCAAATTTATCCTCGGACTGAATTTTTTTTTTTAAAAAAGCCTCAACCGCCCAAAGGGGTTCACTTGAAATTTTTAATTTTAGAATTCTAGTTACTATTTTAGTATAATTCAACAATATATTTGTATTTTTTATCCTAAAGCACATAATAAATAAAATAATAAATAAATAAGACCCTAAGCTGGTTATAAACTTTTATTTTGACGTATGAGATTGGTGAAGAAAATTGAGAACATAGTGTAAGATTGAACATTTTTCATTTTTCATTTTTAGACGAAAATATTAAGATTTCTAAAAAAATTACTATAGTTGATCGCCCAGCGGCTGGGCAGTTCGATAAAAAAAAATTCAGTGCGATGACATATTTGTTAATTTTTTAGGTATTAATAAAAAAAGCGGAACAAAAGATATAAAGAAATAACTAATCACTCAATCAATCAATCAATCAAATTCTGATGCTTTTGGATAAGAATTATGATCCCAGGAAAAGCAAGTTTTGGTTGTTTATCACTTACCATTACCAGAGACAAATTGTACCGTCAGCATCTACTAGATTTCAACACTGTCAAAAAAAATAAGCTAATAATTTAAGTGTTTAAAAGTACAACACAAGAAATTTGAATTGAATATGTCCAGATATGCACTGAAGGTGGATTCTTTCCTGGTGAAACATATGACGACATAAACAGTTGGCTTTCTAAAAAAAATATTCTGCTGCTTTTCATTCATTAAATTCTCAATGAATGGCAGAGATTAAATATTCTCTGTGGTGCGTTTGGATTATTCAAGAATAAAGATAATCTAAAGTTAGCTCTACTATTCTCAAACCTTAATGATCTAAACTCAAATTAGCAAATTGAGTTAGCTCAAAAATAGCTCTATTCTACTGACCCATAAAAATAGTGAGTTAGCAAGAATAGAGCTGGTGGGATTACTAATATTAATAAAATATTTAATTCCTCTCTAATTTAGTTTAAATATTAAATGTAATATAATATTAATTTAAAATATAGATTAGTATTAAATAAATATAATATCAAACTAGATTAATATTAAAAAAAGTCAAATTAAATATCATAATATAATAATTTGTATATTAAATGTAATATAATAATGGTTTAAATATTAAATTAGTATTAAATAAAATATTAGATTACATATAATATAATATTAGTTTAAATATTAAATGTAATATAATATTACTTTAAATATTATATTAATATTAAATAAAATATTAGATCAGTATGAAAAAATATTAGTTTAAATATTATATTAGTTTAATTATTATTTTATTATTTCCTCTATTGCTATTTCAAATATACAATTCAAACGATATTTTTACTCATCTGAATAGTTCAAAGTTAGCGTTATTTTCAAATCACTCGGACTAGCGTTATTCTCAACCACGAACTCAAAAATCACTGTTATTGTACTAATCCTCGCACAATTCAAATCTACCCTATAACAGTTGCTTGGTGTTCAATCTATTATTCACGAGATAAAACAATAGTATATAGGGACCCAATCACCCACCAAACACATGGAGGGACATACAAATACAAGCCAGTAAAAACTTGTATATCCAGTTGCATAATTTTTTAAAAATATCGTTTATTTTCACTTTACCAGGATAAGATTTTTGTACTATTTTTTATAGATATAACCTTTATTTTATCGTATTTTACAGTACCACTTAACATGATTCTGACATAAGAATATATGAAAATACCAAATTTTACTTCTTTTTTTTTTGAAGACTTTTGTACTATTTTTTAGAGATAGAACCTTTAGATGATATTCGACTTATATAAAATATACTACAAGAAATCTTAAAGATATAAAATTTTGATTTCCAAATATATTTTATATAAAATTCACACTAAACAGTTGATATCAACTATTTAAATTTTAAAATAAAAAATATAAATTTATAATACAAATCTACGTGTACATTGCAATGTACCCTAGCCTCACGAATTTGTATCTTCTGCATTAACTCAAAAGAGAATCTTTTTGAGTGAATACATCTGAATCATCCGATCTGCTTTAAGATACATGCGGACTAAATCTGTACTAATATTAAAAAAATTGTATTAAAATTAAAGTACCGAATTAGCTTCGTTTAAAATCAAACGGCCGAGATAAATTAACTCAAAAAATTCCCTTTCGAGTTCTAGCCTCACTGAAAACCACCCCCCCCGAGTCGGATCCAGTGAAGTAACCCAATCTTTGGGTTTTAAATCGGGACCGTCCGATTTGACTCCGAGACAAGCCATTCGAATCTGAAGTGCACGCATCCCGAGAACGTTTTCGAATCCCAAGACGATTCTGAAAGACGGATTCGAATTGGACGGTCTTAATCCAAAACCCAAAGATTGGGTTACTTTAGGGGATCCGGGCCCCCCCCCCAAATTCACATCCTCTCTTTACTACACAAGGAATCTTTTACAATTATTGAATCTGCACCATTCATTTTAACTTGGCACGAATCTCAAAGCCCAATAATCCGCCATTTTTTGTATAACCAAAAAATTGAATAAAGTAATATTAATAACCAATTTTGGAAAAAAAATTTACTCCTAACCAACCCAGCCCCCGGAGGGCGGTTTACCTTGACACCAGACCGCCCCACTGAGGGGCGGTTTACCCTGAGCACAAAAACGCCACCCCAGGGGGCGGTTTGCACTGGCTGGCCTATATTTGGCTGTTTTCTCTCTCTTGCCTCACCATAATTCACTCACTCTTCTTCTTATAATCCATTCTGCTCTCAAACAGTGCTCAGAGGCGATTTTTAGGCGATTCTGAGGCGATTGCGATCAATAGTGCGCTCAACAGTACCGAAGTATGTTTTTAAAAAAAAAAAAATTTAATGTTAGAAATTTCATAAATAAATAAAAAACTAATATTGAATGGCGAATTTCTTTTGTAATGTCAGAAATAAACAAAAATATTCATTGCATTGTACATGGGTGGAAAAATCACAAAAGGGGAGTTCAGATGCCAATACTCGAAAGATGCGACTTACGGCTTCCATGTGAATGCCAATACTTCAATTTATGAAATAAAGGAAGCAATCTTGCAACAAACCGGTTGGGACCGTGCCCGATTTACCGTAGAAATCAGTACCCGAATTAACAACCAACCGTCCGGTGCCAAACCTTACTATGTAAAATATCCTATAGCAGAGCAGGATATATGGACAGCTATGTACGGGTTTTTTGAGTCCAATTGAATCCCGGTAATGGACCTATTTTGCAAAAAAGTTTCGATTCAACCAGTTGGTGGCGGAATAGAACCTTCTACCTATAACAACTTGAACCCCGGGGCTGGACCTTCTACAGAGCATAACATGGACACCGGGATTGGACCTTCTGTCCAGAATTATTTCTCGGATTATGATAATCCGGAATTTGATAATGATGCCACAGATTATGGGTATGATCACAACCAGGATGTGACCACACCCCCTCATGAACATGTGAGACGAGATAGGTATTTGCAAGTACCTGAGCGCAGTGTTGCACCTCGGGCTGAAACTAGAAGACGGTCATGTGTTGGTCGGGTTGGATACCAATCAGTACCTGATCCATTACCTAACTACAGTCCCCCTTGAACCTAGAAGATAGTCCACAGTCGATCGAAATGATACAGGCATTGATTTTGACGGTATTGATGAGATACCGACAAAGGAAATTGATACTGGTGATAATTGGGATGGGGATTGGGATTCAGACAGATTATCAAAGGGCGACGATGAGGAGATTATGCCTCCTCCAATTGAAGACAGATTTCTGATCAGGGGACAAGGAGACAAGCACCCAGTAAGAACATTCAATGACACTACTTCTTTTGAAGAAGCAAACATTTTTTTTGGGACACGCGTTGTATACAACGAAGAGATTAGCCCGGACCAGCTTTACACCAACATAGAAGAACTATCGAGCAAAGTTAAGCAGTTCCATTTGAAGGGTAACTGGGAGTTTACAGTGGCCAGGCGAGAGAGGAACCGGTATGCTATAATTTGCAAGGATACAAAGTGCAAATGGGAAATGTCTGTTGCGCCTAAAGGTAGGGGAGAGGCATGGATAATTAAGAAGGACCACACACTTGTAAGAGTGCGTCAAGAAGGACATATCATAGTGCGCTGACTGCAGCAATTATTGTCAATGTAATTATGAAAGACATTAAGGACGACCCTGCGATAAGCATTAAGGAGGTCGCTCGTGCGGTGAGACGGGTCTATAAACATGTAACCCCACATTACAATAGGTTGTGGAGGGGTCGGGAACTTGCAGTATGCAGATGCTTCGGAACCTGGAAGGGGTCGTACAATCTCCTCGCACCATTGCTCATGGCCATAACAGGTACAAATCCGGGAACCAGGTTCCAGCAGTGGCATGTACCAACCGGTACACCCAGTGAGGTACAATTCAAGGGCATAGCATGGGTTTTCGGTCCATGTATTGAAGCCTTTCAATATGTTAGACCTGTGTTCAGCATCGATGCATGCTTCATGTCCGGCCGGTATGGTGGGGCTCTGCTTATAGCATGTGCATATGATGCTGAAAACTAGCTGTTGCCCATAGCCTTTGTCATTGTTCAACAGGAGGATGGTCCAAATTGGGGTTTTTTCATGTCCTTTCTGAGAAGAGAGGTGATAGGGAACAGGTTCGTCTGCGTGATATCAGACCAGCACAAGGGCATCAAGCATGTATTTAATAGCCTCAACTATGGGTGGAACACGAATACCGGAGAGTCTGTGCACAGGTACTGCATGCAACACATTTCAGAGAACCTGTGCAAGAATACCGGCGGTGAAGAATGGGTTGCTGACAGGTTCAAAATTGGCTGCAAAAGGAAAAAACCATGACGGATGGAAGAGATGTTCAGACATTTTGCCAGAGTATGTATGTATTTTTTTTTAGACATTTGCACGACTTGTATCACTGAGGTATATTTCTATTTTTTGTAGACATTTCCAGAGGCAAATGCATACTTAGCGAAGGCGGGCAAGAGACGTCCGCGCGATCCGATGGAGCCGTCAGCATATGAGAGGATATTTCAATCACGTGATGGAGGTTGGAGATGGGGAATTATCACCACTAATGGGTCAGAGTCATTAAACGGTGTCTTCAAACAGAGTCGTATGTTACCCGTGGTTTCACTGGTGGAGGAGACATTCTACAAGTTAAATGCTTGGTTTGTTGAGAGGCATGCTAAAGCCACTGTATTAGCGAGTAGGGACCAAGTATTCTCAGATAGAGTGGAGGAGATTTTCAGAAAACACAGAGAAAAAGGTTATGTCATGCACGTTGTAGCATATGGCAGCACAGGTACAGAATATGAAGTGCACGTTCCAAGTGAGATCATTCCACCGGTGGTGGAACAAAATGGCATTATACAAACTCGTGAACGCGCATGCAAGTACAGAGTCATTTTAGGCGCGAACAATCAAGTAACGTGCGAGTGCCAAGGCCCCCAGTTAGTTCGCATTCCGTGTTCTCATGTTATGGCGGTTTGTTGAAAACGGAATTTCCTTGAAGACGTCTTTGTTGACAACTATTACCGTACCGATTGCCTTCTGAACACCTAGGGAGCATCATTTCACAGCTACCCCAACCAGTACCAGTGGCCATACTACCTTGGGCCTACGGTGGTTCCCGATAAGAAATGGATCAGGAAGGGGAGGAGGAAATACAAGCGGCGCGTAATGGATACGGACAGAATGCAAGGTCGGCGAGTGGGACATGAGGCTCACCGTTCGACTACTGACAGGCAGATTAGAGGTATGTAGATGATCGTACACAACTTAAAAATGATTTAAAATTAAATTTAAATATTGATACTGAATGTTCAATGAAATGCATTGCAGAGGCAATAATCGAAGCCAATGAAAGAGAGAATGCTAGAGTGGTTGCCGATGCGGGACCTTCTGGAAGCAGGCGACCCAGTCAGGGAAGCCACTCAGGGAGTAATCAGGGATCTACAACTGCTGGTGTCGCGCCGTCATCCACTTCCAGAAGCCTAAGAAGTAGACTTGGTCTGCTCGGACGCAGGAAGAGTTAATTCAGCAAACAATGTATTTATATTTGTATCTTATGTTCTATGCTTGGTTTGCTCAGTTGCGTTATAAACTTATTCAATTAACTTATGTTGTGAACCATTTTCCTTAGATGAATTTTAACTATTCGATCCAATTACAAAACCTGATAATTATTACACACTGATACATTAGAATTACTAAATAATTATTCCAGACCTTCCAATAATACTACTTCTGAGAACCAATATCGAAGGTACAAGGAACAAAATCATTGTCTGAGTCTGGTTCAGTCGTAGCAGACGAAGAGACAGTCTTACCAGCATTTTTCTTTCTTTTGATATCGCCGATACGAGTCGTAGTAGACGAATAGACCGTCTTACTAGTATTTTTCTTTGTAGGTAACGAGTTTGGTTTTTTGTAAAGGCTTTCCTCAAAATCATCATCGTCATTGACTGGGATTGACCTACGGTATGCTAAATCTTTTTTACAAATACAGTCCCTTCCAGTACAATTACTAAACCAGGGCTTAGATTTCAGTTTTCCACCACTGGACGATTGATTTGGTGTGTTTTTGCTCATCGTTTTCACCTAAAAAAACAAACATCATAAACAACATATAAAATAATAAGGTTTCAAATTTGGAGGATGGATCAAACAATTTCTAATATTTTTTGTTTATTTCTGAAATTTCTGACATGTTTCTAAAAAATAATTTAAAAAAAATATACCTCGGTCACTGTTGAGCGCAATCGCCTCAGAATCGCCTAAAAAATCGCCTCGTAGTACTGTTTGAGAGCAGAAATCAATTTGGAAGAAGAGTGATTGAATTATTGTGACTTAGGAGAGGCAAAATGATCATTTTATACATAAAATACAAAAATATATATATATATATATATATATATATATATAGTAAACTGCCCCGGGGGGGTTTGTTCTGAAGTCTAGACCGCCCCATGGGGGGGCGGTTTGGTCTCTACAGTAGACCGCCCCACAGGGGGACGGTTTGGTTATGAATGAAAAAAAAAATATGAAAATTAGTTATTAATATTACTTTATTTAATTTTTTAGTTATTAATAAAAATGCCGGCCCAATAATATTGCCTCCTATTTCTCCCGAATCTCAAACCGGCTAAGATTTAACCTCAAACTGTAAAGTGATGCACATCCTCTGTAGTAATAGAGGGAATACGGATCCGCCACCGCCACCACACACACTAGAACTAAGCCTATAAGAAATAAAAAAGAGAGAGAGAGAGAGAGGTTTAAGTTTAGGCAACAGAGACACCAGTGAGCACTGGTACGGATCCCCTAGCGGTCACATCTAAAACTGTACCCTGGTAACTCTGCATTCATGCTAACAATAAAGTTGCACAAAAAGTAGATGGAAATAGAAGAAAAGAGATGCGCTATTTTTTACCAAAGGGCAAATGCCATGAGCAAACACACATCTCGATTTCAATTTTCATGCCATTTCTGTCTAGGCCACCCCTTGTTTCCCAGTTTTGCAACATTGCACTAAACAAATTTGGTAGTTGCATAGTGCCTCCTTGTCTGGTACAAACAATGCAAACACCTTAAGCTACTCTACAATTCTCGATTGCACGCAAATAAATTAATGAGCTTAAACTTAAATTAATATAACCTAAGCTACTCTAGAATTTCCCAAATTTTTATCCATAATAAAAAGAAACAGAAATTAAATAAAATGGCAGGAGATAAATTTAAAAATGAAAAGCCAGATATACCCCTTGTTCCCCTGGAGATGTATATTTGAGGGAAGAGGGGGGTGTCCGATGCCCATCGAACCAAACTCGGTTTGATGGGTGGTTTCTACTGTCCGATTCATTTCAAGATCTGTGCGCATTCCTTTAATATCCTTGCTGTTTTCTTTAATATCTGTGCGCACAGATTTTGAAGTGAATTGGACAGTAGAAAGTAGAAACCATCCATCGAACCGAATTTGGTCCGATGGGCATCAGACACCCCGCTCTCCCATATTTGAGGATATGTATATTGTATCAAGGATTTGGCTTCTAGGACCAATGATAATGCTTAGGCTTGTCTTCGAACTATTTTATATGTTATTAAGATCTGTGTGGATGTGCATACAGCTTTAAAATAGTGTGGATCAAATACACATAAATCTTAACACGTATCAAATGATTTTGACTGAGTATCAAACTAAAATTGATCCAATGTCCATCGGACCATCTCACTCCCTGTACAAATAGTACTGTTGATTAGAAAGAAAGAAAAAGTTCTAAGAATCTGATTACTCCAAGATTGAGCTTCTCTCACTGCTAAAAAAAAAGATGGTGAATCAAAATATACTCTACGACTGTACGTATACCATTAATTAATTAAGCAGATCAGCATCAATATTATGCTCCGTTAATAACGCATATCATTCTTTTGTCCACTTATTAATTTGCTCTAATGATGCCTACTAGCCGTTGTTCATTAATTCCATAGACATTGCGCTGCTGCATGTAAGTCTGTAACCTATGAAATATTGTATCACACACTCAGTGTTCTAAATAATTAGTTTTTTCGGACCATAAAAACTACACTACGAGATAAAAGTGCGTTATTTTAGCTACAACTGCTATAGCTATAATAGCCGACCGCTATTACCGCTACGCGCTATGCTACATAAGTTTTTTTTTTTTTTTTTTGCGATTTACATGGGCTTATTTACTTCTATTCATATTTCTGATGCTACATGTTCTGCTATAATAAGTATGCTAAACCGAATTATTTGCTTTTGTCCCTATTTGTGATTTAGTCTCTTATTTTATATCGGAAAATATTCAAATATTAATTATTCCTTTTGTTTGCTTTTCGTCTAGTACTCACCTGTGAAATTATCGTCGTTCGTTTCATTGAAAGTTGATTTTGATTATTATAATATATAAAATATTCAAATATGTATACTAACTTCATTTCACTTATAAAATTAATTGCTCTTCGTCTATTATAATCTGTAATTCTATGAAGTATGAACTATTAAATAATGTTACTTAGTATATCCTTTTTTCCTTCTTATTTGCAAGATTAAAAAAAAAAATATAGGCTTAGTTTAGTTGTCATGGTAGTTGTCCTGATTCTCCAATATTGATCATGTTGATAATTAGTAGAAATATAGACTATAAATTTTAAAAAGAAAAAAATGTGTGATCATATTGATAATTGGTAGAAATATAGACTATAAATTTTGAAAAGAAAAAAATGATATGCATGTATGATAACTTCTGCTATAGCTGCACTATTCACAATAGCATTTTTTTTTATCTCTCCGCATAGCGCTATTTAAAACACTACATTTATTCTCTAGAAAATGCACCTGCTGGGAATTGATTGGCCTATAAAATATGTAACTATGGCCCATACACAAATAATTACATTGTTCGCGTAGAGTGTACTCAATCAAAAATTATTATTGGACTTGCTATCAATAAATAAATGATTACCTGTATCAGTGATCAGTAGAGCTACAATACACGTACCAATTGAATAATTGAATTGAATAATTGGAAAAGAAAGTCACTATATAACTGAAAATACAAATGCTAACTAATATAAAAAATTTAAAGTGGTTGGATTTCATTTCTAGCATACTCCAACTTAGTTGGAAATAAAGGCTTTGAGTAACTTAGTTGGAAATAAAGGCTTTGAAGAAGAAGAAGAAGAAAAAGAAAATACATCTTGATATGTAGGATGTTTCTGCTTAAATAGGTAGAAAATGTTATTATTTAGCTTAAATCAATATGATTTTCTCAACATAATCTTCATATGTATTCATAATCTTCATATGTATTCATATTTGAATATCAAATTTTACATTTTTATATATTTTTTTTCTTTTTTTTAGATAAGTACAATATCTATTAATCTAAAAGTTTTTGAACCATTAGAAAACAATATTTTTTTACCTAGCTGAAAAATAGTCAAACAAATTCTAAAATACTATAAAATTTGATCTTCAAGTATATTTTTACATAAATATTCAAATTGATTGTTTAAACTTTAAAATTAGAAATAATAATGTGAAATAAAATATCATCCTTATTTTATAAAATGTACTGCCCATGCATCTCTTAGTAGTGATATGCCCTTTTCCAAATTTATTCGATTCTTCTATAAAGTAGTGACTAGTGAGAGGTACCAACTTTATTAGTCATCTACAGTAAGAGTATATAAAAAATATTTGATGAGAGACCCATTTTTAAACGGACACATATATTATCCTTTGATTTGACCTCTAATATATATATAGTTCGGAGGCTCTAATCTGGTTACTAAAAACTTCTTTTAATTTCTATTAAATGCAGCACATTTAAACTTTAAAGTTATTGATATCAATAACTTTGAATTTTAAAGTAACGATATCGTTACTTTGAATTTATTCGATTCTTCTACTAAAAGTTATTGATATCGTTACTTTAAATTTTAAAGTAACGATATCAATAACTTTGTTCATACCGGTGTTGTAAAAAATATCCTTAACGGCCGTTTAAACAGAAACAGTGGTCACACCGTTACGCACACTGTTAACGAACGGCTGTTTGCGATTTCAAACGTTTAATCGGCCGTTTATTTCCGTTTATTTTCGTTTATTCTCGTTTATTTCCGGTTTATTCCCCTTTTTTTTCCGTTTATTCCAGTGAAAATTTATTTTTCACATTGTTTTTTTTTCTAAGATAGTGTGTGATAATAAGCTTTATAAATCATGTATTGTAGTTTTATTTGTGCTTAGATATACATCCAATATTTTTTACATATGTTTTTTTTTCTTCTTACTTATTTTGAAATTGATTAATTCTTCTATTATTTATATACCATATATTTTTTTAATTACTGATGTAATTTTTATTAGTACGACATGTTTATTTATGAAATTATGTTATTATCATAAATTAAATTTAGTGATTTTATGTTATAATGTTTTCTTTTTTTCAAATAATATGTTATTAGTATTTGAAAAAGCTTAATTTTTAAATTTATTTTTCATTAAATAAATGTGTTACTTACACATGCAAAATGCTTATGTGTTACAAAGAAATAAGCATAGTGTCATGTTATAATAATAAAACTAACTTAAATTAAGTTTATTTGATAAGTTCAATGAGTTAAATAAATTATCTTTAATAAATTATGATATATATACATAAATTTAATAAAAACGTTAAATTGTCCGCATAATTCCGATTAATTGGTCGCATACCGATTAATCGCTTGGCGGCACCATGTCCGTCCGACGACCGCATACCGTTATTTACAAACAGGTTCATACAATATACGAGTAAATATTTTGTGCTGTGAAAATAAAAATCTTAACATCAGCTTCTCTTTTCATTTATTATTTTTCTTATTGTCGAGAAAAATATATATATCATGCTTGATTTTAATGTAAAAAATAAAATAAACCATTTCTTTTATACTTAATTAAGTTGCCAAACAATATGTAAAATAAGGATAAAATAAACCATTTATTTTATACTTTTGCTTGCGACAGATTGATTACTTCGCCTCTAGGATCAACAATCATATATAGAGATAAATTTCCCCTTTTTTTTATTCATCAATATAATGTAAGAATTGAACAACACACATGCAATAAACATATATATATATATATATATATATATATTCATTACTTGTGGTTGAAACCTGGAGATATATATCACTAGATGTAAATATATTAACAGTTGCATTCTTTTCCATCTACAGAAGGCCAAAAACATAATTGCAACTAGTTAGAACAATATTGTCTTTAAAACATTGCTCAAAACTATATATTAAAACTTAAAACGGATTGCTTTCGATAAAGCAATACGTACATCATAGTTGCATTAATTGGATGTTTGAGCATAATTTACTAAAGACTTGAGAAATTATCAATGAATATATAACATACAAACATTCTCATATTTTTAAAATATAATTGTTATCTCATGTAAAAATATGAAAATAGTGATAGGAATTATTGTCTTATTTTTTTTTCACCTTCTCTCTATCAAATATGATCAATGATATTAAACTTCAAATTTGTCGAGGACTATTTTGGATTAATCAATTTTGGTTGTGATGCATCTTGTTATATAGACTCACCTTGAGAATTCACCCTAACTGCAACATAAAAAAAAAAAAAAAATCTAGAGAGCTAAAATATATAAATATTCCTCCAATAAAATTAAAATCTTAGACTGTGCTTCACAACTAGCCACATAACAGAAAGGGACGGAAAGACAAATTCACAACTAGCCACATAACAGAAAGGGACGGAAAGACAAGGAATGAGAGACTTGAAAAAATTCACCTCTTCTATATTTTTAATTATGGATAAACAAAATTGCTTACTTTATACACGCAACTGCAGGGGTGTAAACGGATACGGATTATCCTCCGCTCCGAATCTGCTTATTATCCGTATCCGGATTAAACGGATACGTATACGGATAATTCCGTGAAGATATAAACGGAGCAGATATCCGTATGTATCCGGATCCGAAATTTAATCTTTCAGTAGCTTTGAATTTATTTCACTCTTGTGAAATTCTCAAAAAACATACATATTCATTTAAGTCCAAGAATCTTAGTAAAAAAATCATATAATCTATTAGAATAATGGATTAGTTCTCTGAACCAATAAGCAATTAATCATGCATAATCATCATTGTACAAACTTAAAAAGTCTATTAAATTTTTGTCAATATAGAAAATTTAAAATTATAAAATTTAGTAGAATTACTCAATATCCGACAATTATCCACTCCGTATTCGTATTCGAATCTGTATCCGTGGATTATCCGTTCCGTATCTGTATCCGTTTAAGACGGATATGGTTTTCAATTTTAATATCCGTTTACTATCCGTATCCGTATCCGTATCCGCTTGTTGAAAAACGGATACGGATATGATATTAGCATTATCCGCTCCGTTTACACCCCTACGCAACTGGCATCCAGTCTCCTCTACTCCCCTGCACTCCTATTCAATTTTTTTTATTATGAAGTAACCACCATTGGTTAGATGCGATCACGTTGTATTTCCCTCTCCTCTCCATTATTTCATATAATAAAACATTCTGTAACATTAAGAATTAGCTTTTAATCTAGTGACAAAGACACATGATTTATAACGTGAGAGGTCATGAGTTTGAAATAAGATGGAATAAAACTATATTTATTATAATAACATGTGTATTAAATAGTTAGCTGACTTGATCTCCAATATTTATTCAAAAATAAAAAAAAACCCGTTCTCAAACATTTGCCTATAAAAAAACTAGCATTTGGTTCAGTAGCAAAGATACATAGTCTCTGATTGAGAAATCATGGGTTCAAAATTCAGATTAAAAAAATATTTATTATAATAATAAAAATATTAAATAATTAGATGAATTCAACTCACTTTACTAAAAAAAAAAAAAAAAAAAATTGGCTATAAACCCAGCCTTACGACCGGTGCAAAAAAATTTGAACTCTGAAGCACAAAACCCAATATTTGCAACAGTACTTTGGTGTTTAATTGCTCCATGAATGGCGTGCAAAACGCTACCAGAAAGTCAGACAGTTTGATTCCAATCTACTTTTCCACAACAATAGTTACTAATCAAGTGCCTAATTTATTGCAAAATATATATTCCCACCGCACTGGTACAGGTACAGGTACATAAATTATAATTCAAGAGGAGAAAAATGGATACATATTGGCCTTTGAATTCTACATTGTGCTATTGGTGTCAGTGTACTGATACTTGGGATACAATTTGGTAGAGATCTGTATACGGTGGTGATGCCTTATTATCAATCATGTTTTGTGTATATTTCCTTTTCAAATTTTATTAGTCATCGATAAATGATTCATTTCTTTAGGGTTCTCTAGTTGAGGAGTAAATTTATCGCTTCTTGTTCAAAAAATATTTTTGATTTGATCAAACAAAGAAGATTCATAAGTTAATTTTAATGATTTTTTTTTTATCAATTTTTTATCATGACATTATACCTTAAATTAATTCAGAATATTATAAAATTTGTATTTAATTGCATTACTTGCAAACTAAATCAGTTTCAACGATTTGAATTCGTCATTTGAAATCAATCTGATAGAATATGAAATTAAACTTACCAAAGATTTTGATATAAGCCTAAGTACATCCTATTTTTACCCCTCTAATATAATTTTGCATTATAAAACAAAAACCATTTCCGAGTTATATATATATAGAGAGAGAGGTTGACTAATATCAAATCGATTGTTCCTGAGATTCCATGTAACCAAGTCGTTTTTCAATTTTTAAAGTAAAAAAAAATCGATCAAAACCGTTAGATATGATCTCTATATTAAAATGTGTTTGGAGACCCAACTTTAGATTTTTGAATTTTGTTTACTATTCATTAAGCTACTTTAAAAATTGCTAATTTAACAGTGGCTTAATCAAACAGAAAAAACAGAAGTCTTACCGGATCATTTTGCAAAAAATGATGATTGTGCAGTTGTATGTAAAGTTTTTGGCAGTCACAAAGGATCCTTTGTAATTGGGGTTTGTGTAATGGGAGAGGATGGGCATCGGATCAAACTTGGTTCGATGGGTGGTTTCTACCGTCTGATCCACTTCAAAATCTGTACGCATCACTTTAATATCCGTACGTACAGACCTTGAAGTGAGTCGGACGGTAGAAACCACCTATCGAACCGAGTTTGGTCCGATGGAGATGGGACACGCTCCTCTCCCTTGTGTAATTGGTAATCCTCTGTTTACAATTGTACGTATCCTCTGTTTACAATTGTACGTACCTCTGTTTCAAAGTTTTTCACTGTACACATCTATCTAATATACAGTGCCTCCTCTCAGGAATTATTAGACTTCTCAGTCTCAGCCATTCATTTCTCTTTTCAAATCTACCTTCCTTCGTATCTGTAAGGAATATATGCACCATCAAATATGCAACAATTTTTATTATCAGAAATATAAAAATTAAATTATACGGACCAAACTTGAGTAAATCAAGGAAATATTGGATCTTTTGTGGCGGTGTTGGTATAATTGTAGAAAATTAAAAGAATTAAATGATTGATTCGGTTCCGTTAGCTCTGCCCATATGGTTTCGGTCCCTTCTATTACATTGAAAAAAAAATTCCATCTCTTTTTCAGAAATATAATTTTTGTATATCTATTTTTTTTTTTGGTTGCCATATATGAGTGCCGGATAAAAAAGTTAAGCTCTCTTTTCCATTCTTTGCTACTTTAACCATTAGTAGTATGGTCCACTCACTAAAAAAACAAAGAGTATGGTACACTCACACCACACCTTTTTTTTTTTTAGGGAAATATCACACCTTAATATAATGCGATTTGAGACTGAGTGCCTCCGTAAAAGTTTAGAGAAGAAGGTTGGAGGAAAAGAAAGATCACTTTAAGAAAAAAGCATCTGAGCAGAGAGAATACTAAGAACAAGGAAATAAGACATGTCAGAAAGGATGTCGTGGCAACTTGTAACATTTGAAGATAACCATCAGAAGGTCATGAGCAGGAAGGAGGCAGGATAATTAGTAGGATGAGACAGATTTTGGGTGATATATGACTTTATAATTATTTTGAATAGTAAGTATATATTATAAAACCTAAATCTTGAATGTCTATTACGTCATCAATGAACAGTGCTTTGTTCCCCATCTGCCGTTCAATCAGCTTTCTATTGCTAGGATGGGTTGCAGCTCCGTCATTTAGTTTGTCTTAAATTTTGATGTGAATGCAACCACAATCTTACTAGGAATGTCTCTCGTTTATACTTCATTTGAAAAAAATCAGAGGTAAGCAAAATTGAGTCAGGAGTGGATACAGCCGTACAGGTGAGCTTAGCCTTCAAAATTTATATTCACTTTAAATGAGTAGAACTAGGGTGTTCTTTGAGTTGACCATGCTCTTTGGTGAGCTTAATATTAAAATCTATTGAATTGACTTCAAACGACGAATTAAAATTTTTGAAATCAATTTACTTCACTAGTAATACTTTTAATATTGTAAATTAATTAGTATAAATTCAAGCAGTAAAAAAAAAGATGGCTTATGAGTTGATTTTAATGCGTTCATTTTGCATTTTTTTTACGGCTTGATTTTAAACTAAATAATTTAAAAATTATAAATTTTATATGTGAACGCATCACTCGTAAAGTATATCAGTTTCAACAGTTTAGTTTCATCATTTGAAATCAATCCGATAAATTTTGAAGTTAAGCTCACCAAAAAGCTTGGTGAACCGGATAACACCCTAATTCTACTCTACTTTAAATTGAACTTTCACTCAAGTGACAAAGCAACATAATTAAGAAGAAATGGAATCAGTTGATCATATTTAGAATCTAGGAAACTACCTTAATTACAAATGAGAAGGATTAAATTATTGAAATGCCTTTGCTTTTAGGCTATATTTGGTTGGAGCATGAGTGAGAAATATAATACTTATTTCTCACTTAGGGTCTGTTCGGCAGGCAATTGGAAATGGGCATGGGCGCGGAAATTGAACTAAAAATTACTGTTCATGTGGGAAAAAAAATTTCAATTGAACTGGATTTTTCTTTTTCCGCGGGAACAGTGATGCAGTCGAACAGGACCTTATGGAGCAAAAACATGTGTTACTTATCAAGCAATAATAGAAAGAAATAGATGAAAGTTATGGCTCCATAATTTACATAGTATATTTAGGTAGAATACATTATTCTTTAAGTTATGCTTTAGTGTGTCTCACGTTTTATATTCTTCAAATTTCGTTGCAATAGGAATATATAGTTGCAATAAATATATTCTAGCTCAATTGATTAGTGTGGTAACGATATAATTAACTTAATGCAACTAGTAAGCTTATTAGTTGCAATTAATATATGATTGCAATAGATTTTGGCGTAGTGATGCCTGCATAACTTATACTCCAACCAAACATGCATAATATCATTATCTCTAGTATCTTGTTTTTAAAGAAAAACAAATAATAAGTCAAAATCTACAAAAATAAACAACAAAACAAAAGGACTAATATGATTTATGTAACCCTTTTTAACACACATATAAAAACTTTAATGCTGCAACCTATTTTCTATTGACATTAGTATTAATAATTTACAAAATTTAATGATATGAACAATTGTGAACTCCGATGTCTAAAATATTTTACCCTGAGAATAATATCAAAATATTGAAATTTTAATGTACATAGAAGCAGACTTTTCAAAATTATCACTACAAAAAAAAAAATGTTCAAGGTTGATAATTTCATGCTGGATCAAGCTGTCCCAAACAAGGAAACTATTATAACCGAATTGTTTTTAATCATATTTAGTGCACATTATTGTTTTTAAGAAATGCTACAAAGATAATTATACAAAGGACAAGGTTGATAATTTCTTGCTGGATCAAGTTGCCTAATACCCCTAAATTTTTTTTTTGAAATTACAACCAAGTCATAAAATTCTATTTGAAATATAAAAAGTTGACTTTGAAATTATAATGTAAATTTCATGATTATATTTATTTTGAATTACTCAGAATTTTTTTAGTTATTATAATATATCTCGGAAGTAATATGCACTATTTATAAATTTGTGTTGAGAAGAAGTTAAATTAACTTTATTGATTATATGAATTACACACACACACATACATATGTGTGTGTGTTATTTTTTATGGGCTTAACTAAAAAATATAGAAAGACTGTTGACTTAATTTGAAATCTATTTAAAATTGGTTATATTTTCCTTCTAAAAAACAAGAGCGTGCATCATAAAAATTACTTTAGTTTGATTTAAAATTTAAAACACAATATGTTTATATATCTAATAAATTAGAAAGATTTCAATAATTTGCAGTCGTTCGATTAGAAATTGGTTGTTTTGATTGGTGGAAAGAACATGACAAAACTTAAAAGAATGACGAGAATTTAAATCCTCTAATGATAATTTACTGTGACATTTTTATTGCAAAAATACTATTAAGTTGTTTCTTTCCTTATATCATTGTTTGTAGCAAGAAATGCTGTATAAATTATGTTGTGAACATTTTTTTATCAAAGAAAAAGTTAGGTATTAGCTGTTCATTGCCAGAGATGGATAAATAGTAATAATTACAAATTGTTTAAATTAAATATATTTGAAAGAGAAGTTTACTAAATATGAGATGGACGTGTGCTGCCAGATAGTATGTTCATTAAATTGTAAAAGTGACAGTAAGTAATCACAGTCACATGGGGACGTGACATGTGTCATGTGTGACTCCAAATCCATAATGTACAACATTTCTTTCAAGTAATCACAATGCTAGTTTAATTTCTCCAAATAATTTGATAGCAATTAGCAAGTTTGCCATACAAATATTTCATCCATGCATGTCTTTATATAGTGAAAAATCGCTGTTGAAAAGACATGCTAAAATTGCATACGTAAAATTTACATAAAAACATAATTTATTACAAATAATATAGGATAATAGATAGATTTTCTTGAGATTTTAATCATATAAATAGAATTGAAATTCATCGGGTCCGATTTACTCGGTTTTAAACCAATCTGAGAGAGTTTGGATTAAACAGTTTGTTTTTTCAGCTTAATGGATCGGATCAGTTTAGTTCAGTTCATCTTTTAAAACTGGTTTAATTGTCCAGTATGATTTAGAAATTTTAAAACTGGTTAGACCGAACCGACTGAAATTTTTAAACTTGTCCTCCGTCACCAAACATTAAAAAAAATTATGACATAATGTATATTGCATATTTGCATGGTTTGGTTTAAAACCAGTTAAACCGTATCAAACAAAAATTTAAAATTCATTTTAAAAAAATAAAAAATAACAAAAAAATGTTTATTTTTATTATTAATCTTCTTATTTTGATGCAACCGAACAACTGAAATTTGGTCTAGTTTCTTAAGTTCTGCTTTAATTTGATTGATAAGTTTATTTCAATCAATTCAGTTGTATTTTTGAAAACTGAATAAATTTTTAATTTACCTATGTTATTTTTGTTTTTATCGAACTAAACTGATGAACACCCTACCTTTAGATAATGCTAAACAAACCGACATAACTTTTTTATGCATAATTATATTCATTCCCCGGACTTTAGTCCTCCTATGTCCCCATAGCTACAGTAGATGAAGGTTGTACTATAGTCCCCACTAATTATATAGTCCCCCCTTTTTTAGTTCCAGCACCTGTCCCTGCGTCAACATTTATAGATATAAATACTTAGGAAATAAGAGATTAATACTTGCAAAGTAATATATTAATATTTGCATGCATAACTTGACATGATGATCCTCTTTTTCCAGTCCTCCAATGATCCCCTCGTCAAACTTTCTCTAATGAAGTAGTGGGGACCTCGTATTCTAGCATCAACCTTCCTTTGACCTCATAGGTATAAATACTTCATTGCACAGGCATGAATACTTGTAAAATAAGATATTCAATACTTTGATATGTAACTTGATATGATCAAACACCTTGAAGATTAAACTTTGTACAATGTGTGTCTGTGTGTGTGTGAATACTTCAGTGCAGTGCGTTGGTGTAAATACTTTCAATATATGATATTAATACTTTCAGACGCTATCCAGCGTGATATGTAAAAAAAAATTAAGTATTCCGGTCCTCCATATAGTTATGGCAATATTGATATTTTAAAAACTTGTATGGTCCCCTCTATTTAGTTTTGAGTGGTCCACCACAGATATTTATGATGCAAGGACAGTTTGAAAGATTTAGTTGGGAGACAATTATTTACATTAAAATACTTTCATGCATAAGTATAAATACTTCCATGCAGAAGTATAAATACTTTCGTTCATAAATATTAATACTTTAGAAATTGTGCGGGGACAGTTCCCTGATTAGTTATAGAAGTTTTGTGCGAAGACAAAAGTACAGAGAGTTATCAGCGTTCTTTTTTTACATGGAATACGCTGAATATTTAAGAAATCCATTTTTCCAATATTTTTTATGTAATCAAAATTCCAAGACAATCCATCTATTCTTCGTTTTATATTATTTTTGTAAATACAAATTTCTGCTTCTAGGAATCGAGAAATTATAAACGCACATCTGTCAAGACATACAAATAGTATAAATACCTATTGTACCGGATCATGATCAAGTCAGATTTTTACATATTACGTCGTGGTGTGATTAAATTCGAGAGGACAGTCACGGCACGTTAGTTAGGGCATGCCCAAAGCACGTCGTGATCACACATGACTGATCACGTTTGTCAAGTTTGATACCATTTAATTATTTTTTTATAATTTAAATTAGTTTATTCAAGATTCACTGTTCGATATCAAACGGTCCTAATCACATGTGACTTGTATGACCACGTGATTGCCGTGATCACATCTTTCGTGTGACGTGTCGCGCCGTTCCGAGTTTTAAAAAAATGATTACATCATGCGAATGATCACGTCATGAGATACAAATCACAACATGTATCTAGCACACGTTGTTCTGTGCTGTAACGTGTCTAGTAACAGCGGTGATTTTTTTACATCCCACTATGCAAAATAATAATGTGGATTATATACATGCTTATGTTATGACTCGCCACATAATCCGATTGTGTGTTTCCGCCACACAAATTTCAGACCCAAGAAAAAGAGAGACCGCCAGACCGGTAGTAAATTGCAAAGAATTACTGAATTAATTATGACCGGGTCCGGTAGACATACACACATTCCCATGCTTTAAATTGTTGTATCATTTCTTCTCTCTTTCGCAAAAAGAAAAAACAAATATACTAAGAAGAAAAAGGAAAGATAGATATTTTCTTTCTCAATTTGTCTCTCCTTCCCCACCACTAACTACTTTCTCTACCATCTTTCGGAGGAGCTCTCTCTCTCTCTCTCCCCCCCCTCTTCATCAATGGAGGAGGTATGGAAGGACCTTTCTCTCACTACACCATCTCTCTCACCCCTCCCCCTGGAACCCAACACCAAATCCCCTGGTTCTAAAACCAACAACGCTTCTTTCGCTCTAACCTGTCAAGATCTTTTCAGAGCACCAGTCACCAGCTGCGCACAACCTTTCTCTCCTGATAACTCTGAACTCAAGTTTGTTCTTGAAAGGAATCTCGACGAAGGTATAACATCCGCCTCCGCTCCCGCCGAAGACTCCGTCGATCGCCGGCGAAAGCGGGTCATGAAGAACAGAGAATCCGCTGCTCGATCTAGAGCAAGAAAGCAGGTTGATTTTTTTGTTTAGTTTTTGTTTTTCTTAGTCTCCTCTTAAAATGTTTTGCTTGTGTATTTGTAATAAATTAAGCTAATTCTTTTCCCCACAATAGTATGCTGGTTGACATTTTGTTGCTGCAAATGCCATGTGTAAATTTTAATTTAAATTGGGTATATTTGGATAATGGAATTCTCCGTTTGATACGGGCCAATTTCCAAGAAAAGAAGTCACAATTATACCCCAATTTGTATTGGATGGGAAAATATTTTAACAGATCAGATTTGACTTCATGCAGCGCACGGACTATAAAATTAAAACAGCCTTACAAATGGTTCATGCGCTGCATGAAGTCAAATCTACTGTGTTAAAATATTTACTCTGTCCATGCAGAAACAAAAAAAAAATTACATGCAACAATATGAACTTTCTCATTTTATTAATGACTTTGTTAAAACATTTTTTTCTTTTGCTTATTTGTTTGAAAGTAGGCTTACACAAAACAACTGCAGTTAGAACAAGGTAATCTTGAGAGAGAGAATAAAAAGCTGAAGCAGCAGTATGCGGAGGTAAACACAAATAGTTCCTTTTTTTTTAGACAAACTTACTTATACGCCCCCTTTAAAAATCTTAAATTACCCGTAGAAATGTGCAAACTATAATTAAGGCCTTCAATTTTAAAGGAATTCCGTACAATTAACTCCTTGTTTCATTCTTACAGAACCTACAAAAGAGGAAAATGAGTGTTTTCCTTTTTGTGAGTTCATATCACCTAAAGATAACATAATATTTCCGTTCAGATCCATACCGTCCAATCATAATGGTCCGGTTTCTGATCAGAAAGTCCAGATTTTAAACAGAAATATTATATATGTTACCTACCTTATAGGATATGGAGTCATATTTTGTACCGTTATTGGAATTTGATTTGTAAATATGAAAAATGTGAGGGGCTAATTTGAAACAAATATGGCAGCTGAAGAGAGAACTGGATGCTCAAGCACCACCACAACAAGCAACGAGGAAGGATGTGCTGCAAAGAACCTTATCTGGTCCATACTGAAAGAGGAATAAGAATCTATTTTGTTTCCTTTTGTTTTTTCTTTTGGTGTTTTCCCCTTGATGTTATATCTACCTTTTTTCTCTCTCTAGAACTAGAAATAGGGAGACTGTGGTTAGGTGAAGGATCTGCTTGTACAAATATGGAAACTAGTGATGTTTTATTTCTGGCCGTTAAACTAGGGGACCTCTAGCATTTAATCTTTTATTGACAGTGTGGTTTTGGTTTCAATGCAGCGTACGTGTCATCTTTTTTCATTTTGATTTTATTGTCACTGCACTGTATGAAGTCAAAACATTTATGTCAATAGTTTTATCCCAGTTTCAATGGACTTTTGGTCAACCTCTTTGATGTTTAGAAACCAAGCAAGTATAGATTTGACCAAGTGATTGTATACCAATAGCCCACAGACTTCTTTTTATTGGAACACAAAAACTCATTTTATTTATTTGTTTAAATTTCTTTTATTACAATTAATTCTCAATCGGGTATTGAACTCAACAAAACCAAATTTGTAACAAACCCTCCATTTACTTATATTGCACCTTTCAGGATTAATTAATTTAGTAAAAAATAATATTTCTCGTTATCTTTGGATCGATACATATTTCATTATGGTCACAGCACGTATGGTCACTCATGTTTGGACACATCACGTATGGTCAACTCATGTTTGGACACATCATGTATGGTCACAGCGTGACTCACATGCCATGACTATTCATGTGACATAATCGTATTTCTGAATTTGGGCATGGCACAACACGACTAGGGGTGTTCAAATGGTTCGGTTTATTTGGTTTTAAACCGAATCGGAAAATTTCAGTTTAAATGGTTCGGTTTTTCGGTTTAAATGATTTGGCTCGGTTTTAAATTCTCAAAACCGAATAAACCGAACCGACCGATTTTATTAATAGTTTGAGACTTCCTGTATTATTTTAGTTCATTTTCGGTTTTGAATTTACGTGTTTTGATATTTTTAGATTGAATTTCTCTATTCGGTTCAACTGAACAAACCATTTATTAATAGTTTGAGACCGTTTATTTTCGGTTCAACCAAAATACTTATTTATTCCTCTATTGGTTCAACCGAACAAACCGAAGTTTAAATCAGTTTAATTGGTTCGGTTTTAATTGGGTTTGCTATTTTAGTTCGATCGATTCGGTTGGATTTTCAAAAACCGAACAAAAGATTGGTTTGGTTATTTTAGTTCGGTTTGGAGCGAACCGACCGGTTGAACACCCCTAAACACGACCACACGACCCAAGTCATGGCGTGACTGGTCATGGTCAGTGTTGTAACCAACGGGTGTTTAGGCCGATTAATCGGTCAATACGACGACCAACTGTCACAAATTTTTCCGACTAATCAGTCGATTAATCTCAATTGTGACCGATTATTTCCGATTATTCCCGATTAATCATTTGACGATACCATATCAATTTGACGAGCATATAATGTTATTTACAATAGTGGTCATCGCACAACATAGAATGTCATGTATTTAGATTAGGCTGCAAAAAATAGAGATAAAATTGGACTGTTGCTGGAAATTCATGTTTCATAAAGGTAGGACAAAATTTAATTTCAGGATAGGGTAATAATCCAATCAAATATAAGTTACTAATGGGTCAAAATCAGAACTAATAATAATTATAACTCTAATTGTCTACTTTACAATTGATTCACAAGCGCATTAACATATTGTATAGTATAGATTAGGGTGTCGATCCATAGAAATAGTGTATTAAAGATCTAACCAATAATCAAGTCTACGTTTAGTTGTTTGGTTGGTTGGATAAGTTGTGTTATCGAGACAATTAATATCAAAGTATAGGTTATGTTTGTAGAAGAAGTATTCTAGAGATCATGCTTTGTATTATTCTTATTCATTTAATTTAGTTTATAGTTACAAAGCAAGTTTATGCGGTGCTGTCATCAACCGCATGCGAGTGCTACAACCTGTCAACTATAGTTTCTAACTCCAATCGGATGTGCATGCGGTTTGATCAGAACCATATGCAATACCTGCACTGGTATCAAATGTAAATCTGAGAGCTGCTAATCCTATATTAGTACTGCTCATTATCATTACAACAACCTAATCAAAATGAACTGGTAAAGGGATGTGACCCAGACTTTACCCTAATCAATTACATAGAGATCAATGATAAGTCTCCATTACCAAGACTAGAAAGATTTAAGTTCACAGTTACGTTCTTCCTTATTACCTTCCGTAGTTGAAATAACCGAGATTACCATATTATATAAAATGTGACATTCGTCTGCAGATCTATAGATTGCTAGGTTCCTAACTAAGATCGGATAACAAGGAATCAATAATTACGTCTATCTCCCTTATTGGATCTAGATAATTGTATTCTACTCATAATAGGTCAACTTTATGGAACTGACTCCGTTGCTCGCCAAATTGGAAAGCAGGACCCTGCTTTTCCAAATCAAATTATTCATCTGTGTTGAGATTTGTGCATGTAAAAATTCAACGGTGATATTTAGAAAAGCAGGGTCCTGCTTGCCAATTTGGCGAGTAGCGGATCTTGATCCCAACTTTATACGCCTAGCACTATGGTGTGGACTTCACCATACGGACAAGGTTAGCACGCACCGTATTAAGTTAGAAATACAAAGAATAAAGTGTAGTATAATTCATATCAAGCGCATAAGATATATAAAATAAAACTACCAGATTAAACTCATAAAAATTCAAGATTACAAGCCATCACCATAGAAAAGTGTTGTTTAGCCTTTCATGGGCAAATCAACAATGAAAGCAAATACAAGAGACATAGTATGTCAATAAAAAAGAGAGAGATGAAATTAATAAACCTAGATAGTCTCTCTTAATCTCCAATACGCCGACTCTATCCCTTGATAGATTTCACCTTCTTTCTAACCCGAACTCTAACGGAGTTTGTGTAATATTCTAATTGACTCCCTTAGCAAACGGGAGGGATATCACTGGCACCCCTCAACACATCATATATAACCTTGATACCAAAGATAGAAGCACCATCCAGACCTGAGGATTCCAGACCAATCAGTTTGGTTCACAGTATACAAAAGGTTTTTTCAAAAATCCTTGCAAACAGGCTGCAACACAAGATACAGGACATTATCGACAATGCCCAGACATGCTTTCTTAAAAACAGACAGATAACAGATGCACAACAAACACTATATCAGGCCAGAAAGGAGAAGATTCCTATGGCACTTTACAAAGCTGACATTAAAAAGGCTTTTGACACTGTAAGTTGGGAGTTCATGATCCAAACAATGACGCAACTCGGATTCCCACCAACATGGATAAGATGGATCCAAAGGTCGGTGTTACCGGGTACATCACAGGTCATAGTCAATGGCCTACTGGGTAGGAAAATTACGCTTAAAAGAGGAGTCCGCCAGGGTGATCCCCTACCACCGCTTCTCTTTGTTGTTGCAATGGATTTCCTCGCTAAATATTTTTGAAATTAACGGCAATTGGCGCCATACGATTGCCCTTTCCGGGCATGAAACCATGTCTTTTGTATGCAGATGATGCGCTTTTCTTCATCAAGCCAGAGATGCAGCAACTTCAGGCTCTTCAGATTGCATTACTGGTCTTTCAAAACATTTCGGGTTTGATGACAAACCCACACAAGTCAGAACTCCTCATTTCGGATCCGCAGCCTTCGAATGCAGTGCACTTGGCAACAGTAATGGGTTGCAACTTGGGTTCCTTCCCTTTTACATATCTAGGCCTTCCATTGTCCAACAAAACTCTTCCAAAAACAGCATACTTGCCTTTGATACACAAAATGAACTGTAAGCTAGCAGGATGGGTGGCCAAACACCTTTCAATTGCCAGTAGGTTGGTTCTACTTAATGCAGTGCTGTCGGCGCTACCGACATACTTTATGATGGTTCTAAAACTCCCTAAATGGGTGGTTAGACAACTGGATAAAACAAGAAGACGGTTCCTGTGGCACGGGGTAGGGACAGACTCAAAGAAAATGAGTCTAGCCAACTGGGAGATGGTGTGCAGGCCGAAAAAACTGGGGGGACCAGGAGTTGTTGACCTAATAGCATTCAACAAGACTCTTCTTATGAAATGGTGCTGGTACTGGCAGAAACTAGATCAACGGATGTGGAAACCAATTTTCTAGGGGATTCCACTCAACGAAAACCTACTCCCAATCTCGCCTTTGTTCACAGGAGCATTAAGAGAGACCCAGGCCCTCTGGAAAAATGCGGTTACTCATATCTATGGACAGGGTGACCGAATATCTCTATGGAACCATGATTGGGGACACGGAATTCTCAAATCTCAGTTATATTCATTATACACGCATGCGATGAATGGTGCGATCACACTGCAGGAGGTCATAAGGACACCGATCGACCAACAGTTTAGACACATCAGGACCTTAGAGGCAGAAGAGGAACTCCGTCTGTTGGAAGGTTATTTCACAAGGGTGATACTGTTGGGTTACGGGCCGTCCAAACCGTTGATTAGCTTAATATGCGGAAAGAACGTAAAACAAAAATTTTACTTCTATATTAAGCCAAGGATTAAACGAGGTATGTCAGAATACTTTCTAAGGGGATCCACCTTCAGTATTCTTTGGCATCAAAACCAGATTTAATCATTTTACAGATCTACTCCATAGTTGATTTCTAAAACTTTAATCAATCTACAAATTAAATAGATTAATATAACATATTTATACCTTGATCCAAATTCCAATTGGATTGCAGCAGACCGAGAAGACCGAATCTGAGGAACGTCTCGCTTCGGAGTATCAGACGTCTGATACCTCTATTGGTTATCCACCAGGACTAACCAGAGAGCGGTTTATTTCTTTTGCCAGAAATACCGTAAACCGCGGAATTCTGCAAAAACACTATTCACCGAGAAAAAGACAAAATAAATATATTTACGACTGGCAGTTATTCAATAGAAATACCGCAACTTTCGCAAAAATATATTATTTCTGAATCCCGTAAACAACCGTAACCGAGAAAGAGAGAAAATAGATTTATCGATTCAATCAGACTGATCAGATCAGATATGAGTGAATTGGTAATTTTCTCTCTACCCCTACCCCTCTATTTATAGACAAATGAGGAGGTTCGTCCGATTACCGAAATACCCTTAAAGTTTGGCATATTTACAATTATGCCATTCTTAATGGTGGTTTGGTCAAATGGTAAAATCAAATATCATTTGATTAATATATATATATATATCATATATATATTTGGATTTTTAATTTATTTAATTAAGGTTTTAATTTTGCCAATATTCAAAACCATAATTAATATTTAAAATCTAAATCAAATATATATAATTGTTCTAAACAATTATATTTTTCGGGGTCCGGTTTCGGTACGATTTTATACAACGCATCGAGTACGCTTATAAATTAACCGTTGTTTCTGCTTGTCATCTTATATGACATTTATAATTTAATTATATCACGTATAATTAATTATAACCATCTTAATATTAATTATAATCAATTTATAATTAATCAGTAAGATTCTCCGACTAGCTCCTATACGGTGTGACCCAATAGGATCTGTGTTATGTTGGTAAATAGAATTAAAACCATTTGAACTTCTATAATCATAGGAGGCATCTGACATCTGCACTATGACCATCCAATTACACAAATGATGCTGTACTATACAATACTACGATCCAGTAAACTATTTTAGTCGTGTTAATTCTTATGTCTCGCAGTATCAGATTAGTTTCAAGGTAGGTGTGTGTCATCCTTGCAAAGTTAATCTTTTCTCGATCTTGAGCAGATTATCAAATATAATTACTTTTGTAATTATACTGCATGCAGATAATCCTACTCTATCAAGGGGCCCAGTGATACCGTAACTCGTATAGAGATACGAGGGACAATAGTACTTTTGGTAAACCATCACTACCTCAGCTAAGCTATGTATACCGAAAAGCTACCGTTATGACTGCGTTTTACCGACAACGTTAGGTAACAATCACACATACACATCTCTTAGTAGGAAAGATGAATACTTCATACTTTAGAACTTAACACTGAATGAAAACATTAATGACACGTACACAATTCCATTTAATGTTTCATTCGAGTTCTGTCAAATATCATGTTCCTAGAACATGTATCTATGTGATTAAAATGACATCTCATGTCAATGGTCTGTAAAACTTGACCATCTTTTAATCCACATTCTAACCTTGTAACGGTAAATTAGTGTTTCTGTTAATTACCGTGGTTAGAGACTTTTAAGAGGATATATATCATTTAATATTATGGAGTTTCACAATTCCAACTATTGACTCTAGTTCAGATAAAGGAATGATCCATAAATTCAATAATACTCAAGGTAACAAAATGACAGTTTATTAATCACTTAATTCATGAACAAAGCTTTATGATAATTTATCGTATTATTGACTTCTAGATTATTACAAACTAACAGATACACCATACAGGGACACGTCAGGATGATATTAGGTGGAAGTGGACAACCATGGGCACCTTCATTGTCAGTAGTGCATATCGGACCCTCAAAGATGTGCTGACAACAACAACTTACACACACCATTTGTGGAAGCTCCGAGTAGCACCGAGGGTCAAAGTCTTTGGTTGGCTTTTGGTCAACAACAAACTGCTAACAATTGACAACCTCAGGAAAAGGGGGTGGCCACTGACAAACATGTGTATCATGTGTCGTCGCAGTGCAGAATCAGTCCAGCACCTAATGGGTCAATGCCAATTTGCACTGGAACTATACCGACTTATGGACACAGATCAGCAGCTGAGATCGCAACCAATAGAGGCAATACTTCAAACAACAAAAAACAAAACGGCAAGAGAAACACTATTAGTGGCCATGTTTGTCATCTGGAGAGAGCGTTGCGTAAGAATCTTTAGAGATGTGACAAAGTGTGAGGCGGAATTATTGGATCAGATTTCAGAGATGTTGCATCGGTACACAGATGCGCTATGAACCGCAACAAGATCGCAAGATCGGATTAGTCTTTCTTTCTTTAATAACCTTTTTTACTTTTGTTTAGCTAGTTTACTTTCCAAATTTATTTATCTTTTCAGTTTTGTTTTTTGGCTCAAGCTTGTTTGAGCACATTGTGTTTACTTTTTCACGCAGCTACAAAACTTTGTAACCGCGATTATCAATTAAATACGGACGAGACCCATATTTTTCCTCAATAAAAAAGAAAAAAAGATCTAGTCTATTTATAGTATACTAAGGTATCTACTCATGTAAAGATGTAAAGATGAGCTTTGATCCAGTGTTAGAGGGGCTTAGTGGAACTTGGTTGTTAAGTTACTACTATAACTGCAGCTTTTGTCAGTTGTCCCATGCGTTTGAGTGTTCATCTGCATGGAACTTCTGCGTTATTCTACTCTCATGCGGGTGAATGGTCAAATGCATGGCTAAGACCTGATTGTCAAGAATGCTTCATTTTATGCCTGTTTTAATTAACCATAAAAACAACATAAATATGCAATTCTACAAAATCAAGTGAAAATGTCATAAGTAATCTGATTCTGCCTATTTTGGACATCTGTAACCTGCTATTTAGCAATATTTTAGGTCAAGTGACAGAAAATGTTACTATTTATTCTAGCTCTGTTAGTTACAAAAATAATTTAAAATTCAGAATAGGACAAATGCCTAACCTTGTACAGTTCTAACTCTCAAATGGTGTTTGATGTTTATGGACTCGAAGTTACAATTTAAGGTTAATTTTTGTGATTTTAAATTTGTAATGGTCCCATTTGCAAAGTTTCCAATTCCTTCTATGGTAATTTTTAAAGTTTCGTCTATTTCCATTCATTGTGGGTAATACATGAATTCAACTTGAAGGTTTTGTTTCTATACTGTTTTTGCATGAGTGCATGACCCCATATAATGTGCATTGATGGCAACTAGTGCGTATTTTTTTTGGCCAATTTGCCGACATTTTTATTAATATTCAACATTAAATAAAAAGGATCAAATATGTCCGACTAAGATATTTATAAAAATGTCCAAATCAGCCAAAAAAATGGTCAGTTTTCAATTTTGTTCTCAACCGGTCATTTTTTAGCGGCTGAGAATCTTCTTTTTTAGAAAATGTTATGATTTTTTTTTGTATTGAAATATTAGAAATATTAGAAATATTTTTTTATTAAAATATTAAAAATATTTTTCTAATATTTCAATAAAAAAAAAAATCATAAAATTTTCTAAAAAAAAGTTTTCAACCATTGCAGCGGTCTGAACATTTTTATAAATACCTAACTTAAGTTGACATATTTGACATTTTTATTTAATGTTGGATATTAATAAAAAAAAATTGGGCCAATTTGGCACGAAGAATTTGGATTAAAGCATTTTAAAAGTGGAGAAACTTTTATAAATTTGTTGGGCATTAGATTCGAGCGTACTTTTGTACTAGACTACTAGTTGATGAGCAAATGTACAGCGAAACAATATGCGTGCTGTACGGATGGTCAAACAAATAGGTTTCCAACTTTTCCTATTTTCTCCAGTTCAAATAGAAATGGATGCGCCTGTGAACAACCAATCAGATATTTATTACCTATTCGGATTTAAATAATCCATACTTGCATTGCATCTCCTGACAGAAATGGTCGGAATATTTTGTGCGCTATCCAAATTTGTGGCTTTCGAACTGTGATAAAATTTGGGTGAGAAAGATAATTATTTATTAAATTTTTATTATTATTAAATTTGGTTAAAATCAGACGCGAGTCGGATTTTTAAATTATAGAAATTAAAAATATATAAAGGTCAATCATGCATATAAGTTTATTCTGTGGATGATACATCATGCTTACTAGAAGCAAATCGCATGGTCTCGGCTTAAAATGGGATGAGAGGAGTGTATGTGTGTGAGGTGTTCGGACTCTGACCTTTAGAATACTTTAAGTGTACTGTGAACCTTCTGTTTGATCCAACTTTAGGCCTTTTTATAAGTTGGACAAATTGCTGTCGTCTAGTGCTGATCAGGAGGCCTACCACTATTCCTGCTAGATCGTATGGAGACGGTTACAGTGATCACTCCATGGGAATGACCCTGCGTTCCTAGGTTGGGCTTCCTCGTGTCAGTCTTCTTGGGCTCGTGTTTGGAAGTTCCACGAAAAGGCCTTGCCAGACCATGGTTCGTGACTTCCTTAGGCCTTTTTTGCGTATTCTCGTGTGGGCCTTGGGAATGCTAGTTTTCGGTCTTGTTTGGAAACTAATCATTTAGGGCCTTTGGTTTATGGCCCTACAATTAGCCCCTGAAACCGAAAGTTATCATGCGAGATGCTTTCGGGTTTATTGCCTGTTCGAATGATCTTATGAAGTATCCGTATTCATTCGATTCGTAATCGGGTCTCGATTGGGCCTTTCGGGTTGGGCTTCTTAATTAGCCCCCAAGTTTTGTTCATTGTGGGGGGGGGGGGGGCCGCTGACTTATTTGTTGTGTTTCGGGTATGAGTTAGCTGTTTTTGGTGTATTTGTTTTTGGATGATTCAAACATATATACGGTGGTGGTTTTGGAGAATAAGTTGTCTAAAAAAATTGTGAAATGGCAATTAACACATTCTTTGTTTTAGGGTTCTTGAAACGTTCTATGCTCGAATACGTGTGTACACATGTACACACACACTTTTTTTTGAAGCAGTTAGTATTCAGGTTAGTAAGTGTTCGAGATTACGTTAGTCCTATTAGCCGACATGCATATATAAACATAGATGAGTAAAAATAGCGAACATCACTGTATTAATATCTCGAACGCGATACAATCATATTTCGATACTAAAATCTGCGTAGGGATGAAATTTTATAATTTTTGAATTTATTTTTTTACTATTTTTAGATAGGTTGAAGATCATTGTTATCGAACAGGTTAAAAAATAATGATTTTATATCTATCTTAAAAATATTAAAAAAATTAAAAATTAAAATTTTAGCCCCAATTATATTTTAGTATGGATATCATATTGAGCAATTTAGATCGATAGTTTTAGTTTGAAAAATGAAGATATAAAAATGAACTATGATTAGTTATGAAAAACATGAGGTATTTGAACCTATGTGCATTATTAAACTAGTAGTAAGAAAATGTATATTATTAAATTTATTTATTTACATGATAAATGGAATATTATATAATTTAATTTATTAGAAAATAATTAAATTATATAGTATTCCATCTATGTTCAAATAAATATAGAAATATTTCTAATATTTTAATAGAAAACATAAAAAAATCATAAAAAAAAACCATAAATCCAAAACACGGTTTCTGACAGAAACCTAAGAAATTAAAAAAAAAAAAAATGTTATCTGGCCGTCGAGTTTCTCGGCGGCCCAAAAAAGAATTTAGCTATCGAGAAACTCGACGGCCTGGGCATTTTAAAAATTCTTCAAAAATTATGGACATTTCTATTAATTTTATTTTAATGTTAGATATTAATAAAATTTCAGAAAATATCAAGTAAAAGCATTTGACACATGAACTATTTATTCTTGTATTATGAGGTATAAATATGTGCAGTATTTGATATTAATACTTTCATATGCTAATCAAAGTCATATGTAAAAAAAATCAGATGAAATATGTTAGATAAAGTCACTTGACACATTTAACTATTTACGCTTGCAGGACGAGTTATAAATACTTGTACGATGAGGTATAAATACTTCTATGATGAATTACAAAAACTTGCGAAGCGAAAAATTCGAAAGTACTTCACAATGAATCTAATTTGAAATAAAAAATCACATAAAAGACGTTAGTTGTTTTAGATTTACAAAATTCTCCATAGATCATAAAAAAATATGGGTGAGATTGAACGAAAAAAAAAAAAAAAAAAAAAAAAAACGCACCTCTAAAAGGTGCAAAGTATGAGTGGCTGATGAGAGAGAAAAATAGTTGTTACATCCAATTTTTTAGAAAAATATGATATGTAAGATACAAACACTTAATATGTTGAATATCAATACTTATACAAATATATATCAACATTTGTGTACATCAGTTGTAAATTCGCTAGTGATTTTTTAAAAGGTGATTCTGTTGAGATAGTCATAGTGTCATATAGTTAGATTTTCGAAGACTTTTAGAGAATTTTACTGGAAAACCATTATCAAGTTTCAATAAAAACATAATATGTAAGATATAAAAACTTATACGTATAGATATTAATATTTGTAAGATATAAAAACTTATATGTATAGATATTAATATTTGTATACGTTAGTTTGTAAATTTGCTAGTGACTTTTTAAAAGGTGATTTTGATATGATAGCTAAAATTTGGTATCAAATAGTCAGATTTTCGGAGAAGTTCAGAATTTTTACTGACAGATTGTTATCAAGTCCCAATTAAAAAACATGAATGATCAATTTGGCGTACCACTAATCAATTTTTAGTTTCATAGCTGCAAGATGACTCGAAGAAAAATCTTCCGGTCAAAGGCAACAAGGACCTTGGGAACACATCCACGCAGGTATCGCCACCTAAAAAGCAAACTGATTGCACTAGAAATAGACTAGTAGGATAGCAACGTAGGATTTTGATTAGTACAAAAGTATATTACTTTTTTCTCCTTTTTTTCCTTACCTTGCAATAACCTGTACTTCCCATCTTTT
The DNA here is from genome assembly GCA_024447775.1 of Carex cristatella. Lineage (NCBI taxonomy): Eukaryota > Viridiplantae > Streptophyta > Magnoliopsida > Poales > Cyperaceae > Carex > Carex cristatella. Next base: position 3,957,057 of record JAJHPF010000034.1, on the reverse strand, counting down.
GTAATTATTACGTGGGTATTTTGAATTCAGAGCAGATCCGATGGGCATTTCGATGGGTGAAATGACCATTTCATTGCATCAAGAGCCGTGCCATATACATTGAAATCTGTGTAAGTATGTTTCAATTTCCGTGCATACAAATCTTAATACTAATTGTACTGTTCTATAGCTAATTGAACCTAAAAATAGGTTCGATGCCCATCGGACCTCCTCCTATCTCGGGTATTTTTGGATGTGTCAAGAATAAAAACTATTTGAAATAACAATGTGCATTTAAATAATAATTTTGTTATTTAAAATAGTTAGAATAATTGTATTCTTTATTTTATAAATGTTAGAGTAGCTATTATTCGAAAATATGAAGATAAAAAAAATATATTTTTTTATTGTATTTCCACTAACACAGTCTTGATTTCACTTCTATTATCTTCACCTCATTACAAGTCGTTTGAGATCTCACTTGTTTATCGTTCATATTAATTAATACCTTTAATACTATTCTTTCTTGGTTATAACTATTAACTATTCTAAATATACAATTCAAACAACATTTTTACTAATCCGAACAACACCATTTTTCACACTAATATGAAAATCACTATTTTTTTTTCTTCATTATCTACTAATTTTAAATTTCACTATTGTAGCTATTATCTAAACATACCAGTCTATGTAGGTGCTTTTGCCTACTTTTCTCAACAACAAAAAAATTATAAGGTGCTCTCTATAGATTTTTTTTTTTTATGTTTCTTTAATTTAGTTTTCAAATTAAACCAATGTGCCAAAAATGTTTTTGGATGGAACTTTTTTTTTCTTAATTTACAATTGGCCGACCCATGTTTAACTATTGTATCATTGGCCAAGATGGTAATGTAAGCGAGTGTTTCAAATACCGGACCGAGTAGAATAATCCAGTTCGGTGTCCGTTATCTGAACAGGTGGGGTCCATTTCCAGATTCATGTCAGATTTAAACCAACTTAGGTCTCATTCTATGCGGTCAGGTATTTGCACTGGATCTGAAATTCAATGTACACTAGTACATATAGTTATATACAACCCATCTAATTCAAAACTTTTATATTAACTCAAACTGGAAACCCCCCCCTCCCTCTATTGTTGTATGAATTCCCGACTTTGTTTTTTATTAATATCCATAATTAAATAAAATGAAATATAAAAAATATTTCTAATGTTTCAATAAAAAAAAATCATAATATTTTATAATAAAAAAATTTCTCTGACACTTTATCAAACAAATTATTAGTAATTATTTTTTTCAAAATAGATACAAAATCTTAAAAATTAAATGTACTAAGAAGATCACAATATTTTTTGTATTTATCTTATAAGTGACTATTGAACTGAAATCAATAACTCAGATTCAAAGTATTTTTTTTTTCTAATAACATACAGAGTAATAAATCTGGCCTGAAAAATGTTGATTCGATTTATTTGTTGCAATCTATCTAATAAATCAAATTATATAGTATTTATCTATTTTCAAAGAAATATAAAAAAAAAATATTTCTAATATTTCAAAATAAAAATAAAGGGAAAATTGTGAAAATGCCACTCCAAAATCTTCAAATTGTGAAAATTGCCACCCCAAATTTTGAAATTGTCAAAATGCCACTCCAAACTTCATTAATTTGTAAAAATGCCACTCCAAATAATTAATGACTAAAATACCCTCGCTCGTCCATCTTCGCCTCCACCCCTTTGCCATCTCCTCCCGCACCCTCCGCTGACTTGACCCTTGCCCGTCGCAAGAGACGCAAGAAGCAGTTTCCCGACATGATTCCCTTCACCCGTTGCAAGAGACGGAGACAGACGAGTGAGAGTATTTTAGTCATTAATTATTTGGAGTGGCATTTTTACAAATTAATGAAGTTTGGAATGACATTTTGACAATTTCAAAGTTTGGAGTGGCGTTTTCACAATTTAAAGATTTTGAAGTGGCATTTTCACAATTTTCCCATAAATTAAATCATAATATTTTCTTAAAAAAAAGTCTTCACCGGTCACGGTTTTGAATAAAAATAAGAACTGGCTTATTTTTGAACTGTTTGAGTATTTCTATAAATACCCAAACAGAATTTTTTATTTAATTAAGGATATTAATAAAAAAAAAAGTCGGTATGAATTCATTGGATGGGCCAGGCAAAGCTGTTGGTCTCCTACCAGAGTCGAAATTTCTAAATCAATTAAATAATTACAAACTTGTGATTGTACGGACTAAGAAGATAATTACAACAACCGGCATGGACAGGTCACCAAAAGAACATGTCTTTTGAAATTCATGAAGAAAGAATTCTCAAGGGGTAGGTATATATAAAAAAAAAAAAAATCAAAGTTGGGAAACCAAATAGAGATGTAGTACTTTGCAAAGTACAAGTTAGTTCGTGCTATAAATTTATATTTTTGTTTTTAAAATTCAAATATTTGAATTGTTTAACATGGTATTTATATAAAAATATAATTAAAGATCAAATTTTTAAAGAATTTCTATAATATTTTTTTTAAATAAGTAGAAAATCACATGATCTAAAGATTCTGGACCATAAAGCAATGATATTTTCTATATCTTAAAAAAAGTAAAAAATAATCTAAAAAATATAAATTTGGTCTCCTGATAATATTTTCATGTGAAAATTATATTGAACGGTTTAAATTGATCATTTGAATTTTAAAAATGGAGTTATGGACCATAGCACGGACTAATCCGCGCTTTGCAAAGTACCATAACCTCACTCAAAAAAATATATATCAATGTTAAAATTTACTAAGTTGTTTAAGTTTGCAAAAACTGTCCATAATTTTGGAATAATGAAAATTCTTCAATACAATTTGATCACTATACTATTTGGGCGGACAGAATTAGGCCTTAAAATATTTTGACAAAAATGTTGCCTAGTAAATAAACAGGGACAAACAGTACGTTTATTATCAGATATCTGTTCATGGGAAAGATTTACATTAACTGTGGATATGATGCACATCCCCAGCAAATTGACTACCATTCAGTAATCAGTACCACATGCAGATGCGGAGTCCACTAGATTAGGGTCTTCCCTACTATTATGACCACTTGAGTTTACCCTTTCATTCATGGACCTATCTATATCATACAGTGATGTCAGAAATTCCCAAGAAAGGACTAGTAACAATTTTGCCATGACCAATATAAATAGTGTTTTGAATGAGACTATATATATACTTGCTGACTAAGTTTTTTTATTATTATTTTAGATAGGTGGAAAATCAATACTTTTAAATAGTTAAGAATTTTAAATCAAGTGATTTTTTAACTACATAAAAACATAGTAAAAAATTGTAAAAACATGTAAAGTTTGATCTACAAGTACAGTTTCACATAGAGATCACGTTGAATGGTTCAAATTGACTATTTGAACTTTGATAACAGAGATATTAATCTATAGTACGGACCAATCTGTGCTATGCTAGTAGCATAGCGCCACTCAGACCAATATATAGTGTTTTTTAAATAGTATTACTATTTGCAACCATATTTAGTTGAGCACAACTACATAGTATGCAAATTATTAGCATTTACAGTGTCAAGGAAAATACAAGGACCGAAATGCTTAAAGTGTACCTGTGCATGATATAAGGTCCTAGTCAATATGTTAATAACAGAGAGAACCAAAGGCTTTCTCACTTGTGTACAACAGAAGTGACAATCCAGTGAACCTGAGAATTTACAAAAGTTTGAAAAGTCAAAAGCTTTGAAGTTTACGGACACTGTAGCTAAAATGGTACAATATGATGCAATCGTGCAACCCAGGATTTCTAATGACATAGATGCAAAATTCAACAATGATTCATGATTTCATTCAGTGATGCATTCGCATCGACTATGCATTTTTTATTGGTTTCTTATCTTTTGTTTGTTATTTTTTGCTTGGTTTCTTAAACAATGATTCAATGATTCAATGATGCAATTGCCAACCGGTTGCAGGTTGCTATGTAGAAGATGGCAAACCATGATTGACCCGACCCAGGCCTGAAAGCAACCTGTTCTGGTAAATTTCGAAGTCAAACTGATCCGAACCTGACTAGACATGAAACAACCCCACCCCCCAAGTTAAAACTGACTTGACAGACCCATAACCTGAAGCAATAAGAACTCGATTGACCTGAGACCCTAGTTAACCCGAGGTGGCACAGACACAAGATCACATGGATCCGAAGCTTGACCTTAATCCGAAATGATCAAAACCGAACCTGACACGACCCGCTTGATTCCACAATTGATCTACCTAGGGTAATGTAATACCGATCAACAAAGGTAGGCCTTTTTGAGGCCTATTTGCAAACATGAGGTTTGCCTTGAGGCATTAGATCAAAATTATGTTGTATGGATACGAGTATGGGTATCGTATCAGATACGATATGGGATACGGGTATACGGCGATACAGCAAGTTTCAACATGATACGGGTATTGGGCGATACGATACGGGTATCGATATGGCAATACAATACATATCAGATACGGGTACGGGACATAAAGTATGGGGTTAACATAGGATCAAATTGACCATATTGAGTATCAAATTGACCCGTATCAGATACGGATACGGGACATGAAGTATGGGGTTAACATAGGATCAAATTGACCATATTAAGTATTAATTGGCACATAAGGAAAATTTAGGGAGATGATCACTTAGTCACCTACTTCAGGAGAAATGATTTGATTTAAAGTATAAAAGCAGAGTCTCAAAAAAGATCACATCGATGGTAATAAAATAAAAGGATGAGAAATCACAGTGAAGTAATAAAGAAAATGAAAGGAGGCTTACAATATTGTTCTTCGGTTCTTTCCAATAGAAGCCTTGAATTATAATTATAGCTATGTTAGAGGGTATTAATATAAATATGGTAAGCGAATGCCTCCCCATCAACTCAAACACATAACTCATCCACCTTTGTGCATACACATCAACCTATTAAAAACCAACAAAAAATATGAGAAAAAAAATAAAAAATAAAAAATAAAAATTGATGTCAAATTTGTAATTAAATAATTATTGCGTAACATAATTCTTAATTGAGGTCTGCATAAAATAAGGAAATTAGCAGCTTAATTAGCTTAACATGGGTTTAGATTCTCATTTGGGGGAGAACATGTGCCAGGAACTTTAGTTTACAAGCTTAAATTGCAAATATGTCTCATCAAATGCAATTAAAAAAGAACAGAAATTAGGTTATAACTCACGAGTAAGTACATGAGACAAAAGCTGAACCCAGCTGTAGCTGTAGTTACCAATGTATAGCTCGTGGTGTACAAGGATTTGTTAAGAGGAATACCTAGTATTCAAAAGAGGAGAATCACCGTTTGCAAATTAAACTCTAAAATTACCTTGTAAAATTACTTCTAAGTAAATCAAACCTAACATTTATTAGTATGTGAGCTGGATAAATTAGCTGGCTTGCTTTTGCTAACTCAAATCTTGTTTATATGATACCTAGAAATAACCCTAAAACAATTTGAAATATGTAAAAAGGGTTGGACATAGCAAAAATGCAGGATCTCAATTGCAAATATAACACCTAATATGGTGTAATTTACAAATAACATTTTTTTTTCCTTTATGTACCTAAGAATGCTAGAAGCAAGCCAAATGCAAGTATAGGAAAAGAGAGATACAGCATTTGCAAGAGCCGGTCTCTGTGCTCCTAAATAGAATTCCAGATGTCAGATATGAAAGAAATTTCAAATGTCAATTAGTTCTAAACTTTAAGCATTTGAAAGTGAATATGTAGTTCTAAACTTTAAGAATTTGAAAAGTGAATACTTATTTTTTGGTAGAATAGAAGGGTTAAGATTAGAATAGAGAAGAATAGAAACTTATTTTTTGGAAGAAAGTTTTTTATTTAAGTGTTGCAAATACTTTTTCTGTTATTAATACAATCATTTGTAGGCAACTAGGCACTCAGGCCACTAACCTTAAAAATAAAAAGGTTTTGCCAGACTCTAAAAGATAGTGACCTATTGTAAAAAGAAATCTGTTAAAATATAGGGAATTATAATTTAGTAACCATATTACCTCAAAATGAACAAGTACATGACCATATTGCAGTCCTATTATACAAGTAACAGCAGCCATCAACGAACTACAAGAATGAAATGAATTAAAACGAGAAAAACGCATAATTGCAAGCAGCAAGATAAAAAGTCAAAAGGTGTAAAATAGTAGAACAAATCTTTAACCGTACTATAAGGTAGGAACTGGAATTTTCGCTATTTATACTGGTACAAGATAATCAAATAATTAAATGTAAGTGTACCCCAAGATTCCCTCAGGATCAAACGGAGCTAGGCACCAAGAAGGGGCATTTTCTGAATTCTGACATTCTTTCAAATTCATGTAGACTGGTTTCTTATAGAGGTGTTCTACCCCAAGAATAGATCTGTCGATCAACCCGGCAGAGTTACATGCAGGCCCCACATTACCCCTGACGCCACATTTTACCTATGAGATTAAAAAAAACAGAACGCAAAATGAAGCAAGTAATATTAACATATCAGGTCAGTAAGAAAATCTCATTCCTTTCCTTGAAAAAACATCAAAATATTTCACCCAGGTTTAAAGCATAAACATATTCCCTTACATGTCCACTTCCAATTTCAATTCCAAACAACCACTGATCTCAAACTCTCAAAAAAAATATATGTAAGCAAGCAGGGCAAATTTGAACAAATTTTTGGAGTAAATAGTATAAGGAAAATGAAACAAATATATACTTCATTAGTAATTGTTAAATTTTTCCCTTAAGATTCAACAAGTTAAATACATTTATATCGTATCTGCCTAGGCTTGAATATCTAATTAGAATGGGTATGTGCCCATTCACAATTTTCCATACCCTACTTGTCTGGATCCATCACTGGAAATGGATATAAGCAACTTTTTTTCATAACTACGGTGAGATATTAGACAGAAGTTAATATTAAGTATTTAAAATATTGAATAGGCATACCGTTTCAAGTACAAAAGTAGTATTACTTATTGTACTTCCAGATGATTTCTCTACTTTAAATTGCCAATCCGGTACATATAATCCATACAGAAGCCCTAGGTATGTTCCACATAAAAGCAATATCATGGCCCTATACACACAAATTAAAAATGAAAGTAAGAACTCCAGGTTATAGCTCCAACATAATCTCATTTGTTGTAGAACCATGCAAAACTAGTAATATCTCATATGCCTGTATAAAACACTCAAATCATCATAATATCACCAAAAGAGTGTAACTTGGGCATCTTATGATTTATGAAAAAGAGTGCAGAGAATATTTCTATGTTTTATAAACTGGTTATCATGTTATATCCAATGCCTTTTGAAAAGAATGCATAGTATTTTTCCTTAGGGGAGTAATGGAACTGCCCAATGAATAAGGCAAACAGAAATTCTCAATAGATATTAATTATCATTGACCAAACAATTTTACTCAAAACGTAAAAAAAAAGGAGAGATAAAGTTGAGGGGAAAGATAAATAATTTAAGCATATTTAAACTATTACCAATGAAAATTGTATTTCTTGTGGAACCAGATTTCTGAACTTGCAGCTATTTCACTGCGTAACAGCCATATTTCACATAAAGCAGCTATGATATATCCGATAGCTATCCTCTTAACAAACAAAGCAATAGTAAAAATAACATCACTCACAAAAATAAAGAATATAACTCAAAATATTTAATATGGGAATGGTATCACAGTATTGGTTCTATAAAAGAAATTGAGATGCAAAATCGATACTTCTTAACTAATTACATCACTACTATTCGCTAATTACAATATTACCCCTAACTCTCTAAATTGAAGTATCTGCTGGTACTCTATTAATACTTCTAAGTTCTAACAAAATCTGATATATAGTTTCATGATACCTGAAGAATACCAAACCAGCGTATTTTCTTAAGGTCGACACCGTAAGTCAAATCATTCAATCCATGGAAATAACCACCTGAAATGCAAGCATTGGTAATAAATAAATATTACAAATTTTGCTCAGCATGCCTCAAAACTGATACTAAACGTGAGTTTGCCAAGAAGAATGCCTTGAAGAAGAATGCCAAGAAAAACAAGCTTAATAGCCCGCAATATTGCCTTCTGGGTTGCTTCTGTCTTATTTGGTATTCTCTGAAAAATACAACAGAACAAGGGTACTAAAACGTCCATTAAATAATTGCGAGAAACACGTGAGTGGAACTATATTTGTTACCTTGTGTACAAGAGAGAGAGAAACCCCTGCAATAAAGAGGAAAAACGGCATGACATAATCGGCCAACCGAAGGCCGTTCCATGCAGAGTGAGCGACAACTGGCAGAAAGGACCCCGCATAATCTACAAACATCATAAGCTACACAAAATTGAAGGTCCTTTAATTAGTTAATGGGTCCTGCTATTGTTATGAGAAAAAAAAATAGTAATACAGGGGAAACATTTATATGGTCATTAACTTTTTTATTAGTCAATTAACTAAGTACTTAATCTCCCTATCAAAAAAATAAATAAAAGAAGAAAGGTTTATTAGTAGCAATGATAATAATGTACACTCATTTAGCTATACAATAGGTTTAGACGTACAGCCTCACATTTGATGTTAGGGATAGCATGTCGGTTTTAGGTAACACTACCATTATAGTTACTAAATCACTAACAAGTAATAACGAATGTATGTTTCGCTATTCTTTCACTCTTTTTGGTATAAATAGATTGTTTTGCTCGGATAAAGGTTTAGTGAAGGCTTTAAAACCCCACACCCAAATGTTAGAGGGGTTCTGAAAGAGAGAGGTGAACGAACGGCGATGGAGAGGCCCCGAAATGCATCAAGAGAGGCGAGGCGAGGTCGACTCCTAACACTAGTTCTAGTGGCAGCGACGGCGGCGGCATCCTTTTGTGCTCTCGTAGCCTGATCAGCTACCGATTCGGCATCTCCGCTGCCTCCGGGAAGAGGGTGGTAGTCTCCGTCGCCCATCTCTTTCACCGGCGATCTCCGCCAGCTGCAATTAGTTCCCGAGTTGTAAGTTGTAAATTTTTCCTTTCCTTTTTCAACACCAGCTGGAATTATTGTTTTGTTTGTATGCTAACACAAATCTTAAAATACATCGCGTTCATTGAAGATTTTTAAACCGAATTGATCCGAAATACCGGATTCTGATCGGACGTCCGGATTGAAACTCAAACGATGAATTACCTGAGAGTATAATCATATTGTTCCACTGTTCCACATTGGCCTGCCGAGAATTCGCATCCTCTGAGATATCTCAAACTTTGAGTGACTTTTTGGAAAATCTCAATCGTTCAAATACGTTCTGCACGAATCTCAAATCTAAAATAAAACTGGCCCCCTACATTTTCCCGAATAGGCACCGGACACGTCGGTCACGCAAAAATTGAGATATCTCAGAGGATACGGACTCGCCTGCCGAGGCGACGACTGAGGGAGGAACGCGTATCCTCTGCATTAACTCAAAAGAGAATCTTTTGAGTTAATGAATCTCAACCATTAAATCTGCTTTAAGATCCGTGTAGACTAGAGTCGCACTAATAGTAAAGTCCTCTGTGTTGAAATCAGATGGCTGAATTGAATGCCAGAGGATACGTGTTCAGCGCAGCCGAGGCTACTTTCCTTTACTTTAAAAGTGGGGATGTGTTTCTGGACTTGTTTCATTTCATTTAATGTGAAAAAGGAGGATATCGTCTTTTCCGATTTTTTTTTTTAAATACTATTAAAAAAATATATATAAAATCTATTCTCAGTTTTCAAAAAAATTCAAAAATACCTGACTACTTCACTATGGAGCAGTCAGTCTCAGTACTAAGCTGCCCCATTTCAAAATGCTGCTTCTATTTATGTATATTTTTGTTGTTAAATTTGTTCAAACAATATAACATGTGTACATTTTTGTTGTAATAGTTGTGCAGAAATGTTGTCCGCTCTAAGTTTTTTTGTGTCATCACAGACAAGGAGAAAGGGAATTAAGAAAGTTTTTCGACAAGATGATATGGGATGGAACGAGAAAGATGAGGATGAGTGCACTGACTTTGGAGGACAAAATAACAAAGATTTTATATAAATAATGTATTTTAAAGAATAAATTCACTATTAGTTATCTTATTTTTCTTCTGCCTACACACACGTATATGTATAAAACAAGCCAAAACAAATAAAATATTTATGTTTACAGATTTATAAATGTGAATTAGTTTCGAAACTATTCATCCATACTACGTCATATTTAATGTTAACACTTTAATTTATTTTAATAAAAAAGATCTTGTATTTCTATTTTTTTTATGTAAAAATATTATATTTGTTTGATATTTTTGAAGTATGATAAAATGATTAGTGTTATATTTTATGTTTTCTGTGGAGATTTACACAAACGAAATTATGTTGTTTTTTATTGCACAATTATATTATTTCAACAAGAATATTTATCTGTTGTCAAAATTTGACAAAATGCAAAATTTATTCAGAAATTTTGTTTCATTTTAAGATTTAACTGTGCTTCAATAGTAAATCATTTGATATTTATTGCAACATTGTTATTGAAAAAGCGAGTTGTTGTATTTTTAACTTTGATTGAATCTTGACATGTACAGATATTTCTTGAAAGAAGGTTAGGATTTTGTCCAACTTGTTAATTATTAAAAAAAAAATTTGAATCATTTGACTAACTTTCAATTAATTTTAATAATCAATATAAATAAAGCATACTCTATATCGAGCATACAGAATTCTAAGTTAATTATAATGTATATAACGGACTAATTATTTAAATCAAAAGCGGATTCATTCACATAGTATGGGGTCAATTTGACCCTCATTTTTTGAAAAAACAATTGTATTTATATATGGTTTTTAGTATGATTTAGAATAAAATATTATGATATTGTAAATTTGACTTCTATTTATCACAGAAAAATTTAATATAATTTTTTTATATATGTATAATCTCCATAGTGCAAAATTCTAGCTCTTAAATGATATATGAGGTCCACATTAATAAATAAGAACACGTTCAGGCTCAAAGTTTTAAATTCAGGGGTCTCGTCTTTCGTCATAGAGTTACCTGATATGCTACCTACCAGTTAGTGCCCTAGTTCCAAATCCCAGTTCCCAGTTTACTGACAAATTTATAATGGTTCTGAGGTAAGTATACCGGAGAATCAGCCTTTCTGATTGGCTGCAATTAGATACCGGAGAGGCAGAGATTTTATACGATCTTCATTTTTGGGGGGAATTGATTCTTACATTTTTCTGACAGTAGACATCATTATTATCGGGTTTAAATAGCTGAGTTCAAATTTATTAACTAATTAAGTATTTAATATAAAATAATACTTTAATTTATACTTTTCAATACTCTGACTTATAATTTCTGATATTTTAATTTATAATTCTAATTATTAATTATAATTGAAAAAATTTACTTTAATTTTAACTCTAAATTAATCCGAATTACAAATTAAACAATCCAGTGAGGGCAATTTTTTTATTTTTTTTAGAAAAGAGCAGAATCGATCGAAATGTCCTGACTTCCACTAAAATGTAAAATCCATGAGAGACAGTTGGCCTCCCTGGTTGCACTTGGGTCCGCCCTGCTAACACGATAAGTAATTATATAGACATATAAATTAATGGGTACTAGGACTGGGAGGGGCACTTATCTTCTCAGGCAGAGAATACAATAATACAAAATTGTATTTTTTTTAAGTACAATATTTGAGCTTAATTAAAATATAAACTCTCATACAAGTATCTCACCAGCAATTATTAATTATTACTGTTATTAATTTTGTAACACAATCTTTATTTGATTAAATGCAAATTGAGTAGCAGATCTCGATGTGTGGGTCAATTAATTAACCCATGGCATATTTCTGAGTCCAGCTTCGTGCTGTGGATTCATATCTGTGGCGGTCTGTCTTGCACATGTGTGCAATCTCTGGTACTAACGGATCGTCAGGATTTGGATCCGTAAGCAGCGAGCAAATTGATAACAACACCTGAAAATTTATATGTAATTAATATGGCTTAATAATTAAGTTTTAGCTCACATATATAGTCTTTCCTAATTTAATTAATTGTATAATAAAGAAACTAAAAACAAAATTCAAAGTGTCATAATTTGTTATATTATGCGATCAGCAACGGTTCTTTCATTTACCATAGGATTAATAAAAAAAAATTAGAGATATTAAATGGAATTAACCTTTGGATTGTTCCTTTTCAGGAATTACCGAGTGCCTATAAATTAATGTCATTCCATTATTAGAGCAAATAATTAAATGCAAAATTAACAAGCAAGCACTATTGATCTCTATTGCCCTAGCTTTATCATATAATATTTTCTCCACAATTTTTTCTATTACAAATATATATATTTTCACTATAGTTATTAAAAGAATCTACATTAATTTCTGATGGATATTATTGATAAATGAAATGAAATTTATTTGACAATTATAATAAGCATACAATCAACATTAAAACTCGTTAAAATAAAACTTAAATATACATTTTTTTACCTATTTTTTTTTACGAAAATTTGCATAATTATAGAATTATTAATTACAAATTAGTTTACATTTTGTTATTTTCTTATTAAGTCATTTAATGGATTATTAATCAATACTCAAATCACATCAAATTTAGTTCACAATTTATCGAAATTATGAAAACATACGTCTTCATTTTTCATTTTTATAATATTGTATGGATTATCATGTGTCAAATAAATTTGTTAATTTATAATATTACAAGTACTTATAAACTAAAAACTAACGGGTATTTTTCTCTATATCTTATAATTATAAAGGTACATGTACCTTTTAGCCTACCTTATAAAATAAAATTACATTAAAATAATGTATTCATCCATGTGAATCTCAATTTTCTAATCCCGCTCTTGACTACAGTAACACAAGCCCAAAACAAAATAAAGCATTGACTTTTATGTACTAAGAGTTGTTCGGCGGACTCATGGGTTTGGGCATGGGCACAGAAATTGAATTGAAAATCATTGTTCATGTGGGAAAAAAAAATTCAGTTGACTGAATTTTTTTTTTCCACAGAAACAGTAATCTGACTGAACAGGTCCTAAATGAAGCTAAGCAAAGGGGGAAATATTCACCTTAGAGATGGTAAGAGCAGGGCTCCATTGATCCTTGAGGATATCCAAGCAAATATTGCCATTGCTATTTATGTTTGGATGGAACACCTTAGTTTTGAATGCTACCTATATATGTAATACAACAAGTTATATGTATTCCATTCTGAAATTTAAAAAAAAGAAGCATCTATATATGTTTACATAATCATGTCTTAATTATGCTCATGCATTGTTTTTTTGTATGTATAAATTTATGGATGTGTAGTTATTATATTTTAGCAAGACTACGGTCATATGCATATTACGGATCGACACGTGGAATGGATTCATATCTTTATTTTTAAAATTTAACAGTCGATTCGAACGTTAAATATGATTTTCATATGAAAATATACTTGTCAATCAAATTTTATATTTTTCGGAATTTTTTTACTCTTTTTTAGATGGGTAGAACATCACTTCGTTCGGATGTTCCCGAATTTTTAAATCAAGTAATTTTCTACCTATCTAGATAGTAAAAATTCTAAAAAATATCAAATTTATGTCAATCATATTTAACAGTTCAAATCGGCTGTTTGAACTTTAAAAATAGAAATATAAATCTACAGTGCAGGTCGATCCATAATATACATATTACCATAGCCTCACTCACTCATTATATTTCTCAACAAAAAAATTATGGATGTATAGTTGGAGCATATAATAATACCTTGGGAGGTTTGAAGGGGTAATCAGGAGGGAAATGGATGGTAACAAGAAAAACACCACCTGAGTAGGGGCTGTCATTGGGCCCCATTATGGTTGCTTGCCAGTGAAACATATCCTCTGCAATTGGACCTAAAAACTCAAGAAACAACAAATATTTTTTTTTTTATTAAGAGACGTGTTCAGTGGCAGATTCAGAAATTTTATCAAGAAGAGACAAAAAAAATAGCATATTGGATTTACATAGCTAACCGGGTTCAAATCCATTAGTTAATCTGATACTAAATTAAAAAAACAATACTCTAACTTAAAGTTTTCAATGCTCTCTTCTAATTTCTAACACTCTAACTTATAATTCTAACTACCAATCTGAATTCAAAAAAATTATTCTTATTTTATTCTAAACTTAACTCAAATTACATACCATAATTTCAGAGGAGGATAATTTTTTTTTCAGAGAAAAACAAAATTGGTCCAAACTAGATTTCTATAAAATTTCAAAATTCGAGATAATCATGATTCATATTCGTCCATCAATTTTGCGTATCAGTTTAGTCTCGTGTTGAAGTTCAAATATTATAAATAAGAATCATTTTCAAGTTCAAATATTATATATACATGTAAAAAAATTGAGATAAGTTTACACTTAATTTTATGCTTAACATAATAGGGTTCAGATATATTGTCAGAATTCTATTTGATGATTATTTCTTTATTAAAATTCAAATAATATTACTGCACAGTGCGAAATTATTTTGTACTCAGAAAACATATGAAATTTATGCTAAAAAAATACGTATAATACAAAAAATGGTACGTATTTTTAGAAGTACGTAATTAATCTAAATCGGTAAAAAAAAAAATTGAAGGTAAAATTAGTAAAAAGAATTAAAAAGGTTGGTATTGAAAACTAATTTAAAAAAAGGATATATAAGATCAAGTCGTTAGAAATATGATGTATTCTTCTAATTTGCAACGAGAAAAAAGAATCACTTTCCCTTCGAACAAAGATGATCTTAGAATTTGTATTATTTACATACATATTTCTATAATTTACCAGCGCTACATGAAGTTGGAGGATCTCTTTGCAAATCTTTGAGCTCCTTTACTATCCTCCTTAGTGCCATTTATCCAAAACCTCTTTGTTGTAATAATAATACCAATTCTTCAATGAAATATTTCTATATATGAATCAATATTAAACTTCTAGAACTATATATAGATGCAAGGCCTAGTGCTGATCCTGTTAAAAAGGATGGCGATGGTAAACGCGAATCATATTCTTGAATGAGATTTTTGAAATAAAGAAAATAGAGAGAGAAAAAGCATGAGAAGATGATCACTAAAAATATTCTCATAAAAAGTAAAAGGAATGAGTGTTTTATTTGAATTGAAAGTTGTAGTAGTTGATTATCTCTGACGATAAATTGTTTGTCTTAGGTGCTTGCTAATATATATATATATATATATATATATATATATAGCTGTTTTTTAATTTCTTTTATTTTTTGGAATTAAGAAATTAAAGCTCAAAATCATAAATTAATTCATATGAGCGCCTTGATTAGTTATGCTGTTAATATAATATTGTTGTGATATTATTGTCAAACTTATTGAAACAAAGATATTATTGTTAAATTTTTTACAAAAATGGGGATGGACAAAAAAAAAACCACTATGTAAATATGTCATAAATTTCTATAAATTTCTGATGCTAACACAAAAACATTTATCCCTCCCATGAAAAGTTGCTAACAGCAAATAAAAGAGCAATAAAATATTGCCACAGTAGATCCATACTAAAAGGAGGGGCAGAAATTAAACAAGTAGAGGTTCTCTTATCACAATTTTGGGCGGTCCGATCCTCTCATAAAATCCTTTTCTCTCTCTTCCGTAATGTGTTAGAGAGAGAGAGGTAGAGAGTAATTTAACGGTTTAAAGTTTGATAAATTCTTGAGAGATTCAAATATGAGAAAAACAGCCGACTTTTTTTATTTATATCATTTAAAAAAATATATAATTAAAAAGTTGCACGCAGTTAAAAAAAATTCGAATTCAAGCAGAAACACAGACAGAGTTTGCATTGAATTTTTTCTTTTCCTGAAAACTTAGGTTGAAACGCAGACTAGCTACTCAAACATTGAATGTTTTTCTTTTCCTGAAAACATCATTTTTTTCATTCTTTTGAAAACTCCACAGATGGTGTGAAGTCGTAAGCGGAGCTCGAATTCTAAATTTTTGAGTAGCCACAGTTTTAAGACATATTTTACTAGTCAACTGTATTACCGTCCCATCTCATCGTTTTTCATCCTAAGTAAAACACATACATACTTTCATAAAAACTTTACTACTTTTTGAATTTTTACTTTTTTAAATCGCGAATTTGTGAGTGTTTGACAACCCCTCCTTAAGACTCCTTAGATCTCTTTTAGATTCCTTAGAAACTTAATCTGTCTGAACAACCTCTTCTTAGTGAAAATTAACTTTTGCTAAACACTCACACTTTCATAAAAACTTTACCACTTTTTGAATTTTTACTTTTTTAAATCGCGAATTTGTGAGTGTTTGGCAATTCCTTCTTAAGACTTCTTAGATCTTTTTTAGATTTCTTAGAAACTTAATTCGTCTGAACAACTTTTTTTTAATGAGAATTAACTTTTGCTCCTTTGTCCGAATTCCTAAGTTTGAGTTTCACTTTCCTCATTCTTAAGGCACAATTCCTTTTGGATTAAGCTTTCTTAGCACATTTTTTGCTTCTTTTGCATGTTTTTCTTTAATCTGATTCTACAAAACAAGTATTCTTTAGTCCCACTTAAAATTTAATTAATTCTCCATGTAGTGACGGTAGCCAGAACAATTACCAAAATAAATAGTAAGGGCAAGAGCAGAGCTGCATTTATTGAAATCCTTGTGTGAGAATTATGTAGTTTCACGTGTGCCCCTAAAAATATTCATTGCAATTCTTTTCGTCTGTATCATTTGATGCCAACATTTAATTTAATTAGAAGGATAATTGAACCTCAGAACCTAGGGGTGTAAACGGAGCGGATAATGCTAATACTGTATCTGTATTCATTTTTCAACGAGCGGATACGAATACAGATACAGATAGTAAACGGATATCAAAATTTAAAACTATATTCTTCTTAAATGGATACAGATATGGATTCGAATATACGAATATGGAGATAATTGTCGGATATTGAGTAATTCTACTAAATTTCATAATTTTAAATTACCTAATTTGATTACTTAAATTGACAAAAATTTAATAGATTATTTAAGTTTGCACAAGAAAATAGGTGCTGCATGTGCAAACGGGCAATTGAGACAGTCAGGCACTTGTTTCAAGAATGCCAGTACACAGCCCAGGGGAGAAGTAGAATACAGAGAGACATGGCACAAATCAATTACACTGAGCAGTTCAAGCAAGGGAAATATAGAGGGACTGTACTGCACTCGAATCATATGCTACTGAGAAGATTGCAACTGGTGCTCCTTTTTGTAATATGGAGGTAGAGATGTCATAGGACTTTCACAGAAAAAGGAAGAACACCTGCGATTTTAGCTAAAAAAGCACTAATGGAATATGCAAGTTGGTTCCAGGTCCACTAAGAATACAAAAGAATAAAGAAGAATGGAGGGGAAGAGCATCATTTTATTTTAAACACTTCCTTTTATTTTATCTTATGTGTTCTCTTTGCATTGTTTTACTTTTAATTGTTTGCTTTTAACTTTGTGTAACACTTGACACTTCTGGTGTCCCAATCAATGGAATTTAAGACCTGACCTCTACATTTCTCTCAAAAACAATTATTTGACCTCTACATTTCTCTAAAAAAATATTATGCATGACTAATTGCTTATTGGTTTAGAGAACCAATTCATTATTCTAATAGATTATGGTTGCGTTTGGATGAATCAAGAATAGTAGCAATGATAGAGCTATCCTCAATTTTAGGATAGTAGTTATTCCAACATTTTGTAAGAATAGTAGAATAGTGGGCTATCCCACAAAAGAAAAATAAAGAATAGTGACTATTCGCTAATCCAAACACACCCAAACGCCGGATAGTAGCTCGGAATAGTGCTAATCCGGAATAGTAGCTATTCTTCATCCATCCAAACGCACCCATATGATTTTCCTATCAAAATTCTTGAACTTAAATGAATATGTATGTTTTTTGAGAACTTCACAAGGGTGAAATGAATTGAAATCTGCTGAAAGATTAAATTTTGAATCTGGATATATACGGATATTCGCTTCGTTTATATAATCACGGAATTATCCATATCTGTATCCAAATTATTTTTTCATATACTAAAGATATATGTATCCGTATCCGTAAGTATCCATATCCGTTTAATCCAGATACGGATTATAAGCGGATTTGGAGCGGATTATCTGCGGATAATCCGAATCTGTTTACACCCCTATCAAAACCCCATGCTCATTGGTTAATAAAAAGGAATAACTTAGTGAAAAAAGAAAGGTAATTTGGGACTTCCTTCATGAAAAGAGAGAACGAGGGATATGAGGTCTCTTTCTAGAATTGGCGGGGGGCCTTTTTAGGGCAGTCTTTTCGCGAGCAGGACAAAATGGTCGCAAAAATATCTTGGTGCCGGTTGCTGATGAGTCGTCGCCTTTTTGTCACCAGAGAATCGCATTTTTTAATTTTTTCTTTCCGAAAAAATACTTTCAGCGACCAGCGAGAATCCTGGTCGCTGATACCGGTCGCTGAAATCAAGTTTTGCTGTAGTGTCTCGTACATTGCACAAATTCACTTGGTAATTTACATGTTTTGCAAATTATAAAGAAGATGGCTAAAATAACAAATTTGATGCTGTCTAATTCCATTTTGACTTTAATTAGTGTAATCAGTTGAATTATGGGTTGATGGCTGAGGAAAATTCTGAGTGTTTCTCTTTAACCTCTATATTAAAACGAGTACCGGTAATGCCGGTACCACTAAAAATATAAAACCAACTGAGAACCTTCAATGAAGACTATGTCTAAAGCGTCTGAGACTGGATTTAGTGAAAGCTTTCACTAAAACCAATTGAGAACTATGTATAAAGCACAGTCTGAGTGTTATTTATTATTATTATTATTATTTTTTTTTTTGCCAATTGTATTTCTAGATTTAGTGAAAGTTTAGAGGATCAATTATATAACAATAGCAAGTTAACGTCAGAAGTAAAATATTTTACCTTTTTGTTATTTTGATAATTATTTTGACGGTTATTACAATTGTCAAATAAGTATGCTGTCATTGTATCCTATCTCTATAGCTATAATTTTTTTTTTTGAGAAACATCAAACAATAACAAAAGCAACAAAAAGAAAAAAAATGACAAAAATTAAGAATAAGTAAAAAGGAGGAACAAATACAATAGATCAAAGATTTATTATCTTGGAGCATTTAGCTTGAACAGCAACTGTACCGGTCGTACCGGGACAACTTGCATCAGCACCATAGGCCTTGGCTGAGACCGGCAACTTACAAAAGCTTTTCCCGGAGCAGAGCTGAGAGAGAGAGAGAGAGAGGGAGAAGAGAGAGAGAGAGACTTATAACACATGCAAATGAGAAAAACAAAAGGAATGGCCAACTAGTAAAGGTGAGTTTATTTATCTCAAACAAAAAAAAAAGATTAAGCACCACCTACAAGTTTAGTGTTTAGTTAAAGACAAGATAGGCATAAATTGAGATTATTGAGATTGTATCACATAATTAAAATGCTCTACCTACAAGTTTAGTGTGAGTAGGGGTTAAATTAAGTAATCATTGTACAATTTTAAGGACTAGTTAAAGACAAAATATGGATAAATTGAGATTATTGAGATAGTATCACATAACTAAAATGCTCTGCCTGCTCAATTAGGCCAATGTAACTCACTCATAATTTGACTCAATTTTAGAAAACAATATAGAAATAATTCACCTGCTCAGCTATAATCTTTGCATTAGGAGCATGACAACTACCAATTGTGAAATTTCCACAAAGGCCTTCAGGGTTTCCAAAGCTCGCAAAAACTATCTCTTCAACCACCATTTCATCTAGGCACGTCAATAGGGCCTTTGGCTTTGCATCCTTTATCGTAGGGTTCCGCTGCCCCGAAACAAAGGTACAGATGTTGTTGCGGTCGACTGTAGTTATAAGAATGTTTTGAGGATTTCCGTCATGCTCCTCAAAAAGCACAAGGAGGTTTTCCTTCGGTTTTAGCAATGCACGCGGCACATGGTATCTAAGAGAAACAACAAAAGAAGGAATCAATAGTTGCTGGAGGGATGTAAAAAAGTCGCGCCGTGACCATCTTTCGGAAAAATAGGAACGGCACGTACATCACATGAACTTGTCAGGTCGCAACACAGCACGGCACGTGGTCACGTGAGTCACGCATAATAAAAATCATTAGATCTTGATCTAATGGTTTAGATCTTGATCTAATGGTGAATTTTGAATAAAATAAATTATGAGGAAAAATAGTTAAACGTGACTGGTCACGTTTGAACAAGACACGTGTGGTCATGGTGTGACTAATGTATTATGACCATTCATGTACCATTACCGTCCATCTATATTTGGTCATGGCACAGCACGATACATAAAAATTTGAGTTGGTCACGGCACGTATTTACATCCCTATTAAGATGTACCATCAGGAGGTAAGAGGATTACCATATAATTGTTTCAGTATTATAAGAGTTCATATTGTAATGGATTGCTTATTGCACATTGATTGTACAAATTGGTATGTAACCCAACAGTAGGCCTCAACTGAGTTGGTACATATGTTGTGTGACTTACAATGATTGAGAAGGTTCACCAAGAGGAGAGAGGTACGAGACCCAATACCGGCCAATACACTCTCCATTGACCCATGCAAGGCCTTTTCCCATAGAACTAAGGTCAAGGGCAATAGGATCATTTTCCTGAGGTGCATCAAAGTACCGCTATGCAAAATAGAGCAAGTGCAAAGAAAATAATCATTATTCAACCATGAACAAACTGAAGAGTAGGAAACAAATTTTAAGCAAGAAAATATAATGGGATGCATAAAAAAGGTACTCAAATTGGCACAGCGCAAGTACCTAATGACCAGTAAATAAGCTAGTGATCCTGATTGAAACAACCCCCAAATCAGGTATATATGTAACCTAGTATAATTGAGACAATCTCTTATCTTATTTTTTATGAATATGAAAATTTCATACTTTATACCATGTGATTGGTATCCTGCTCCTAGCCCTTGTCCACTTTACAAAATTCCCTCCATTTGTAAAAATCCCCTTCTCTCCAAATAGTCCAACCTGTTAATCAGGTCAAAAAATATATATATAAGTGAATAACATATGGCATCATGCAAAACTTATAAAATTCTTCAACAAACTGACATCAAATTTGAAAACTTTTAAGGCCTTAAATGCAAAACCATCTGACCTTGTAACCCCAGCCATTGAACGAGAGATCCATGACAGCACCACTGTTGAGACCTCGTATAGAGATTTTATGAATTCCAGCCGATCTACGCTCCAGATAAGCTCCACTATCCTACATTGAAGAACCACAAAATTATAGTAATACGTGGGTATTTAATATATAGTTGTTATATAGAGATATTGTATATAGCATCTTGCGTACTATATAGAGATATTGTATTTAGTAACTAGCCAGAGGTGTTGTACATACTTTTTAATTTTAATATAATTGTTACTGGATGACTAGTCAATAATCTTAAAAAAAAAAAAGGGAATCTGTGGTTATTTAGACAAAAGGATAGATGCTATAAAAGGCTAAGCAGAGCAATCACAAAACTATTTGGTTTGCGGTATTACCGGTAATCCAACCATCAATCCGAGAAGAGAGATGTGATTGAGCCCCGGTGTTAGCTGTATGGTCTTTTCAAATTCAAACATTTTTTGCATCTTACTCCCATGACCGGTACCTGTTAAGTGTTTTCAAAAGTCTCATATATTGAGAAATGTGTGCAATAATTTTTTTTTGTTCAGACAGGTTATACCCTTTTAAATGTGATTTGGTCATAACTCAAAAAGTGTTTTACCAATGTAAATGCCATTGACAAAGGCATGCAAAGCATGGCCAAGACTTGAGATGTGAAGAACTGCCCATTTTTCCCCTTCTAAAGTAAATCTACAATATATTAGAATCAAACATAAGTTTAGTATATTAGAAGTGAACCAAGAATCATACTTCTCTACTCCAAATCAAATAGGCAAAATAATGAGAAACATTTTCTCAGCCTCATAGTTGGAGTAAAAGCTAGTTTATGTATGTTACTGGAGAGAGATGATTATGAGAAACTGAAGTAAAAAAAAAATATCACTGGAAACTTCTGGTACCTGGTGGTGTACCAAAGGTAATCAGTTGTATCTTTTGTCATGTTGTAGAGCTCTAAAAGCTCATTTGCGTGTAATGAAGTACGTTCAAAATTGGGTACACTCTCTTGGTACATCTGCCATTTGTTGTTAATGTATGTCTCATTCGCAGTATGGTAACTTCTCGCACTTTGCTGAGCGAATACCTATCCCACATATAACATGATTGATCTTAAGGATTTTAAAGTTATATACAAAAGTTGTTGGATTACATAATTCATTATTTTTTAAATTTCCAAACTAAAATAGTTTTGATAAAATTGTTGTAATTTAGGGCTCCCTATCTCAACCTTTGTCGATAGATAAAAGATTAATATGAAATTAGACAAACAAATAACCCCCTAATTGAGAAACAAGTTTCCAAAATTTTCATCAAGAACCAAACCATTTGGCGAGTTCATACCCATCGTGTATTGAAGACAACACTCTTGCAATCTGGTAGTATACTAATGGAGCGACGTTGCAAGAAATAGTTAAATCCTCTGAAATTTACAGTTGCGTCTCTTTTAATATCTAGATTTGTGAGGAAGGCCACACATGTATTATTCTCTATGATCTCATAAATCCTGGCCTACAATACATCATGGAAACTCAGATAATCATAAGTTCAGGATCAATATATTTAAATATATATATATATATATATATTTTGTAAGTTACTTAGATATCTAACATATGAGTAGGGTTAAAATGCCCCATTGTTTTTGTGCCTCACATCTTTATCTCCGTTTTCAATGTCCAAATAGTCGATCTGAACTGCTCAACATGATCTCTATATTAAAATGTCCTTGGTGAAATTTATATTTTTCGGAAATTTTTTACTATTATTTTAGATAGGTACAAAATCATTGTTTTTCAGAAGATTATTGACCATCCAAAACAGAGATTTTGTACCTATCTACAAATATAGTAAAACAATTTTAAAGAACATAAAATTTGGTTTCCAAGTAGATTTTAATATGGAGATCATGTTGAGCAGTTCAGATCGACTGTTTGGACTTTGAAAAACGAATATAAGAATGTGAGGCATAATTGGGACACATAAACAATGGGGCATTTTAACCCTACTCCTAAATATTAAGATTCTACCTCAAGATTTTCACCAAGGTTTTGTACAGAAGAAGAACCCCAGAGAAGCTCATTTCGACACAATCTCAATGCATAGTGTAGATATCTCAAATGGCCCCAGTTGGGCTCCCTTCTTAAACCTATACATATTATGTTAATGAAAATTGACAATGTACTTTTGAATTACCAATATTTAGCACTTGTGAACCTTTTTCATATGTCAATTATATTTATGCATAAAACATGCTCAATCAGTATATCATTTTTTACTGAAGCAGATTCAATAAGTATATTAGAACTGCTATAATCAAATTACCACTTTATTTCATACTCCTTCAATTTAGCCCATATGCAAATTATGTAAAGTTAATATTTAGTAGCATAAAACTCAGTACCATATTCATCAAGTGGAGCCTCATCATAGTATTGAGTCAGCACAAAAGAAGCACCGGTACGGCCAAAATTTGTTCCTCCATGGTACTAAAAAAGTTATTTCAAATAAAAACCTTAAGTAAATTCCTCATTATTTGATTCTTGAACTCTTGACTACCAATTAGATTGTCATGTGCTTCCTTGGAGAAAATGCTTAAGCAAGTACCATATAATAGTTTGCTAGTGTGCCGCCTTTTGAGAAAAAACGTGCCACTGAGAAAGCGAGGTCATGTACAGGTCTTTGAGATGGTGCGTCACCAAATACTCGAAACCTGTCACCAAATTTATTTTATTACTGGTTAGTTTATTACTGAAGTTTTAAAGAGTTTGCCAATTTTCTCTGTACACATTTCATGAGGTAATACGTGCTACGTATTTTTGTTGTAACAATAGAGAGGTTAATTGCTATTTCTGTTATTAGTTGAAAAGTAAGTTAGTAATGTAGACACTAATCAGTTTGTTCATTTGATTATTATATCACACAAACACATATAAAAAATATGGTACAACTGTAAGTTTAGACTTTAGACTTTAGAGCAATATAAATTTGAACAAATCTAATAGAGGAAGTTACCTAGCTGTCCAATTTTCAGTCCAAAGGAAGGGTTTCTTTCCACCTTTCGGGCCGTTGTATGTGTCCCCGCAGTTTAATCCGTTACATGTAGGAATCTACATTTTCAAGCCATAAAAAATCAACAGCAATACAAAGGACCTTGGAAAACATCAGAGAACTTGAACTGAAAGAAGAAGAGCAGAGAAAGAGAGAAAAATGAGATCTAAATTTTATTCATTGTTTTTCATACTCAGTTATAACTTACATCGATACTTGAGCTATTTATAATAGCCAGGAAGTTAAGCCATAAATTAAATACCGTTTCTTCTAAGTCACCATTTTAAAAATGTTTTATTGACATCTTTGCCAGGTCGGCCAATGTTTGGATAAAGTAAGACTGACAACCATGCGAATTGTAGTTGGATTAATAACAGGGCTAAATGTTTCATGATAATCAACCTCTTGCTCTTGATTGCAATCCATGGAAACCAAACACACCTTGTAACAGTCTATACTCTATACTGACATCAGATTTTTGTTTAATTCGAAAATCCATTTGCAACCAATTACATGCTGACCTGGATAAGATGGACAACAATGTCTTTGAGAAATAACATATTTCAATGAAATAATATGTTATTCTATCCAAGAAATAACATATTTCAATGAAACAGAAAGCACCAACTTTTTCATATTGAATTTGATGGCTAAGCAAGTTTTCTTTTTTTGAGGGTTAGTGGCCAATAGCCAACGAACAAATATATTGAATAAGAAAATATTTACAAGGTAATTAACATCTGGCACCTGCTCCTATAGTAAACCTACTCTACCAGGTAACGCCAGACATCAAGTGTTCCTAGACCCCTATTTTAATTTTAATTCCTCCAAAGAAGACTGTACATTGTAGATCACTCCCGGGCATGTCTAATCTCCTCAAACAGTGCACTTCATACTCTCAGGCTAGCTGCGCAAGTTTTCGATGCTCAATATTATATGGATAGTGTTTTTGATATATCTAGTTTATATTCTTTAATGGTTTATGTTGATTCATGCTTGCTTTTTTTTTTTTTGATGATTTATGTTGGTATATGTAGAAGCTGAGTTTGGATTTCATTCAATCTGAAAATGAATTCATAATAACTTCTTGAATAGGACACTTCAAATTTATGGTGCTAACTTGTTAGGTCTGCATACACCAATGAAACAATTTCTCAGGCATTTCACCAAACAGCATATGTGCACCAAACAGCATACGGGCCTTTTCCTCAAAAAAAAAAAAAATATGTGCACCAGATATGATACACCGAGATACGATTGAAATTGATTGTAGAATACTCTATGGGCAATTTGGAGATGCCGGAATGCCAAAACATACCAAGGTACCACCCCGACACATAACCACTTTCAGTCTTTCTTAACAGGCATAGAAACAAAATCCACATTGGTCGAGATCTCAACTGTGATGCTGATAGACTAGCAAAATTGGATCCGATTCTGCTGTTTTTTTTATAACAAAAGTAAGGTCCTACTTTTCCGATCCCAACTATTCAAATTCGTTGAAATTTGTGCATGAAAAAGTTTCTTTACCAAGATACGTGAATGAAAAATTTTGAATGGTTGGGACCGGAAAAGCAGGATCCTGCTTTTGTTATAAAAAAACAGTAGAGTCGGATCCAACAAAATTAGAGAGGCAGGTAGGATATGATGTAATAGGAAATACATTCCCTATTTGTTGATTTATTTTATCCATGAATGCAACAGAGATACAAGCCTACAGGCGTGAATCAAGCACAAAAAAAAATACAATTGAAACGAAAACGTAAAAGCACACCAGTTTTGCTTTGACAAGGACATCGAGACCTTGAAATCAATTCTTTAGAGACCGATTTCATTCCTCGTTCGTAGAGACTAACTCGCCATGAGGCCTGGACCGGATCACTACAACATTTACCCCTATACCGCTTGAGATACACAAGAGAGCAAAAAGATTGAGTTTGACACATCCCTATGTAGCCATACGCTGGGTCCATCGTAACCACCATTCCCATTGTATCATCTCTTGATCTGCATTATCCCTCTCTCTCTCTCCCCTCTGCCTAAGCGTCAAGTATAAGAGAGTGCTTCTTCGTGGCAAAAATATTGACAGAGTAGTTTATGCTTCATGCAGCGCACAGACAATAGAGTTAAAACAATGCTGCATGAAGCAAATACTACCCTGTCAATATCTTTACCCTTCTTTGTACAAAGCTCCCTCTATAAGCACCAATCCATCAACAGAAATAAAATTTTGGGCTGGACTAAATTTGGGTTGAGAAAACTGGGACCCAAATATGCAATGAATGTCAGCATCATCATAATGTGAATTTATATCATTGTAAGTTTATGTTATAACAACTTAAACAAGTAAGAAAAGCTTACAACAGAACCAGGAGCATCTTCTTGTTTGCACAGAATCCACGGTACACCGGTTTTTAAACTAAGCGCCATTTTTGCTGCCCATTGTATATACCTTATTCCGTTCTCTCGAAACACCGGCGCCACCGTTGCATACTCATTTTCTATCTACCTCGCAATTAAATAAATGTAAAATAATAAACAAATGAGACAAAATAATTACAATATCATTGATAAATAAATGTGATAAAAATAGACCAAACCTGTGATAAGATAATAGGACCTCCTTGCGAGGCAAAGAGCTTCTCTTTCTTCATCATTTGAACAATCTTTGTTGCAAATCTCTTCATATAATACTGGTAAAAGATCAAACATGAAAATGTATCAGTCATAATTTAAGTATAGGAAGGATAAATCATTGATGACAGTAAGTTTTACAAAGTAGAATTTGTTTAAAAATTTGGAATGATGTGTAATGTGAGGCAAGGGCAGTGTTATGTACCTTAAATGGCTCGTTGTCGGTACGGAAGGTGATATTTGGTACCTCTCTAAGCCAGTATGGTAATCCTCTGAAAAAAAAAACACAATTACATAACACAAAATAGAGTGCCTATTTAATGTGTGGGAAAAAGAAGGAATTCAAGGAAATATGAAAAATAATTTTCTAGGATTAATTTTTATTTCGACAAAAAATTGGAGAAAACATGTGAAGTAAACATGGACAAATTTGCTACTTTCATCTCCTTCGTTTTCTAACATATCAAACGAGCCAACTGTGTTTGAACCTCTAAATTCACTGAAATTAAAAATTACAGTAAATTTTGTTTCTATGAAAACTTCTAAAAACCAAAAATTGTGCTAGGTAATTCATTTTGGAATCAAATTTGATATGAAATGAGTCCCAAATATGAAATGAAATTAAAAGAAAACTGTTTCAGCTTCAAACAGTCCAAAAGTTATGAAGGAAAATCCAATTTAAGATCCAAACCCTCCAGGGATCCATCCCACATGACCTACCCATTTGTGAAATGCATGGAAAAATTATTTCAAACCCAAAACAATTGTATCCAAATAGCCCACTATCAATTGTAGTTTTTAGATCAGGACCAAATCCATTGTGAAAATAAATAGTGGGTCAAAACTCAAAATCGACCACTGTTACATTGGCATTTGTAGTTCAGGGTTTAACTATAGGGTTTAGAGTTTAGAGTTTAGGATTTAAGATAGAGTAAGTTTGAAGTTAAGGCGGAATAAGTTAAACCATTCCGCCTATGGGCCATAGAGAAGAGTTTATTTTTTTAATTTGTCTCTCATCTTTAAGACAGTTTAAGTCATGACTTAAGTAAACAGTTCCATCAAAACAATAATAACATAAGTCACCTTAACTTGGAGCAACTAACTTATATGTCTATATAGAACTTAATTTGTGTTATTTTTTAAATTCAAATGATGGTATTAAATTGCATGAGCAGAAGGGCAAATTGGCATATACCCATGATTCCATTCAGCTTGGATAAAGGGACCAATCCTTAGCGTTGCATACATGTTGTGTTCTTGAATTAACTTGACAAATCTCACCAAATCATATCTTCCTTCAAAATTATACTGCAATCAAGTTGATTTTTTTTTTCTCAAGAAATATTACAAGCATAATAACTTCTTCTTTTTTGGATTTAGATGCAAATGTAGCGTTACAAAGAAATTATATGATATTAGTTACGTATTATATTACCTGGCGAGGCCTAGGTTCATGAGCATTCCAAAAGACATAAGTTTGTATCACATTTAAACCCCCTTTCTTTGCATTTTTCACAATATCCGGCCACATCTGTGCAATTAATAAATTAAAAAATGAGCTCAAAGAAGAAATTGTATTCAATTAATGTATTTTTTTTTTCAAATTATATAACAATTATGAACAATAGAAAAAAAGAAACAAAAATTTCTTTCTAAAGAGAGAACAATCTAAAAGATGTTAGTTCAAGTGGTGAAATGTAAAACCTCTGGGGTGCTTCGTGGATAATGGATCGAACCCGAAAAAAAGAGCTGCCTCTGCCCGTTAACAATCAGTGATCGCCGATCATAGGTCACACCAGTGACATTACTACCAGTGCCACACACAGAAATAACCATAATAAAAAATATTAAGAAAAATAAAATTGAAGTCTGAGACTCCATAGGTGCACAGTACGCTGTACCAATTGAATTGTTCTTTCTGGCTTTTGATGCCTGTACCGGTATTAAAAAAAATTGCACTAAAATCAGAGTGCAATATCCTTTCCAGGTTAACAAATGGCATATAAAAAAATGTATCACTAAATTATGAAGAAGAAGAAGAAGAAGAAAAAGGAGAATAGAATACTTCTGTGCTGATGTAACTACCTTGAAAGGAGTTGTTTTGTCGCCTGAAACTGGTGCTTGTACACCGAGGATCTATCATTGATTCATTTCCAATATCTCCTTTGATTAATAAAGGTGTTTGAAGACCAAGTTCAGGCAAGTTATTCTCTCATTAATTATTTATAGGGAGTTATCTGAAAGAAGGAATTTGTAGTAATTTCTTGGGATCTATAATTATGTAAATACATGAAGGGATTGGGGGGAATACCTAAATGTAGCATATGCTAAAGGAGGCCAATAGCTTCTTTTAATAGGCCATTGCATGAATAACCGTAAATAATTGTGGGATAATTTTTTTTTCGTATGTTATAATTTTATGGGCATTGTACATTTCGGATTATATATAGAGAAATTCAAGGCATGAAAATTATAGATCAATTTTAAGCTTTTTAGATATATTTAATTCATCTCGATTGAAGTTGGCATGACAAACTTATGGTCAAAATACCAACATTTATCAAGCTGTTCCGCTTCTTTACACAAATTAATTATCTAACAATTAGGCATCCGGATAATGTTAAAACTCATTTTAAGTTATAAAACCTGTCATAATTTTTCACAGATTTTTAATTTATCTCAATCAATCGAAGTTGTCATAGTTATAAAATAAAATTGAGGAGGGATCAAATGCCTCACGTCTTTCATGTTTCAAACTCATTGTGTTTCATATATTTTATCTTTATTTTAAAGTCCAAATAGTCGATCCGAACTGATAAATATAATATTCATATTAAAATATGCTCAGAGACCAAATTTTATATTTTGAGGAAATTATTTTACTATTTTTAAGATGGTACAAAATCATTGCTTTTAGATCGTCTAGAAATGGTGAATTTGTACCTATTTAAGAAAATAGTAAAATATTTCTAAGAAATATAAAATTTGGTCGAAGATCATGTTGATTGGTTCAGATAGACTATTTGGACTTTAAAAATGAAGATATTCACGACATGAGATATATAAACATTATATCAAAATAGTAACAATATCATTATCAGCGGCAACGAACATTGTTTCACTGTGAACGACATGAGATCTATTTTTTATGTTGATGGACAAATGTTTTTTTTTTTAGAAAGGAACGGGCCAAGCCCTCATTTCATTGATAATAGTTGCCATTACATAAGAAATGTAAAAACAGAAATATTTGGAAAATACAAGTTTACTCAAATAAGCTTGAGTAAGGTTGGAAAGAAAATAAATAAATAAAAGTACTAGTTAACCACTTAACCCTATAATAATGGAGTCCGGATTCTCTAATGTAATCCAATTTTTGAGTTTTGGATCTAGACCATTTGATTAGAATTTGACGTTCCATCTCGTATGATTCATCTCGTGATGTGTGTTCCATCTCGCGTGCTCATCTCGAATCAGACGGTCTGAATTTAAAATCCAAAAATTGAGTTATATTACTGGTTCTCGATTCAGAATAATGGCTATTTGTGTGTGTCGTGTGTTGTTGAATCTCTGTTCCGCATGACTCCCATTAATTTGTGTATCTCCATTGCAATTTCACTTGTTCTAGGAATTCTTGTGTTGAACACTCTCTCTAAATATTGGCTCACACCGTTCTCCCCATATATAGTGCGAATTGTGTCCTTCTAGGCTTCTAGCAACTTCTTTGCTATCCCGGTAGGCCGGTACTGAGTTTGAAAGTGGCCATATGGTGGACAGATGTTGTAGAAAATCTTGGCACAAACTGGATCAGAGGCAAAATCATCACATAATATGACATAACCTGAAAATTGTACACACGCGACACCATATTTGTACTACATTTTTTTATTAATGTCATAGGAAAAGAAATCGGCACCTGTGGTGAATAGAGTCCGGATCCACTGCATTACCTGACCGTTTGAGTTTTCATTCTGACCGTCTGATCAGACTGTAATGCATGGTCCCTTTAACAGACAGACCGGATTCAAAACTCAAATGATGAGGTATCTTTGGTGGAATTCTAAACACCTCCGGAACCGTACGTCCAATTACTAAATTCAGACCATTCTTTTAGACTTTTTTTTTAAATGGAAATTATAACAAACTTTTTAATCAAACCAGCCAATTCAATGAAAAAGTTACAAAAATAGTCTACACCGGATCTCCAATCCGGTGTAGCTTGAGAGGGCCGGACTACACTGGATTGGGAAACCGGTGGAACTTTTTTTGCTCTGCAGATGGGGGAAAAATGGGTCAGCTGGGTGGAAAGATGGCTACACCGGATTGGGAAACCGGTGTAGTCCGATCCTCTCATGCTACACCGGATTGGGAATCCGGTGTAGGCTATTTTTGTAACTTTTTCAACGGATTGACTAGTTTGGTTAAGAAATTTGTTATAATTTTCATTTTAAAAAAAAATCATTATTTTACTTGACACAAATCTTAAAGCAAACTCCCTATTTGGCTAATTTTAAATAGACATCCGATTAAGTTTAACTTGACTGGAATTAAATTTGAACTGTAAAATTGTGAACCTCACTTATGCAGTATCGACGGACTCCCTTTGGTGGGGATATGGATTTGTAGTGAATAGGCCCTTATTTGCAATACCGGCCCAAGAAAGAAAGGCCGTGCCTATCTAGCCTTCCAGCAAAAACGTTTGCATTAGGCTAAAAAGTTTGAATACTAAGCGCTCGCAAATATTTATTTGGGCCTATGAAACTTTTTCGATGTGTTTAGAGGTTTCATATCTAGGTATAGGTATGAGTATAGAATATTGCGGTTAAAATGGTTGTTTTTTGTTTTGTTTCAGAAGTTAGGGTGTTTTCGATGTGTTTAGAGGTTCTTGTTAGCGTATGTAATTAACAATTTTCATCAATGAAAATAGGCTAATAAAGTAATAAGCCTTTTAAAAAATATATATGTGTGCTCTATGAAGTTAAAATTGCTCTGTTAAATCTTTATATCTTGATGAACATATGTATTGAGCCCGTATTGGTACAAGCACAACCCATCTAACAAAATCCATTACCCGTTTTCAAACAGCCCCTCTAGAATTAAATTAATTTGCATGTCGTGGAAGATAAGGTAGCTTTTCAGGTTGCCAAAGGCCATTCTATCTTGTTTTTTTTTTCTCTTATTTCATTTCGACGAAAGATTCCCACAAATCTAATCAAGTAATCAACAAAGAAACGATATAACAAAATACTTATTTTAAAAAAATTTGCCATGCAAAAGTGATGCGGCGTTTGATTTCTAGACTTCATCCTAATATCGTTGACTTATCTTGAGATGTAAGAACTAAGAACAAAAATAAATAAAAAATCACACAGCCATTAAAAAAAAGTCGCTGATAACTGTCCTCGCACATAACTTCTATGACTAATCAGTGGGGACCATCTCCGCACAATTTTCTTGTATAATTTGTATCGTCTCTGCACAATTTGTAAAATATTAATATCTATGAACTAAAATATTTATACCTATGCACATAAGTATATATATCTATACACGAAAATATTTTAACGTAAATAATTGTCTCATCAATCAAAATCTCTCGAACTGTACTCGCACCATAAATACCTGTAGGGGACCGGGGGGGGGGGGGGGCATGCACGTTTTTAAAAATATCAATATTGCCATAACTATATGGGGGTACAATATTTTATATATTTTTTACATAGGGCGTTGGATAACGTTTAAAAGTATTTATATCTATGTACTAAAGTATTTATATGTATATACATTATACATAATTTAATTTTCAGGCGTTTGATCATATTAAGTTACACATCAAATTATTAATATCTTATTTTACAAGTATTGAAACCTATACACTAAAGTATATATACCTATGAGATCAACTATTATTGTTATTAAAATATTGATGCGGAGATACAAGGTCCCCACTACTTCATTAGAGAAAGATTGACGCAATGACCATCGGGGAACTAGACAAAAAAGAAGCATCATATCAAGTTACGAATGCAAGTATTAATATCTTACTTTGTAAGTATTAATACGTTATTTCTCAAGTATTTATATTTATAAAAGTTGATGTGGAGACAAGTGCAAGAATTGAGAAAGAGAGACTATATAATTAGTGAGGATTATAGGACATTATCTACTATATTTATTAAAACAAAGGAGGAACTAGGGTGCGGGAATGAATATAATTAAAAAAAAAAAAAAAACACATGAGGGACACAATTTGTACATTGTTGAATTCAACCACAACTGCCCTAGATTAAAATAACTCTTGGATAGCTTATGGCAGTGATTAATCACAAAAAATACCAAACATTTGAAGATCTTAAACTCCTTAAAAGAAAATTAAAATTAAGGATACTTTTTTTGCTCGTCGGTAATAACTACCAACTACTCGGATTAAATTTTCGCTAAATTAGATCAAGGACAGAAGTAGGTATTGGAGAAAGGGACTGAGCTTCCTAGCTATGAATTGATTTTTTTTGTCCATTAATTTTTTTTACTTTTTACAAAAAATATTATTACTTTTTTACATAAAAAATATTACATAATACTTATTCATTCAGTCCTCGAATCTCAGTTTTCTGATTCTTCCCTGGATTAGATTTTTCATAAATATAAAGAGGGTGTAAATAGTATTCAGATCGAGATAGGAGTAGGTCTGATGGGCATCAGACCTAATTTTAGGTTCAATTAGGTCTAATATTGTCTGATTAGTATTAAGATTAGTACGCACGGAAATTGAAACACACATGTACGGATTTTTATTTACTTAGCACGGATCTTGATGCAATAGAATGGTCATTTCACCCATCTACTCTGAATTCATTCAGATCATTTTTAATTGACGAAATCAATTGCAATCCAGTCGAGAGGCATACACACACACATAAGACTAATTAAGCTAAAGCATATCCAGTGGAGAGGCATGGATGTGTCAAAAAGCATAATTATCCAATCACCTTAATTAATATAGTGGAAAACAAAGAAAACAACATGCGAAAGAACGATACCGTATAATTAATACAATATAGTTTGCTATGTAGAAGTGATGTGGCATATATATGATCTCTGGGCATGATCCTAATTTCATTGACTTGTCTAAAGAGAGGAAAACAGTGCGCGCATTTGTGAATTCAAGCACAATATGATGAAATTAAATAAGCTATGATTTGTCTTGTGATGGTGATGTATGGAATATATAGTTGATCCCGTCCAAAATATCTTCATAGAACTAATATTATATAAGTCACTGTATGAATGTGCGGCAACACCGATTAAGAAAGAAATGATTAAAAACTTAATCTTCACTAATGAATTTTAGTACAGGAAGGATGTATAATACGGAATTACCCTTTCTATCTCTTTTAATTTTAGTTAACATGTTACCTGCATAACAACAAACTAGTCTAACTAAAATATTTCTTTTGATTTTTAAGATTTATGTTGTAGTATACAATAATTGATAGTAATTTTATATGCATTATTGTCAATTAGATATGTAGTAGATTAAATGTAAATCAATTTTAAAATTAATTTCATCAGATCTTTTTGAACTTATAATAGAGAATAAATATCTACAATAATTGGTCGTTATTTTAAAGTTTTTTTATCCATCTAGGTGACTACTTACATACGATGCTATTAATTAATGATTAGAAGCTCGAATTGGGGGATGAGGATCAAACTTCAAAGGCATAGTCAAGGGTCTCCAGATCGGATCATAATTGGTTTTACAATTTACAGAGTCGCAGACCTTTTTGATTTTTTTTTTTATTTCTAGAAAAACAAGTTTATATTATCAGGAAACAAATAAATTATATTTTTTTTCTCAAAATAGTAAGAATCAAACTAAAGTTTTAATTTTACACCGTCACAAAGCTTTGAGTATCACATGGTATGAGTTTCTAGCCGAGCAAAGTAATTTCGGTGCCTATTTGGATTAGGGGGGGGTTCCACTTTAAGATTCGTACTAAATTAAAAAGGGCGATGCGTATCTCATTCTGCACTAGACCTGAATTCGATGGGGAGAGGGGGTGTGGCCGAATCAAAGTTTCGCCTCTATTTTTGAAATTCCTATGAGATGCCCGATCAATGTTTTGTGCCTTTTTTTTTTTTTTTTTTTTTTTTTCGGGGAGAGTGGAGGTGTGTGTGACTGAATTCAAGGGCGGATTCAAAATTTTTGTCAAGGGGGTAAAAAAATATCAAATCAGGTTTAAATCCTAATCGGATTTAAACTCATACTAATTGAGCATTTGATAAAAAAAATAATGCTTTAACTTATATTTATAATGCTCTGAATTGTAATTTCTGATATTCTGACTTATAATTACAATTACCAATCATAATTCAAGAAATTTATTTTAATTTTAACTATAAATTTAACCCGAATTACTAATTAAACATTCAGAGAGGAGCAAAGCTAGTCGGAACTGATAAATTTCCACTAAAACTCAAAATCCAGGAGGAACAGCTGCTCTCCTGGTCTGCACTAGATCCGCCTCTAACCGAATTAAAGTTTCGTCTCTTCCCCTTTTCAATATTTCAATGGTAATCAAATTAAAATTTTGGACCCTCACTTTTTCAAAGCTTCGGTCACTCATTTTTTTTTTTTCAAAATTTTGTATTGTGTATGTATGACTTAGAAGCAACCGAACTAA
This sequence comes from Carex cristatella, assembly GCA_024447775.1. Classification (NCBI taxonomy): domain Eukaryota; kingdom Viridiplantae; phylum Streptophyta; class Magnoliopsida; order Poales; family Cyperaceae; genus Carex; species Carex cristatella. Next base: position 3,921,362 of record JAJHPF010000034.1, on the reverse strand, counting down.
AGTTTCTTGACATTTCGCCCCCCACCCCTTTTTTTTTTTGAAGAGAATTGTGTATTGCCTAGACAGAAATTTTAGTTCGGTTCTTACTATTTTTGAAAAAAAAATCATCAATATGTTTTTTTGACAATTTGATTTGCTAATTTCCAAACATAAAAAAATCAAACCTTTTTCATAATAGGTAAGCATATTCAAAATATATCCTTTGCATGACAACGCATGCATGCTTGCCACCTTTGCCTAACAAGCTGGTCGGCTTATCTCTTTCTGACCTCGAATAAATTAACATATTTTATTTTATGATGAGAGAGAGGGATTTCAAAATTCTTTGACTTCTTTTAATTGTATGGTAATGCTCAATTTTAATTTTACTCTTAGTTAAAGGTCCGGGATTGGCAAATAGCATAAAATAACATCTTTCACAATTAGATGTCTCTGTGCATTATTATTTCTTATTATGTAGCAGATTTATTCCATATTGTAAGTAAACTATTTTCAAAAGATGTAATTATTTATGAGATAGGAGTAGGTGCGATGGGCATCAGACCTACTTTTAGGTTCAATTAGCTCTAACACCGTACGATTAGCACTAAGATTAGTACGCACGGAAATTAAAACATACATGCATGAATTTTAATGTAATTAGCACGGATCTTGATGCAATTGAATGATCATTTCACCCATCGAAACAAAGTAGTCTGAATTCATTATCTATTACATGAATTTCTATAATTGAGCTTACTGATTTTATAAATATTTATTTGTGCGAGTTTAAACACATGATAATTAATACAAGTTTAATTGGACATCGAAAGATTTAAGTATAGACAATAAACAAATCAAGTTTAAACACTGAACTGTCAAATATAAACAAATAACTATATATATATATATATATATATATGGTACATAGTTACATACTAGATAGTTTAGTTTATGCATCGAACAATTTAATTAGAAACGTATTTTTGTTTAGATTCGGACCATTCAATCACAATCATAATCTGCACGAATATTAAAAAACCTCAAACATACATTTCATTTCAAACCAGATTGATTCAAATTTTGATCGGAGGATTCGAATCTAAACAAAATTATTTTTTTACCTTAGGTGATATGAATTCCATACATGGGATGGATAGATGAAACACAAGACCAAGTATAAATTCGTAATAACTCGAACTGCAAAAAGAATTCGGATTGTTCCATCTGCAAAATCAATTCCGTGAATTTCAAGTTGGGTAAAATTGATTAATTTTAGTAAGATCTAGAGGTTTGAATTCTAAACTCAAAATTTGAGATTATGTTAACAGTCCCAAAAGTTTCTGGACTTTGGAGGACTGGTAAGGGTAAGGGCATACTCTTTATCTTTGTCCTTGACCGTTTTAATATGCTATAATTAATAAAAATGATTGACTCCGCATTAATTGGCTAAAAAGCTAAGAGAGTCCTCAGTACTCCTCACCCCTCAGGGCTCAGGGCAACTTTTGCGTGAAGAGCAGGGGTCAGTATTATTTGTGTTTTGAGATTCGTGCTGAACGTATTTGAACGGTTTAGATTTTCCAGAAAAACAATCAAAGTTTGAGATATCTCAGAGGATGCGAATTCGCCCTCGTGCCGCAACCACACGATACTGGGAAGGGGCGATATGGGGGCGGTTGAGGAGTCCTCATCCTCCCAAGTAACTTAAATTTTATGTTTAAATCCCAACCGTTCAATTAGAATTGAGATCAATCCGGACCTTAAAATATTCAGGTCAAAATTTAAGTTACTTTAGGTAATATGAATTGCAGCTGCAGAGTGCAGACACAATAAGGTTTCCGAAAGGGGAGAGGGGGTTGTCCGATATCCATCGAGTCTGTTTGATGGATAGTTTGTACCGTCCGATTCACTTTAAGATCTGTTCGAATCATTTTAATATCCGTGTGCACAGATATTAAGTGAATCGGATGGTAGAAATAACTCATAAAACAGACTCTGGTCCGATGGGCATTGGACACCCCCTCTCCCGAAAGGAAGTTTTGATAAATACGAAATTCTTTTTTACAAATATTTAAATTTGAAAAGAAAAACGGTTTGACAGCTGTGGCTCTGTACCTGTACGCCTATACGGCTATACCAGTGGTGCGTTTCCTCTCGCTTCCCTCCTAGTTCCTAAACTATAAATATTAACATAAACCCAACAGAAAGCAATAAAAGACTAAAAAGAGCGAAGCAAAATTCGTTTTCTCCGTCTCATACAATTTACAAACAATGGCAGCACGGGGCAGAGACAGAGGAGAGAGGAAAAAGGTGGGGTCGCCAGTGAGGAGGAGAAACAAGATCGAGGTGTTTAACGCCGTTCTTACTCATTTCTCTTCCTCCGACTCTGTCGCCGTCTCGCCTCAGTTCGAGGATTCTCTCTGGGCCCACTTCAACCGCCTCCCTGTCAGGTGTTTGTTATTATTTTTTATTTATTTTACTTTAATGATCACCATATCCATATTGCAAAGATTTTTAAGTTAGGATGATGTGGTCTAAGTTTTAATTATAATTTGGTGTTTTAAAGTTCATTCCCTTTGAAATTTGAATCCGACAATAAAATTTAAATTAGAGCTTCATTCCTTTCTCTCTATCTGGATGCCAAAGAGAGAAGTAAAATATCAAGAAAAATCATGCCTATAACTTGTTTGTTGAAATGCCTTTAGTTATGCAATGGATTTTACCGTGGAGAGACCTGAAGATGCATTGACACACATACAGCTGCTTGAGGCAGCACGAGATCCTGCTAATCGCCCGACCTTCTCTGTACGAGTGGTTCAGGTATGAACTACATCCCTTTATACTTTTAACCCCCAAATGTATGAAGCACTGTTTTTTTTTTTTTTTTTTACTTTTATAATTGTTATGTAACTAACTTAGTAACCATCAAAATGTATGGAGCACTATTTATTTTACGTTTTTCTTTTACATTGTTTTGTACATAACAACAATAAACTGTCAAAATACATGAAACATTATTTTTTTTTTTTATTATAAATTGCTTTATATCTAAATTAATAACAGGGATCATTAGTAAATGGCGTTAATCAACTATTTTCAAATAAACTAATTTCTTTTGAGAAAAGAAGTATGTTTTTCAAAGAATAAATTATTATCAGCATGTGCCTTGAATTTATCTTCTTGTTATATATTTTTTCTCAACTTTTCTATTCACAATTTGAAGTTGACTTTACATGCATTTCCTCCCTCAAAATATGTCAACTGTTGTAGCACATCTCAAACATGTGAAGTTTGAAATTTGTTTTACATGTCAACTTCCTTATTGTTTAATATTTTAATTATATTAAACCCATTTTCTAACCTACAGAACTTCTAAAATCTCAAAACAATAGTTTGAACGGGTAGTGTACATTATGTTAATTTTTAACTATGAAATACTGACATGTATGTTTGCATTATCACTCTTTAGGTGCCTAGAGAGATCGATGGCCACACACCTAAATATGAGCAGAAGTATGACTTCCTTCACTTGTTTACAATTTATATTTGTCCTAATTTAAGAATCTGTTAATATGTATTTATTTGAAAATCTCGACATGTTTCATACTCATACATCCTTTGATTCCAGTGCAAATCTTGAGGGGCTGGAATTCAAGAATGAAGAAGATACAGTTCATCCAAGGTATAACTTTTCTTTTTGTTAAAACAAGTTACCTTTTTATTGCTCCTAGATAAGTTCTTTCCAAAAAGATGTAAAAGAAAAATAAAGACCAAAATAATATTTTTTTGATGTTAGTTGTAATACATTTCAGGCTGATGTATGAGATAGTCTTCTCAGTAGATGACAAACCAAAGGTTCTTAGTCAGGTAGAATCCCATCTGCCTTTTATTTCCTGAATTCATCATCAAATAAATGATCGAGCCCTAAATGTGCAATTGAACCCCAAAAAAAAAAGAGAAAAAAAAAATTAAAAAAATGTTTGTTTATCATTAGTCAAATTCACTTTATTTTAGTACTAATTAGTTAAAAGTACTTTGGTACAATGCTTGACAGCTGACAACTGTTCTTGGTGATCTCGGACTAAACATACAAGAAGCTCATGCTTACTCAACAAATGATGGCCTCTCTTTAATTGTTTTTGCTGCAATTGGGTGGCTGGATGAGGTACATTTTTCTTCTTATCTTGTAGAATCTTATCCTGTTTTAGGGGCGACTCTAGATCTAGCATAGGGGAATGTTAGCCACCCCCATGATTTCAAATTTTTTAATAATGTATATTGAAATATAATTGAATTTCATTTTTCTTGAAGTTTTTATATAGTTCAGCAGCACCCCTAATGAAATGCTAAATGTGTGCTTGTAGCCTAGTGGTTAGAATTCCATTTAGAGGTTGTCGAAACTTGGGTTCACATTCTAGTGACAACACATTATGAATTTTATGTTTCAGCCCCCCTTATCTAAATTTTCTAATTCTGCCGGTCCTGTTTACTTCAGTTTTCTTAATTCGAGCTTAATTCTTTGTGAAATACTCTTAGGAAGTTGATCACCTGAAACAAGCACTGAACAAAAAAATTGCAAAGAATAAGGTAATCTCTCTCTAGTATTTGTTTTCTATTTCAGTTCTATACCTGACTAATACGGCCCATTGGTCTCCTTCTATCTGTCTAAGAGGTAATCTTTACACATTTATTCATTTTCTTTTGCCAAAGGAGCCTGAGATGAAAGATGCAGAACAGGTACCGACTTCACCACATGTAAAAATACCGACCGATGAGACTTCCGTATGGGAAATCAACTATAACCTCCTTAGCTTCGGTGATATAGTCGCTTCTGGATCATCCGGCGACCTGTAAGTACCTTATATGAGTAGTATCTGACTGATTTGTACAAATGCTGGTTCGGTACATACATGTAGGGGTGTTCATTGGGTCGGTTCGGTTAAAACCGAATTAAAATAGTCAAACCAATTGAATTAAACTTGTCAACTGAATAACAACTAACCAAAATAACCCAAGTAAATTTCGGTTTCTTCGGTTGAACTGAAATAAGAGATTAGATTTTAAAAGGTCAAAACTCAATATATACACAAATACCTTTGAAGTCAACTCTAAAATCTATCGGATTGGCTTCAAAACGACAAATCCAACCCGTTAAAATCCATCTACGTTACGAATGATATGTCTACATGCGAAAATTTTAAAATTTCGAATTAATTTAGTATAAAGTCAAGTGGTCAAAATTAGAAGATTTATAAATTAATTGTAATGCATTCATTTTTTGAATGTTTTTGACCACTTGACTCGATACAAAATTAGTTCAAAATTTTTAATTTTTTGCATGTAGACGCATCACTCGTAAGGTAGATGGATTTCAACGGTTTGAATTCGTCGTTTGAATCCTGGTTTTAGAGTTGAGTTCACAAAGGGGCTTGGTGAACTTAAGAACACACTAGTTATACTCTATATATTATATGTTAGTTGTTGACATTACACACAAATACCAATTTTTTTTTTTTTTTTTTTTCATTTTAAGTCCAAAAACCTAAGCATAGATTTGAACCATATAGAGTTTGGTCGGTTCAGTCTTTTCGGTTTTGAAAAATATAAACCAAACCAATTATAAAAACCAAAGTAATTCAAAAATTCAATCGAACCAATCCATTTAAACTGAAAAACTGAGCCATTTAATCCGAACTTTTTCGGTTTGGTTGATAACCAAATAAACTGGACCCAATGAACACCCCTACATACATGCTTCCAGGCCCTAACAAATGAATAAATTTCCCAATATAAAAACTTCAAATCCAAAAGAAAAGAGGCCGGTAAAAGGAGAGCGAAAAACAAAGCTATTGTATTTGAATGGTTTTGGTATCAACTTTAACCTGCATCCTTAGATCCTCATGAGAACACATACAGAGGCAATAGACAATTAGAAAACCTTAAATACTGAAAATAAAGATATGACATGAATATGTTCCACTGGCCTTTATCAGTAAATTTATATATGTCGTCACACCAGATAAAACTAGTTGAATAGTTCTCAAGTATGAAATTCCACTCATACCAAATATGCCAACTGGAATTAAGAAAAATAACTTGATTTCTTCGCATTTAAGTTTCTAATACAATTTTAGGTGAATTTAAAATTTTGTTTATTTTAATGCAGGTATAAGGGTTCATATTGTAGCCAAGAAGTGGCAATTAAAGTACTAAAAGTTGAGGGAGTAAATGCTAATGCTTTACGAGAATTTGCCCATGAGGTTTACATTATGAGGTCTGCTAAAATTACAGATGATATTAAACTGTCACTTTTTCTACTTGGCCCCTGGATGTTTTCTTTTCTGATATTATGCTACTATTGGTAGGAAAATTCGGCATAAAAATGTTGTGAAGTTTATTGGTGCATGCACGAGACCTATGCTTTGCATAGTGACAGGTATGAGGAAATTTTCATTTGAAATCACATATTCTTACAAAATGCTTTGCATGTTTCTATTATTTGACAATCAACATGACAAGTCTCTCCTTTATTATGTGCAGAGTTCATGTCAGGAGGCAGCATATATGACTACCTGCACAAAGAGAATGATTTTTTCAAAATGCCTGCACTTCTACAAGTTGCAATCGATGTATCCAAGGGAATGAATTATTTGCACCAAAATAATGTTATTCACCGTGATTTGAAAGCAGCCAATATCCTCATGGATGAAAATAATGTAAGTTTTTCTTATAATTTATTTTTCTTTTCCAGTTTGAGTTTTCAAGATTCAGATAATTTGTTTATATTCTATTTTCCTTCAAGTGCGTAATACTAGTTCCATAAAATGAGAACCCGAGCCCCAATTTATCATCAATTGACCCTCTATTGCACATTTTTGCACCAATTAGCTCCTAACGTCTACTGTTGTATATGAATAGGTTGTTAAAGTAGGTGATTTTGGAGTTGCCCGTGTGAAATCCCAATCTGGCGTTATGACTGCCGAAACCGGCACGTACCGTTACATGGCTCCGGAGGTAGTTCTCATTTAATTGTTTACCCTTGTGCTAATATTGTTATTATTATTATATTATCATCTTTCATTTCGTTTAATAAAATAAGAGCCTTTATTTAACTACCTATAATTTATAGCAAATGTGAACTTAACCTAATCAGCTTCAATGTTATCAATTGTAGGTGATTGAGCACAAAATTTATGATCACAAGGCTGATGTATTTAGCTTTGGAATTTTACTGTGGGAGCTTCTCACCGGGAAGGTAAAAAATGCTTCCATCTTATCAATGCACTGAGACTGCTTATTTATGCATGTATATGTTAATATAATTTTTCTATGTTATCGTATCAGATCCCGTATGATGACATGACACCAGTACAAGCAGCAGTTGGTGTAGTTCAGAAGGTGTGTATCCCTAGATCTGCATATCCTTTGTGCATATTCATAAATATTTGAGACTAAAATAATATAATATCAATTCACTGATTTTTTTTTTTTTTTTTTTTTGTAATCAGGGTTTACGACCAACAATCCCAAAAGAAATAAATTCAAAGTTAGTGGAACTAATTGAGAACTGTTGGCAACAAGATCCAAGTCTACGGTCTGATTTCTCACAAATTTTAGAAGATTTACATGCTATCATTAAAGAGGTACTTGTATTTACTTCAAGTGCTTAACTATTTATAGAATTGTATCTAGTTATTTATACCATTTCTATTTTTTCTGAGGCAACTGGCTCTCTCAGTTCAAAAATCAATGATAATAGGAACTGAACTCTGAATTGATCAAGGTATTCATATAAATGTTCTCTGATTTTTGTGTATAGGAACTGAACTCATATTAACTAAAAAACGTTTATATGAAAATAGGTTAATTCAGAGGAGCGGAAGATAAAATCTCCTGGAAAATTCTTTTCTTTCAGGCGAAATAGGAATTAGTGATGATTCGGCTATTATCTCATCAATGCCTCAAGTTTGTAAGTGATTATAGATAGTAATCTGTTCTGTGCCATAAGATGATAAGAAGTCGCCTTTTGGAATGATGAACTCAAGGTCGCATTTGTAAAGTTGTGAGTTCGACACCTTTTGTTAGTATTTTAATCAGTCGTGAATGTACAGCTGCTCCTTGTACTTCTTTTTCGTTTTTTCTTGCCATTATTAAGTTGATTTTATTCTTTTGCCCTTATTATGTGTTATATGTAAAGAGGATTTGTTTTGATAGATTTGCCTGTAACTTGAGAAATGTGAATGTGAAGTGCATCCACAAAATCATACTACGCTTTAGCTGTAGAGCTGTAGAGCGGAGTAAGTCATGCTTTAGGTTCGAGTGTTCGACTCTAAGACCGTCCAATCTGCTTCAAGATCTGTGTGTTCAATTTTAATATTGGTGTGCAGATTGCAGTCGCTTTTAATTCGTACGCATAGGATCTTAAAGCGGATCGTCGAATTCAAAAGAAAGTTGCATTTTTTTTATTTAACAAAGTATTTGACATAAACTTAGTTATGATCATTAAGAAAAAAAAAAAAAGGTACTTCACATTCTAGATATGAATGTATGCGAATTAAAATATAAGACAATTTAAAAATATTTAGTATAATTGACCGAGCTAGAAGATTTTATTCAAAACTAATTGAAATGATGCAATGTTGGTGAGATGATATATGGGGCTATGTGGTCCTTCATAAAAATAATATGTTCTTGGAAAGCTGTAAATATTTTTTATTGAGATAAAAATAAGAGTCAATTTTTTTAATTTTTAATATCCACAAATAATTTTTCTAATCAAATTTCAATTTAGATCTGGACCGTCCGATCCGGAACCGCACGAATATTAAAAGAGATCGTGCATTCTGCCTCTGGCTCCGGATTGGTCCGGATCTAAGCACAAATTCTGTTACCTCAGAGGATACGTCGTCTCCCTTGTAAATCCTCACTTCCACTTGGCGGAGGAGAGAGAACTTAGTTAACGGGTAAAGCAAGCGTCATGCTAGGCTCTCTATCCGGCGCAACTGCAAGACCACACCTAAAGGCGCCACGCTGCGCCCTCAGTCGACCAGGCGGAGGCGTCAAGAGCGCAAGGCGCCTACTGAACTCCCTCGACGCCGCACCTAACGGAGCCGCTGCGGAGATGTTAGTGAAGAAGTTCATTGCCGCCTCCTCCAAGTCGACTTCGATCGGCGCGCTATCCTTTCTCCTCTCCATTTCTTCCCCCTTTGCAATTCCTGTGAGTAGTCGTTACAAACAGAAGCGATTGCATATTAATTATTTCTTATCTCAAATCTCTTAACCAGCAAGAAATCAGGAAATTTTGAACCATTATCATCAATGCCAGAAGATAGGTCAGTTAGAAAATTACGATTTCAGCCCTCGATTGGATTTATGCACCAAAGCACGGTGTATTATATTTATATGGTTCCTAGTCTCTTTAATAAATTTGTTGGTTATGTTTAATGTTTCATAAGTCTACATAATTCTTTTATGCACGATAGAGATGGGGAAAATTATTATATTGGAGATATTAGTGGGCGTAAATTGTAAGAGTTGGTTAGAAATGCAAATGTGGTAAGTAGGAGATGATTGGAGGAGATATTTAGCAATATACCTTAATTAAGTCTATAATTAGATTCCATGTAATTGTAATAAAATACACAAAATCAATACAATATTCTCTCTTTCCTAAACCTATTACCCGGGATTGAATACAATTTACTTCATCTTGTGAAGGTTTATTCAAGGATGAGCAAGACCAATTGGTATAACTGGAACTCGAAAACAACTGCTTCGATTGTGACACTTCTCGAGCTCCAGAATGAGTCTATCCAAGCTGAAATGCTAATCACTGATTCAATTTCAAGGCTTAAAACATCCTCAAAGGATCTCTCTATCTTCTACACTAACCTTATAGAGTCGCTCTGTCATCACGGCCTAACACAAAATGCCATTGAGGTATACACCAAATTACAACTAATACCTTTGTCAGGCCGAAGAAATTTTGAACTTGCAATTAAGTCTCTTTGCTTATTGGGTAACCCCACTGAAGCTGAATCAAAGTTGAAGGAGATGATTTTGTTAGGTTACCATCCTTCTCGATTTGAGTTTGCTTCGGTTGCACAAAGCTATGGTAAGTTGGGATTGTTTGCAGAGGTTAAACGGGTTATCGGGTTGATGGAGGAATCTGGGTTGGAAATTGATACAGTCTGTGCAAATGTGGTTCTCTCTTGCTATGCGGATCACGAAGAATTGGCACAAATGGCCGAATGGCTTAGAAGGATGAGAGAATTATGCATCGGTTTTTCTCTACGGACATACAACACTAGCCTCAATTCATGCCAAAACATTCTTCACATGGTAAATGAAATCGATATCGAATCTCTCCCTCTTTCACTTAAAGATTTGATAGAGAAACTAGAGAACGATTGCGCATCCTGCCAAAATCAGGCTAATGTTTTGAAAGAATTGGTTAATTCTTCAGTTTTGGCAGAAACCTTACATTGGTCAGAATCAGGGATAAAATTAGATTTGCATGGATTCCGTGCTGTTTCTGCATATGTGATCTTGCTTCAGTGGATTGAAGAGATGAGGTCAAGGTTTGGTGTAGAGGGGAGCGCTTTTCCCGGTGAAATTGAGGTGGTTTGCGGGATGGGAAAACATAGTGTATCGGGAAAATCGACAGTTAGAAGCCTGGTTTCGAAGATCTTGTCACGAATGGATAGCCCTTTGAGATTGGATAGGAAGAATGTGGGAAGATTTGTTGGAAGAGGAAAGGCAGTCAAGGATTGGCTATCTCCATTAGGTTGAGGAGTCCGGATCCTCTGCATTACCTCACTGTTTGAGTTTGAATACAGATTGTCCTGCGATTGTAATTGTACTATTAGTACCTGTTGTCTGCTTGGGGTTGAGAATTATCATATCTTTTTGGATCAGGTGGTGTGTCTAGAATCTTAAAAATTAATAATTTTTTTACTTACTTTTACAGTTAAAAAAGTATGGTACAAATAGAATAAACAGAAAACAATTTCATAGACACTGTCCATGTCCCCACAAAAGTAAATTTCAGCTCTCCTACAGTCCTACTTGTCCTTAAATCCCAATTGAGTGTGATAAAAAAAATCATAAAAAAGAAAGCACATATCACTCACATGCATTATGTGCTGGAGAGAGAAGGCAGTGAGGTGCCTTAACATGTCAAAAAGACGTCAAATCTATGGACGAAACGCAATATAACACATTAAAAAAGAACAAAGAGGCAAGATGTAATATGCGTTTTCTTTAATTGAGAGAAGTCCGTAGGTATAGTTCCATTAATTAAAGATAAACATATACAAATTTGCGGGAACTTAAGATACAATTTTCATTCTAGTTCATTCCTCCCTGCCTACTAATTCGTATCGATCATTGATTCAGTCTGTCGATAGTGAATCTATTTGGAAAAGGGCAGGATTAATTAGTCCGAGTTTCTATTGCTATTTTTTTTTCCTTTTTCGTCTCTAAAAGAGAAAAAAAAAAAAAAAACTAATACAAACTCCTTTCTTTTGAAAATCAAATTGCAACTCAGTACTTATTCATCCAAATTAGCTTCAATTTAATGAACCTTTGTGCACCATCATAAATACAAATAAAATGAGAAAACAAAACAAGAAAAATAATTAAATTAAATTGCCAGCATGTATAGTTGTATACAATATGCTCTTAAAAAATCAACTTATATGTATCAGCTATTATTAAATAAAGAAAAATAAAAAAGGCAAGATTTGAAAATGTAAAAAATGACAATCTCTTTATTCATATATTTCTCATGTGATTACACACGTACAATACAAGATTACAAAGTCTTTATTTATAGGCCACCAATTATAAATTAAAAACACATCTAAATTAATTCCAATAGTAAACATGGAAATAAACTGAGGTGATTAATATTGAGAATTACATATAAAGTGTTGCAAATAGACGTTCATAATTATTAATTTCATAACAACTTGTATGAATCAGCAAATCTTTATCACTGGGCTTAATTAGTGGCAGATTTCACAAGTTGCTTGAAAGTAATTGGGCCAACGAAATGGGCCGGGCCATCATAGAAGAGTCTACCTGCTAATTTGGCAGTTGCTTGGGACGGATGCAAGAAATCCCAAAAAACATAGCGCTTGCGTCTCATGCAGTATGTAACATTTGGGCCACAATGTGTCTCAGCATTGAACTTCCCACCCCCACAGCAAGCACTCTTCACCTCTCTAAACCCTAGATAATAAAGGACAATTTTATAAAAAAATAAAATAAAATATATGGTTGTTAGAAAAAAAAAATTAAATTAAATTAGAAACTTGTGGATTTTTTCTGTTCAATACTCATTGAGTAATTTCATGCTTTCTTACTCTTTTGATTGTATTGCATTTTTAATTTATCAATAAATTATAATATTAGGGGCTTTGACTCCTATCTTATTATTATTATTATTTTTTGAAGTAGAAATTTGTGGAACTTTTCGACATGCCATTTATGCCATATTTTACAAAATAATTTACATTCTTCTGATTTTAGAGGCATTAATTTGGTGTTGCTAATTAACTGTAAGTACTAAAACATGAAATTTAAAACAGAAGTAACAAAGGTTGTAATTAACTTACCATAGTGATGGGGTTTTGAAATGACGGCTGATAAGAACTCGTAGGAGTTCCCAATGGAGTACTTCAAGCCGGGCAATGCAACCGAAAGCTTACTGAGAAGAGCAGCAACTGCATCATTTAGACCCTTTGCCAATTGATTCATGCTGTCGATACAACCACCGGTCGGGTGCTGTGCTCGTGCAGTGGGCACACACCCAATAAATGGCACATTGATTACCGCAAAATATCTCGCTCCCAAACCGTATAAAGTCTACAGAAAGATATAAGTTGATTGTTATTAATAAGTTCATTTTGAAGGAGGTTGATATGCGCATGGTAATATGTTATTTTATTCTCTTTTGACTAATTTTTGTGTCTGCATCAAACGGTACTGCAGAGTTCAAATTTAAACTTTGTAATATGGAGGAAGCTATTTTTTACTGTTCATGTCTGCTGTTAAATCTGGCTGCTACAATCATCTTATTAAATTAGCAAGCTTAAGCTTATTTTTCTCTGTGTACTTTCATAACTGTTACTGTCAAATTATATATCAGATCAGTAGTTTAATTTTCATGCCTTGTATTGAAGAAATATTTGGTACTAAATATTTCATAACTGTTACTGTCAAATTGTGAATGAAGTTGAAGATATATGCACACTATTAACGACAACAAATTAGATACTTGCTCTCTGTATTTTTGTAAAAAAGAAAAGAAAAAAGATAAGAGCTAGTAAAGAGTACGCGTACGTACCCTGGTGTGGTTCTCATATTTGGATATGATGGAGTTATAGAAGTGCAAAATGTCAGTGTTATTTGGCGATTGGTTCGCCGTAGCGAAGGCCAAAGCATCGTTGCCACCAGAGCTAATCACAAACAAAGACTTAGAAAGCCTCAGAGCAACTTTATCAGCATTTGGCTGCGCGGCTATCTTTGACCTCAGCGCCTTAAAATTCAGCACTTGTTGAGTCGTCGTAGTAACGTTAGACATACTTCCCTGAAATTGCTTATTTATTCTTTTAATATATGGGAGAAAGCTCCTTTCAATGATTGATTAAGCTAAATATTAATTAGTTTTGCATTCTTGTCATTTTCATAATCATAGTTTGCTAAAAGATGGAATATTTACAAAGAAATTACCAGCACCATATTTTTTTCCAATTTATCCATTGAAGACAACACAAGACCAGACAACTTTTGACAATCTCTTAGTGGGGGAAAAGATGATATATAATAGCGTGACATTAATTGATTTGAAATTAAGTGCAATATATTTACTATAATTTAGTAGATAATTAATAGATGGAAGGACTAGTTTAAAAGAAACAATTAACTTACTGTGGTGTCAAGAATGCCAGATCCAGCGGATGCAAAATTAACACCTCCTATTCCTTTGTTTATGAGATGGTTCTTGGAATCTTTGAGAGAGAGATAAGGAGGTGGGCTTCTCCCAAAACCCATATGAATTGCTACAAAATTGCATAAAGAGTTTTAATTAAATTGATTGAAATATATATTAGAATATATGGCCTGTAACCCAGAATATGTATACTGCCATAAAACGATCGATGCACCCTTTGAGTTAAAAAGGAAAATTGTCATACGTGCAATGCTTTGCAAAACTTATATATCAATCCCATAGCTTCCTAAAGTATATTACTCTGTACGTAGCTAGGCATATAGGATATGTTCCTTCTTTAGATATCAAGATAAGATATGTCACTTGGTAGTAATAGAATGAAGGGTAATGATTTTGTTTGTTCGAGACAAATCGTTCAGGTTGCATCTAAGGTATCAGTTTTTCCATATAAAAACGGATGGAATCCGTATTTATAAATAATATAAAAATGGATGCATTAACTATGTATATAAGAACGGATCGATGAACTCTGTATATTAATTTAATGAATCATTCATAAATGCTTAAAGAAAAAAAAAAGGTGAATCATGAACATGAGACGAACCATTTTTTTTTTCCGAACGATAATTAACAACCATTTTAGGATGAAATGATATCCCTAAGCTAGCACGGTAGCACTTATCTTTGTTATACACACAATATTAGTATACTAGATGCAAGCCCAAAATTTGTATTTATACCATATTAAAAAAATAATAATAAACCAAAATACTACTTTTTTAGTAAAATTATAAATTTGACATGTCCGCCAATTTAATTGGCGGACCAAAAAGTGAAGGTCCGCCATTTCATTTAACGGACCCCAGATTGGATCCGCCAATTAAAACTGCGAACATTTTTTTTTTTCTTCTTCGTCTTCTTACGGCTAATACAAAAAATAATAAAAAGTCAACTTTCAAACATCTTAAATCACCACAGTAACTTTGAATAAAAACAAAATATAATGATTGATTTTTATAATTTTATATTAAAAACGGTTTAAAATGATTAAAAAAAGTGTTGTCCTAGCGGACCCATATATATATATGTTCGCCATTTTGATTGGCGGACTTGTCCAATTTAGTGTGCCCATCAAATTGGCAAACGTGTCAGATTTATAATTTTACTGGAAAAAGTGGAAAATTTCAGGATGCAAGCTTTGCTTGTACTTTGTTTTCTGATCATTTTATGAAAGGGACTTCTAAAATGAAATCAAATTATCGTAATGCATGCAAGCTCAAAATTATCAAGTAAAAGAGATTTCAAGCACATATATAAGCAAATTAAGTGTCGTATATATATATATATACATACCAATGAAATCAATTGTGTTGAAACCATTGCTGTAGCGTCCAGTGGGTGTGGAGTGAGGGAAATCGATGCCATAATGCGGGAAGTTGGACTTTGTTGCTGTCGTCAAATAATTATTGTTGCCCACATCAACGGTTGAGTCACCAAAAACATAGATCGCCCAAACCTTCCACTGGGAACGTTGTACTACTGCACCCACAAAATAATTAGGAGATACACAACTACATAACACTACAAGAAAGACACACAGAATTAGTTTCTTCATCTTAATTATATTGGCTTCAAAATTTATTCAAAATAATTTAATTTACTAGATACTTGTATGTGTACAAGGTATGTGTTTGCATGAAATAAGGTGCTACTAAGGTGCTTATATATATATATATATACGTAGGTAAAGAGAGAACTCAGGGGTGGTTAGCCGCATGCTTGTTTAAGTTGATAATGACATATTGGATAAGACCATGAGAGGCTTGTTTCAAGTAACGTGAGAAACACCTTGATATATAAAAAAATGACAGCTTTACGACCTTCCGCGGTCATTTTTTCTTTCAAAATTTTGATTGTGACTATATATAGAGTATAAACTATAGTTAATTAAAGTGATTTTTTTTTTCAAAGTACAGTGTGTGAATCTAAAAATGCTGCAATTTTTATTATTTAGCCGTTTTGATTGTTACAAACTGATATGATAAAATTAAGAAAACTAGTTAAATATTTTTTTTTTGTTAGAATTGGGAAATTAAGTAAGCAAAATGAACAATATATAAGATGAAATGTTGAACAAGATATAAGAAGAAATTTTAAATAATGAACTATTAATTGAGGTCGCATAGCTGGATTGTTTGACCTCCAACATTTACTAAAAAAAAATAACCATGGACGTCATATACTATAAGTAATGAACTTTATTCAATATATATATATCAATTTAGAAGCATTTTAATTAGCCGGTAAGAATATCACCTATACTGAGTATGATACTTTTTGTATAATTGTCTTAAAATGATTGTCTTAAAATGAACATCACTGGGCGTTGATATTCACACAACATAAATTGTTGCTGACACAACAATATCTAAAAAAATCTAATTTTTTTGGACAATTTTGTCCGTTCTTAATTATTTTTTTAACTCTATTTATGTTCATCTTTTATGGTAACTTTTCATACCTTTTTAGTTGATTAGTTTCTCAAATTTCTTGTTCCTCTTTGCGAACAAAATTATTGAAAGAACAAAAGAAAGTTTTTTTGTGTGCTTTATCATGAGCCTCCGATAAACTTTAACTAAAATAACAAAACATAATAAAAACACATTATACCAAGCTTGCACATAAAGTCACACATATATTTAAGTTGAATCTTTCTCTAAGTCGGACTAATAATTATAATAGAAAGCAGCAGTCATCACTGCATTATGGTTATTTTTTTTTTAGATTCTCTTTAGTTTCTCTGTAACAATCACACTTTTCAGTTCACTAATATAATTTTGAAGGATAATAATTAGACTTATCTCATGTATTTACCTTTGAAAAATAAAATGTATTGTGCAGGATTTCTTTATTGATTTCTTTATTAGTTTCATTATTTTTTATTAGAAACTTTCTAATATATACGTAAGGGATGTAAGTGTTACAAAATAATTTTGTGCATTATTAGGTTTTGTCTGCATTATCAATCTAATGTATAATAATCGAATAATAATATTTTTTTATCCATAACTAATTGAAATCATTAAATCCGTATAATTTCTAAGTGATCGAGTTTTGTAAGTTTAAAACAAAATTAATATAAACACATAAATAATAATAATAATAATGATGATGATGATGATGATGATGATGATAACAGCGTGTGAATAAAAAGTACTACTAAAATATTTAACACAGTCCAACTAGCAATTGAATTAAATAAAATTTATTTAAAAAATGACGATAACAAATTAACATGTTATATATACAACAATGCTTTGTTATTTGCAAGTAACTTTTAAATAAAATAATCACTCAAAATAAATCTACAAAAATCCACATTCCCAATTCACAATTTGGGAGTAATCAAATTAAATTATAATATAAATCTAACCAATAAAAAACTAAATTCTTGATTAATCTGGTTGGATGCTGACATGCGGTCCCATTGGTAAGATTAAAAATTTGGGTGCTGATATTCACACTACAAAAAGTATTATTAACACAACAAAATTTAAATATTTTCATAAATAGACAACTTTATCTCTCATTTATTTCTCAATCAAGCTACCATTTATTTCTTTTCTTAATTAACAAGTTTCTTAAATATAAACTTCTAAATTTGTTATCCTTTATTAATGTTATCTTCTAATTGTATACTATACAGTGAAAAAAAACAAATACCCAACCAAATTTTGAAATAATATGCCTAAGCTGTCAGTTAAATTATTTTCTTTTTTAAGATGTAATTACTTCCTACTTTAAATTATGTCACTCAATTAATTGAAAATTATTTTGACAGTATATTTTGTTAATTGTAAATTTTATAATTTAAATAAATACTTAGATAATTTTATCTTTAAATCTGATCATTTCAATTAATAAAATCTACAATTTATTATTTATTAATTTAATTATAAGTTTTCTTTTTGTTGATTGGTAAATTGATTTTTCATCTCGTTAATTATGACTTTTAATTTCTATGTTCTGTTTTTTAGTAAAGAAATGTATTTAGAGTGAGATGTTTTGATTTTGGAAATAAAGTGAATCATAATTATTAAAATAAAGAAAGTGTTGATTTCATAATCAAATAAGGTAAGCTATTATAACAATAAAGTAGGGGTAAAGTTGTCTATATATTTCAACATTTTGAAATTGTTGTGTTAATAAAAATTATGGTTGTGTTAAAATCATCACCCAAAAATTTATCATCGGTGTTGTGTCAGTAGTATATGTTGTTGTTTAAATATCAGCTCCCAACATCATTTAGAAAATCTCGTTCCTATCTGTTATGTAATTAGTTCCGTAATTAATAGTAAATTGGGTAATGCACTGAAACTTACTGTATATAAGTAACTTGGATATTCCTATATAAAGGACAAAAAAATTCTCTGAGTTTAAATATTGCAATTTGAACGCACTCAACATGTAGGGGTGTAAAATAGTCATTTATCCGACCCGTATCGTATTCTATAATGTGGGTATGGGTAAGATTTTTTTTCGTTAACTTATTGGATATGGTATAGGTAAGAATTTTTTTCCGTTAACTAAATTGATAATGACTATTTCGTACCTGTTATCCTATTTAAAATAGTTAATATTCAATTTCCAGTGTATTTAGATTTACTCTTCTATTTTAGTGTCCTAAATTGCGTCTTTCTATTCCAGCGCACCAACCTTCTCTCTTCGTTTTTTTGTTTTTTGTTTACTCAATGTAATATGTAAGAATGGAATGTAAATTCTATAAGAATCTGACTCACATGGTCACACTTCCACTTTAATTTTCATGGTGGCTATGATTCAATTTTGTTTTCAAATTCAATATTTGCAATAAAAATGATAATGAGTGAAAAACAATTTAAATGGTTATTTTTTGTAATGAGTAAAATATAATTTGTAAAACATAATGAGTTTTGATTATTTTTTTATTTCTAAAATATAATAAAACTAATTATTATATTAGTATTATCCGTTATTCACCCGCTACCGTTTCGTTACCCGATAATATTAACGGGTAAGAGTAGGATATGGTAAGATTAATTCTTAATGAGTAAGAGTAAGATCTGAATAAGATTAATTTTAATAAGTATGGGTATAAAAATACCTCCACCCAATCCGTGCCATACCGACACCCCTATCAACATGGTAACCTCGTGTGTGAAAAGACTTACAAAAACACAATGTTGATTATAACAACTGGGAAAGCTATTGATGGCAACTATATGTAACTTGAATCAATTAATATCCTTTAATCAATTAATTTACGCAAGATTACAAAATATGAAGCAAAAACCTCGAGATCTATATCACAACTCGGGGACCTCATGACCGGTTTGATTGTCTTGATTTCCACGTGTAATATTTTATTTATTGGAATATATGTTACAAAATTGTACAAATCAAGTAAAAAGATATACTAATATTTTATTATATTTTGTTCGATTTGTTGCTTTTTTTTGTACTACCCGGCTTATATTTTCTTTATTGGTAAAGTTTGTCTAATAATTTTCTCAATTAAAGTTGCATCTTCTTTGCCCATCTTTAATTGATTAAGCCTAATATATTTTTTTAACCCTTGAAAGATCACTTTTTGTAAAAAGTTATCCCACGTACATAATATTTAATTTGCTTATGAATTAAAGGTAAGATAGTGATAGTTCTCGACTTGACTATTTATTTTTTAGTGGACGCGAGTCCGATCCTGATTTCATGATTTGAGGGCTATTATATCAAGAGGAAGGTTAAAATATCTCTATTTTTGTGTCTTCATCAAGGTTCTAAATAGCGTTTGTTGCGTCATTGCGGGAAGGCTACAAAAAAGCTATAGTGAAAGCTATGCAACATAGTGTTTTTTATTTTTACAAAAATTATATTATATATTTGTACTAAATATCAAGTTATCAACATTATTTAATATTTCATGTAACAATAAATAACACCAAATTGATTAAAAAATTATAATATTCATATTGAATCAGTACAAAGTCCAAATTGATCTTCAAAATATCCATAGTAATATCATAAATTCTTGACTTTTTTCTACAAAATATCTTAAGTATCATGATTCATGACATAATATATATTTTTTTTCTATTCAAATTACAAAATAACTTAGATATCATGGCATATACTATATATCTTCATCTATTAAAAATATTTCAACTACATATAGTAAGTATCATTTTCGAAAGGTCGCCAATTTAGAATTTTTCTAATTTCACTGACAAGGGTTCCTTTTGTAGCAACAAGCTTTCAATTTTTTTTCTTTTATTTAACTATTTAATTTACCAATGAATTCTCATTTAACAAATTTAAGTGGTCCCCCCAAGTAATTATTATGTTTTCCCAATTAATTAGTGGTCCCCATTGTACTTTATGGATAAGTTAGTTAGGAGGACATTTAGAAGACCAAATGGTGGGAGACAAAATCTTTACTCAAAAAAAAAAAAAACCCACTTCTAAAAACATGTAAAAGATTGGTGTGTGACTATGGAGAAAAAAAAGTTGATGTCCAAATTTTTTTTAAATACTTAATATCTTAGATATGAATACTTGATATATTATATAGGAATACTTGTGCACATAAGTGTTCATACATGTGCGCACCAGTTTTAATTTTTTTCAAATTTAAGTGGCCCCCCCCAAGTAATTATTGTGTTTTCCCAATTAGTTAGTGGTCCCCATTGTACTTTATGGATAAGTTAGTTAGGGGGACATTTAGGAGACCAAATGGTGGGGGACAAAATATTTACTCATTAATAATTTAATATAGAGCATAGTACGTCAATTGCAAAAAAAATTACAGTCAAAGCCCATAAAAAATACTCATATTGCATAGCGCACGTTATTGGTACTACACGCTATCTCTATAGTGGACCGCTATTATCGCTATAGCGGCCGTAACTCAATTAGCGTATTTTGATGCCATAGCTTAGCGTTTAGGGTCCAAAAATACTATAGCGGCATTATTTAGAACATTGGTCTTCATCATGCTTACATTTTTAAGAACTTCAATAACTCAAAATTTCAATCATAAACGTCAAAATAAAACCGTTAGATGTGATCTATGTTATTTTCTCTACATGCTCATAAAACTATCACATTTCAATTTTTTTTATGTTTCAATTTTTTTTTTATGTGAATCAATCATTTGAAAAATCAACGTCTAGAAATTATCCTTATTAGTACGTTTTTACAAGCTCTTGATGACAACCAAAACAAAATTGAAATGTCACAATTTTTTGCACGGGCATAGATAAAATGATGTAGATCATATCCAACTGTTTTATTTTTACTTTTAAGTTTTAAATTTTAAGTTATTGAAGTTCTTAAAAATAGAGACATGATGAGGGCACAAAAATGGAGCCATTTGAACCCTCATTTTATATCAATTATTGTAATAATTAGCCTTTAATATCTGTTCTCTGTTTTATCCTCCTCCTTGCACTTATTAATAATATCGTTTTATAATCTTAATTAGGACATTTTACTTGCAATATATTAAACTTCCAGTTTTGATTCTTGGTGTCATGTGACTACGTCATGTTCATATATAAGTAGATCAATTAATTTCGCACATGCTAAAACACACAAATGGCTAATTAATTAATAATTGGCCCCATTTAATGTGTAGGATAAAAAATATTTCAAAAAAAAGGAGAGATTTTTTTTTTCTTAATTGGTTTCATATTTTCTGTTTTTTTTCCGGTAAAAAATACGAAGAAATTAAACATTGTGCTGCAAAAAATGGACTACTTTAAATATTCCTTTGTTTACTTTAATTACTTTCCGACAAATTAAACAATTAACATCCAGAAAAAATTTACTACTTTTTTGTATTTTTGTTCATTTTTTGGTAATACATCATTTTCAAAATGTGGTTTCCATGTATAGGAATACTTGTTCAACCGTACTAAATAAAGGGTCACATTCATTCCCTCAAAAGAAAAAAAAAAGGGGTCCCATTCATGCACATGTTTGACATTGTCATATTATCATCCTCGTGCCTCATGCCTCATGCCTCATGTCCATGCACATGTTTGACATTGTCATATTATCATGTCATATTATCATCCTCGTGCCTCATGTCCGACAACAAACATAAATTTTGAAAAAGATGGGCAATCAAGCCATTATCTCCAATTCCTCGTGTCATGAGTCGTGACTTTCAGAAATTGTAAAATTTGAGGATTTACAATTCCTTTTGATGTAAATTTAATTTGAGGGTTTACAATTCCTCGTGCATGTCTCTTCCCTCGTCCATTTTTATGGGCTGTGTAAGCTTTCTTTGCGTACGTACGTAGTAGCAACTTGAACATAAATTTATTTATTGTAACAACAAACAACGTTTTACACTTTATTATTGAATATAAATTATTTAAACATCAAATAACATATTCTTCCATCAAATTTATTTATTAACAAAATATCTTCATAGGATTCAAAATTTTCCCTTCCTCTCGGTTTACTCCCGCAGAGTTTAATTAGATTGCTGATTTATTTAGTTGAATCCTTTTGGTTGCGGTAATATATATATAATTAATGGTGCTCCTTTTATATTAATGTTTCCCTAGCTATTTTGGTGTAAATACATCATTGTACTGGATTGATTGTATTGTACATGCAGGCTTTTGCATTTCGATAAAAATGCAAAGAAGAAACAAATTTAAGTACTTTGGTCTTGGTAATTGGTTTGTTCTTGAAATGCTTATGTTGCTAGTATTAATTTATCATGATGTCTGGGTTCAAAAACCACCAAACCAAAGTTGCTCGTCGAAAACGTCCGGGTGACCGAGCAATACACCATATTTGTAAGTTATTCGTCGTTCTTATTATCTGGGGAACAAATAAATATCCCTCACTTCATATTTGATATTAGCCAATCTAATATCAAATCAGTTGTTCCTGAGATCCCGTGCAACCAAGTCGTTTTTCAATTTTTCGAAGTCTAAAATGTCAATTCAAACCGTTAGATGTGTTTTCTATATTAAAATGTGTTTAGAGACCAAATTTACAATTTTTTAAATTTTTTTTTACTATTTATTAAGCTACTTTGAAAAACGTTAATCCAACGGTGGCCTAACCAATGTCGAATTGACGTGCCTTACCATGGGGACACCTTATAGGATCATTATTCGAGGGACCTGATCAAGTAAAGATTGTGACTTTGGACTAATCACATATTTACTTGCACCAATTGACTCAAGCCCCACGGGAGAGGTCTCAGTTGGTAGTGTGACTGTGTGGCGATAACGTCAGCCACTAAGTATAGATTAGAAACTGTCATACAACAATGAAAATCTACATCAAACGAGATATAACAATCAAAGTGGATAGAAGTGACACCGTTAAGCCAAAACCTTAGGAATTCACACCATTATCTATTTTACTTACTTTTTATTTTCGCCAAATACTTTGATCATTGACCAAGCATCAAACTCAAATTTCAGATTTTGTCTAGGCTTTTGAAGAATTATGATTTAGTCGCTCAAAACTGTAGATCTTACTCCCTACAAATCGACACTCGATATACTACTCACTAGAATTATGTGCTTGTAATCTTACTCAGTAGAAAACAAGTTATACATTTTATTAGCCTACTGAGTGCACTCATCATATATTGCTATAATTTTTACATAATTAGAAGATTTGATTGTTATAGTTTGTTTCACGGACCATCACGAAATAGCTGTTTCACTACATGTAAAAGAAAAAAAAAAACTAATACAAACTCCTTTATTTTTAAAATCAAATTTGCAAATCAGCGTCAATTAAAGATCATTAAAAATCAGTACTTATTCAGCCAATTTAGCTTCAATTTAATGAATTTTTGTGCAACATCGTAAATACAAATAAAATGAGAAAAGTAAACAAGAAAAAAAAAATTAAATTAAATTGCCAGCGTGTATACAATAGGCTCTTAAAAAAATAAACTCGTATGAATCAGCAAATATTTATCACTGGGCTTAATTAGTAGGCAGATTTCACAAGTTGCTTGAAAGTAATTGGGCCAACGAACTGGGCCGGGCCGTTATAGAAGAGTGCACCTGCTAATTTGGAGGTTGCTTGGGACGGATGCAAGAAATCCCAAAAAACATAGCGGCTGCGTTTCATGCAGTATGTAGCATTTGGGGCACAATATGACTCTGCATTGAACTTCCCACCTCCACAGCAACCATTCTTCACCTCTTCAAATCCTGGATAAGGACAATTATTGGAAAAAAAAAAAGATGGATGGTTGTTAGAACTTTATTCTAACTTGTGGAATTTTATTTCCGCTCAATACTCATTTAACAATTTTATGCTTTCTGACTATTTTGATTGTACCGTATTTTTAATTTAGAGAGCTACCTGTATACGTGCACTATAACTACCATAACTATATAGGAGACCGTAAAAACTCTAGCACTATTTTTTTTTGTAAAATATTAATACCAATACAAAGAGTATTTATATATATACACGAAAATATTTATATCTGGGAGATCAACAATTTTTACGTAAATAATTATATCTGGGAGAATACCAGATCCAGCGGATGCAAAATTAACACCTCTAAGTCCTTGGACTATTTGATGGTTGTTGGTATCATTGACAAAGAGATAAGGAGGTGGGCTTCTCCTAAAACCCATATGACTTGCTACAAAATTAAATACATAGTTTTCATTAAATTGATTGAAATATTAGAATGGTAACCCAGAAGAAATATGGTCAACAATTATATGCATAATGCCAATGAAAATCTTCATACATGCAAAGCTTTGCAAAACCATTTAGGAAGAAATTATATCCCTAAAGCTAGCACGATAGCACTTAGCTTGGTTATACATACTTATACACACAATATTAGTATACTAGATGCAAGCTCTGCTTCTACTTTCTTAATTTTATGATCATTTTATGAAAGAGACCTCTGAAATGAAATGAAATTATCCTAAATGCAAGCTCAAAATGAAGTTTGATACCAATGAAATCAATCGCGTTGTAACCATTGCTGAACCGTCCAGTTGGTGTGGAGTGAGGGAAATCGATGCCATAATGCGGGAAGTTAGCCTTTGATCTTGTTGTCGTCAAATAATTATTGTTGCCGACATCAACGGTTGAGTCACTGAAGACATATTGCCGTGACCTTCCACTGGGAAGGTTGTACTGTTGCACCCACAAAGGGAGAGACAGATACAGAGCAGAATAGTACAAGGAAGAGACACAAAAGTTTCTTCATCTTGGCCTCAAAATTGATTCAAAATGATTTACTAGTTGTGTCAAGGTATGTGTTTGCAAGAAATAAGGAGCGACTAAGGTGCTCATATATGTAGGTATATATTGAGAGAAGGGATACTAATTCTACACCATATAAAAGGAAAAAAAGTTAATGAAAAAAAAAGATTTAAGGGGTAGTTAGCTTGTTTAAGTTGAATATAAGAATAACGTGAGAAACACTTTATATAAAAAAAGAACGTGATGAAAAACACCTTGATATAAAAAAAAAAAATTAACGTGATTCTATAAAATGGTCATTATATATATATATATATATATTCTTTTAAATAACGTGAGAAACACCGTGATGTATATATAAAAAAAGGCGCGCAGCTTTACGATCTCCCGCGGTCATTTTTTCTTTCTTTCTAAATTTTGATTGTGACTATAGACTATAGTTAATTAAAGTGATTTATTTTTTCAAAGTACAGTGTGAATTAATCTAAAAATGGTGCAATTTTTATTATCTAGCCGGTTTGATTGTTACAAACTGAAATGATAAAACAAATAACACTTAAATAATTTTTTTGTTAGAATTGGGGAATTAATTAAGCAAAAACGAACAAATTATATATAATTAAGATGAATCGAACACAAGATATATAAGAAGTAATCTTTAAAGTAATGAACTAATCAAATGTGCTTGTAATATTTTAGACTTCTCCCTCTACTAAATTGAATATTCGATCCGTTCATTTTAAGACTTGTTTGACTTCTCCCCTCTACTCCAACAAATAATTATTAGTAATATTTTAGACTTCTCCCTCTACTCCAACAACAGAACCTATACTCACTAAGAATATCACTTAGAATACCTCATTCTTGTTGTTACGTAAGTTCCATAATTAATGGTAATTAAATTGAGTATTGCACTGAAACTTACTGTATATAAGTAAACCTCATATTCCTATAAAGGAAAAATGAAAAATGCGTTTAGTCTAAATATTGCAATTTGAACACTCAGCATGGTAACCTCGCGTGTGAAAAGAATAAACAAAAGTATAATGTTTATTATAATTTATAACAACTTGGAAAGCTATTGATGGAAACTATATATCTGTAACTTGAATCAATGGATATATATCTTTATTCAATTCCGCAACATTAAAAAATGATATGTAGCAAAAACCTCGAGATCTACGCAACTCGGCGACCTCACCGGTTTATGGTAAGAAAAGATTGTCTTAATTTAATTCCATGTGTATTATTATTTACTTTATCATAATATCTTTTACACATGGTAAAAATCAAGTAAATGTTAATATTTTATTATATTTTTGTTCGATTTGTTGCTCCTTTTTGTACTACTCGACTTTTACAAAAATAATATTTGGTAAAGTTTGTCTAATAATTTATCAATTAAAGAAACATATATATATTAAAATATTATAAAGTCATCAGCTTGTTTAATTTTAATAGGAGAAAATAAAAAGTAAAAAAAATTGAGTAAATATTTTTTTGAGTAAAAATAAGGGTCAAATCCTCATGTCATCTCATTGATAGTAAATGTTACAAAAGGTTCATAAAGTAAATATTTTAAACATTAATAATATTTTAATAGTAAAAAAAACCTTGAATTGGTTAGTTGAATTGAAAATGTCGTATTCTGAATTTTTCAAAAACTGATGTAATTATTTATGTTTTATAATCTTAGTAGACATTTTACTTGCAATATATTAAACTTTCCAGTTTTGATTCTTCGTGTCATGTGATCTCCATCATGTTCGGTCAATTAAAACACACAAATGGCTAATTAACAAATTAATGGCCCCATTTAATGTGTAGGAATAATAAACATAAATCAAGCAAATACGAGAGACCTTTAATTTTTTCGTGGTTTCATATTTTCTTGTTTTTTTCAGGTAAAAAAATATGAAGAAAACAATGTGCTGCAAAAAATGGACTAATTTAATTCCTTTGATTCTTTTACTTAATTTCCGACAAATTAAACAACAATGATCCAGAAAAAAATTACTGCCTTTCTATATTTTTGTTCATTTTTTCTAACACATCATTTTAATTTCAAAATGTGGTTTTGACCAAGTATATAGGAATATGTGTTCAACCGTTGACTTTAATTAATAAGGGAGATAAAGGTTCACATTCATGCACATATGTTTGACATTGTCATATTATTCTCCCTCATCGCCTCATCATTCCTCAAATTAGAAGGTCGTTGGTCCATTTTTATGAGCTGTGGAAGCTTCCTTTGCGCAGTACGGCAGTAGCAACTTCAACATAAATTTATTTATTGTAACAATAAACAACGTTTCACACACTATAAATATATATAGGAAAGTTTATTTATCGAACAATTTTTTTTTAAAATATCAAGAAACGATACTTCCTTCGAATTTATTTCAAAATATCTCCAAAATTCAATCTCCCACTGAGTTTTGGTTGCTGATTATTTAGTTGAATCCTTTTGATGAATTATTTTGGTTGCAGTAATGGTCCACTTTAATTTAATGTGTCCCCATATTGGTGTATTCACGATAGCACGTCTCAAACTTCACTCTGTGTGTACAAGTCTCGTTTGGTTTAGTGAGATATTGAACAATTTAATGGTAGAATTTAAACAGAGAGGAGAGAAATTACAAGAGAGACTCGTATTACTACAGAAAAACACTTCACCGTCGGACCAAATCGCAATCCGCTATCAGATTTCGGACCGATGGTTATCGCCCCGATAGGAAAGGTATACACATATGCCATCGGTTGAAACCGATGGCGTTTAGCTCCAGCGCCTGATGAGGTCAACATGAACTACACAAAGTTTCAGTATAGTATACTATATCTTTTAAACTTGATTCCACTTTCGACTCAGATTGCAAGTATACAATCCTATCGGTAGTATAATCAAGGTATCGATCCACAGGGATAGTGTATTAAGTTATAACTATTTTCACTAGTTTATGTCAGATTGGTTGTTAATTAGGGGTTTGTTGTGTTCTTAAAGTAATTATTAATGTAAATTAAATACAGCCGGAGTTGTAGCAAGGTTTAATGCAGTGACGCGACATGTCATCGGCAAAGTAATAAGGATTCTCTAGGGTTCAAGTTTTCCTATGAGTCTAATATTATATAATGTTTGTACTCCAGTCTAACCCGCATGCGACACGTCACTACCGTATGCGACATAAATTTTACCCGTAGGCGACCCCGCATGCAGCACTGTCACTACCCGCAGGGCGCCATGGTGTTCTGTTATGTGTTGTGTTAGGTTTTCCAATCTTTCGATTGGTTTTTGGGCTACCAAAATAAAGTATTTTAAGTACAAAATTATATTCTTTCCTTATACTATCCCGTAGTTAAAATATCCCAAATTCCTATGTGATTTCTAATGTTATTCCGGCTAAGTAAATATCATATCCCGCCAAAAGAGCCTCTTGGGTTCTAGTCCTAGTCTTTGAACTGCTACCAAGTCTCGTTTGCCGAAGTTCAACCACTTACATATTATTATTCTCACACAAGGATCTATTGGATCTCCTTCATTGGTATGTAGAGGATCAATTAAAGCGCAATAAAAATTCATACAACAAAACATAAATAAAATCAAAGTATTATTAAAGGACTCATAGTTCAACCCTTATTCTAGAGATGAGAAGTTCAACTCCTTAGAGTCATGGCAAAATAAAAAATATAAAGAGAAAATCAATTACAACCCTCTTAAAAAAGAAGAATCTCGTCTCCTTAGATGATGCCTCATTACCATGACTTCTAAGGACTTCGCCTCTCTTCTTAGAACTCTAACCTAACATAATTTTCCTAATCGGTGAGGATTCATGACTTTAGTATTGGACTTAATCACAAGTATTGTCAAATTATATTTTGTTTTTCTTTTAACTGTGTTCGTATATATCAGTCAAAATACCCACCATAAGCGTGGGGTCATTGTATTTTATCTTACAACAATTAACTAATCATACAAATTTTCAAACTTTTTTGTTGGATGGTAGAGATTTTAGTATGTTTTTGCGAATATTTTTTATTTATAAATTAAAATAAACTATGAGCCTTAATGGATTTGCGAATCATATGAATAATAATCTTTAATCACAACACTGAATTATTTGTTTTAGCGTCAAAATTTGTTTGAAATTTCATATTAAATGGTTGTGATAATAATTTTTAAATTCTGTCGGAGATTCTTGTTGGGATTCGCACGTAATGTTTTTCATTATAATCATCAGTATTTTTCTCCCTCATAAATTAGACCTTGAAGCGTCTCAAGAGGGGAACAAATTTGGGTCCAATGGGTTCTATAACCGTCTGATATGCTTTAAAATCTGTGCGCACAGATATTGAAACAAATGTACACGAATATTAAAGCAGCACACACAGATCTTAAAGTAGATCGGACGGTTATGGAACCCATCGAACTCAATTTGAGTCCGATGGGCATCGGACCCAAGCAGCTCTCCTCAAGAGGACCAAAATTAAAAACTATTTTACCGATCGAACTGCTCTTCGAATCAGAGGTGGTATTAAGCATATATAAAATATTATAATAATTTTTATTTAAATAGTTGAGTGCGTTGATTTCAATTTTTACTAAAAAAAAAATCATAATAATTAAGAAATTGTACCCCAGTAATCGACAAGACAAAAAAATGGATACCAATTTTAGAATCAAACATTTGCAAAAAAGAAAGGACATGCGCTGAAACCCTCAAACTATTTAATATGCAAAATATATGGGTTGAGTTTACCTTGCAAGAGTTCATTTTAGTGTTAATCGTAAACATTTTTTTTTAAACTTTTTTTAACATATGTATATGATATCATATAAATATTCAACTAGTTATAGTAGTTATTTATAACATAAAATATTAATAAAATATTAGAAGTACAGGGCAATAAGCAGACTTAATTATCGATCATCAGACTTGAATATTGTGTTTTAAGTACTGCTAGGCCAGTTAATTATGTGTTTGGAAAGCAAGGTGTTTGACAGTTTGAGGCATATATGTTCTTCAATTAGGGTTGAATTACATAATTACTCTAGCTAGATTAATTATGTAACGAAGTCATGATGAATGTTGTAATGATGTTATTAATCTCTATTTAATTTTAACACAACCAAATGACAGCTGTGCCATGTTTTTCAAAAGAAAAAAAAAAAGAAACACAATTAAGGTATATATACATGATGAGAAGCGGGAAGAGGAGAGATTCACAGAGATGGTGATAAACAGAATTAATGTAAAAGAATTGATCAGGCAAAAAGGAAGAGATCGAATATGAGACAATTAATATTTGGATTATTCATGAAACACGGACCAATTTAATTAATCCTGACTATTATATATATATATATATATATATATATATATATATCTGCGTACTGAACTACTTGAATTAATATTGATAATTAAGTTCCACAAACTTAAATGAATAATTTTCTAGATTTTTGTCCAACTTGCTGTAAACCCAATTTGCAAATCTCAATCGGATCAGGGACGTTCCATCTCTCGGCTTTGCTCTTCAACCCTTCCATTTCCCGCACACAGTCCTCCATCTTCATGTCTTTAATCCTGAGCCTCACATTTGTCGCCTCATTGCCGGCAACTTTATCGAATATATCTTCCCAACCTTCTTGCCACGGCCCTCTTCCATCACATAGCTCTAGACTACCGTTTCTCCACTCGGTCCAGCTCCAATACTTATCCATCTTAGGACCGAATTGTTCCATGCACTCGCCTTTGCATTGTGGAATGCATGGTCGGCAATACGCCCCGCTCAGTGGACCAGGGC
This sequence comes from Carex cristatella, assembly GCA_024447775.1. Taxonomy (NCBI): domain Eukaryota; kingdom Viridiplantae; phylum Streptophyta; class Magnoliopsida; order Poales; family Cyperaceae; genus Carex; species Carex cristatella. The sequence goes on along the minus strand of JAJHPF010000034.1, from coordinate 3,890,371 downwards.
TACCAAGTGATGCAATTGGGACACCAAGCCAGCCGTCTGGTGGGTATGGAAATGGGCGATCTGATAGGATGCAGAACGGGAATCTGAATTCTGTTGCGGGTATATTAAATATCTTTAGCTGTGTATGGAATGCGGATTCTGAGTAGAGGTCATGAAAACCAGCTGAGGCCAAGCGGGGCAGAAGAGAGAGTCTGGAAAGAGCCACTTCTGAGAAGAACCTATTGCCGATTCCTAGACGGTCGTTCAGGGCTTCAAACCGGGATCCTTCGGGCACGACGTACGAATCCGGCTTGAAGGTTTTCCGATCCAGAGGACCCGTCCAGTACCCGTCTACCCTAGTTCGAACAATCCAGTCATATTTAAAGCTGCCATGGGATTCTTGCGTACGGATCATGTCCAGGCAGCCTTCTACCAGGTTAAAGTATTGCAAATAACCCTGTAAATTAATGTACAAGTTGATTTTGTTGTGATTACTATAGAAAGATATAAACTCAAACCTGAATTGGTTATTACTTTGAAGTTTGAAGTATTCTGAAAATTAATGTTGCAAACCTGAAGTCCATTAGGCGAGAAATTTGCTGTAATGACACTCCTTAGCACCTCACTCTCATGAAGCTCCACTGGCCTTCTTATCCTCACCTCTGTGACAGATGGGGCCGATCGAAGCAATGACAGCTTGAAGCTATTCTTGTCCAAGTTGCTGTGCACGAATAGATCTGCCTCTGGAAAAACATTCAACACGTGCTTCAAGATGGTAGGTCCAGTTAACTCAAACCTCCTTGCGCCTCCTATCAGGCATATCGCCACGCGTGAGGTGCTAGATTGCACAGAATTAGCAATTGGAACTGCTTGTTTGTAATACAAGAAAGCTAGAAGGATTAAAAGTAACAGGCACAACAAAATCAGATGATACATCGGCTTAAGGTTGAGTTTGAGCCCATGTGGGAGCATGAGCTTCTTCATATGGTGCGTGGCCGGAGAGAGAGGAGGTGCCACTTCTAATGGCCCTTCCAACGCCTGAAATTGCCTATGTTGAAATTGTTTGCGCATCGTTTTTATTGCCTATGGATATTTAAAGAGCGAGTTAACGAAGGCATGCATGATGCATACAAGTAAAGTTGTTCAAAGTAACGATCGAATTCCCTTAAAAATGTTTTCGTAGAAACGGATTCCAATATATTCAAAAGAAAAAGGAAAGGTGTAATAATGGATACGGTATTTATACTCATACTCGAATAGATTTAGTCTTACGATCTTATCTTATTCTTACTATATATTAAGTATTAGTTTTATCCATACTTTATCCTTGCACATTAAGATAATAAGTAACAAACAAATAATTAATGATTATTAAATATACACATGATCTAAACTAATTACATCATAATTGACTGGAACTAGTTAGTTATTTATTGTTTTAGCTAGGATAATATGCATATTATATGTTTGATCACTATTGCAAACAGAGGCGGAGCCGGACCTTCAAATTATGAGATTTGGTTTTGATTCTTCTTAGCATAGACATATATATGTCATCTCTTACTATTATTACTTAATTAGAATCATCAAAGTACTTCATGATTATGATTCTTTGGGCTAATAGTATATTAAGAAGGATAAGTAGTCTTATGTGCATGCTAAATTAGCTACATTACAATTATGAACCTCCCTTGTCCAAACAATTGGCTGCTGGTATGCCAGTTCGGTACTGGCTTTTTCTCAACATTTACTCTATTTATAGTCGTGATTGTACGTATTTTACTTGCACTTAGAACACATCATGTATATAATTGAGCTTCATAATAAAATAAGCCTCTCCTATCACAATTAAAAATATTTATTAACACACAACTTCAATTGTCTTACTAGAGAGAGAGAAAGAGAGAGAGACAGAGATAGAGATAGAGAGCTGGGCTACAGTGCTTCATGGAGTAAAATAAACTTTTACTCCAGATATGGCACACTATATCTTTATTTCCAAAATTCAAATAACCTATCTGAACCGCTCAACATATTCTCCATATTGAAATGTGCTTGGAGACCAAATTTTATATTTTTTGAATTTTTTTTACTATTTATTAAGTCACTTTGAAAATCGTTGATCCGATGGTCCAGAAATTTTTACTGTTTTTTTACTGTTCATAGTGGATTAGCGATTTTCAAAGTGGCTTAATAAATAGTAAAAAAAAAATTCAAAAAAATATATAAAATTTGGACTCCAAGCATATTTCAATATAAATATCTTGTTGAGCAGTTCAGATCAACTATTTGGCTTTTGAAAACGGAGATATGAGCATGAAGTAAAACAAGATCCTTACTTCGCAACTCACCATAGCTCATCTCGTGTGTGTATGTGTATCTATATGTATATATGTATGTATGTACAAATTTGTTCTTGTTTAAATTCTCTACATGCCATATTTTTTTAGGATGCACTTTCTTTATATTAATGATTATTGATTATTGAGAACTTGTCTTTGATCTAGTGGCAAAGACATATGACTCTCATGTGAGAGGTCATGGGGTCGAAACCCCACAAAGTGAGAAAATCTTCTATAATATACATAGGAGTTTGAAAGTGTGTTGGGTGACTTGATCCCAACCCATGATTTCAAAAAAATGATCATCGGTTATTTATTTTATTTTCATAACTAAAACTTCTAGTGAAATCTTCAAGAAATTAATTCAATGTGTTTTATTTTTATTTTTCAAGTTTGTAAAGTATACAAAAAATTACTAACCAATCAGCAAAAAAAATAATAAAGAAAAATAAGCTTACTTTTTAGTGTGTTTAACAAACTTATTCGAATTTGTAACATTGAATACGTCATTTTTTGCATCAAATGTCATTATTATTATTATTATTATTATTATTATTTTTACTTCGGCTGGTTGTGCATTAGGTGGTTTGTACAAATTTTATATTGTTCGGTTTAAAAAAGAAGTACAAAACTACATTTAAAATATATTACCATATTTCAATAAAAAAGACACTACAAACTATATTAATTGAACTTTGTACTGGAAAAAAAATATAAGCTAAAATATTTTTAATAGAATGATTTTTTCCATCTGTAAAGAATTGATTTTATTTTTGTTCTTTGAAAAGGAAATAATAATCTAGGAGGAAGTTTCAGCTATATATGGAAATAAAATAAATAACAAATAGCCATTAATGAAGAAATAAACATGCATGGATCTTATTAATTGACCATCCATATACAATTTGGCCTTTCATTATTAATTGTTTATCTTTATTTCCTCCCATATTTGGCCCTTATGTGATTTCTTATTTGGATTAAAATTAACCTAAAACCTTTCGTATATGATATTAATTAATAATTTTTCATGATGTTGAGACATAATTAAGATAAAAATCTGTTACTAAAATACATAACAATAGAATTTATAACCATATTAAAAAAAAAAAAAAAAAATGCATTATGGTAGATATAATCAATCTTTCACCTCAGCAAATTACAAAAGTAAAATGGTTCATCCTACAACTTTTCTCAACATTATTTAAAAAAAAAAACTCCATTACTGAGATGAGAAAAAACATAAAATACAATTTTCTTCTTGCTAAGTTATTAAAACATAAAGAAATAAAAAAAAAAACCACTCAAAAGGAAAAACTACAAAAAAAATAATAATAAGTTTTCAAATGGTTTAAAGAAACTAATCATGTTGAATTTGTTAAAGAAAATTGTTATACAGTAAAATGTATTTTTATACTTCTTATACCTATTAAATATATTATTCAATCAAAAGAGGACCGAATTAAATACATATATATTTAACGAAAGCTAAATCATTGATGTACACGCTGAGATTCATGGGTTATTTGACTTCTCTTTTGTTTTTTTTCTTTCAAATTAGATAAAGATCTCACAATTTAGAATATATAACTAATAAATGGTCATTATATATATTAGAAATTTAGAATTAATATTGCATATATAGTCATCGAGAATAAGAACGACAGCTGAAATAAATCTGGGTGGAGGGGCAAATTAAATTATTCCTAAAATTTGAAATTGTTTATATATATATTCGTAGTACCTTGTGTGAAAAACCTTACAAATTAAAATATACGGGAATGTTCGGTAAAATATGCAGTAGAGAAGAATCATCAAATATAGAGAGAGCATTTGAAAAAAATAAAAAACGGACCTATATATATATTCCTTCTACTAGAAGTAGCTTCAACCCTGATAGGAGTGAACCAGAGCGGATGCGTTGCCTATCTTTTTAAAGGGTGCAAAGGAATATCTTGCTTTTGAACTAGCAATGTGGGACTAGGTTAATGCTTGCTTTTTTTTTTTATCCGGAAAGGTAACGAGGTCCCCCGGCCCGGTTGAAAAGGCTTGATTTTGAACTACCAATGTGGGACTACGTTGAATGATGCTTGCTTTCATCCGGACTCGGGGATGCAAAACAGAGAATGGGAAGATGAGCGTTAATTTGACATATTTTTTTATATGTAGTTATGTCTAAAATTAGTCCTAATTATAATATTCATTTTTGTTTAATGTTAATCAAGAAACATGATTTTGCACAAATTGCCACTATTACAGAAAGAAGAATCGCTTATCACACACGGATTCGAGAAATTTTGTAAGAAAGTGCGTAAAGTAAGATGACGCATAGCACAAAAATGAACTTTAACTTACACACATGAATTAATACAAGAAAAAACCGTGTCTGAAAGTCACCATAATTTATACACGGTCGCATACAAAATATTTGTGTATAATTTTTACAAAAGTCACATAGACTTAGTGTTGTGGCATGAGTCTCAATAAAGAAAATCGCAGATTCAATTTTCGAAAATAGCATCTAAATTAAAAATTAAGGGAATGGATGATCTGCGTGACTGCGTCTAGTAGAAAGACTGTCTTGAATTAGTGTTCTAATAATGCCCGTGCAGGCGTGCTCTGCCCGTGCCCTGCCCGCGCCCGTGCCCGTCCGGCCCGTGCCGTGCCGCGGGCACTCGCGGGCATGCGGGCAAGCGGACACGGGCGTTAAACAGGCCGGACTCGTTTTTTTTTTCCCTGCCTGCGAGTGCTCGGCCCGCCGTGCCCGTGTCCTTTTTTTTTTTTTTTTTTTTCCGAAAATTGAATTCAAATTCAAATTTCCCAAACCCCCTCCCCTCCACGCGCAACATGACCACCACCACCCAATGGGACCCCACCCGGCCACCCCACCTCTCCATTTTTTTTTTTTTTTAAATTCAAAAATGAGAAATATTGGAAAAATCAGAATAGCCAAAAAACGTCGTTTAGTGCCTCAAAAATTAAGTTTAAGATTTTTAGTACCAAAAAACGTCGTTTAGTGCCAAAAAATGTCGTTTATTTTTTAATCTATTGTTTTAAAATAAGAGCTTAATTATTTTTAAAGTAATTGATTTAAGAAATTTTTAATTTATATTTTATTATAACAAAAATTATCGAGTTACAACCATGTCAAATGAATTTAAATTGGCATGAATTTGGATTTATAATTTATTGGTTTTCAAAGAAAAAAAAAACAGAAAAAAAAACCGAAAAAAAAAACAGAAAAAAAAAACAGAAAAAAAAACCGAAAAAAAATCAGAAAAAAAAAAAAAAAAAAGTGCCTGGCCCTGCCCGTTCTGCCCACGGTGCCCAGCCCGTCCTGCCCGCGCGCCCATGGCGGGCACGGGCATTACACGGGCAGGGCGTGATTTTTGAAATTTTTGCCCGTGATGCCCGTGCCCGTGACGCCCGTGCCCGTGCCCGCGTCCGAGCCCGTGGGGCCCTGCCCGGCCCGACTGTAGAACACTATCTTGAATCCAATGATTTAAAACATAAAAGAAAATGAAAAAAAAAAAAAAACACCAAATGCATTTGCTGGAGATTTTGCCGCCATTATTTTAGAAAATCCAGCCATGCACCAGCCAATGGGATCATATTTTACTCGATTCCACACTTCCCACTTTTGTATAGTTGCATAACTTGCATCTAGCCAAGTATTGGGATATATTGAAAAAATAGATATATATTGGAAAAATTGGAAAACTGAAATTTAATTATTAGGATCCTATTTAAGGGCTTTCTAATTTGTACCTTGGCATATTCCATGTTTTTGATAGCTGGACGTGAGCCTCGCATGGTAATTAATTAAGGCCTTTCTAATTTTTTTTTTTTTGGTATTCAAATAGTCCGTTGGCCAATTACATCAGATTTCTATTATCAAGACTAGAAGGATTTAAGTTCATAGTTATATTTTTCTTCTAACATTCCGTAGTTAAAATAACTGAGATTATCCCCACTAATAATCTAACGTGACGTTTATCCGCAGATCTATAAACTAATAGGTTTCTAACTGAAATCGGATCACAGGGAATCAACAGTTATGTCCATCTCTCTTATTGGATCTAGATAATTGTATTCTACTCCTAATATGTCAACCTTGTACGCCTAAACACTATGGTGTGACTATCATCATACGGTCAAAGTTAGCACACACCAAATTAAGGTAATAATAATAATACAAAGAATAAAGTGTAGTAGAATTCAAATCAAGCTCATAAGATAAATAAAATGAAACTACTAGATTAAACTCATAAGAGTTCAAGATTACAAGTCATCACTCTAGAATCATGACGATATCAATAATGAAAGCAAATACAAGAGCCATGATAAAGTAGTAAAGAAGAGAGAGATGGAAGAAATACACCTAGATAGTCTCTCTTGATCTTCTACGCACCGTCTCTATCTTTTGGCCTTTTTCTAACCCTAACTCTAATGGAGTTTTTATGATATTTCTAACTGGCTCCTTTAGTAAATCCTAGATCTAGCCTATTTATAGTCAACTAAGATAACTACTCTTGTCAAGATAGAGAGTTGAGTTGTAATTTGTTCATTATATGTTAGTGGGCTTAGTGAAACTTGGTTGTCAAGTTTACTAATGCAACTATTGTTTGTCAGTTATCGCATGCATTTATTGTAGTGCACAAAATCACTGTTTTCGGATAATTCTGGACCATCCAAAACAGTGATTATCTAAAAAAATAGTAAAAAAATTTCACAAAATATAAAATTTGGCCTCCAACGACATTTTAATATGGAGATCATTTTGGACGGGTCAAATCAACTATTCGGACTTTAAAATGGCAAAAACTGACTCATTATAATATTGGTTGAAATTATAACGTTATGACATTACTCGTTATAACATTGGCTAATATCAAATCAGTTGTTCCTGAGATCCCGTGCAACCAAGTCATTTTTTAATTTTCAAAGTCTAAAAAGTCGATTCAAACCGTTAGATATGATCTCTATATTCAAATGTGCTTGAAGACCAAATTTTATATTTTTTGGAATTTTTTTACTTTTTATGAAGTCACTTTGAAAATCGCTGATCCAATGGTGGCTTAACCAAATAGTAAAACCAGAAGCCACTATTGGATCAACGATTTTCAAAGTGGCTTAATAAATAGTAAAATTTGGTCTTCAAGTATATTTTAATATAGATATTTTATCTAACGGTTTGGATTGACTTTTTAGACTTTGAAAATTGAAAAAAAAAAAAAAAAAAAAAGATTTGGTTGCACGGGACCTCAGGAACAACCGATTTGATGTGATTTTCAACTAAGTCGTTTTTTAATTTTCAAAGCCCAAAAAGTCAATCCAAACCGTTAGATGTGATTTTTTATATTAAAATCTGCTTGGAGACCAAATTTTATATTTTATGGAACTTTTTTACTATTTATTAAGCCACTTTGAAAATCTTTGATCCAATAGTGACTTAACCAAACCGTAAAATCAATCTGGACCATTGGATCGGCGATTTTCAAAGTGACTTTATAAATAGTAAAAAAAATTCAAAAAATATAAAATTTGATCTGCAAGCAGATTATACTATATATATATATATATATATATATATATAGAGAGAGAGAGAGAGAGTTGGGCTATCACTACATCAAATCAGACTATCAGCGACCGGTTTCCTGATATTTATGGCACCAGTCGCTAATACCAAATTTGGTCGCTGATGCCCGATCGCCGAAAATATTGTCGCTGATGCCTGCCTGATAACATCACCGGTCGCTGAATGATGTCATCCCAGTCACTGATACATCATCAGCGACCATTTTGTTTTGGGCACTGATATTTTTTGGTGACGTCATGTTAAGGCATCAGCGACCAAATATTTTGGTCGCTGATACTCAAAACCAGTCGTTGATGCTCCTGTCAGCATGATTTTTTTTTGTCATTTAATTTTCTCAAAACACACAATAGATCAATTCGATTGTAATATCAAATATAGTACAAATTACAATTCTGTTTTGAGATACTACAGTAATAACATCGACATACAACAATTCTAATTTTGCCATAGTACCAAATTTCCTCAAAATTCTCAATTCATGAAATAAAATAAGCAAAAACTAACTAACAAAGTTATCCTGCATATTTAGAACTTCATATTAGAAAATATAAATTGAAACCAAATTCCAAAATTACAGCCTTTCACGTCATGACCGACATTGTTAAGGATTGTATCACGTCATATACCTACATTAATACAAATCAAAATTATTAGTTATTCCTAGATAAACATATAAATAGAAACAAGTATAAGGTCATTCATGCAAAAAAAAACTATAAATTTTTAACTCTATAGAAAACTAATATTAACATAGATTCACACAATTCAATTCCAAATATTTTCAATATATTTCAATTCTAATTAAATACTTACGGCGCGAGCGAGTGGCAACGAAGAAGAAAAGCGGTACCGAACCCCTACGGCGCAACCAAGTGGCAGCCGGTGAATATCTTGATCTTCTCCTAAAAAAAAGAGCAAACATCAACAATTTTACTAAAAACAGAAAAAATAAAAGAAAAGAAAAGAAAAAAAATACAGAAAATAACAGAAAAACAATAAAAACAGAAGAAAAAAAAAACACCATAAAAACGAAAAAATATAACAAAAATAGAAAAAACAATGGAAAACAGCAAAAAAGGAAAAAAAAAAAAACACAAGAAAAACAGAAATAAAAAAACAAAAATCAAAACAGAAAAAAAAAATGAAAAAACCAGAAATAAAAAAAGGATTAAAAACAGAAATAAAAAACAGCAAAAAAAGAGAAAAACAGTAAACAAAACAAAAAAACCGAAATAACCGAAATAATGCAAAAAAAAAACTAAAAAAAAAACTAAAAACAACAATAAAAAACTAAAAACTAAAAACTAAACTAAAAATTAAAAATAAAAAACGAAACTAAAAATGAAAGAAATCGGTGTAAAGACAACATCATACCGATAGAGAAGATAGGTGGCAGCTAAACAGCGGGACGGCGGTGGAATCGGCAGAATCGGCGGAGTTGGCACGCGGAATCGGCAGAGTCGGCCTCTAACCTAAAATTTGAAAACGCGCGACAGAGAAAAGAAAAAGGAAGGGTTTCGCGGAGGTTTCAGCGACCGGGTTAATTTCGTCTCTGATAGTATTGTCGCCGGTCTTTGAAAGTGTTTCAGAGACCACTAATGGCGCTGGTCACTGATAGTAGTCGCTGAAAAATCTGGTCGCTTTTTTTTGGCAGATTTTTTTTTTTAAGAAAAAAAAGGAATCAGCGACCAAGTAGAGCGCCGGTCGCTGATAATGGTCGCTGATACCCAAATCTGCTGTAGTGTATTATGCATTGCAATGTATATGCATTCTTGTACATTGCACTATAAATCGTCGTATTCAAAGTCCAAACAGTCGATCCAAACCGTTCAATTTGTTATCCATATTAATATGTGTTTGGAGACCAAATTTTACATTTTTTGGAATTTTTGTTACTATTTGTTTAGATTTATTGAAAATTGTTGTTTTTTATAGCCCAGATTTATCTAAAAAATAACGATTTTCAATAAATCTAAAAAAATAGTAAAAATTTTCTAAAAAATATAAAATTTGGTCTCCAAACACATATTAATATGGAGAACAAGTTGAACGATTTGGATCGGCTATTTGAACTTTGAATCTGACAATTTATAGCCCGATGTACAAAGTAGTCTATACATTGTAATGTACCATAGCCCATCTCTCTCTCTCTATATATAGTTACTATTAAATACAATGAACAAAATACATCTGGAGCTATCCGAGTTCTGTGTACTTGTACTCGGTGATTCTTATCGAGGGAGAAAGTTAATATAATTTATTCTTGCCTGTCTAACAATGTCTTTTATTTTATTTTCTTAAAACTTCGCAGACGATGAAACTTAAGTCATGACAATGTCACAAGTGGATAATAATTAAGTTAATAATCAAACCAAAATTTCAACAACGCTATCCGTTGTCTTAAAAGCTTAAAAGCTAAAACGAAAGGACATGTACGGTAGCCCTCTAACTATTTAACTATGCAAAATGGGCTGACTTTGTTTTTTTTTTAAGATCGATCTTAGTGTTATTTTTTTAATACGTCTACTTTTTAAACTTTTTTGGCGGATATGTTATACATGTAAATATTTAATTAGTTATCTTTCATAAAAAAAAAAATGGTTATTTTTTAAAATAAAATATTGTTAAAAGGACCGAATAGTTGTGTGTTCTTAACATTAAATTAGTTAGTTCTGATAAAATAGTATACTTTGTAAACACTTAATTATTTTTCTTGTAACATATATTTTTTTTTCATTTAAACATTTATATTTTTATAATTCTTAATATGTGTGTCATGATGTACGAAAATATAATAATAATGATGGGTGTGACTTCCTCGATCTCAAGTATATATAGAACATGAAGCAACGGTCGCTGCACTTCTCCTCAGCCTCGATCGGATGAAATTAGTTCTTAACTATTTTATTTATATAGTAGTAAATTAAGACATAAAAAAAATCAAAAAAAAAGAAAAGCAAAGAAGAATCAAAGCTTACACAGCCCATAAAATTAATGGTCTACGAGCAACGACCTTCTGAGCTGAGGCATGAGGCATGGACGCATGCAGGAAGGAGAATAATATGACAATGTCAAACATGTGCATGAATGTGATCCTTTATAACATTCAACGGTTGAACGCGTATTCCTATATAAATGGTCTAAAGTCAAGAAAACCACATTAATTTTGAAAATGATGTGTTAGAAAAAATGAACAAAAATATGGAATTAATGGTAGTAATTTTTTGTGGAACAAAAACAGGAACTTAGAATAACCTTCTAGTTATTCATCCAACTTGTGATAAACCTAAATTACAAATCTCAATCGGATCAGGACCGTTCCATATCTCAGCTTTTCTCTTCAACCCCTCAACTTCCCGCACACACTCCTCCATCTTCATTTCTTTTACTCTGTACATCACAGTTGCCGCCGCAATGCCGGCATCTTTCTCGAAAATCTCTTCCCAACCTTTTTGCCATGGCCTGCTCGCGTCACATAGCTCTAGGCTACCCTTTCTCGACTCTGTCCAGCTCCACGACTTCATCTTATCAAGACCCAATTTTTTAATGCATTTGCCTTTGCATTGTGGAATGCACGGTCGACAATATGCCCCGTTCAGTGGGCCGGGGCTACTAATTGATGCAACAGGGATACCCCACGAGATTGGCATTGGCGGGTACCCAATCTGGCGATCTGTTAAGATGCAGAATGGGAATCTGAGTTCCACTGCGGATATATTAAATAACTTTAGTTGTTCATGGAACGATATTTCTGAGTTAAGGTCATGCAAACCCGCTGAGGCCAGATGGGGCAGAAAAGAGAGTCTGGACAGAGCCACTGCTGAAAAAGATCTATTGCCAATTCCTAGGCGGTCGTTCAAGCCACCAAACCGGGATCCCTCAGGCACGACATACGAACCCCGCTTGAAGGTTTTTGGATCCAGAGGACCCATCCAGTACCCGTCTACCCGGGTTCGCACAATCCAGTCATATTTAAAACTACCTCGGGATTCTTGCGCACCAATCATGTCGAGGCATCCTTCTACCAGATCAAAGTATTGCAACAGACCCTGTCAAAATACAATTTGATGTATGATCATGTCTATAGATAACCCAGTAGCCAAAAGAAATGTAAATTCATGATTACATAGAACGAATAAAAAGTCAAACCTGAATTCCATTAGGAGAGGAACTAGCCGCAAACACCCTCCTTTGCTCCTCTGTCTCATTAAGCACCACTGGCCTTCTTATCCTCATCTCTATGACACGTGGAGCCGATCGAAGCAAAGACAGCTTGAAGCTATTCTCGTCCAAGTTGCTGTGCACGAACAGATCCGCCTCAGGAAAAACATTCAACACATGCTTCAAAATAGAGGGTCCAGTTAACTCAAACCTCCTTGCGCCTCCCACCAGACATATCGCCACACGCGAGGAGCTAGAATGCACAGAAGGAATTGAGAAATGGCTTGCAGGGTCTTGAATTTGATTGTAATACAATGAAGCTAGAAGGATGAAAGGTAATAGGGTCAACAAAATCAGAAGGTGCATCCGCTGAATGCCGCGCCCCTGTGGGATCGTGAGGTTCTTGCTATCAGGCATGGCCGGAGGGAGAGGAAGCGCCATTTTCAGCAGTCCTTCTAACGGCTATCTTGAAATTGTTTGGGCATGCATCGATCGATCGGTTTATGTTTTTTGTTTATTATTTGCTCATCTTCTCGTTATTTCGCGTCTTCTATGGAATGTTTACAGGCGAATTCAAGGAAAGCATAGAATTAAGTAAGGTTTTTCAAAGTCAACGGATTCCCATAAAATTGTTTTGGTAGAAACGTTTCCCTTGCCCTTCACAAGAAAATGAATTATAAAGCTTGAAAGGTCAAAAGAAATTCATGAGAGGATAGAGATAAAGAGACGTACGTAGCATGTTCTCTATTTTTAAAGTCGCACCACTTGGCAGCCTCTTCAAGAATTCAAAAAGAGAGAGCGAGAGAGAGAAAGAGAACCGGCGGGTTTAGTTGATGTGGTCATGTGAATCGGACCTGGCGCGAGGGTCAATCGAAACTTAATACGTACCGGATGGTGGTATTGGTTAATGAATAATTCTTAAATCGTTGAATTTTGGAGTAACTAAACAAATATATGAGTCTAGGGTTGATAATGGGCTTAAATGTTCTATGTAATGGGCTCAAATTGTTTCAAAAATAGATGGATAAATTATATATGCATTTTGTTCACTCAAATGTGTGTGTATGAAGAGGTTCCAATACTTCGTGTTTTTCATACCTCATATTTTATATTTTTATTTTTATAGTTCAAACTGTCAGTTCGAATCGCTCAACATGGTATTCATACTAAAATATGTTTGGAGATAAAATTTTATAATTTTCAGAAATTTTTACTATTTTTTCAAATGAGTAGAAAATCATTGTTTTTTAACGGTCCACAAATGATGATTTTATATCAATCTTAAAAAATAGTAAAAAATTTAAAATTACAAAATTTCATCTCCAATCATATTTTAGTATGAATATCATGTTGAGCAATTCGGATCGATAGTTTGAACATTGAAATTGAAGATATAAAGTATGTGGTATGATGAGCTATGAAAGGCATGAGGTATTGGAACCCTCCTCTCTCTCTATATATGTGTGTGTGTTTTTTTTTGAAGGTTGGCAGCGACCTGCCAACAATATATTGATAAGAAAAGTTTATGTACACAGGCAAATTACCGAAGCCAGTAATTTGTCTATTTCACTGCGAAAAGAAAATAATTACATTAATTCCCAAAAATGACCGCTAAAAGGGCACAGTGCAATGCCCCATGTGCCCCCCTGTTGCTACCCACCCTGATCCCATAATGACACCTGTATAGTTGTATCATTTAGCAAAACATGCACCGGTTTTCGCTTGCCAGTAAATACTCGTGAGTTTCTTTCCTTCCAGAGGGCCCATACCCCCGCTGTCCACACCGTATTCTGAAGCGAGATTCCTCTCGCAGTCCCTGTTCTATTGTTAATATTCCATCTTTGCTTAATCGACCCTCCCATTAGGATGTCCATGTTGTGGTGCGCGAATAGACCTCTCCAGAATCCAACGGCATACATACAACTCCACATGATGTGGTCCCGAGTCTCCATCCCCATCGAATTACACAGATGGCATCCCGGTTGCACCATACACCCTCTGCTTGACAAGACCTGTTATGTTAGGACCTTGTTCTGCAACATCAGCCATGTAAAAATCTTAACCTTCATCGGGGCCTTCAGTTTCCACAGTCGGCTATGGATACGAGATATGACTCCCTTGTGATGCAAGGTTCTATACGCGGAAGCACAAGTGAATAAACCCGATTGTGACCATTTCCATTGCACCCCATTCTCATAACGTACAGAGCAGGAATAGAAAGGCAACAGATCGGATAACGCCTTGAGGAAGGCAGAGTCTGTTCCATCCGTGCTGAGAGTCTGTGTTGACGTAATCCCACTCAGCCTCCTTAGCGTCACCGCCCATAGTCCTAGCGGCTTATGTTCAAATTCCCATAACCACTTCGCCAATAACGCATCATTCTGACGCTGAAGGTCAATAATGCCGAGGCCACCATTTTCTTTTAGAGTACACACCTTCTCCCAGTTGACAAGGCAGTTAATTCCCTTACATGGATCCGCTCCTTTCCAAAGGAAGTTCCGCCTCATTCTATCAATATGTTTAATAACACCCAGTGGTACTTTCAAAGCCTGCATATAATGTAGTGGCATTGCTGAGAGGACCGATTTTACCAGCGTGACTCTTCCCCCATACGATAAGAAGTTGGATGTCCAGCCATCTAGCCGTCCCTGCACAGCGGCCAACATTGGCTGGAAGTCTATCTTTCTCGGCTTTCTCACCATCAGCGGCAACCCCAAATATCTTACCGGGAGTTCTGATTGAGTTGCATTAAGAATTTCCCTCACCACGTTGACCGATGCCAGCGGGATGGCTATTGGCACGAAAGTTGATTTGGTCGGATTGAGTCTGAGTCCTGATAATTTGGAGTAGACTTTGAGTACTCGAGAAATTAGCCTTAGAGTAGTGGGATGAGCCTCACTAATGATCAATGTGTCATTCGCATACTGGATTATTTCCGGTGGCATGAATATGTGTGTGTGTTGGCTAATATCAAATTGATTGTTCCTGAGGTCCCGTGCAACTAAGTCATTTTTCAATTTTCAAAGTCTAAAAGGTTGATCCAAATCGTTAGATGTGGCTTGGAGACCAAATTTTATATTTTTTTGAAATTTTTTTTACTATTTATTAAGTCACTATGAAAATTACTGATCCAATTGTCCAGACTAATTTATTTGTTTGGTTAAACCACCATTGAATCAGTGATTTTTAATGTAGCTTAATAAATAGTAAAAAATTCAAAAAAATATAAAATTTGGTCTCCAAGTAGATTTTAATATAGATATCACATGTAACGGTTTGGATCAATTTTTTGGACTTTGAAAATTGAAAAATGACTTAGTTGCATGGGACCTCAGAAACAATCGATTTGATATTAGCCAACATCTTTAAGTTTGTCAAACTTCTTTGTGAACTCAACTCTAAAATTTATCAGACTGATTTCAAACAACGAATCTAAATCGTTGAAATCCATCTACATTACAAGTGATGCGTCTACATACAAAAATTTCAAACTTTCGAATTAATTTAGTAAGTCAAGCAGTCAAAACTAAAAAGGTTTATAAATTAATTTTAATCTATTCATTTTTGAACGATTTTTTACCGCTTGACTTTGTACAAAATTAATTTGAAAATTTAATTTTTTTGCATGTAGACGCATCACTCGTAAAACAGAAAGATTTCAATGATTTGAATTCATCATTTGAAACTAATCCAATAAATTTTTGAGTTGAGTGCACACAAAAAGTCGGTGAACTTACGAACACTCTAGTTTTACTCCTTATTGAATTCCAATATCAACTTACTTTCCTCTCTCTCTGTCTTTAATAAATATTCACTGCTCTTAACACACGTATTTATTTATATAAAACATAATAAAGCTACTTTAGGAAGAAATCTTGTTTTGATAAGCATTGCTTTTTTGTGGATTTGATTCAATGAATGTTTTTCTCATGAGAATGACTATACTACCTTGTAATTTTTTTCCTTGCAGGAGGATGTGGTCATTTGCAGGTTGTTTCCGAATTTTATTTCAAAAGGCTGAGCTGGGCCTAAAAGCAATTACGAAAAATGTGTTAGGCCTGAAAATAGAAAATAAGATAACTTGGGCACAACATGTGTTCAGGGCAACAGGTGCAATAAGCAGATCTCTCGGCACAAATTTACGTGCGGATTTGAAATACAGACTCAATTTATGATGGAGTTCGTATTACTTATTGATCAGTTAATAGTTGTTTAAAAAATATTACGTTTGAAATCTTTATGCATTCTAAAATACTTTGGGTTATGTAATATCTGAGGTCCTGTTCTGATGAAAACACGATCCTATATATGATCAGTTTGGATAAGATGTTTGGATTAATGAGAAATTATCCATGATGTATTTGGAGGACCTTTTTTCTAACCCATCTTGGGTTCCTATTCTCAAGTTTTTTCTTATGCAAAATTTAAAATGACCGGAAAAGTCATAATTAGATTGGACCGAACTTCTTTTTCAATATATATTGTAAGCTTTGGGGATGGTTTAAATTAGTTTTAACTTATATGTTCAATTTATGTTTTAATTTTCATTAATTTATTGTTTAAATAGTTTTCCTCAAAATTATTTTCCCATTTTTTAGAACTAAAGTATCATAATTTTAATTGTAAATTTTTTTTTTCACCATCACTTACAACTTTACATCTTACTTCTTCTTCTTTTTAGTTATATTATATGTTAATTCTTAGATTTTAGATTATAAAATTGATCAAAAAAAAATATTGGTAACAAGCCTTTGAAAAACAAATTTTTGTTTATCAAAAATATCGTTCTCAAATTAATCAAGATTTCACACAACTATTCTCATGATACAACCAAACATTCATTTTTACATATTCTCATAACCATATTTAGTGCATATTCATGGGTATGAATTTTCGTAAATTGATTCGTGGGTTTCCGTATCCGTAAAATCCTACTTGTATAATTATGTGACAAAAGAATCGACAGGTAACATTACGACAACACCAACAAAGAGCTTGTTGGGAAACACTTGCATTTTTTTTCCACATGGATCTCATTCTTGCAAAACATATAGCTCTTTCAAATGTTTGAAAAATAGACCTAATTCTGAAAGCAAAGAAATTATGTATATGTTTTTATTCCAGTAACCGGAAATGAAAAGAAATCAATGCTAATTAATTATATAATAATAATATGTTTTACCTGCGTGGATATATAAAAGTGTGTAACAGTGTCAGTATTTTTGTGAATGCTTCCATCGGCAATATAAATACCATCCAAAATAATATTTGTTGTTAACTTACAATTGACTATAGTTATTTTTTATCCTCACATATAATAATATACTATTTTTATTATAAGTTAACATTATGATGGTTTCTTTTCAAAGAATCATGATGACCAAATTATTATGAAACATATTTTGTAATCAAGATATGGCTCCATCATGCATATTTCATATCATATTATCGAACCTAAATATATATTCACAACCTTATAATTTTTGTGGAGCACAGCCTTACGAAGCAAATCATTTTTACATGAGGCATAGGAGAAAAGGAGCAAGCAATATGTAAACGAGCGGATACTGCTAATTATAAATTTGTATATGTTTTTCAATGCATACAAATATGAATACAGATAGTAAACATTAAAATCAAATGCACCTTCAACTTAATTAGTAGCCACTATTAAGCTTTCAAAAAAAAAAAAATGTGCCTTAAACTGATATACAGAGCGGATAATAAAGGAATACAAATTATAATTCGAAAACCAAATCAATAATTGTGTAATAATTGAGTCATAAATAAAGAGGAGACATCGATCGCTGCCGGACCGAAAGAAAAAGCGTTAGGAAAAAGAAATGTTCTTAATTGGGCCGAAAGAAGAATGAATGAGAATAGGACCTGCTGGAACTTGGGCTGAAACAAACAATTGAAAGGAACGAGCCTATGAAAAGGTTCATTTGCTCCGGACCGGTGCCATTAGTCCCACATGTAAATCTAAGAAAAGCTGTAACCTTGATATATATACTCCGGATAGTACTCCATTGCTTATAGAAGATGACGGATCGTATCGGATAGGTATTACCCGCTTACGCACCTACGCACATTTGATAAAACATTATTTTATTTTCCTAAAAAAAAGGGATAAAATATAGGTTTTTTGTGGATTTGATTCATTGATTGTTTTTCAAATTTGCAGATTGTTGCCTCCTACTAGGAGGATGTGGATTGTGGTCATTTGCAGATTGTTTCCAAATTTGATTTCAAAATGCTGAGCTCGGCCTTCAAGCAATTACGAAAAATGTGTGTTGGGCTTGAATTTTTTTTTTTTTTTTTTTTTTTTTTTTTGACGAAAAGGCAACAAATCACTAACATGGCGGAGTGGAGTAGTGCTATCTTGCTATCTCCAGTGTCAATATCCAAAAACGAATCACCATACTGATAACCAAAGTTCATTACGTTAGTTGGCTGGAAGACCAGCATCGCTAACATGGTGCAGTGGAGTACTGCTATCTCCACTGTCAATGTCCAAAAACAAATCGACAGCAGCCCCATCAGCGATGTAAAGTGGAGGAGCAGCACCCTAGTACAACATCTCTTGCCCTTCAGTTGGATTCCAAATCCGCAGTGAAATGGTATGGATGTCTTTGCCAATTTGTGTTGGGCTTGAAAATAGAAACTAAGATAACTTGGGCCAGGATTACAGACCTGTTTCAGATATTATAAATATTTAACCCTCTTATCCTGCGCGAGATAGAACGATGTCCCATCTAAATCATAGATATTTAGGCCTATTTCAAATATAGATTTACTTTAAAATTTGTAAAAATTTATATTGTTCGGATCTAACCTGATTTAGGCACATTTTCCTAATCTGAATTCCAAATTTACTCCGGCCTTCAATTGTTTTTTTCGTTGATCACAATTGCTCATCTACTGACTTATATTAAATTTAATTGTTTGATTAAAAGGTCGGATCAGGACATCAAATAAGAATGTATTAATCTAATAATTTTCTATTAGACATGATATATGTTCATTTTAAGACTTTTTTCCTCCATTATAATTATATTTTATTTTGGATTATTTAGCATTTGAGTTTATGCTCATTTATTTTTTTACGTGTAATTTGTAAACTTGTACTCTTAACTACAACAAAGTTTAATTCATTGTCAAATATAAGTATATATTCTTAAACAAATTTTTTTATTAAAAAAAGTTAATCATTAATATACTTTTTTTACTTGGCTTTTAAATCTTCATGATTAAAATCCCGGCTCCTTTTCTGGTTGGATTTCATTCATACGTTCAACAATATATATATATATATATATATATATATATATATATATATATATATATATATATATTTAATAATTTTATGTTAGGCGTTTTAAAAACTCCCAAAAAAATTGAATCTAACTTTTCAAATAACAAATCAAATTGACTGTAAACAGGGGCAGACCCATGTGTAGATCAAGGAGGACAATCCGATTTGATATTTTTTTGCCCTCTAGTAGCATCTACCTGGTTATAAGAAAAAAAGATATTTTTTTGCCCCACGAAAATTCTAGATCTTGCCCTGACTATAAAGCTGCATGTAACTACCGCAATGTCACAAGCTTAAAAAAAAATGTATGAAATAAATTCAATCTAAGGAAGCTTCATTTAGAATGATGCATTAATTTCCTTCCATGAAAAGCAAGGCTGGTGGAAAAATGGCCACAGCAACAACCGTGCATGGGTACCTAATTAATTTATTTTATATGAAACCATTGATCATCTGATCTGCTTGGACCGTTCAAAAACAATGAAGTTGTACGTATATAAAAAAATAGTAAATAATTTCCAAAAAATATAAAATTTGATCTCTAAAGACATTTTAATATGGAAATTATGTTGAACGGTTTGGATCGACTATTCGGACTTTAATTTATTTTATATGAAACCATTGATCATCTGATCTGCTAGACTGCTTATAGTATTAATTAAATGTTATCATGAATTTATTTATTTGAAGGTCAATAGCGTCTGTTTTGATAATTAAGAAAAAAGTTCATGTCTCACAACAGAGACTATGAATTAAATTTTAACAAAAATTAAGTTGTGATTTAAATTTGAAGGTGTGTGGGGATCCACAATTTTGTAATAAGAGAAAGAAACAGAAAGAACAAGGTAAAATACAGGCATTACAGATCCAACACCGATAAGCATGTCAGCAATTATTGTCACTTTGTATCTACTGTTAGAAGTTAGATCGGTGATGGCACAATTATTTATATCATTATTTATATCATTTTGCATGTACATGCATCACTCGTGATGTATATGGATTTTAACGGTATAGATTCTTCATTTGAAAACGATCTGATATACTTTGGAGTTATGCTCACCAAATTTTATTGATGAGCACATCACACTCTAGTTTTATTCAAGTTATATAAACAAACATGTTTACATCAATAACATTTACAGCTTAGAGGTACTGAATAATTTGTATGAAATGATTGACAATTATTTGTTGCTCTTTTAAAATTCTACAAAAAAAAAAAAAAAAAAAAGTTACGCGCTCTTTATATTTTATTTTTTGCAATATTTTATTACCATAAGGGAACAATATCTTTTATTATCCAATATAAAATAATATTATACAATCAAAATTTGGCAATCAATTGATGAATATATGCAACATAGATAGTAATATTCTTAGTTTAGAGTTGAGACTAGGGTTGTCCACACGGTCCGGTTTAAAGGTTTTCAAATGAACCAATTTTTTTTTTTTAGTAAAAGTTGGAGGTCAAGACACCCAACTATTTAATATTTTTGTTATTAGTTATTATAAAGAATTTCTCCATCTGGATTTCGAACCCATGACCTCTAACATAGAAACCATATGTCTTAGCCACTAAATCAAATACTAGTTCTCGTGAACTAATAAATTTTAGACTGAATGATTCAGTTCTTCAGTTTAATTGCTTTGATTTAGTTGAATATATTAAGTTTTTGGATTTTTCCGATTATGGATCGGTTTTGCATTTCATTAAAGTTTATAAACCGAAATATTCGAAATTCATTCAAAGTTTGATATTGATAACTGTAAGGATGTGTTAGTTGAATATATTAATTGCTTTGTAAGGGTGTGTTAGTTAGAGGTGAAAACAGAATGAATAGTGGTAAAATCATATCTATATCTCTTTTTTTTATTTTTAAATACAGATACGGAGCGGATATCAGACATATCAGATAGTACGGATACGGACTCTGATCTGATCGGACATTTATTAAAATAATATAAAAAATATTGAAGTTCATAATATTTATCTAATTATAATGGTGAATACATAAATTTTTAATAATATATATTAAAATATATGGTATATATCAACTATTCGGATACATATAATTGAAACGTAAAACAATATCAGTATTTTATCCACAAGAATATTCAGATATCATATATCCACATCTAATTTTCCAATACGGATCGAATATTATCCATACCGTTTTCACCCCTAATATAGTCCATACTGTAAATTAATATTTTTATGTTTAAGATTTAAATAGTCAATTTTAACCTTTCAATATGATCTTTCGTATAAAAACGTATATGTAGATCAAATGTTATATATATAGAAACTTTTACTATTTTATTAAATAGGTAGATCACTTGATCGAAAAAATTTAGATCATGTATAAGTAATAATTTTTATCTATTTTAAAAAAAATTATAGTTATTAAAATTTATTTTGCAAGTACATTTTATTAGAGATCATATTAAGTAATCCACATTTACTGTTTAGACTTTAAAAATAAAAAAATATTAATCTATAACACAGTCCCAAGACAATAACGTTCTATTTACCAAACAAATTATTTACTCACGGTATAGCAACTTATTTTACATTTTTTTTTCAGGTGGGGTCCGAAACGAGAGAGAGAAGTTTTACAATATTTTGCTCCTAGACCGTGCATCCGGAATTTTTTTTTACCTTCTTCACAAAAAAAAAAAAAACAATTAACTCTTTTTTTCTGAGAAATTATATTTTTACTAGAATCTGCAGTTTGGAACTTTAATCCTATTAGCTGGTATTACGGTTTGAAGAAAGATTTCAGAAATGAGTAAATATTTGGAACCGCAATTTTAAATTGTGATTCTGATAAATATGAAATTTTGATAAAAATATAATTAATTGGTTTATTTTTATTTCTGAAGATCATAAAAGCAAAAAAGTTAGTGCCGTGCATAGCTAATTTAATTCTCCAATAAAGTGGGCAATTATTGCTTTGTCCTGTAAATTGGCAGGAGAGAGAAATGTGTGGAAAAACAATCAAACAAACAACGGAAAAAAAAAAAAAAAAGAGGAAAGAGATCAAAACTCTTAACCGCCGCATTATTTGTTTTTGATAAAAAAAAATAAGATTGTCATCTTCCTGAGTTCATATTTCCATATAGTATTAATAATTACATGTGTATATGTTTATACTGAGTGGAGTTAAAATATATTATTGGTTTTATAAATTTTGTGTTTCAATTATTATTATTTTTTTTTAATTTTGAATAGTTGATCTGAATCATTCTACATGATTTTCATACTAAAATGTATTTGAAGATTAAATTTTTTATTTCTGAAATTTCTTTAATACGTTTTTAGATGCATACAAATGGTTTGAACGTTCACGACGTAAGAGACGATCACGAATTCACTCATAAAAAATTTCAGGTGCGGGCTTCCTGGACTTTTTGTAAAATTAATTACTTATTCCTCTGTGTACATTTTATTTACTTATAGAATTGTGCATGTTGATTCGAACAACCCTTTGACTTTGTTTAGAGAATAAATAATAGGATTATTCTGTTTGGAACATATGACTTGAAAGAAATGAATCGATTGATTATAACACTAGAATAAGAAAACGAATGAATGTTGTAAGTTGAATGAAAGGCCGATACGCGGGGGCTGCTAGTCGCGGTCGGGACCAGCATACTGGGGCTATTAGTCCTAGTCGGGTTAGATATTGGAAAGGCCGATACACGGGGACTGCTAGTCGTGGTCGGGACCGATATGCGGGGCTGTTAGTCGCAGTCGAGTTCGATGTTGTAAAGGTCGATATACGGGACTGCAAGTCGTGGTTGGGACTGATATGCGGGGAATGCTAGTCGCAGTCGGGTTGATATTGGAAAGGCCGATATGCGGGGATTGCTAGTTGCAGTCAGGACCGACATGTGGGGAATGCTAGTCGCAGTCAGGTTTGAGATATAACGCTCCACAAGCAAAGTGATGGTTAGTGATTAACAAGATTTAAAAGTAACAAGTGTTTTTATGAATAATAGCAATTGCATGGTAGGATAACCTAAATTGCATTGTGATAGTTGAATAAATCAAGTTATTTAGTATAATAAAAAAAAAAAAGATTTTACAAATATCTGGACTGGAACTAAATCCCGCACTGAGAGAATGTTCAATCTCTCACCCATTCCACTTTTATGTGGGTTCCAGGAAAAGACCAGCCGGCAATGAATACAAATAAAAAGGACATGGATCAGGAGGTCAACGAGCCGAGATAATGAAGATGAAGGTACTGAGCAAGGTCACGAGTGAGCCAGAGCGGGAAGATACTGAAAGGAATAATATGCCACTTGTTGATTTAGTTTCTATTTTAAATGAGTTATACATTGAACAGGCATGGCAGTGGTTGTTTTACTAGCCGGGTCTGTCATGATAATTTGTAGAATCATTTTTGCTTATAAAGTTAATGTGGTATTTATGGATGTTATTGATAATATATGTAATGTGCGTACGCCTTACGTAGAAATACGTGACGGGTTGTCTCGGAGTGTGACAGGCTCGAAACCCAGAAAGTAGAGAAATCATCTATATTAATACATAAGAGTTTGAAATGTGTTAGGTGGCTTGACTCCCAACCCATATTTCAAAAAAAAAAATTAACATGTAACTACATTACTTATGTAGTAGATTGATTTCAACAGTTTGAATTTAGCTATTGAAATATATTCAATAAATTTTAAAAAATATAGTAAGACATGTCACTATGCTATAGATAGTACGCTACTTTTATTCAAATAAATTTGAATTTTTCGTTTGTTTCTACAAGTCGGATTAACAAAAAAAAAAAGTACTCCCGTAAGAGATTTTCTTTCTAGAAGTTGGGTCAACCTATATGAAAGATAATCTAGAGAAGAGAAAAATATCTTGAGAATAATTTAATATTTCGAAAATATACTCGAACCTTCCTTGTACCACAAATCCACGAGGAAATCAGTTCCAATTTAGCACATTGTTTATATATAGTTCTTTGTTTTATCCGATGGAAAGGTTCGATAAAAGGTGCTGCGGATGTCGACCCAGTTCAGAAAAGGCATTGGCTGATTGGCCCCACAGGAATACAGGATAAATCCTGTGCTCGCTTTTCTTTTATCCTTCTGTAGTCACGAGATGATAGGCACAGTGACAAAATTTGTGAATAATATCCGAATTATTCGTGAAATATTCGGTTTTTTGATGATGCTGAGCTGAATATCGCATTATTCGGTTGATCGAACTTTGACTGAATAATACCCAAATAATTCGCTAATTTTACAAAAAATTTCCGAATTTTTCTCAGAATTTTATTTTTTGGTTATTTTTTGTTTTTGCTCTTCTACAGAACTGAGATCTCTAATCCGAATATTACCGAATTTTTCCGAATTATACCCGTATTATTCCCGAATCACGAATTTTTGACCTTGCCAAACCGAACCCGAATAATTGATTTGTCACTATGGAAAATAGTATGTGGATAACAAAAGAATTGTATGTAATACAGAGGGGAGAAAAGAATCGTTCACCGTTATGTTCGCTACGTAGAGTTGTTAACAAATACTCATGTCAGAACAAGCTACAAGCCGATTTGAATCTTATTTCAGTTAATAATAAGCAAGCCGGTTTGAATTTTTTTCGAGTTAATAATGAGCAATTAGAAAATTTTAATAAAAATGAAATACACAATGAGTGAAATTTGAATTCATATCTTCTTAATTACAAGTAAAATTTTAATCACTAAACTACAATTAAATATTTCTCATTTGTTGAAAAAGATTGAAGTATTGAACTATATAAAAAAAAAAAATTTAATCTTACATAATTAAAATTTAAAATTCATAGATTAGATTAACCACCTTTAGTTAAGTCTCAGATCCACTCCTAATCACAAGCTAAACTATTTTGAATAATATGAATGTTCATGTTGAGCCACACATCGATAAAAAAAAAAGTTCGTCAATTTGATAAAATAATGGTCGTGTCGAGTCACTCATGGACTACAAGCTGGAAAAAAATTCCATCTTCTCATAATGAGCACAAAAAGTGTAAAAAAAAAAAATTAAAAGAGGCTTGTTGCTCATTCCAAAAGTGTCAAAAAATAACTTCATATTTTACTTACAACTAAGAAATAAGTCGAGCCAGCTCGAGCTAAAACTCATCAATGACGAACTAATCAATTACGAGCTTCTACCGAGCGAATATTGAGCGTAGGTGTGTAATCATATCCGTATCATTTTTATTTTTCAGATACAAATACGGATTGGATATTGGACAAATACATGCAGATATGGATCGGATATCGGATATCCATAAATATATACATAAATATTTTTATAATATACATTAAACTATATGGTATATATCTACTATTCGTATACGGATAATTAAAATTTAAAATCATATACATATTCGTACGGATATTCAGATATCGGATATCCGTATCAAATTTTCAAATATAGATTCAGATACGGTCCGATATTATCCGATCTGTTTGCACCCCCTAATTGAGCGAGATCCGGACTACTAGGTTTTTTACTCGTCATGTAGCTACGGAATAAGTTTTTTTGAGAAAAAAATGTGAGTCTAACCCCATTGATAATGGCAAAGAGTTACAAGAGTTTTGCAACCAAAATAAAAAGGAAATAAATTGCTCAGCTACGGAATACGTTAAAAAGGAAAATTAATAAATCAAGTCAAGGGGCTGAATGGACGACGACTGAATGGCCGTATGGTTCTATAATTAACAAATAATGTGAGACCAAGACCAATTGGACGATTCCTCCGGGAGGCTTAAAAAGCACTTACTTTTCAAATTTCACCAAATCCTGAAAGGCGACGCCAGACAATGAAAGTGACGCTTGACCAGGTTCCCCGAACCCACACCAAACTTCCCCTAATTGGTCTTTTATAATATCCCTAATAATACCATTAGCTTCTGAAATAATGAACTAAAAATAACCATATTAATTTGCAAAGAAGAACTAGGATATAATTAATATACCTAATTAATGCTCTGTTGCTTTCTCTATTCTATGAAGACAAAGAGTTCACATATTTTGACATCTGTTGCTACAAAGAGAAAATGGATTCTGAAAGCTAGAATTTATTGACATCTGACAATTAACAAATCCAATACCTTTATATATGTATATTATATATACATATGTGCAAACTCTATATATTCCTCTATCTTTTTCCTCTAAACTTTTATTCCTATTTTTCCCAAGCTCCGTAAAAAATCCTAACCTGAGAGTACGTATACGCTCAGAAAACCTTCAAAAATTCCCAAGGATTAGACCAAAAAAATAGAATTTTAAACCTGTAATTTCCTAGATGTTGGCCGGGTTTTCGACAAACCCAACTTACATATCTCAGCGGAGTCTGAACCATTCCATCTTGTCGACTTCCTCCTCAACCCATCCATCTCTTGCACACACTTATCAAGCTTCATTTCTTTAACTCTACGCCTCACAGTGGCTCCCCCCTCTCCAACGACTTCATCAAAAATCTTCTCCCAGCCTTCCTCCCACGGCTTACTCGCATCACACAGTTCCATGCTGCCATTTCTCCATTCGCTCCAGCCCCACCCCTTATCCATCATGGGGCCCACTTGTTCCAAGCACTCACCTTTGCATATCGGCTTGCATGGCCGGCACTTGGCACCACTTAGTGGGCCCGGGCTACTTATCGATGCAACCGGGACCCCGTAGAGATCTGGCGGGTACACATACTGACGATCTGATAAAATACAGAATGGAAACCTGAGTTCCTCTGGTGGTATTTTGTTTACTTTAAGCTGCGCCCGAAATGCCGATTCAGAATCGAGATCATGGTAACCGGCTGATTCTAATTGTGGGACGAGGGTAAGTCGGGATAAAGCCACTTCTGTAGTGTTTCTGTCCCCGATTCCTAGGCGGTCGTTCAGGCCACCAAATCGGGATCCCTCGGGCACGACATATGAACCCGGTATGAAGGTTTTCAGATCCAGAGGACCCGTCCAGTACCCGTCAACCCGGGTTCGCACAATCCAGTCATATTTAAAGCTGCCTTGTAATTCTTGCGCACGAATCATGTCAAGACAGCCTTCTACCAGGTCAAAGTACTGCAACAAACCCTGTAAATTAAAGTACAACAATATGTGAATTAATTACTTGCAAAAAAACAAAAAATGTATGCATTATCTGGTTACAGAAAATCGAGTGGCCTTGTAGGACCGGTGTTTTGCAAATTGCAACTGATTGATATTTTAAAATCGCTTGCAAGTTACAACTAAAAAAACAAGCAATCTAAATCTGAAAGATACTCATTTGACTGATTGGGGCGAATAATACGAAATTTTCCAACTCAAATGAGATTTTTTATCGCTTCCTCCGGTTAGCATAGCCACGTGCCAGTTGAAGATTGGAATCATATATATAAAAGTTTGACATAATTGAATGACGTCCATCTCAATTAAAGTGAATTACAGTATATATGTGCATTAAGTTCATCAATGCACATATGTTAACTTTCTTGTGTCCTTTTTACCATTATTAGTTGTAGGTTTTGATCAACTCTGCACCAAATCTTCCAACGCCGGCAGTTAAATGTGTGGGTCATTATGGTTCCGAGATCGTGTGGTCCACTATGTGTTCTGACATTTCCAGAAAATTGTTGGGAAAAAAAAAACATATCTCTTCAATTGTAGAAGGTGATATTAATTGTTCTTTCTAGACGAGACTAAATATTCTTAAAAGAGACTAAATATATCTTCAATTGTGGAAGGTGATAAAGTAAACTAATTTTTTTTATATATCTTAAAAGAGAGTAAATATTCTTAATTATGTTAAAATTATCTTTTATGAAATATAATAATGAATCTATATACCGTAGTTCACTGTAATTGAGACGGACATTAATTCAATTATGTCAAAAAGAAATTACTTCTTCAGAAGTAAAAAATTATTAATTTTCTATTACTACTAATTGATATGAACAAGTTAAGTTTCAAATATAAGTACAAAAAATGATAACATCTGATCTATCTATATATGGTTCTGTACTCCAAGAATATTTTTTTTTGTAAGTATAAACTTATAATCTTTCCCAACCCAACATTCGCAAAATCTTATCCGACACGTGCAAAAGTTGGTGTTCTAAAATTAAAAGGGGAAAAAAACATAATATCGTACATCAGGTCGATTTATTCATTCTTTCTCCAGTAATTAAACAGCGAATTAAGGTACCGTATACTACCAAGCTCTACCCAGAAAATAAGATTCAGTGAATCCGAACGATTGAGTAATGATGAGTAGATATATATAAAAAATAAAAAGAACAACTCATATACGACAAAAATAACCAAACAAAACTTCTGAAAAATATAGCCTCCACCTGATGCAAAGAGAGACAAAGAAAAGTATCTATATAAGCAACAACCAATCGGACATATGTACCGATTAAAACTAAAATTCAGAATATAAAATGGTAATAGAACCAACATAGAAGCAGAGCATCTACCAACCTCAGAGCGAGACCAACGCATCAAATTAAACCAATCGGACAAACGAAGATCGATCGATCGCGATAAAATAACGATATAAAACATGCAAAAATTTGCAAAAATGAAGGATTGAATGCCAAACCTGAATTCCATTAGGCGAGTTGCTCTTTGTGAGCACCTTCCTTTGCTCCTCGGTCTCTGGTAGGATCCCGGGCTTCCTGATCCTCATCTCCGTGACACGTGGCGCCAATCGAAGCAATGATAGCTTGAAGCTATTCTCATCCAAGTTACTGTGCACGAACAGATCCGCCTCTGGATAAACATTCAACACGTGCTCCAAAATGGTGGGTCCAGTTAACTCAAACCTCCTGGCACCTCCCACCAGACAGATCGCCATGCGCGAGGTGCTGTATTTTTCTGAAGGGAAGGGGAAATGGTTCCAAGGGATACTTTCGTAATTTAAGGAACAAATAAGGACGGAGATGAAAAGGACGAACAAAATCAGAGGATACAACAGCCTAAAATAGCGCCCGTGAGAGTTGCCGAGCTTATTGCTATCATGTATCGCCGGAGATGGAGATGGGAGTGATGCTTTTAGCGGTGCATCCATGTACTGCTTTTGCATCGTTTCTGTTTTTAGATGCTGTTTTTTTTTTTTTTTCCTTTTTTTTTTCCTGTTTCGGTTTTTGTAGAGATGGAGATGGAGAAATGGAAGTTGTGATCGTGGGAGTATCGTAAGGTCGGGTGCGTATCCTCTGAGATATCTCAATTTTTGCGTGACCAACGTGTCCGGTGCCTATTCGGGAAACCGTAGGGGGCCATTATTATTTGAGCTTTGAGATTCATGCAGAATGCATTTGAACGTTTGAGATATTCCAAAAAGTCACGCAAAGTTTGAGATACCTTAGAGGATGCCAATTCCGCAAGGTCGTGGTGGCGCGGGAAAGGAAAGAGACAGCGTGAGGATTAATGTTAGCTAGACATGGTGCAGAGAGATATAATGTGAACAGGATTTAATTCCAGCAAATATTATTCTTTATAATCAAACTAAGTTATGAATTATTTTTTAACTCCGTATCATATATTTTATCATGAAATTTAAGACTTTCCTATATTGCGATAGTAGAACAGAAATAGCATGTATTACTCTTCACTATCGGAATTTAAATTCTAGAAGGTTGAATGAACAAATGTATTATAATAAAAATCATATGCGTTGTCAGCCATGACAATGAATTTATTATCCCATGCAGAAGGTTGAATGAAAAAATGTATTATAATAAAAATCATATATATACGTTGTCAACCATGACAATTAATTTAATTATTATCCCGCGTGGAAGGGGATAAGGTTTTATTTATTTATTTAGAAATAAACAAATGGATTTAAGCACCTAATTACGTGAGGGAATTTTGAAAAACAAAGATGGAGAGTTTAGATTTAAGGTTCATGAGTTCATGGCATAACAATTTTTAAAATTAAATTAAATTTAAATCCAACATAGCAAGCATTATCTAAGTTAAGCACAAATTGTGTTTATAAAAAAATTAATGAGATTGATGTATCTTTTACCGTACAAAGTGACTTAAAATTCAACGGTCCAAAATAAATTAATGGTCATTTATGTATCATTAAAATTATATGTAAATTTTGTTGTTAGACTATCTATATCTTCAATAATAGATCTACAAATTTATTTTTGAGTTTTATTCGAATTTTACGAATATTATATTGTAAAAATTATTAAAAAAAAAAATCATCATTTCAAGTGATCATGCCTTGTTATCATTGGAGGCCATTCATAATTTAAGTAATTAACCATATGCTTTCAGTAGCATAAGCACCGAAATACATCCAACTCTTTTTTCAATTTTCGAAGTCCAAAACGTCGATCCAAACCGTTAGATGTGTTCTCTATATTAAAATGTGCTTAGAGACCAAATTTTACATTTTTTTGGAATTTTTTTACTATTTATTAAGCCACTTTGAAAATCACTGATCCAATAGTGGCTTAACCCAACAGTGAAACCGTTGGATCAGCGATTTTAAAAGTGGCTTAATAAATAGTAAAAAAAATTCAAAAAATGTAAAATTTGGTCTCTAAGCACATTTTAATATAGAGAACACATCTAACGGTTTGGATCGACGTTTTGGACTTCGAAAAAGAAGTTTGATGTATTTCGGTACTTATACTACCGAAAGCATATTAGCCACACTCTATATATATATAGAGAGAGAGAGAGAGAGTAAATCTAGGGTGTGACGTGCTCACCAAGAGTGTTTAGTGAGCACAACTCCAAAAATACATCGGATTGGCTTTAAATGACGAATCCAAACCGTTAAAATCCACATACTTCGTGAATGATGCATATACATGCAAAATTTTGGAAGTTTTGAATTCATTTGCTACGAGGTCAAGCGGTCAAAGTAATGATGAAAAATGAATACATAAAACAACTAATAGAATAATTTATTAAAAGATTCATTACTTTGACCGCTTGACCTCGTAGCAAATGAATTCGAAACTTCCAAAATTTTGCATGTACATGCATCACTCACGAAGTATATGGATTTCAACGGTTTGGATTCGTCATTTGAAACCGATTCGATGTATTTTGGAGTTGTGTTCACCAAACCCTCTTGGTGAGCACGTCACACCCTAGATTTACTATATATATATATATATATATATATATATATATATAGTGGCTGCCGTGCATTGCGAATTAAAGTGGGTGTTTTAATTCACGCTCATATCGTTATTTCCAAAGTTCAAATAGCCGATCCGAACAGCTCAACATGTTCTCCATATTGAAATGTGCTTGGAGACCAAATTTTACATTTTTTGAAATTTTTTTACCATTTATTAAGATACTTTGAAAATCGCTGATCCAACAGTGGCTCAACCAAATAGTGAAACCGTTGGATCAGCGATTTTCAAAGTGGCTTAATAAATAGTAAAAAAGTTCCAAAAAATGTAAAATTTGGTCTCCAAGCGCATTTCAATATGGAGAACATGTTGAGCGGTTCGGATCGACTATTTGAACTTTGAAAATAACGATATGAACGCGAATTAAAACACCCACTTTAATTCGCAATGCACGGTAGCCTTAATATATATTAACAGAAGTTTGTTTTAATTTAAAATAGTTCCAAACTCTTGGTTGGCATCAGTTGAAGAAACTGTTTGACACGCTAATTTTATAAACATTCACAACAAAAAAATAAATATATTGAAACTGTCAGGTTTATGTAAGCAAATTAATGTGAACATGGCCACATGGCCCCATGGGTTAGTTTCTAAATTAAAATTATATTAAAACACAAAAGAAGAAAATTCCTTGAAACTGTGACAACAATAATTCAAGGGCTGAGAGGTACTTAATTATTTAAATAACAATGAATTCCAACTTATGTCAACTAGTCGACGGTCCAATCAGAATTTACCCAGTTCCATCAAAATATACAAAAACTATATTATTATTACAATTTACAACTAAACATCATTTCTTTTTACCCCTTTTCTTAATTTATTCTATTATTAACTCGTTATTAAAATATTGAATTGACTAGTTTATCCTTCTTATAAAATGAAGACGTCACATTTATTTTTGAACTGGTAAAACAATAAAGAGTTAATTTTTTTTTGTGTCATAGCCTGAACATTTCGATTTTTTTTTTATTATCTTGCAACTTTGCTTCAATCAAGCGTTATGTTTCCAGACGATTGCTTTGTTGCTAAAATAGAATAAATTCAAGATTTGTAACCGAGTTAACGAAAAAAATTTATAATAACAATAGTATCGAAAAGAAAATTCAAATTGAGATTGTAGTAGTTCAGACCAATTAAAATATCAGCATGCAATAATATCCGACAAAAACAAACAGTGCCAAGATTTGAGGCCTAGGCCGAAATTGATGGGAGCTTGCATTATATTTTTATAAATTTCATTAAATTTCAGTAATTTTTTTTATAAATAAATAAAGTTAAAAGGTTTGATGCTCATATTTTATCTCAAAAAATTCATAAATACTATTTAATTTTGGTTTATTTTGAACAATTTGTTGACTTAATTATTGGATTAATTCCCTGTTGTTAAATTAAACTGAGAAACAGATGAAATCATTAATTCCCACCTGGCTTAATTATCTTCCATCAATTTCTCCACTTTAGATGGAAAATAAATTTGTCAATTAATTTTTAGTTACATACACTAACAATATATTAAATGAAGAAAGAGGGTTAAATTAATGATATATAATATCAATAGAAATATTAAAATATTCAAGGCTTTTGATGCATTACTGACATTAATTCAAAAATAGACAAATAAAAAGTTGTAATATATTTTATTTGTCTTTCTCAATAACGGTCAATAAAATTTGTTTACCATAATAAAAATTTAAAACTAATTTACTTTATAAGAATTTATGAGTACAATTTTATTTATGGAATGATTTATATGTTCTATTGTATTTCTTTTATTTAAAGGGAGTGTTTAATTAATGATAAAGGTACAACTACAGCACAAGCACCACAAACACAAATAATGAGAATCAAAATCAGTTTTAATTCATGATAAATTGAAATTAATCTTCCAATCCATAAAATTGTCCTGTAAGATATTTGAACAGAACCCAAATATCCGTAAAGCTGTACAAAATTAGAGAATTACAACATGCAAAGAAGTAAATTTACGACCCTTGAACAAACTCAAGAAACAACACAAGTTTCAATAAATTACATGATAATTATATATAATAACCAAATAGGCAACTACTTCACAGATGGAAAACCCCTAATAACAAAAATAACAATGAAAAAAAAAACTTATATTCATGATCCATTCAGTGTCAAGGTCAAATCATTAAATTTGTTCTTTGAGATCCTTGAACAGAACATGATCATCAGTAAAACTGTAGAAAGGAAGAATAACCGAAAGTAATTTCTCAATTCTTGAACTGCAAGTTCCAACCCATCTCTATTATTACTGTTATTATCTTCCACATGAAGATGGTCCCACGTGAAGGTGGTTTTATCTGAGACTGACAAATGGGCTCCACCCAGCATTTTCGTCCCTTCCTTGAAAAGTGTGATAAATGCCGAACACCAGTCGTTGATGACAGTCTGAAAAGCCAATATGACAGTTTGATTATTTTTAGAGTTTATCAAAAATTAAGTGCACCGACCGGTACTACTGTCAGATCATGCCCCAGAAGTCCAGAGTTTGAACCAGAAGTTCTCATACAAACTTACGAAGTCATATTTACTCCCTTATTTTAAATATAATAAGAAAATGTCTTCAATGTCTACAGACTACAGTAGTATTTTCTTTAGAAAAATTACTATTGTTATTATTAATACTGTGATTATTATTATTATTATTTTTTCTTACAATTCCCTTAGGCACTGGCACTGTGATGCATAGTGCAGATATCACATGGTTTGTAAATTTCTCTGTAAAAGCAACGTAAGTATTGAATATTGAGTGAGTCTATGATACTATGCATTGCGGATTGGTCGGTACTATGGATTAATATTTTCATTTTCAAAAGTCCATATAGTCGATCTGAACCGTTCAACATAATCTTCATATGAAAATGCACTTGTAGATCAAATTTACATTTTTTTTTTATTTTTTACTTTTTTAGATAGGTAGAAAATCAATTCAAAAGTAGTGATTTTCTACTTATCTAAAAAAATAGTAAAAAAATTCTAAAAAATGTAAAATTTAGTCTACAAGTATATTTTCATATTGAGATCATGTTGAACGGTTTAGATGGACTATATGAACTTTGAAAATGAAGATATTGATCCATAGTACGGACCCATCTCGCTATGCATAGTACCATAGATTTATTTTTAATTATTATTATTATTATTATTATTATTATTATTATTATTATATTGGTCCTTTTTGTTTGCTGTCATCATCATCATTCTCGCTACATAGATTTTTCTTACTTGGAATGTGGTCTTGTCAATTGGATTGAACATTCTGAAGCAATCATTTTGAGAGGCTGATGCATCTCCGTATATCTACAAGTCACACAAGTTATTATATAGCAAAATTTTGAGAGAAAGAACGATTTCCAATACCAACTTATGTGATTTGAATTCGTAATGACAATATAAATTTAACATGCTAATGGCTACCTCAAAGGTAAATGCCATCGGAACTTTGGCAATATCATACATATAATCTGTTGTAGTGCCATGCGCCAGATACCTAAAGTAAGTTAACAGAAAAGTTTAAAAAGCAAGAAAAACAAAGGTATAAACAATTTTATTATATATATTTAGTCTATATTTTTTTAGCACATAGATATCAGGTCAACCTGTTGTTGCTATTGTAGAGCACTAGTTTAATCGAACTGCACCAATGAACATATCAAAAAAAAAAATTGTACCGCAGAATGCCTGGTATTGTAAGGTCCCAGTATAATTTATTATTTGATCTTGAAATAAACCAATTTAGATGTCTATCATCAATTGTTTAATGGAGCCTCAATTTAATTATTGCCTCAATCAACACTAATTTATGCCAATTTAACCATAATCTATGAACAGAATACAAAATATACATCAAGGTGGTAAAAAAAATTATAGGTTTAACTGGTGTCATGCCTAAGAAAACTGTGCCCAAACAGGTACTTTAATTCAAACACAATGAGTAGCATGGTACGTACCCAACAGAGCCCCCGCCTGACCCAACTAAGCACTTCTTTTGGAAATGACGACGATTCAAATCTTCCAAAACAGATTTCATTACATGACCTGCCAACCCGGCCGGTATTGTATTTTTATGATCGTACGGCATAAATAGTGCCTGTAATTTGAAACAAAAAAGGCATACAAACAAATTAATAAACAATATAGATCACAGTGAAAGCGTCACATAGCCCCTTTTTAATTGTTCCTTTGAATATTTATTTTTCCCTTTCAATTATTAACTGAATACTAACCCAACTTTTTTATACACTAACCTTCAGTTATACAAGTAATAGCAACTTATTTAATAATATATTGTTTGATCCCTGTGAAATGGCAAACAAATGCAAAACATAAAAGTAAAATTAAAATAAGTAATAAATATAAAATAAAACGAAATACAAGTGGTACCTCCATTCCAGAGTGAACAGAGACCCAAATATGGGGATTGAACAAAGAGGTAAGCTTTCGCATTATTTGAGCCTCCGGTTCGCTAAATGGTGCACTCCCCGGATTTTCCTCATATGGATCGTAATCCTGACCATGTAATGAAACAATTTTATCAAATGACGAAGACATAAATCTGGCATTTATTAGAGGTAAAACAAGGCCAATAACAACAATAATGTTAACATATATACAAGTTAAATGAAATAAGCACCTTCTCTTTCTTTCCCCAGTCTACACTCCAATTTCTATTCAGGTCGACTCCTCTTCCTACAATAAAGAGAACAATATAATTGAGAAAAGAAAAATGGAGTGCACAAATAAATTTATAGAGTAAGAAATGAGGATTTGAGTATTGAATTGAACTGACCATTTCTCCTATCACAGCTATCCCCTGCCTCCACAAGCTTACGCCCATTTAAATTTTCCATTGGCACTACCTATTATATAGAATGTTCTAACTATGAGGCACTTTACTTAATCCCCATCATAAGGAGTTCAGGACATGTTTTAGTTAGAATTAACTTGGGGGGATTTCATGTATACCCTTCATAAACTTTGATATTATGTATTTCCCCCCTCTAAAATTCATTAATATTCACAAATTTACCCAATTTGTAGCTTTTTCTAGTAAAATTTATTTTAAAATTACAAAGTACACATTTTACCCTTTATTAAAAATAAAAACATATAGTTTGTGTTAAGAAAATCCTTAACAAATTACTAATTGGTCGGTTTCCAAGGGCATATGGTTCATTTGGCATTTAGACATATGCTTGTGTGTGTGTTACGAGTAAGAAAATGAACCATTTGCCCTCACAGCAGGCCAACTCGAAGACCGATCGTTTCTCTTAAACATGCTAAATATTTTTATTTTTTAATCAACGGTAAGATGGGTACTTTATAAATTGAAAATGAGTTTTAATAAAATAGACTAAATTGGGTAAATTTGTTCGTTTTAATTAAAAAGGATAAATATCATATTAAGAATTTTAGAGGGAGAAATACGTAATTTTGAAGTTTTTGAAGGGTATAAGAGTAACACCTGGCCTTCTACAGTCTAAGGTGCAATTTCTTTGTTTTTATTTTTGGTGGAATTGCTTAGAAGCTGCACTCCTTGTTTAGAGGATATTCTAAACAAGCAATTATTAATAATTATTTTTTGTCCAAACTTCATGGCAAGAATTTGCTATTTTGCAAATATAATTTTCTATAAATAAACTGAAGACTCATGCTATTCTTGCACACAGCTGAACCTTAAAATGCACATCGCTAAATTTTGCCTTCTATAATTCAGGACCAGAACAATGTAAAGAGAGTATACAGAGAGAGATGGAAAGGATTGGGAGTAGAGAGAGAGAGAGAGATGTGGAGGTTCCTACCATACTGGAAGGAATGGAACCATCTCACGAGAGTGAGTATAGAGACAGAGATGGAAGGAACGGAGAGAGAGAGAGAGCTGTGGGAATTCCTAGCAGATTGAAATCAGAGTCAACACATCTGAGATATTTGGTGAGGAGAACTCTTCACAGATTTATTTTGTTATGATTTATACAGATATAGTTACTTTTTTAGTTTTTTTTCCTCTATGTATTTATTGTTACAGAAGAAAAGATCAGCAATTATGAGAAAATTCCCGATTGCATGCCATCATGTCTTATATAGTTGGTCATTCAAGTTGGTCTCATTAGTAAGAGTAGGTCAGCCCAAGCAAATGAGTATCTCCTCAGGTACCGCATCTACCTGAGTGAATCTCTGCCGAGAGATTTTAATTTGGGCCTGCCTCAGATGCACGGATGGGTCTTTGAGGTTTGTGCCAGATTAAACGGTCCAATCTCATTCTACCAGGTCAGGTATCTGACTGGATCTGAATATAGCTAACTTAATTTACTTGACCCCTAGAAGAAAATTTTGGTTCTCATATGGGTTCTGTACTGAAGCATGTTTACCTGTTGAGATTTTATACACTCATACCTTTATAATGAGGTTATCCAATATGTTCTCAAGGGATTGCAAATCATAATAAGGTATACTCCTCTCCCCAGCAATAAAATGAAGCAAATTTAAGGCAACTTCAGTGGTGATGAGTTCTCTCCCGTGCTGGCCAAAGCTCTATTAAGACAATTAACCTTCTGTCAAAATAATACCCAATTAACAACTAAGCAAATTGTTATTCTCAAAAGCTATTATAAGGTATAAATATAGTCATCTATATTTACTGCCATCCCTTTTTGGTAGAAAGCAATTGGCCCGCAATAAAATTACTGATTACAATTTCCAGAAATTTTTATGAATAGGAAAGAGTTACTAATCTTTTTGACTATGAAGCTAAAGAACTAACATTTAGCCATATTTTAAGGCTTTTTCTATTACCAGCATAGCATGAGGTTATTTCCATGAATGAGTGAAAGGAGTGGCCACGGTATTTTCAACAATGTGTTTCCATTGTCTTTTAGGGACATGGATGTTTGAAGTTTTATCATGTACATGTAATTAAAGCATTTTTAATTTTATTTAATATTTGATACTTCAGTCAAGGTTGCAATAAATATTCTTATGAGAATTGAAAGCAACAAGCAATCAAGTGCATGTGTGGTCACTAAACTGTTTGGGAAACATCAATCCGATCCTTGAACCAAATACCGCAATTTCATTACTAGACTATTTTTACCATTATTTGATGATTACCTAATTTGAAATCAATATTACATGTGCACAATTAGTTGAACAACAGGCAAAAGGGAAAAAAAAATAGCAACAAAATGGTAATAGGAGGTGGTTGGGAAGGTATTGGATTGAGCTACTATTATTTTAAACAAAACAGGTCTGAATTAAATCTGAACCAAAACTAAGACCAAAATTTAACACCAAGAAACTCCAAAAGAAGGCACTGCCAAACTCAGATCCCAATCAATTGCATAAGTGAACCTTAACATCAAGAGTAATTCTCGAGAAAGTACTGCCATGTCAATGTCGTTCAATGTAGTTCAGGGACCATATTTTACCAAATAATATAGGGATGACAAAAAGAGTATTTCATAACTAGAAAACGCACCAAAAGAACCCTAATCTCGGGTTTGTTAATTTGCCTCTTAGTGCGATTATATGTGACCACCACTATCTCTGCTAGATAGCCTTTATTGCTCCCTCTCATGGTTTCGATCTGTAATGTATAACAAAAAGTTTATGTAAACTATAATTAATAAATTACACCTCAAATATAACAGTATGCTCAATCATTATGCTACTTCAATTGGAATATTGGATTTTCCCTCAAATTTGTGAAAATGAGAATCAAATACTTCTAAGAAAAATACAACAGAAATAAACAAAAATGAAATTTATTTTATGAAACATAGGTCTTGCAAAATACAATAATACCAGTACATATGCACGCTAACAGAAAATAGAGAGAGAGAAAGAAGGAATTCTCTTACACTAAACTTATCGGGATGCCGACCCACCAAAGTCTTAATCTCTCTTAATAAAGAATCACTACATAGAAGAAAAATCATAGTTTTTACATTTATACAGAATACTCCCAAAGCAAGAATTCAAATCATAATTCAAAATTGCAACTAATTATGGACTGATAAACCTACAAGTGTCAAAGCAATTTTGAACGCACTAATCCCAAATTCAGTATATATCTACACTTCCCATATTCAACTAACATGGGATAATGATTGGCAAGGAAAGATGGGGCAAAATTGGGAACAGATCTAGATTAAAAATGGAAATGTTTATACCAAGAGACAAAATTCTGTCTGTTTCTCTTTTTGAAAACACCAAGGGTACAAAATTCGATCCCTTTTAGTTGAAATTACTGGAAATTTGGAATGAAGCTTCTTCCCGGTAATGCAAAGAAAATTGGAAATGGTACCTGGAATGGTAGAGGGGAGAAGAAATGGGGACGATCGAGGAATTGCTCAGCGGCGAACTGGAGGCATGTACGGTCGAGGAAAGATAATAGAAGAGTAGAAATACTGAAACAAAGGGATTTCTTCTTGACCAACACAGAATTACAAGCCAATTCATCTCTCTCTTTAAAAAACTTGGCAGGGGCTGCCAAGATCCCCCTCTCTCGCTCGCCAGCTTTCTCTCTACCCCTCTTTTTTTTATTTTTTTAAATTTCCTCCCCTCCTCTCTGGGGTGCTATCCTCTGAGATATCTCAATTTTTGCGTGACCGACGTGTCCGGTTCCTATTCGGGGAACCAAAGGGGGCCAGTATAATTTGAGCATTAACATTCGTGCAGAATGTATTTGAACGATTGAGATATTCCGAAAAGTCAAGTAAAGTTTGAGATATCTCAGAGGATGCGAATTCCTCTCTGGGACGCTGGGGTGCGTATCCTCTGAGATATCTCAATTAGACCGACGTGTCCGGTTCCTATTCGGGGGAACGTAGGGGGCCAGTATTATTTGAGATTTGAGATTCGTGCAGAATGTATTTCAACCATTAAGATGCTCCAAAAAGTCACGCAAATTTTGAGATATCTCAGAGGATGCGAATTCCTCTCGAGGACGCTGGTCGTTAATGAATTCGTATCATCTAAGGTATCTCAAACGGTGAGTTTAAATCCGGTCACCGTTTGTAATTCAGTTCGTTCATTAGATCTTGACACGAAAGTAGTCCGAACATTACGCGTTGGATTGGATTGTCCGGATTCTTATCGAACGGTCTGGATTGAAACACAGACGTTAAGATAATGCAGAGGATCCAGACTCTCCGGTTAATCTTTTAC
Source organism: Carex cristatella (assembly GCA_024447775.1). Taxonomy (NCBI): domain Eukaryota; kingdom Viridiplantae; phylum Streptophyta; class Magnoliopsida; order Poales; family Cyperaceae; genus Carex; species Carex cristatella. Next base: position 3,849,599 of record JAJHPF010000034.1, on the reverse strand, counting down.
TCCTGTTCGGTCCCATTTTCTCTGCACAGTACACCCATTCGGCCATTCCTCGACAACTTTCAAATTCGCCCAACTTTTTTTCTTATTTGTAACGTGTATCATAGTTTCTAATTTACCCAAAAGAACATTCATTGAAGCATTTGGCGGAAATTTATTTAGAAAGAACTAATTTGATAATTCATATTAGAGGAGGGATCCACTTATAACATTTTGGATCTTACAACATGTTACAACATTCGATTTTGTGATTTTCAAAGTCCAAACAATCGATCCAAACCGTTCAACATGATATCTATATTAAAATGTGCTTTGAGATCAAATTTTTCAATTTTTTGAATTTTTTATAATTTGTAAAGTATTTTATAAAACTGCTGCTTTCAGTGGTTCAGAATTGTCTAAAAACAACAGTTTTGTAAAATAGTAAAAAAAAAATTCAAAAAAATGTAAAATTTTATCTCAAAGCACATTTTAATATAGAGATCATGTTGAACGGTTTGGATCGACTATTTGGACTTTAAAAATCACAAAACCGAATGTTGTAACTTTCAAATGTTGTAAGTGATTCCTCCTCTTCATATTATCTCTATTTCATTATTAAGCATTATTATTAAGCATGTTGATGTTTCTACCCGTCACAGCTATGATTAAAAAATGAAAATTCGGATTTAATATGAGTCATTGAATCAAATAATATGTTTTCTTATGATTAAATGCATTTACTTTATGTGTAGTTTAAATTTAATTAAAAACAGACCCATCACACCTATGGCCACACACTACATTACAATTAAAATTGAATAGACTGCTTCTAGTGACTTTTTATTTGTCGCATAACTGATCAGAAGTTTTGTTATGATCCAGTGGATTGATGCCTCTTAGACTTCTTCATTTTCTTATTTTGTAGAGGATCTATGGTTTCGTTGCATGCCTTGCTGCTGGAATGTTCTTTATGCTCTTGGATAAATATTTTTATATGTGTCTTTGCTAATTCTAATTGCAGAACTCATTATAGAGTTTATATATGTTGTACTGTCTCAGTAACAGGCCAGATAATTTGATCTATTTGCTTTTGCTGGTTTCAAATTTTTAAAAATTGAGGCCTGTGAGAAACTGAACTTAGATATTATAGTAAAAAAAATTCTACTCGCACAATTTCCTTGCTGAATACCAACATTATATTGTATGGTTGGTACTGGTACTGAACTAATAATATTGTAGCAATGATCCGTTCTTTGTTGTTCAGTTACTTGCACCATAATTCTGGCTTTAAACTATTATTTATTTTCTCTTTTTAGTCACTGATAGCATTCGTTCGGCCAATTAAATGAAGTTTTTAAGTCTATAGTTTGGAGTCCTTAATTTATTTGAAAGAAAATGATTCTTGTGTCGGAACAGGAAGACATGTTGGTAGCTAAAAAAAATAAAACGAGAAAAATGCGCGCCTTCCATTTAAAACCACACCCAATTCTAAAATCCCAACATTCATGATCTTATTCTCGCCATATAACCAAGAGCAAGTATATCATTTGCAAATGCCGAATAGCAATTACTTGCACAATTAATCACATCTTGCTTGGACCAGGGCCTGATAGACTACCCATTGCTTTTGCCTTCTCTCTTAGCACGAACTTTTGAGTCTTACCAGTTGAAGTTTTTGGCAGTTCCTTTTCGAAAACAACAGTACGCGGTGCCATATAATGGGGCAATTTTTCCCTACAAAACCTTATAACTTCTTCATTAGTGGCATCACACCCCTCCTTCAATTTCACAAATGCACAAGGGGTTTCACCCCAGTAATTATCAGGTCGACCGACCACTGCCACCTCTAATACGGCTGGATGACCGTAAATAACTCCTTCTACCTGTGAAATGTAAATTTCCTATTAAAATTATTTCATAACATTGATTTTAATTCTACCCAGAAATGACAGTTGGGACTACAGTATCCATAAACTAAAGGTACCCACTCTGTACCTTGCTTTTGTTTCTTAACATCATTTAGTTGTGTCTTGGTTTCTAAGGCACAATATTGAAATTATCTAACTAAACGAGGAGCAAAATGATAAAAGTACAAATGTAAATGGAATCCAACCTATACTAGCATTGGAAGTTCAGCTTTTAAATTGTTTACATCAGGGACGGAACTAGACTTTCAAGCTACGGGTTTATGTGCCAAATGGACTGTAACAGTACCGCATTGTAATACAATTGGTTTCATCTAATATCTTCTCTATGAGTGGTAATTGAAAATGTTAAGTGCAAGTAGTTCACATCCTTATCAAATGAAAAAAAAGGGAAAAGGTATCCAGGTGAATCTAAACTTCCAAATTCAGCATCCAAATATGAGAATTTATAAAATGGTTAAGAAACTTTAATCAAGGAACAGAGTGCTATTATGCATTACCTCTATGGTGCTAATATTCTCTCCACCAGAGATAATGATATCTTTTGATCGATCTTTGAGTTGCACATAGCCATCTGAGTGCCTTACTCCTAGGTCACCTGACCGAAACCAACCACCGGCCAGTGCCTCAGATGTTGCATTAGCATCCTTATAGTACCCTGCCATGACAGTATTGCCCCTAAACATCACCTCCCCTATAGTCTTCCCATCAAACGGTACGCTTTTCATGGTAACCGGGTCTTTTACATCGACCTCCAGCCCGAGGTGCTCAAGTCCCTGCCGTGCCTTGAGTTTGGCACGCTCCTCAAGGCAAAGTTCATCCCACTCGGGAATCCATGTGCAGATGGTCGCGGGCCCATATGTTTCGGTCAGGCCGTAAGAATGTATTAACCGGAACCCTAGTTCTTCCACTCTAGAAATGATATGTGGCGCAGGTGGGGCTGCGCCAGTCATGACAACAACTTTTCCTGGCAAAGACTTCCTTTCATGAACAGGGGCATTTATAATCATGTTAAGTACTGTAGGGGCCCCACCCATGTGGGTCACTTTATAACAGGCGATACTGTCAAAAATGTCTTTGGCCATCACTTTCCTGAGACAGACGTTTGTACCGCCTTGAGCTGCAATCCCCCAAGAGAAGCACCAACCGTTGCAATGGAACATTGGTACAGTCCATAAGTAGACCGGCATAGTGGTCATATCGTTCAATAGTACAGAGGCTATAGAATTTAGGTACGCGCCTCGATGTGTGTATATCACACCTTTGGGTCTAGATGTGGTACCCGATGTGTAGTTTAGAGAGATAGGCTCCAGTTCATCTTTCGGCCATTTGATCTCAAATTGCATAGACCCGGTTTGTATAAGAGACTCATAATCGAACAACCCAGGGAAATCATTTGTCGTTCTTTCTATTTTAGATGATTCATCGTCATATTGATCTATTACAACTAACAAAGGAGGCTTAAAATTGTTTTTGGAAAGGAGATTCAGTGCTTCTCTTGCAGTTTCGATTAATTCATGGTCTACAAACAACACTTTGGATTCAGAATGCTTTAAGAGATGTGAAATCATAGATGAATCATGTCGGGTATTGAGTGTGCAAAGAACTGCACCAGCCATTGGTACAGCAAAGTGCAGCTCATACAGTGCTGGTATATTCGGTGCTAGGACAGCAACCTGATACAATAAAATTATAGGGAAGAATTAAAGAAACGTAATGAATTGAGGTATCTTAAGGAAAACATATCACAAGTCCAATATTGCCGAAAATTTTATTTAAGGTAACTACTATTTTGTTTACTCACACATATAAGGCAAAAATGTTTACTAATTACTAGTTACTAGTATTGATATTGTGTTTGGAAAAGGGGCAATTGGGCAGGAAATAATAAAAAAAAATAACTGAGGATAGATTTGGATGGATGAGGAATAGCTAGCACTAATCAAGGTTAGGGAGCATTTAAATGAGTAGATAATTTTTCGGAATAAACTCCAATATTTTACTATTTTAATAAAAAATTAAATTAACAACTACTTCGAACAACTAAATTAGTGCTCTAACCTTACTAATTCAACTTACAATTAAAAAATACACTAAATGACTAAAAGGCACTAAAAGATTTCCATTTGTTGATGGAGGCTTGTAGCAAACGACATTGCTTTTAAATTTTTCTGTACCTAAAAGTGAGCAAAATTGTATTTTATTCAAACCACTCACAAATGTCCGTTTCCACAAAAAGAAAAAAAAAAAACAAGAAATCACTAACGAAAACCTGCTTTTGAAGTTACTTAGGGTCTGCTTCAGAATCAAGAAAATGAAGACCGGTTTAAATTTTTTATATTTCAAATTAAAAAAAGAATGAATTAATTATTCATTCAACTCTCTTCACTTTCTTTCACCTCTTACAATTTTAATTCATAAATAAAATAAATGTTCCTCTTTTGCCCTTCCATAGTTCCATTCCCTTCTTTTCCCGGAATTTTTTTTCATAACCAAAAAATAAAATAAAGTAATATTAATAACCATGATTTAAAAAAATTTTCAAAGATAACCAAACCGCCCCCCGGGGGGCAGTTTACCCTTCGTACCAAACCGCCCCACGGTGGGGCGGTTTACTGTTCAGGGCAGACCGCCCCACTGTGGGGTGGTCTGCTACAGTATTTTTTTTTTTTTTTTGAAATGTTACAATCTAAATAATGAGAAATGTTCAATTTTTGTGCTAAAGTTAGATTGTGGCTTAAAGTATTCCTTATTTGGTTAGAGTTGATGAAGCATTAAAATTTTGGAAACGTAAGTTGATTTCTTATTAACAATTAGATACTAATTATATAAATATATTATATAATAACTATAATGTGCCAAAATGTGGCAAGGCGTTTGCGGTACGTGGTAATTGGCGCACTCATGAGAAGGGATCCGATTACCACAATTTTGAGTTACCACAAAGTTACAACAATAGTTTTTTTTTCGTTTTCAAAGCTCAAATCGTCGATCCAAACATTCAACATGATTATCTAAATAAAATGTGCCTCGGGATCAAATTTTATATTTTTTGAATTTTTTCACTATTTCATAAGTATTTTACAAAAACTAGTCAAATTCAGACCATTTTGCAAAATTCTGAAAGCAATGATTTTGCTCAAATTCTAAAAACAATCACTGCTCAACAATGATTTCAAAATCACTCTATAGATAGTGATTTCTATAGATAGTATATTGTTGTACCTTGAAAAGTTACCAAATATAATCTACGAAATGCATATTGTATTTGTTGGTAATTTTTGAAAAATAAATTGCTTTTAAAAAAAAACCTTAAATTGATATTGATATGTGGACTATATAAAAATATCTATCAAACCGTGTTGTTTTCATGAATGCACCAAAACTGAAACTGTTGCTTCATGGGTGAAGTTTTATAGTTTTGGCCGATTTTCAGAGGCTGATATCTCTCAGTTCATTTGGAATTTGCAAGAGATATTTTGCAACATTGTTCTATTGAGTTCAGGCTACACATCAGCCAAATTTCATGAATTTTGGTGGTGCCTAGCTTGGTTAACTGAAGTCATGAAATGGTTACCAGCATAACAATTTCTGTAAGATTTACAGATTTTCAGATTTTGTTATTTTTGTTGTGGTCTGCTCACTCATTCATTTTTAGAGTTCTTTACATGGTTTCAAAAATTGAAGTATGAACTTTCAACAGTCAAAATATCAGATTTTAATATGTTGTGTAGTTATGCTAAACTGTGAAGCAAAGTATACCCCAAATGCATATGATATAGTTCTCAGTTTTTCCTTAACTTGGTACTAAATTTTTCTATGAAACTTTATAGTTTTGTCCTTTGACATTCTATTTATAACCTGGTAAAATTTCATATTTAAGCTCCCTCTGGAGATCATGTTGAACAGTTCGGATCGACTATTCAGACTTTGAAATTGCGAAAACTGACTCGTTATAAGTTAGACTGAAATTATAATGTTATGACATTAGCCGGACTCATATATAATTACATAGTAAAAAAATACTTATTAAATAGTCTGAATTTGACTAGTTTTGTAAAATACTTATTAAATAGTAAAAAAATTCAAAAAAATATAAAATTTGATCCCGAGGCACATTTTATTTAGATAATCATGTTGAATGTTTGGATCGACGATTTGGGCTTTGAAAATGAAAAAAATCATTGTTGTAACTTTGTGGCAACTCAAAATTGTGGTAATCGGATCCCTTTTCATGAGTGTGCCAATCACCACGTACCGCAAACGCCTTGCCACATTTTGATACATTATAGTTATTATATAATATATTTATATAATTAGTATCTAATTATTAATAAGAAATCAACTTAGGTTTCCAAAATTTTAGTACTCCATCAACTCTAACCAAATAAGGAATACTTTAAGCTACGATCTAACTTTAGTACAAAAATTGAACATTTCTCATTATTTAGATTGTAACATTCAAATCCTAAAAAAAAAAAATACTGTAGCAGACCGCCCCACAGTGGGACAGTCTGCCCTGAACAGTAAACCGTCCCACTGTGGGGCGGTTTGGTATGAAAGGTAAACCGCCCCCCGGAGACGGTTTGGTTATCTTTGAAAAAAAATTTAAATCATTGTTATTAATATTATTTTATTTTATTTTTTGGTTATGAAAAAAAAATAGCGGTTCCTTTTCCATTCATCTCCTCTCTCTCCAACTGGGGACCACATATTCCCCTATATAAAAATCATATATTATTCAATTAATAATTGCAAACATTATACGACAGCTTATCAGTCGTCACCTCATACATCACCGCATACTAACCATTGGGAAAAAAAAAAATAGATGAATATTCCCTGCTTTTTAATTTGAAAACAGATGATAAAATTGATGATCAAACTAGGAAACCCCCCCTATCAAATTATACATATTCACTGACGAATAGTTTCATAAGAGAAGCAAAACAAAACATAACTTGATGATAACATATTAACATCTTAATCAATAATTGATTTTATCTGCCCCAATGCCAAATTATACGAGAGGAGAGAACTGAAACTTACGAAATTGTGGCGAGTGAGACCGAGCTGGGTGAGAGCAGATGCGAGCAAGAGACAGCGATCTCTGGTCTGGCGCCATGTGTAACTCGTACGGCCGTAAACGAGAGATGTACGGTCAGCATACACCAAGGAAGAACGCTCGATGAAGCTGATCGGAGTGAGAGGGGAGTAGTTCGCAGGGGAAGTCACTACACCCTCCATTTTGAGATAGAGAGACTGAGAGAGAACTCAGAGAAGAGAAGCGTTAGTGCGTTACAGACTTGAGTGGGAGAAGATCCTGATTAAATGATAAATGATTGTGTGTCAATTTCGAGCGTCCTTTTCAACCTTTTCCCCTCTAAATTCAGAGTAGGTCCGATGCCCATCGGACCTACTTTAGTTCGATGGGTGAAATGACCATTCGATCGCATCACGATCCGTGCTAAGTACAATTTTCGTGCGCACCAATCTTGATGCTAATCGTACGGTGTTAGAACTAATTGAACCATAGGTCCGATGCCCATCGGATCTACTCCTATCTAGGAAGTGGGACGGGTGCGTATCCTCTGAGATATCTCAATTTTTGCGTGACCGACGTGTCCGGTTCCTATTCGGGGGAACGCGGGGGGCAGTATTATTTGAGCTTTGAGATTCGTGTTGAACGTATTTGAACGATTGAGATATTTCAAACAATCATGGAAATTTTGAGATATCTCAGAGGATACGAATTAGAGGTGGGACCCCGTGGAATTCGGATCCCCTATAGTAACCAAAATTTTAAGTTTGGATCAAGGCCGTCCGATCTGTTTTGGAACAAAAGGCTTGTTCGAATGTTACAGAAATCCACAGTTACAGATACGCACAGAGATTATAGGAATGTGTTGAATTAAGTGCTCAATTATACTGTTAAATAAGTTGTGAAAAAAATTATTTTTTCTAAAATATTTAATATTATACAATTATATTTATTAATAAATTATCAATAATGCAATTAAATAAATAAATAAAATAATAAAATAGTATTTCTAATTAATTCTTATTTTATAAAATATAAATATTTTTATAATTAAATAAGAAATATGTAATAAGATGGAACATGCTTTTGCATTCACCAATCATGATAAGTTTTCAATGTATTTTCTATTCAATATGATTTGCATTCAACACGTATTTAATTAGAAATTACAATACTAGGGAAGAGAAGAGAACGAATTAATTAGAAAGAGACACATTTAAAATTGAATAAATTACAAGTTACAATACTTCTCGCTGAGAACAATACGAAAATTAGAAGTGGCATGTACAATAAACATACAAAAATCAGATGCATTTTTAAAATAAAGTAAATACAAAGAGCCCAATACATTTGAGCTAAAACAATGAAGAAAAAAATTACTAAAAGATAAGCAGAAAAGTCTCTAACAATTTAAAAATGACTCAAAATAAAAAGTTGTAAGTTGGATCGGTAGAGATGAAATCGGCCTCCAGCACATGCCATGTTATTCCAGTACCGATCAGAACTGTACCAGTATTGTATCTTCAATTTGTACCAAGTTCGTACTGTACCAGTTCACCATATTGTGTCTTCTCGGTTTTGTACCAGGTCTGAACCGTACCAGTCTCATTTCATCATCATGGCATGAGTTTTATGCATTGTTTTCATCTGGTGCAATAATGTGATTCATGATTTGAACTTAACAAGCAATTAAACTCCACAAGCTAATTGTTCCATCTTTAACATTAAAAATATTATTATTGCAAAAAAAAATAAGAAGCCGTTTCTACAAGTTCACTTTATATTTCAATTATACATATTACCACAGAAATCAGCAGCAGCAGCTTTAAACTTGTAAATGTGATTAGGAAATAACAATATACATTAGCAACATACATCTATTTCCAAAATGAACACCTATGTCTCTCAAATATAACATTCATTCTTTGCCGCTACAATGTGATTTTCACAAAAAGGTTAAACCTAAGTAAACACCAATATTTCCAAACTTTGCTTCACCGAGAAATATGAATCTACAAACTTTACTTTGAATCTTCGTGTCATTTCAGTCCATACAAACTTCATGTATTTTGTTAGTGTGTACCAGACTATTAACTCAATCTCCTCACTTGCTGCACTCGTCTCCACTTCGATTCGCTCGAGCAACATTCAATCATTCGCTTCAATCGTTTTAAATCTCGTAGAAAAATGGTAGAGAAATGTGGAAAACTAGAGTAAAGTAAAGATGTATGAAAGATGGATCAAAAGATAGTCTTTTCCTGCTGCCTTCTTGCCAATACATAGCAATTTCTGTGTCTTGAAAAATAATCCAACAAAATCTGACATCAATTCTGAGAAGATATTGCGAAATAAAGCAAGCCATGGGGCCTAGTCAACCTGCACGAAATGAGAAGTCGGCGGAATTTGCTAAGAATTGAGGTTTTGTGCGGCCAGTTGTGCGGCTAGAGGAACCCACACGAAATGGAAATTTTGGGTTTATGTGGCCCACACGAAATCTTGTACATGCTGCAGAACTCTGTGGAAATTTTGGAGACTTCTACTTTTCTTTCGAATTTCTTGAGAAACTATTTATTTTCTCCGTGCGACTAACCGTGTGGCTAGGTCAATATTTTGTGCAGCCAGGTCAACCCACACCAGCCTGCATTTTGTTCTATTTGCTGAATTTCTGCAATTAAGACAAGGCAAAAACAATAACTTGATTCTTTGATGCATTCTATACTAAACTTAAGCTAAAATACAAGAAATTTGACACAATTTAAGAGGTACAATTCTAACCAAAAGCATATATAATTGAGACTTATCATATTTTATTCTTATTTCTCTTTATTTCATAAAAATTTAAATATACAATATAAGCCAACTCTGCCGTTAATTTTTTTTTGTGGTTTTATGTTCATACAAAATCGAGTGAAAAACTAGATCTGTGACTGCTTTATTCATGAATTATACAATTTATTTATTTTTTATTTTTTATTTTATTAGTGACTGTGAATTATCAATTACGACAATATGGTGCTAAGTGATGCTCAAATAAAATATTACAAGTATGTATTCAAACGTTTTGAAACTGTCTATTATAAAATTTCAAGGGAAAATACCGTAATTTCATCGTTTTTGGAGTGCTATACGTGAAATTCCGCATACACAAAAACAAGTTACTTACCACTTTACCAGGACATCTCCAGTTCCCCGACGAATTCACATCCTCTCTCTTACTGCACAAGGAATCTTTTACAATTATTAAATCTGGACCATTCATTTTAACTTGGAACGAATCTCAAAGCTTAATAATAATGCCCCCTATTTCCCCCGAATCTCAAACCGGCTGAGATTTAATCTCAAACCGTAAAGTGATGCGCATCCTCTGTAGGAATAGAACTAGAGTGGATACGGATCCGTTCTCCGACTTCTTTTTGAGTTCGCTTTCCCTCTCCTCCGTCCCCCTCTCCAAGTTCCACACACACCTCCCTCATCAATCAATGGCGAAGAGTGTCTTAACGAACCAGCAGCACGTGCCCGCGGAGGTGACGCATGTGATAGAGCAGCTTGAGCGGCATTGCTTGGCACCGGACGGTTCTCTCCTCTCCAAATCCGCCTATGACGATCTCCAACAGGTACTCTTCCGTTTCTTTCTATACTTCAATATAGATCAGATATCGCAATAGGTTTAGAGCATGAATCTCTATTATGCTGATTTGGGGCGAACTGGTAGGAGTGGCCCTTTTCGGGAGGCAGATCCAGGAGGTTTTTTCTATCTCTTATGGTTGAATATAGTGTAATTTGAAGTTAGATTTGACTATTCGTGCAGAGGAAATGGTGTGGAGAATTTGCTATTTGCTAAATTCACATATATTTTTATAACCGCTTGTTCATATCATATTTAAGTTCATTAATTTGTTTTGTGTATCCTAAATTATCAACATATACGAGACAAATTAGAATGGAGAGAAAAAATTAGGCAATATTTCCTTGAATTGCGTCGGCATCCTCAAACTATTGACTGCTCTTTCTCATCATATATTTGCATAGGCTAAAGAGGAGATGTTAAAGGAGAGAAGAAACTACTCGGAGGCCATGGTTATTTCTCTTTTCTCTTTTCATTTTTCTATGGTAATGCAGAACCCAGATGAAGAAATCAACTGTGAACCCTCTAAACTCTATATTTTAAAATCCGAAAGCCAGAAATCTCAAAATATAAATCAAAGCACTTCAACATCGACCCAGTATGTCACTTTATCCGCATATCTTAATTAATGTGATGAATTAGGGTTTTGTCATGATTTTAACTATGTGAAGTGGCTCAATTGTTATATTGTAGGCAGTATATTGCGAAGCAATAACAATGGTGGAAGAATACCAACAAGCTGCATCGGCTTCAGCAGGAATTGGTAGTGGATTTAGTACTTTAAAAGACGTAACAGGTTTATACCCACATCTCAAGTTGAATTGCTCCCCTCAGGTTCTCCCTCTCTCTCTCTCTCCCTCTCCTGCTGTAATTATAAATCTTTATGAGGCTACTCTTTTTACTCCCCAAGATATTGAATAAAGTGACAAAAAGTTACTGCCCAGAAAAAAGTCAAGTTAATCCCAATTTGGTTCCAGTGAACCTATTGGACCCTCCTTTTTTTTGGCACTTAGCCTTACATGAATGTCGTTACAACCTAATTTAGCCTGAATTCATGCTCATGTGTGCAATCAGGCATCCCAATTTAACCCCCTTTATATTTGCCTCAATATACCCTGGCTTGCTAAAGTAAGAACCCAGTGACAGTGAGTAAAATAGAATACTGGTTCTATGGTTCAGAGTACTTGCAATTTCAGTGAGAATTAGTCAGATAGAAAAAAGGCCACTACTGATGTGAACAGTTCAAAAAAGCAAGCTAAATAGTGGTCAAACTAATATTTTGTGGTTGTTATTATGGTGATGCACACATTTGAAGCCGTACGTCAATTAAATTAACTGCATTAATTTGTTTGTTAGGTGGGACAGGCAATTCTCATCTAGTGGTTCATTGTACATATATAATTTAGATAGGAATTGAGGTTAAAATAAATAAAAAGAAGATAAATTCCAAAAATCATGAACTAAAGCATCTTACCATACATGTATTCCAATGAAATATAGATAATTTGCAATGCAAGGTATAAAAACATCTCTCTGTGACACTTTTGAGGAGTACTCTATGGTTTGGTTCTTTAGCATGTCTATTAATAGAAACAAATTGTTTATTCCGAGATACTTGCTCTTGCACAAAAAATTTAAGTGCAAAACTGAACCTGCCTACCCTCTCTCTCTCTCTCTCTCTCCCTCTCTCTTTCTCTATATCTAGGTGTATGAATCTCTAGAGCACCACCTAGCTGTTGCCGAAGCAGCCCAGAGGCTGAGGCTCCCTCTCCTCTCAAAAACTGGTGAAATTCAAACTCAGGAGGAAGATTCTGAGAAACTAAGTTCGAGGAGTTCCTTCGACAGTACAACGCCTACAAGTATCTCTCCTGGCTCTACCACAAATTTGTATTCCAACACTACCCTTAGTGTCACAAGTGCCTCTGGTTCTATATCAGCCATAAATAGTTACAACAATGTGGGATCTGATGTGCCAGCTGATCCTCCGATTGGTGGCGTTGCTGATCGGTTTTTAGGGATCACACCAGCATATCTTTATCAGACTCAGCAAGTAGAACCTATCCTGAGTGTGGTATGCACATTTATCTTAGTAAATAATTGCAATGAGTTGTGCCTAATGCATTCTGTTGAAATTCTAGAATTGTTCTTTTGGATCATCTTTGTAAAATTCATAATGCAATAGAGTTTATGGCACATCTATAGTAATCATCAGACTTAAATTTGAGTTATTTCTTTGATACACATGGATCTATATCATACGTATAAATTAATCCTGTTTGTAGGATATGCCAGACTATCAGAGGCCTCTTGTCAGAGAGATTGAAGCACGCCTTGAGACCAAATGTGACATGCTAGCTGAAATTTTTGCATCTGAAGAAATTGGTGAATTTAATTTTTATATATCTTGGTCTACAACTCTATGTTTAGCATATATCATACTAAAAGTTGGCACTAGTTTACTCAATGATGCATTTTTTGTAATCTTTTGCAAATAGATTCCTCTTCAATAAGCCAGATTTCAAGTACAAGGCTAACTGAGAGGTAACAGAGTAAAATTCAGAAGTTGTATGTCCAAATCATATACGTTTGAGAGTGTAACCTCATAAATATTTTATTATTTTAGGGTTAAAATGATAATCGAGGAGATAGAGAAAGAGGAGGCTGATTTACTTGATGACCTTTCTTCCATGGATAGAAAATTTAATGAACACTACAATGTAAGTTTAATATAAGTAACTTAATTTTTTGTTTAAAATGGAGTTTGTCCAAGGATTTTGGTCTAATTAAGACCAATACCGAAGCAACAACTGCGAAATTAATATATCTAAAAGTGTAATCTTTAAATTTTGTCTTCATAATCTAACCATTCTTCTTTTCTTTTTTACCTTATTTTGAACTAGGTGCTCGAACAAATACTTTCAGTGCTTATAAAGTTTGTGAAGGAACTAAAACTTCAACATCAGCACGAATATGTAAGATTTTAGTCGGCCAGTTACTTTTATTTGCAGGTCCTTTTTTCAATTATTTTGGAATATTTGATTTGTTGAAAATTGCCGTTTTGAAATTTGGAAACAGGATGAATTGAAAAAAACCTGGCTCTGCAAGAGGTGTCAGACCATGAATGCCAAATTACGGTCTCTTTCTACTTCTTTGCTTGACTTCTACTTAAGGTCATGTTTGGTTGTGGAGTAAGAGGTGGAGTAAAACCCTTACTTCACACTTAAGCCGCCAAACGAAGAATAAAATAGGAGTAAGATGGAGTAAAAGATGAGTTAATCCGCAATAAGTTACACCACCTCTCCACACAGATTAACTTACTCTATACTTACACAGATTAACTTACTCTATACTTACTCTGCATGTAAGACTCACTGTCATGGGCAAAGGTCATTTCCTAACATCTTACTCTTCTAGGCGGATTAATAACTACCAAACGAAGAGTAATATACGAGTAAGGTGGAGTAAGTAATTTAATTCTTGGTAACTTTACTCCACAACAAAACATGACCTAAGTTATTTGGCCAATCAGTTTGTAACAGCTGTATTTTCTTAGCACCAGCTGCTTTTGCAATCCTTTGTTCTAATTACAGCTCTTGGTTCTTAAATTTACAGTGTTTTGGAGCATCTTCTTTTACGTGACACTTACACCAAGGACTCGGTACCAGCCCTTCATCGGATTCGGTACATTTTTCATTACTTTATTTTGAGCTTATACTAAAATGGCAAGTTGTGTTATCAGCTAGGCAGCTAATATGTAAGTTGTCAATTAATACAGAAAGTTCCTTCTCGAAGCAACAGAGGAAGCATCAATTTCATACAACAAAGCAGTATGTTTCTACAATTGTTTATTGTTGTTGCATAATTTATCATTAATGGGTATTTAATAAAATACTTTTACTCAGGTTACAAAGAATGATAATATGTACAACTCTTGTTTGTATAAAACTTTCATCTTAGGTTACCCGATTAAGGGAGTATCAAGGGGTGGATCCCCATTTTGACAGTATTGCGAGGCAGTATCATGACATTGTCAAGGTCAGTTCATTTATTATTTTGCTGGGCTTGTTAGCAGTAATATTATTTTCCAAAATTGTATTTTTCTAATAATTTTTACAAAGAAAAGATCAATTAACGGACTATAGAGGGTTTGTTATTGTATTTTTTTTTAAGATAATGCAGAAAATAATATTTACTTTCAAACAGCCTCAATTCAGGTAGCAATGTTTTTTTCTGTCTAATTTGACTAATTTGGTAGATTTTTCTTCACTAATATTGCATTAACAAAATGCAGAAATTGGAGGGAATGCGATGGACAATAGACCAAGTCGAAATAGACCTAAAGCAGCGTTCTGTTGATCACCAGAGCTAGCTAATTACTTCTTTAAAAAATCAATGTAGCTTCTCTTTTATTACAAAAATCTGATGTGATATTATGTATTGGTTTGTACAGAGTAAATTACTATTAATATTGTTTTTTACTGTTATTGACTTATTGTTGTCATAATTTTTGCTCACACGTTAACCTGCCAGCACTTGACCATGCTTGATCAGTGTGTATTGATTTGAAGTGTGCAAGCATTTTTTTTATAGGGTATTTTACTTTTTTAGAAATTAAAAATTCAAATCTGTGAGCAAGCATTTTTCGCTCAAAGGGATTGATTATTTTTTCTTCTAAAAATAGATAGAACTGCACCATTTTGGTTCCACTAAAGACATTATGCTGGAACCGTACCATTTTGCTAGAAAAATGAACTTTTAATTAGTACAAAAAAAAAAAAAAAACTTTTTATAGGCACGGATTTGAGTTTGCAAAAAACAATCAATTTTACTTTTATTTTAGAATAACAAGTAATTAAGCGATAAAAATTACACCACCGATCAATTTACTATACCACGTACATGAAAAAAAGCCTCCAAATCTTTTTCTAAAGTCATTCCAGCTAACTCCAGTTCCTTCTTTAACTGTGCGCACTTCCCGTATCGGCCTGAATATGCATAACCCATTATCAAGTCCCTGTAAATTTCATAACCAGGGCTAAACCCTGCCACTTTCAACCTCATAAAGTACCTCATAGCTCTCTCCAAATCATTTAATGCAACACATAACCGAATCACAACCCGGTACACCGGTAGGTCTAGAAGACAATTTTGCTCCTCTATCTCCCACATAAGTGCCATGCCTTCCCTATACCTCTGGTTACAGTACCTACTGTGCATTACAGTGGTATACATTACAATACTAACGCCTTCGGTACCTCTCTTCCGGTACCACTGAAAAAGCCGCTCCACATTTTCAAACATTCCTAACTTGGTACAAACTTTCATTACTGAGGTGCAATCCTGGGAAGACAAATTAAAATGTTCTCTCTCTCCGAGCTCGTGGATCAAAGCTGTCGCAAGTTTATATCTGTCGGGTATGTGAACTGCTGCAAGAACCAGTTTTACAAAAACTGAAAGATCAAGTGTTCTGTTTTTATCCTTTGCTAATAACAAAACTCTCCTTGCCAGATGCAGTTTTCTAGCCTTTATGAATCCCTTGACCAAGGATTCCAGAACAGGTCGAGTTGCGTTGAGGATCCACTTTTCCAATTCATGTTCGATTTTCAATTTATCAAACCGTGCCAGTACCTCAACTGTAGATGCGAGAACTCGGTCATCTGGAAACAATGTAGGTCCAGGTTTTGACCCCTTTGTCCTATTCTGGGCCCAATTAAGGATTTGAAGCACTCGATCCGGGCGACCCATGTGACCCAATTCACGAATAGTCATAGAAAGAGATCCCTTGCGCAGAAATGGGGCCCACTGATTGAGCACCAGTGACACATCAGATTGAGAATCAAGGGCCTCAATTTCTCTTGCGATGCCTATAAGAACTTCAGGGTTTTTGCACACCTGGTCAGTGAAGGAATTGCGTGGAGAAAGAAAAGTTGTTGAGACAGATCGAATGTGGCACTTTGGTGTTGGAGTTCTGTCTGTGGACGGGATCTTATGAGGCAATGGAAGAGGTAGAGCTCTCTCTTTTCTTAGTTTTGTATCTGTCTGTGGAGGTAAAGGTCTCTCAAAAAGAGATGATATTGCATCAAGCTCATCCTGGGTCCAATCTGAATCCAAAGTGGTTTTCCCAGTAATTTTATCTGAATTATCAGATAATTGGACACGGCACGCAGTGCATCTGAAATCAGAGACATTTCCAAATCGAATCGGACAAATCCAATTTTGAATTACTCTACCTCTTTGGTGCCAGCTCCTTTGCATGACAATTGGAGCAGAGGTGAAGGATGTACGAGAGAGACCCATACAAGGAGAGGTATGTACAACTAAGGGGAGCATGTGTATACTGACAGTTGAAGAATTGGTTGTTTTTCTTCTCTGGGGCAAAGTATCGAACACTTGGTGTTCAGAGGTGTAAGTGGAATAGATGAGAGAATAATAGGAAGAGGCAAGAGGGTTTAAGGAGAGGTCGTAAAGTGTGGTTAAATATGAGGCGGTTCAGACGTCAGCATAAGAGGATGGCATTGGATTGTCGGAGGATGTGCACCGGTGGCAGAGAACCGGATCCGCCGGAATTTGCAAGTAGGGATTAAGTATTAACGACGGCGTCACTTTATTATTAAGCGTCTTTCCTTATCATGGGCGTACACCCGGTTCATGAGGCTGTTAGGTTCGTACAAATACAATGATGGACCACTTGTGGGTCCCACTCTTCCAATACGACGGAGGACGGACTGCTGATTTTTTATTTTTAAAGAAATTGTTGAATTCATATAACTTAAGGCGGAAATTTTCTTTTTGGCAAATTCTTCCATGGACCCAAGGACCTATTTGTAAAATGAACATATCTTTATTTTCAAAGTTCAAACAGTCGATCCGAACCGTTCATCTTGTTCTCCATATTAATATGTGCTTGGAGACCAAATTTTACATTTTTCTGAATTTTTTTACTATTTATTAAGATGGGTACAAAAAATATCAAATTCAGACCATTGAATTCTGTACCATCTTAATAAATAGTAAAAAAATTCAGAAAAATATAAAATTTGGTCTCCAAGCACATATTAATATGGAGAACAAGATGAACGGTTCGGATCGACTGTTTGAACTTTGAAAATAAAGATATGTTCATTTTACAAATAGGTCCTTGGGTCCATGGAAGCATCACTCTTTTTTTTTACCACCTTGAAAATTCGAATTAAATTAAAAATCATCCGCACTACTTTTGTAAAAATATCACCCCCGCACAAACATTTCGCGCACAAAGCCAGGTTGGATCCGCACAACAGTTTCGTGCACCAGAGTGGTCCGCAAAATAGTTTCGCGCACCAGGTTCGCGCAGGAATTTCACGCACAACCCTTTTGCGCACCCATTTCGGATCCGCTGCACCATTTGGCGCACCCAGATATTTCGTGCATCCGGATCTGACTTTCACGCACAGCATTGAAAAGAGCATAAAATTCAAAACCCATTAAAGCCCAATTTTGTAAGGACCATCTGATTTGCATCAAAATTCGTGCTAAGTACATTAAAATCCATACAAATATGTCAATTTCCATGCGCACCAATAAAAAATTAATGTGACAGCTTTTGTCACATGTTCAATGTCCGTCAAAACACGTCTCCAATTTTATAACAACCATCTGATTGCATCAAGATCCGTGCTAAGTACATTAAAATTCGTGCAAGTATGTCAATTTCCGTGCACACCTATTTGGTGCGCCAAACCCTTGTGCGGACCCGTTGGTGCGCGAAATTCCTGCGCGGACCCGGTGCGCCAAATCATTGTGCGGACCACTCTGGTGCGCGAAACTGTTGTGCGGACCCAACCTGACTTGGTGCGCGAAATGCTTGTGCGGAGTGGTATTTTTGTACAAAAGTAGCGCCGGATGGTTTTTAATTTAATTCGAATTTTCACAGTGATAAAAAAAAATTTCGAAACTTTAAGGTAACTCAAAATTGTGTTTAGATCTAGACCGTCCGATCGAGTCCAATCTGCTATGAGATGGAACGTACGTGACTCTTTTAATATTTATGCGGATTCTAATTAGACGGTCCAGATCCAGACATAAACAAAAATATTCTTTTGCTATGAATTCGTGTCCGATCTTCTTTAGCACGAATATCAAAGAATTTTGTGCATTACACAAAAATTGACTCGGAATATGATGGATGAACAGTCCGATCGAAACTCAAAAAATTCGGGTTGCGTAAGGCGATTATCTCGAACGATCCAACCAATTAAGATTAAATTTAATTAATTAGATACGAATTAAATTTTAAAAAATTAAGATTAATAATTGGCCCAAGGGCCGTGTAATACCCATTTTTTTAATTAATCCAAAAAAATATCGCAATAGGTGGCATTTTTTTTAGAAATCAAAATATAAATAAAACAAGATCATTTACCCCGTTTGACAGGACAATTTATCCCGTCCCACTATTCAGATCCATAACTCCGCTAACCTAATTAACTAAGCAGAGAAAAAAGGTTGTGCGACGGATTAATCTATTTCATCTCATAATTTTTTTTTCATCTACTTAACATATTAATTAAGAAGAGAGGAAACAAAAAAAAAATTGTGAGACATAATAGATTATTCCATCCCACAATTTTTTTTCTCTGCTTAACCTATTAACTAAGAAGAAAGAAGAAGAAACAAATATTTTGTGGGACGGCATATATTATCTTGTTCCATAATTTTTTTTCTCTACTGATTTAATTAAGTTAGCAGAGTTACAGATTTGGATTGGTGGGATGGGATAAATTGTCCCGTCCCGTGAGACGGGATAATCAATCCCGGTTTACCCCAGATATCAAAATTTCACTAAATCAATCCCCTTTTAAGATATTTTTTATTTTTATTTTCGATTAGTAAAAAAATCGGTGTAATATCCTTAAAAAAATTAATCTGACAATAAGTTAATATCTATCAAACAAATTTATAAATAAAAGTTGATAAAACCATATCGAACCATTTTAAATTTTTTTGTTAGAATTTGCTCGATCTAATAATAAGTTAATTATGTTATAGAACAACAAATATTATAAATTAAATTACAATTAATAAGTTAATTATGTTATCTTTTAAAAAGAGAATACAAAATGACTAAGATTAATATAAATAATGGTACCTTTAAGAGGTGAGGGAAAAAAAACATTAGCCCGGACTCAATTATTTTTCCCACCAATTTGAACTATGAAATGAGAAATGGATGGAAATACCAACCTTAAACTTTAAAAATAGTTATTAGGCTACACAAATTGAGTCCGATAATACTACACAAGGCTTATTTAAGTGCATTATTTTGGGAAAAAAAGTTTCTAGCCCAATTAATATATGGGCCACTAACAGCCCATGGAAGCTTTAAATGGTTTAACAAGTTCTGGAGTTGTTTGGCAAGGCAAGTAAAATCTCCTTAGCCATTAATCCTTCTTAATATCACCGAATACCAGTGTTGTAAAATGCGGTTCATGCGACTGTATATGCAGCGTTTGTAGTTTGATTTCACATGAAAATCTTCATGCAGTTTCATATATGCGGTTTAAAGAGGCATATTGATTTTTAATCATGCAATTATTTGCATCTGGCATTATGCGAGTCTATCATTGAGTATCAATTAATTAATTATTTGCATCTGATTTAGGAAAAAAAAATTGAATCGGATTAATTTAGTGAGTTACTTTAGGATCAATGTCCATGCTCAAACCCAATTCTGGCATCATGAGAATATATTGCATGTTTGAGTGAAAATAAATTAATATATTGTTTAAAATATACATATATAAATCCGCATATGTGGCCGCATACCACATATGCAGTATGTAGTGATCTGTCACATGCATAAACAAAATCGCATTTTACAACATTGCCGAATACAAATTCTTTATTTGCCAATACAAATTCTTTATTTGCCAATACAAATTCTTTATTTGCCACGTAGTAAGGCCTTCATATCAGTGATGGAGCTAAAAATATACTAGAAACTAAATTACAATATATTTTCTTAGTCATTATATTACATGAAGAAAAAAAAGACAATCCTATGCTCAATTCAAGACCAATTTTACTTCAGCAAAAAAAACAAAAGTGACATTAAATAGCTCTATTTTTTTTTATCGGTAACTCGAAAAAACATTTAATATTATTAGATAAGGGATATTTTGACAATTAAACTTATGTAGCCACCATCAGAATAGACGTCAAAATTATGAAATTGATAATTAAGATCATGGATATATTTTTTAATTACCTGTATACATTGTGTATTCTATTTTGTGTAGTTTGAAGTACATTTAGCCATTAATCACGCGACAATAAATTGAATCATTAAATAACTGCACTAATTCCGCGGTTCTATAATTTTATTAAAATTAATAAATTAAAACTATTAATCATAACATTATTAAAACTAATAATTTTAATTTATTATTTTTAATAAGTTTAAGTAATTGCCGTAATCATTAAATAAATAGAGCGAGTCTATGGTAATATGATTATTATATTATACCAGCTATGCTTAATAGTTAATTGAGAGCTATTGACAGCAGAATTGGAATTAGAAAATTGAGATTGTGGACATTGAATATGTAACGGTAATATAATTTTATTTTATAAGAAAAGGTAGAAAATATAAGTACATGTAAAAAAATATAAAATATAAAAGACAAAGCTGTTAATTTTTAATTCATGGATAATTAGGGTTGCAAACGAATAGAACCGAATCGAACTTATTCCAGTTTGAGTTTGGTTTGAATTAATTTCGAATCGAATTTTTTACGAGCTCAATTTCGAATCTTTTACTAACTTTTTTAGATAAGGAAGAGTGATCGTAGTCGCCGAGAGCGAGAGGTGAAAGTCATATAGGGTTTCAAAAATGAGAATGAGAGTTACGACTTATGAGTTATGACTTACAGTTGGGCGGCTTTATATTTTAACTTTTAAGTTATCAGCGGAAATCAACAGTTCACGTTACTTTGAGATTCGAACTAGAATAGTTTGCAAACCTATTTCGAACGAACCAGATTCAGTTTGAGTTTGGTTTGAATTAATTTCGAACTATTTCGAATCGAATTTTGTACAAATTTTTTCGAATCAAACTCGAATCGAATCAAGAACTACAATTTTTTTGTGCAGCCCTATGGTTAACTATTAACTTAGCTATTCCTAATTAAATTTCACGGTCAAGTGTTGTCGTATCAGGCAACAATACCGAGTACACCTAGCTACGATGTTGACTAAGAAAGAAAGTCAAACATCATACACAGATGTAAATGCACAAAATTCAAAATGACTTGCTCTTAAGACTTCTACTACATGCATGTTGTTCAAATTACAATATAATATATAATTGATATACCAAACTCAGATTTGAAGTAGATAAAACAATAAAATTTGATCCGAAATTATCTAAACACATGTGAACTGGGACCCTTTTGTTCTCAATATGAGATATGGAACTTGACCAAACAATAGACATTAGACAGCATGCATTTGTTTAATTATTTGCATGTTATGTTTTTGGAAATTTTGTTTGTTTGTTTTTTTAAGGGGTGACATTGGTTAATTTACAAGAAACAACTTTTTTGAAGCATGGAAAGGGATATAGATAGATATTAAGGGTCAAACACGGAATTACAAGAATAATTTATTGACTAATTAATTAACAACTGACCTTAGTCAACAAAGAGATATTATTACATTTCAAGACCAAGTTCTTTTCAGTGGTTACCATTTCTTAAATGCAGATTGAACGAGTCATCAGATGTAATTAGGGGTGTTCAAATGGTTCGGTTTATTTGGTTTTAAACTGAACCAGGAAATTTTGGTTTAAATAGTTCGGTTTAAATGGTTTGTTTCGGTTGATTTTATGAAATAGTTCGGTTTAAATGGTTTGGTTCAGTTTTGAATTCTCAAAACCGAATAAACCGAACCGACCGAATTTATAATAGTTTGAGACTTCGTGTATTATTTTGGTTCATTTTCAGTTTTGAATCTATGTATTTGTATGAAATTGAACCTATGTAATGGTATCTTAATTTTTATTTCTGTGAAATTCTCGTATTGGTGTATTGAGTTTTGAGTTTTTGAGATTGAATTCCTCTATTTGGTTCAACCGAACAAACCGAAGTTTAAATCGATTTAATCCGTTCGGTTTTTATTCGGTTTGTTATTTTAGTTCGGCCGGTTTTTTTGGATTTTCAAAAATTGGAAAAAAAAAAAATTGGTTTGGTTAATATTCTAAATCGGTTTGACCGAACCAACCGGTTGGAATACCCCTAGGTGTAGTTGTGTGCATTTAATTGAATTTAATATCAGACCAAAAAAATAATAATTAATAAGATGAACTATACTCCACACAAAAAAATATCACAAAGTCAATGTTATCTAATAGCGATTAAATGTAAAGCCTAGTGTTAATTAATTTATTTGAGCTAATAGTTGACGACTTCAATCTCGTTTATATATTAATATAATGACAATTTTTTAGAAAAGTCAAAATCATTTGCCGTTATATAGCAATAAGAATATTTAATCTTCAATTATATTATTATTATTATTATTATTATTATTATTATTATTATTATTTTCTTGCTTTCTTTTCCTTGATTACTTTAGAAAATAAAATGACAAATTTATGAAAATGTTTTTATACGACATCTGAGGAGAATGTTTAGGAATTTCCGGATTATAAATGTGGAAAGTTAAGTATAGAGCTAAAAAAAACAAAATGTTTCTCGACTAAATGATTTTGTGTGATTAAGACATTTTTCAAGGGTGTGTATGAGAAAAATTGTCAACTAATATGAATTGGACTTATTCTATTATCCACGGCAATTGATTGTAGAATCATTCAACGCGTGGGATTGTATAGTTCTAGAAATTTCATTTTATATAAATAAAATATATGAGAACCTTTTCCGACTATAGAAGCGTACCTAGTGTTTTGCAAACGGCCGGTCCGGTCCGGTCTTGTTCGGACCTGGTTAGGTCACGGTTCAAGGTTCCTATGGATTAACGGGTCTACACGGTCCGGATTCGGTGGGTCCGACTTGAAATGGTTAGTCTAAACTCGTGTTAGAATCATGGTAAATATTCACACGATCCGGTCCGGTCCGGACAGGTCCAAGGAACTTTTTTTTTTGTTTGTTTTTTTTTTTAATTTGAAATTAAAAAAAAAAAATCTGGTCCAAGTCCGGTTTTTGGCCGGTCTAGACGGGTTTGGGCGGATCGTGGTCCGGGTTTAGATGGGTCCGGTCCGGGTATAGGCGGGTTGGTTCGGGTTTGGGCGGTTTGGTCCGGGTTTAGGCGGTTTAGGTCTAGGTTTAGGCGGTCTGGTCTGGGTTTGGTCTGGTCTGGTTCTATGCGGTTCCACAGGTTAGTCCGATCCAGTTCTACACGGTTCTAGTGAAAAAAACCCAACCCAAACCCTTACTAGACCCATTTATAATCAAGGTCTGCTCCGGTCTGGGTTTGGAGTACAGTCCGAGTTAGTCCGTGTCCGAATCACGGGTGGTCCGGTCCGGTTCTAGACCGGGCGGTTCTTTTCAATACACTAGCCGTATCTTTTATTCAATGTGCTTGTAATGTTCAATTTGGGAAATTAAATCTGCTGCCATTTTTAAGGGTTTGCAGACCTGTTTTTTCATATCTATTTTTTAATTTTTTTGAGATTCGTACATGATTTTTTTTATTTTTTAGAAATTTGTACATTCTAAAAAAATAAAAATTAAATATGGAAAAGCAGAATGCCTTTGGAATCGCAGCAGATATGTTTCCGTCATTTGCAGAGCTTTTTGTTCATAGAAATTAATTAAATAATAATATAAAAAATGGATCGATGGTGATGGCATAGAAAGAAACAAATCATTGCTTCAGGTTTTCTATGCATTTAAAAAAAAAAATTGAATTAATGATTCAATTCTTTGGTGTATCGTCCCACTCCACATGTCATGTAAAAAAAAAACAAGAAAGATCTTATTTATCTCTAGTTTATTTCTAAGAGAACTAATTATGATTTCACTTTTTTTTTTTATAAATAATTAACTTTTAGTCTAGTAACAAAAATAATATGACAATTACAGATTTAAAACTCTGAATGTACATTTTTTTGTGGATATTGTATTGTTGGATAGTTTGATCTCTAACCTTTACTCGAAAAAATTTAGTTATTTGTATGATATAGACAATTTATATTTTTTATATTATTTATAATAAATTTCTATAAATAAAAAATTCTGTCTCATTCGTATTATTAAAATTGTTACAGACTCGGTCATTTTTTTTTCTTTGATTGGAGTATTAAATTATATAAGTATAATTTTGATGTCAATTTATGATAATGAGAAGTAAGAAATGAATTCAGGGAGATCTTATTTAAAATTAAATTTAAACTACAAGCAATATCATAAAAACGTAAATTATATAAGTAAAATTAATAATTACATAACTCCCCGACACAACAATATCAAAAGGTAAATACAACATAATAAAATAAACGAAAAATGATTTTTTTTATACTATCATAGTGCATTACTGTATTATTCTTTGGTCTGAACTATGGAAGAAAAGATCTAGACCTCAGTTAAGTCATCAAATGTGATTTAATTGAGCCGGATTAAAATAATATAAGCTGATTTTTAAGCTAGCTTAAAACATAAAAAGTTAAGCTACATATCAAGACGGTTTAACATTAATTTAGTCCACACGTGTAGCTTAACCTAAGGTTAATTCCAACAAAATTAATGAGAAAATTACTAAATTATCTCAAATTATTCAATTAAGAGAATTTAACTCATTAAATATATCTTTATAGTATACTTTTGTACATAAAATATTATAAAAATATACTTAATTTATAAAAAAAATTGTAAAGATTATGCTCTATCTTAAATTAATAAAAAAAAAAATCTTTCAATTTCTATTGTTAAAACCGTCTATTCATTCGCTTGTAGCTTAATTTCTCTTATTCGGATAACATTCATTCCTACTGTTTGTGGATAGTCTTCTCGGTTATTCTATGTGTGTAATATTAATCAGGAGAGACTAACATGTAAAAAAATTGAATTTTAACTTCATTTCTTTATATATATTGAAGTGCTTTTTCTTCTTTTAGTTTGCAACTGTTTATAAATTTTACCTTTAGAAATATAACAGGAGTAAGTAAGTTCTACCGCTTACATAAAATGATCATCGCATTACAAACAGAAGAATTTTTTTAATTAATAACAAGGGAAAATTGGTTATTTGCCACTCCAAAACCTTCAAATCTGAAAAATACCACTCTAAAACGTATCTCAAAACTGTATTTTTCAGTTAATTTTTAATAAAAAAAAGTATAAAAATTGTGTATTTGTGGCAAATTTAAGAATTAACTAAGTTTAGAGTGGCATTTTTCAGATTTATAGTTTTGTGATGACATTTTTCAGATTTGAAGGTTTTGGAGTGACAAATAACTAATTTTCCCTAATAATAAATCATAACAACACACGAATTAAGCCATAAACTCTAACCAAACAAAAAATATATATTAAACCACAATTTAACTTTAAATTTCAATCAAACATGAACAACTTAGATCGCCCAAAATTCGAATATCCAACTCTGGCCTCCAAATCTTAGGCTTCAACCAAACACCTATAGAATATTTCTCAATGGGGAAGAATTTTAGTGAATAATGTTTAGTTATTATTTTTTTTTTAAATGTAAATAAAGTTTAGTTATCAAGAGAGAATACGAATAATTATATCTCAGAGTCAAACTCTATTTAAATGGCAGTTAATTAATAAGCAGAGGAGGTTTCAATACTTCCCTTTTCATGTTTCCGTTATGTTTTAATTTTCCAATAATATTTTTTTTAAATCATTAGATGAATTATATATTATATTTTCTACGTGAACATGCAAAATTATGACTTTATATTTTATTATTATACGAATATAGAAGTTGAAAAATTAATATATGAAAAAAATCTACATTAATGTATTTTTATAAGTTTTTGATGTAAATCAAAACGAAATCTATATGTCATAATTTTTTATCTCTAGAAATAATATAAACATGTCTAATGGTTTTATTTAAATAGTTATAGATTTTTTAAAAATAAAGACATATGAAAACACAAAAAATATTAATTTTTAAACTCTCTTAATTATTTGAAAATCCAATCCTTTTACAATTTCTCATTCCAATTATCAAAATTAAAATATCTTTGTAATGAAATCTATTTTAATCAAGAGGAGGGTTCAAATGCCTCTATTTTTTGTGTCTCAATTATGCCTTCATTTTTAAAACATTAATAACTCAAAATTTAAAACATAAATGTCAAAATAAAACCGTTAGATGCGATCTATGCTATTTTCACTGCGTGCTCGTAAAAAATATCACATTTTGATTTTATTTTTTTTGTTAATAAAAAAAGTGAAAAAAATTAACGTATAGAAATTATCCATATCAATACATTTTTATAGACTCTCGATGAAAAACAAAATAAAGTTGGAATGTCATAAATTTGTACACGTGCATAGATAAAATGATTAAATTATATCTAATGGTTTTATTTTGACTTTAAAATTTTGAATTTTAAATTATTAAAATTTTAAAAAATAAAAGCATGATAGAGACAAAAAAATAGAGACATTTAAATCGTCTTCTGTAATCAAAATGATCTCAAATCTTGCAAAGCTTCATTACGATGAATGGTCGTAATGTAAAATGTGGGGATCTAATTTTGATTGTTTTTATTGTGACAATAATATTTTTTGTTAATAATTCAATATCTAATCTTAAAAAAGACCGTTGATTTTGTTTTATTCTGAAATAAGACATTCACTTTTCTTTTGAATGGACGAATCCATTACATGTATAGTATATTATGTTACAAAGAACTTGATAGCTGTACGCGGTACAAAAGACCACACCTAACTAAGCCATCTAAATTGACATTTTTTAACATGTACTAGCCTCCTTATGACGGGTGCGTATCCTCTGAGATATCTCAATTTTTGCGTGACCGACATGTCCGGTGCCTATTCGGGGAACCGTAGGGAATCAGTATTATTTCAGCTTTGAGATTCGTGCAGAATATATTTGAACGATTGAGATATTCCAAAAGGTCACGCAAAGTTTGAGATATCTCAGAGGATGCGAATTCCCTTATGACAGTCACCATGTGATGTGATTGTGTAGTTTATGAAAAGAAATAAATAATCAATAATATTATATTAAAATTCTAGTTCTGTATTATTATTTAAAAAAAAATAGAGGTGAAGCCTCCAACTAATTATGTACTTAAAAAAAACTAATCAAAACAAGTGTACAATGTTCCATAAATGTATTCAAATAGTCTTTTTTTTTTTTTTTTTTTTTTCGTCGGTAGTGACTAACAAGTGAAATGTATTCAAATAGTCACAAAACATAAGATCTTTTGAATTTTATTAATCAATTTTATTAATCACTATTTTTATGTAAAATAGTAACTAAAAATGTACAATAACTTTCTAAAAAAAAAGCGAGTATTTTACTTTACGTCTATATCTTTAATTTCAAAATTCAAAACGAGTATTTCGTGAAATAAAGCGAGTGTTTTATTTCACGTCTATAGAGAGAGAGAGAGAGAGAGAGTTGGGCTACGGTACTTCGCGAAGTAAAGCAAGTGTTTTACTTCACGTCTATATCTTTAATTTCAAAGTTCAAAACGTCGATTCGAACTGTTTAAGTTGATCTCCATATTAAATTTTTTTGAATTTTTTTAAATCACTGATTTTGATGGTCCACGATTTTCTGCAAACAGTGATTTTAAAAATTCTAAAAAAATAGTAAAATATTTCTAAAAATTCTAAATTTGGTCAAGAAAGCACAATTTAATATTAAAATCAACTTAAACAGTTCGGATCGATGTTTTGAATTTTAAAATTGAAGATATAGACATGAAGTAAAACACTCATTTTATTTCGTGAAGTACCTAGCCCAACCAGTATATATATATATTTGATAAAAGTGGAATGAAAACTCAAAAATTTCAGTTAAGAAATCAGAAGCATCAAAGACAGGTACCAATACATAATTAGCTGTTACACAACACAGTCCTGTAACCGCAACAAAACACATAATCCTTATAGGCCGGTTCATGTCTTTCGTTTGTCGTCTAATTATAAATTATAAATTATAAATTATAAATAATGGGACACATGACACACGACACATCATAACATAACACTGTCTATAATTCTGTAAAATTGAATCGTCAAAGTTGGGAAAATAGGGAGAAACTTTGGGTATTTTATTTATAAGTCGCTGGCACACAGTACCGTACATAAACATACCCCGTTAAAAGGCTTGACTCGCAAACTATTTTCGTCGCGTTTGCGCACTTTCCTTTCCTCTTTCGCGCTCCCTTTCAAACCTTCTATCTTTTTCTATTTCCTTCCTTGTTCTCTCACACAGAGAGAAAGAGAGAGAGACAGAGAGAGATGGGGAACTGTTGGGGCGCTTCTTCTGGCAATTCTCCAGTACACATAACCCCATCTAGTCCAGGTATTTATTTATAAACATTTAGATTCCATTTTTGGTTTAAGTTGTTTAATTTCCTCTCTGACAAACAAATGTGATGTTTTTTGTAAACTAGTACTGTTAAGGTTTTCCTTTTTATGTTTCTCAGTTTATTTTGGCAATTCTATTTGAAATTTTGAATGCTACGATTGATGCTTTACTTATTCCTCCTTCCTAAAGTTTTGTGCTTCTTTTTTTAAGTTCAGTTTAGTTTTCAGACGAATCAGTTGTGTCTAATTCTCATAATTTTTGTTTTCTTTTTTCTAAAATCAGCTCTGAATTGAGTATCTTCTTTTTAATTTAAGCGCATATTCAAATTTCATGTCTGGTTTACGAAGTTATCCTGATTACTACTAATTAAAGAGTCTTTTGAATAATGTTTAAAATATAACTTTGTTTTGTGGGGTAATTAATTTCATTTACATGTTTGGAAAATTAGAATTATTTAAACAGCCCATTTTTCATAGGAAATATTCGCTACAACCCAGTAAAACTCGAATATTTTTATTCTGTACACAAACTGCCTTCTTCTCATTATTTGAACAAAATAATGTAATTCTCTTCTTTTTAGAATTATGCATCTCCTGTAAAGTGTTTTAGGGTCTCACATGAAATTCTACTGTTGTTAAGCAATTTGTTTTGTTTTAGGGACTCACATGAAATTCTAACAGACCCTTCTCTCACTCCATCTTTCTCTTTCTAAGTCAACTGCATGAAAGACAAATGGGTTTCAAACATTTGACTGCAAAATTGGACCCGAAGCAGTTTTATTCTAAACTCTTTAATTATTGGATCATGACACACCAACCACCCAATGGATTACCAAATAAGTTTTTCTTATTTTTATAATTATTTATATTTTTAGAACTCTTTACTATATTTTATATAGTACAAAATGACTGCTTTTCGAGAGTCAAGAATTTTTAAATCAAGTGGTTTTCTATCAATTTTAAAAATAGAAATTTTTAAAAAAAAATGTAAAATTTGGCCTGCAAGTACATCTTCATATGAAGATCAAGTTTAACTATTCAGATCGACCGTTTGGACTTTAAAATCAGAGATATGAGTCCATAGCGATAGCCGTTGTATAATATGCATATTACCACATTCTGGCTAAATTTTTATGTTGATATGTTTTTAGCTCTTTAGTACCAAATAATGATGTATTTTTCTGTACGTTTTTGTTATCAACATATTAACCAAAATGTTGTAGCAGGGATGCACCAGGCAGTGTACCATACTCTGTATCAGTATCAGTACCAGTACCAGTACCAGTATCAGTACCAGTACCAGTATCAGTACCAGTACCAGTATCAGTACCAGCAGGTCAAGTATCATAAGTTCAGTCATTAAATTCTCTACCAAAATGAGCTAACAATTTATTTATCCATCTCCACTCCTCTCTCTCTATTCTTTCTCTCTAGGCCCATACAACACATCAAAAACAAGCAGCAACAGCACAAGTACTACTAACACAAGTAAGCTCTCCTCCCTCAGTACCAGCACCTTCAACCCCTCTACTGGGTCTGGATCTGGATCTGGATCAGATGACCCATTATGCCCTGAAGGCCGCATTTTAGAAAACCCAAACTTAAGGATCTTTACCTTCACGGAGCTGCGTAGTGCAACGAAGAATTTCAAACCCGATACTGTTTTGGGAGAAGGTGGGTTCGGACGGGTATTCAAGGGGTGGGTTGATGAGAAAACACTGAATCCAACACGAAGCGGGTCTGGCCTTGTTATAGCGGTTAAGAAGCTCAACCCGGAAAGCTTGCAAGGGCTTGAAGAATGGCAGGTATTGGGTTCTTATTTCGTTTGTGTTTTTACTCTTTATCCATCTTAGAAGCACTTTTCATTGATTGATAAAATGATACTATTTCGTTTTGGGGGGGGGGGGGGATAAAATAGTCATTATGAGGCAGAGAATAATAAAGGTTAAAAAAATTGTTTACTTTAATCCTTTCTTAGTCAGAATTGTTAACTGACAACATTACCATATGTAAATTAACTTTGTTTTATTTAATGGAACAGGACTTCAGCCTTTTTACTCAAAAAAATGTTAAGTTATAAAAGTTATGATTGTTATGTTTGGAAAAAGGAGCAAAATGGTTAATTTCTAATCAGTATTATAGTAATAGAAAAGGCATTGATATTATTTTTTATGTAGTTACATTTTATAACTATTTCCGGGCTTTTCTTTATTGTAAAAATCATATGATGTTGATTGATTACTATGTCCACTATATATGAAAAAAGGAGCAACTTGTCATTTTTCCTGATGCAGACAAAAATAAAAAGTAACTGTTATAATGGAGAACTCCACAATTAGATATTTAAAGTTTAGGTGTTCGATCAGAAATTAATATTTAAATCATAAAAGTACCTTAAAAGTAAAAAGAAAAAAAAAAGTAATCTTTTCAAAACAAGATAAGATCATAAGACCATAGTAGAAGGACTTTAGTTAGGTACTTTATATAAGGCCATCAGTCTGACCTTTCAGTACCTTTGCTAATTAGGCTTATAATCAGTTTAGAAAATATATTAAAATTTGTTATTTACTCAATTTGAACGCATATATGCAGTCAGAGGTTCATTTTTTGGGAAGACTTTCGCACCCAAATCTCGTCAAACTTCTCGGTTATTGTTGGGAAGATAAAGATCTATTACTTGTGTATGAATTCATGCCCAGAGGAAGCTTAGAAAACCACCTATTTAGAAGTAAGATTACCATATCATTACTACATTCATTATTTTATAGAAAAATTTATTTTCTAGATCTATTGTTAGAAGGAACATATATATATATTTGTTTATTTATTGTTGTATATATATGGTGTATATATAGGAGGTACATATGAGCCATTGTCTTGGGATCTAAGAATAAAAATAGCAACAGGCGCTGCTCGAGGCCTTGTATTTCTCCACACCTCAGACAGACAAGTCATCTACCGAGACTTCAAGGCTTCCAACATTCTCCTCGACTCGGTAAATACTCTACTTATTCTTCTGTTGTACCGTTTTCAGATGCAAATTAAATGCATTTAATTGTTATAAATGATCTAATTTTGACCAACTATTTAAATCTTAATTTCATAGAACTATAATGCCAAATTATCGGATTTTGGATTGGCAAAACTGGGGCCCACTGGCAGTAACTCACATGTGACCACCCGGGTTATGGGAACTTATGGATACGCAGCACCAGAGTATGTTGCTACTGGTACGTGTTTTTATATATGTTGTTTCCTTATTACGGACCATTGGTACAATTAATAAATCTACAGATCCAGAAAGTCAAGAAAAATCAGTGCAAAGTGCAAATCACAATAGGTTAAAGACTTTGGTGTTTTAAGCACAGTCAATTAATGTCAATGTGCCAAAAATGCCTTAATTTGATTTATATAGGAGGCACTTCAGGGGAAATTGGGATTTGGGAGTCCCATAATATCATGTGACAAACTTTGCGGCCATTGCTTTTTGCCCACTAAGGTTGACTGAGCACCACAACTATGTCAGTGGTACAAGAATCTCTTGCATAGTGGTTACCAATAAAAGGCCAAATGCCACTACATATTGGTTTTCCTTTTTAAGTAGGATGTAAAAAAGTCACGCGGTGATAGGGTACGGCACGACACATGTGTCATGATTCGCGTGTTCCGTGCTGTGAATATTTGCATGACGTGACCATCCTTTGAAAAATGGCACGACACTGTACGTGATCACGCAAGTCACTTGATTGTGAACAGGACCATGACTAATGTGCCATGATCGTCCATCCCAATTTGATCACGACAGTACATAACACGTGACTCGAATCACGAGGTGACTAGTCATGGACATGTATTTACATCCTTACTTATAATTAGAGGTACCTTATCTTATCTCTTTTTTATATGCGTGTATTATTGCTGGGTCTGAGAATAACCAAGGAACCACGCAACCTAGGAATTGGCATGTAACATGTCTATTTAATACTAGCATAACCATCTCTTAAATTCATTCAGGTCATCTATACGTGAAGAGCGATGTGTATGGGTTTGGAGTGGTATTACTTGAGATGTTATCGGGTCAACGGGCACTAGACCCAAACCGCCCGTCCAATCAGTTAAGCTTGGTTGACTGGGCCAAACCTTTACTCTCTGATAGGCGTAGACTGACCCGACTAATGGATCCACGCTTAGAGGGTAAATATCCATCGAAAGCCGCCCTTGAGGCAGCCAACCTAAGCCTAAATTGCCTCGCAAGTGAGCCGAAAAACCGACCATCTATGAAAGAAGTGGTGGAGAAGTTAGAGAAAATTGAGGCCATGAAGGGTGCTAGATCAAGGGACATAAAGCAGGCCGCCACAAGAGATCGAGGCCGCGGTAAGATTTCACCAAACGGGCGATCACCGCACAATCCAAGGCATTACAATGCCGGGTCGGGAGTACGTGCTGGATGCACCAATCATCGATAGGTCTCGATCGTTGGTCGAATTTGTAAGTAGTTAGTTACTTATTAACCACAATTTTGATTTTATTTTGCATTGTTTGTTGTTATCATTAAAAAAGATGATGATCAGTGTACTCCTGGGGTGGTGTTTTATTGGTCGAAGTGCTAGAAATTAAGTAAATTAGCATGAGGCCTGAAATTCAAGTTAAATGTAAAATTATTGTTAAAAGAGTGTTGTAAACTGTTTGTATAATACAACAATATTGAAATATGTAATGATTCATTAGTTCAGTAAGTTTATTAGTCTGATGATATATGTATGATGTTTTTAATGTGTACTGAGGAAACAAAGGAAGCAATATGATGTTTTTGATAATGGTTTTTCAACTAATGTTAATTTTTATGTTAGATGATTTACACTGGAACTAGAAAAATTAATTATTTTTGCTTAAATCATAATTTGACTGTTTAATTTTGTTGATATATACTTCTGTTGTGTGTTAATTAAATACCAACACGGTCTCTGTTAGGTAACATAATCAGGACGACTCATAAAATAATAATATCTTTACTTGTAAGTCAACACTAACACATAAAAATGCTTTGATTTTACTGCAAAAGCAGTGAAAAGTAGAACAGTTTGCTGTCTCCTAAGGTTGAACAAGTTTTTCTAACTTGTAAATTAAATCAAGCACATAGCTAGCTAGGTAGCTTTCCAATTTTCTAACTTGTAAATCAAGTTAAAAAATGTGACAGTAAGAATTTGTTGTCCCTAGCTAAAACCCATTAACTATTGAGCAAGAAAACAATTTCCTCTTCTCCTAGTCAAACTTGTATAATTTCGTGCATGCTCTCTAGTACAGTTGTGACTTGTGACGGTACTCTAGTCAAACTTGTATTTTTCCTTGACAAAGTCAAAGCATTCCATTTCGTTGTCTACCACATGCATCGTCTACGGTCATACCGCGTTTAAATTAGACACTAACAAAATATATATCACTTTCAAATTTAATATTCTGACAAGAGACTCCAAGAGAAGGATGTCCAAAGAAGAGAATAAAAACAAATCCAAAAATATTTTATCCTCTCATATCATATCATATCAAGTTGAAATGTGAACACTTGCAAATTTCCACGCGTTGTGGTAGAAGACTTTAGAAAGAATTAAAATAATAATAGATGTTTATTTAATGAGAACCAAATCTAATTAATTTAGAAATTAAATTATAATTATTTACCATGCTTAAAATATTAATTTTTACTGTAATTAATCTCATGCTCAATGAAGCGACGCTTATTAATTATTGTTGAGAAATTTGTCAACCATTGTCATCGTGCCACGCGTCTTATATATATTATACAATTAATGCGTCAATTCTACTTGTTAACTGGTGAATCATATAAAAATTCCAGAAAATTTTATTAATATCCAAAATAAATAAAAAATGAATTCGACGTCCTATTTGACAAGATTTCGAAAAATATCCAAATTGTAGTTTTGTTTCACAGTTTTGAACCAACTTTCCGCAAATTAAATCCATGATTTTACCCCTCCAAAACCGCAGAACAAATCCACAGTTTCAGAAAATCGGAATTTTTTTTGCGGTTTTAGTTTTTTCTAATTTTTATAATTAAACATAAAATATTATAATTTATTTATTTTTTGTATTGAAATATTAGAAATATTTTATTTATTTCTTTGAAAATAGATAGAATACTATATAATTTGATTTATTACAAAGATTGTAACAAATATCCAGCTCAACATTTTTCAGGTCGAATTTTTTACGACTGTAAGAAAAATTAAAACAATTCTTTGTGTGTTATTGGAAAAAAAATATATATATATATTTTGAATCTGAGTTATTGATTATGGTTCAAAAGTCAATGATAGGTAAATAAAGAAAATATTGTGGTCCTTCTATTACATTTAAATTTTAAGTTATTGTATCTATTTTGAAAAAATGATAAGAAATGATTTCCTCCGACTATTGTCAGAATAAATTTTTATTTTTTCAAAAATATAAAGACTACAATATTTTCTGTATTTACTTAGAAGTTATTTTTTAATCAAGATTAATAACTTAGATTCAAAACTCTCTTTTTTCCAATAACACACAAAGAAATATTTTAATTTTTCTTAATTCCGCAAAAAATCCATCTTGAAAAATGTTGATCCGAGTTATTTGTCGCAGCCTTTCTAATAAATAAAATTATATAGTATGTTATTTATTTTCAAAGAAATATATAAAATATTTATAATATTTCAATACAAAAAATAAATAAATTATACAATTTTCTATTTAATTAAAAATAAATCAGAAAAAACTAAACAGTGAATTAATTCACGGTTTCATGAAAAAAAAATTGAGATCTAAACCGCAATTTTAATTTCCGGTTTGACAAAATTGTGGATTTGTTCTACTATATTTTGAGAGGGCTAAAACCGTAAATTAAATTTGTAGTTCTGGAGCCTAAAATCGTGAATTAAAACTGCGGTTTGAGTATTTTTCAAAATCTTGTCAAACAGAGTGTAGAATTCGAATTTCTATTTTATTTTTTTTGGATATTAATAAAAATTTTGATAAAAATTCACATTGTGCAAAATGCACATATGATAAACACATGGGCAATTTTTGTGTAAACAGAGCTGAATTAATAGTTGGGAATTCGGAACTACAACTTATGTAAGCTAACCGAGCTCGAGTCAAGTAGGTTATGTTTGGTTGTGAAGTAAGCAGTGGAGTAAATTCTCTACTGCATCTTAAGAAGTCAAACGAAGAGTAAATTTGAAGAAGTAAGATGGAGTAATATTTGAGTTAATCCGGATTAAGTTACTCCACCTGTGGGTCCTGTGATTAGAGTAACATCATGTTATAATTTTTCTGTCTTCATTAGCTTATTCCACCAAACTCCAACCAAACATGATTATTTTAATCCGCCTTAACTCAGAGTAACAGATTTAATCCGAAATAACTTTTACTTCCAACCAAATATGACCGTAAAGTTTGAACTCGGCTTATACTGAAACAAGCCAAGCTAATTTATTAACAACTCGTTCGTTTATCGAATCATGTATAGATAAAAAAAAATTTAGTCGATTTGATGATGTAATTTGCTCATAGATGATAAGTCGGAAGAGAATTTCATTTTTTTTTTCTTGTAAAAAGTTTATTTTCTCACGATGAGACAAAGAGAATAGTAAAAGAGTTGAAAAAATAACTTTATTTTTTTATTGCAACGAACTGACAAATAAGTCAAGCTAACACGAGCTGAGTTGGATTAAATTTGAACTCGCTAATGACGAACCGAACCAGCTAATTATGAGCTTTTTTCGAGTTGATCTATAGCAAGGAAACAGCTTGAGTCCGATGGCTATCGGACCCAAAGTGGTTCCAACAAGTTCCCTCACTGTCGGATCTGCTTTAGAATTTGTGCGCACAAATTTTAAAGCGGATGCAAATCTTAAAACAGATCTGACAGCGAGCGAACCCGTTGGAATCATTTTGGGTCCGATGGCCATCGGACCCAAGTTGCTCTCCTATAGCAAACCATGAGTAAGGATTTTTTTTGTACTAGCCCTAACTAAAACTAGCTAATACAGCGAGCAGGAGTTTGAAATTGTTGTTCGGTAGTGGGATTTTATGGGAATGAGAATTTTTAAAAATAGAAATGGGTATCTCAATGAACAATATTATTACGTTGTGTTTGTTTAATTAATTTTAGTCTTTGTACTTGTTTAAATTGTATTTGTTTTATTATATTATTAAATTGTGTTCGTTTAATTATACTTGTTTAGTAAAAAGATTAGTGCAAGTAAAATATAAACATCACAAATGGATTTCATATACATATCATATAGATATAATTAATTATTGCAAGTAATTATTTCAAGCTTGAATAGCTTCGAAAGTAAAAAATTGAAATTTTAGATTTAATTAAAAACTGAAGTCAGTTGGGTAATAAATATTTCTAGAAAACTATAATAAGAAATAAAACTATGTTGCCGAAATGAAAGGATGCAGGACAAAACTCACAAAAGTAGTCATTAAGTCATTTTTTCAATGAAAAAACCTTGAAAATTGAAGCCACCCAACAGGCCTGAGTGTTATTAGTTGCATTATTTCATGATCCATATCTGCTCTAGTTATTTAGGCTAAACAAGATATGATTATCCATTAATTGTTACTAGATTGGGCTCAAGAAATGCGTGTTGAAAACATATTGGGTAATTTTCTCCTTATTGGATTGGGCCTAGGCCCTAACATGTTGTAGAGACTTGTGTACTATTTTCAAACATCACATCTTTTGATGTTCAAACCGCATTACTTGAACGGTGCGTTTGGATAAATCAAGAATAGTGCAAGGATAGTAGTTATTTTAATTTGAGAATAGTAACTATTTCAATATTTTGTAAGATTAGTAAAATAGTGAACAATCTCATAAAAGACAAATAAAAAATAATGGCTATTTGCTAATCCAAACACATCCAAACATAGATTAGTAGCTCAGAATAGTGCTAATATAGAATAGTAGCTATTCTTCATCCCCCCCCCAAACGCATCCGAAGAGATTTTCACAAGACTCACTCGATTTGAACTGCTTAGACTTGGAGCAACATGACCTACAGCAACATAACCGATGTAGAGGAGAAAACTTGTACATATGTATTTCTTTGTTGAGCAGGGTTCAAATGCACTATTTTTTTATGCTTCAATATACTTCACATCGTATATCTCTGTTTTCAAAGTCTGTATGGTCGATCTGAACCGCTAAAAATGTTCTTCATAATAAAATATATTTGTAGACCAAATTTTATATTTTTTAGAAATTTTTTACTATTTTTTTTCATAGGTACAATATCACTTTATCGGATGGTCCAGAATCTCCTTAAAACAATGATTTGGTACCTATGAAAATAAAATAGTAAAAAAATTATAAAAAATATAAAATTTGGTCTCCATGCATATTTTATTATGAAGATCATGTTGAGCGGTTCAGATCGACTGTTCAGACTTTGAAAAAAGAGATAAACGATGTGGAGTATATTAAAGCATATTGGAGTACCAAAAAAATGGTGCATTTGAAGTTTTGAACCCTCTTCTTTGTTTATAGATGGTAGTTCAAAAAAGTTACTTATTATTAAATTTGATGCATTGCATAGAATTTAGTTTATGTTGGTGTAGTTATTATATTTTTGTTTTACTTTAAGGGGTATATAACAACGTCATCTCCACATATATCTGTTTCCACCATTAATTTTAATGCATAAAAAAATGTAAATCCTCTATAAATTCAAATTGTAAATGGTTTCCACGTGATGAACATTAATTAATTATGTGCAAATTCTTTTAGTACAAATGTCAATCACATACAAAATCATATTTGTACAAAATTTACACTTAATAATTTAAAGAATACTAGATTCATATTTAATCTGATGTGTCATATTTGTACAAAATTTACACTTAATAATATAAAGAATACTAGATTCATATTTAATCTGATATGTCAATTTGTACAAGATTCATATTCATACCTCTTTTCCTTTATGCATCAAAATTCTAGCGGATGCATTCAGAGACAGAACTAAAAAATTAAGATTAAGAAAAGTGAAACTTAAAATGTATAGTGTTTAAAATAAAATTCTAACCACTGAATTACAATTTAGTAGAAGTCAGAACTATATAAACATTATAAAATATAAAAAGTAAAATTCCTAATTTGTATTTATTAGCCACCCCTGACACTAACCGAGATGCGTACCTGGAGGCATTAAAAATCAGCCCAAATTGGCCCATGGATCTTGGTAATACAACACAGCCCAGATTGGTAGTTTCCCATAGCCCAAATTGAAACACGGAATGCATATATTATGCATGTCACTATATATATAGGCATCACGAGTAAATCCAGGTTGTGACGTGCTCACGGAGAGAGTTTGGTGAGCACAACTCTAAAAATATATCGGATCGGCTTCAAATGACGAATTCAAACCGTTGAAATTCATGTACTTCGTGAGTGATGCATGTACATGCAAAATTTTGGAAGTTTCGAATCCATATTTTACGAGGTCAAGCGGTCAAAGTAATGATGAAAAATTAATATATAAAACAACTAATAAAATAATTTATTAAAAGATTCATTACTTTGACCGCTTGATCTCGTAGATCTTTTAATAAATTATTCTATTAGTTGTTTTATATATTAATTTTTCATCATTACTTTGACTGCTTGACCTCGTAGCAAATGGATTCGAAACTTCCAAAATTTTGCATGTACATGCATCACTCACGAAGTACATGAATTTCAACAGTTTAGATTCATCATTTAAAGCCGATTCGATGTATTTTTAGTGTTGTGCTCACCAAATTCTCTTGGTGAGCACTTCACACTCTAGATTTACTCTAAGCATCATTATCAACGTTTATTCATGTGAATTTAAGCCTAATCGTAATCAAAATCAACTAAATAGCACGGCACGTTGTTATGTTGACCTGTATTTATTTCAGTAGTTGCATAATTTGTGGCCGAAAGACGCCATCTTTGAAGTCTCTATGGCATCTTTTTGATGTCTCCTTTTTCTTCTTTCTTTCTTGCTTCAACTTTTCAAACGGTAGGGGCACATATAAATTGTAGAGTGTGTTGTTGGTAGATAAAGAGGTGCATTTATCAGGACTTCAAAATAATTGATTCGAAACCATGTATTTAAGATAATGTTGAATAAAAATGGTTATCCGATAAAAGTTCCTCTGAAACCGTGCATTTCTGGCCCCTTTTTAATTAATCTAACGAACGGTTATATAATAAGAAATTTGTTGAAATTATTTAATTAAATATTATATATTTCATATCAGTCTTAAAATTTATAAATATTATAAACAAAATATTTCAAATATCCTAATTTACTGGAATCATTTTATATTTAAATAATTTATATATAAATATGTTACCAAAAATTTATAATCTTTAATATATTATGAAAAAGTTTTATAAGTATAATAATAACTCAAATTTTTGGGGTATTACAAGCTCTGTTACAACTTACAAGCATAGTGACAAATCAAAAGTTTGGGTTCGGGTTCGGTTTGGCGGAGTCAAAAATTTGTGATTCGGGTATAATTAGGATATTATTCGGGAATGATTCAGTACAACAAGAAAGGAAAACAAATCTAAGAAAAAAAACCCTTTAAAAAAATTTGGCGTT
Organism: Carex cristatella; assembly: GCA_024447775.1. NCBI lineage: Eukaryota > Viridiplantae > Streptophyta > Magnoliopsida > Poales > Cyperaceae > Carex > Carex cristatella. The sequence continues at coordinate 3,808,848 of JAJHPF010000034.1, read as the reverse complement.
TTTTTCGCATTTCTATCACGAATTATTCGTGATTTGCGTTTTATTCGCGAATTATTCGGTCAAACATTCTTTCAATATTTTATAAGTGGTTCAGTGTGGCGTACTCAGAAAAACATATAAAATGCGAATTATTCACGTTTTATACACGAACGCTGTTACTATGGTTACAAGTCACAACACCCAAATCATATGCATGCGCTTATCAATTCAATTACAGACTACTGAGTAAAGTTGTCGAGAGCATATGACGAAATTTGTATTTATAACATTAAAATAATACATAATATATCATCTTTTTTTGGAAAATTTCAAATATAATATTTTCGCTGACATTATGCTAGATAATCTAGTGGATATGTTATATCTAGAATTTCTAACAGAGTGATGATATTCTGTAATTTATTATTATTTTATATTATAAATAAAAATTTCGGGAAGATATGTATTGAAATTTCTTTTTTATTTCCGTAAGTATTGTTTAGCACTTCATATTCTACTTTTTAGAATGCACCGCAAATTTTAATTTAAAAATTTTCAATTAAAGAAATTGTTATTAACTGTTTTTCTATTGGTTCTCCTTCTTTATTCCATAGTAATAATGGTTGACATAATCACTAAAATAAATTAAAAGTTAATTATACAAGTGTAGGGGTTTAGAAATTAAAACTAACTTAAAATCTATGTACTTGACATCTGTTTTTGATGTCACTTTTTTTCATTAAACTGTTTCAGAACACTCCAATATTTTTTAGATGCTTTTTGTAAGAATTAAGCATGTGTTTCTATGTAGAGAGACATAATTAATTTCGCAATTCTATTTTTAATATCTTCTCTTTTAGATGCTCTAACACAATTTATCTCAATTGAATTGCAACAGAGAATCTTTTCTCCATTGGCACTTTCAAACCTCATTCAAAACTTCTGGAAAAAAAAAGGACTCGTATAAAGTGAATTCTGAACTTTTGACTAATTCAAATATCCCCCATTATAAAAATTGAAATTCACATGTCACCAACAAATTCTATCACCAAGCAAACATGACCATTGCCTTGCCTCATCACCTCTTTGCACTTCTCACCTTTTTTGCACTAGCATTAGCATCTCCACCAAATGATCAGTACAACATAAAAACCCTAAACATGACTCTGTACCAACACGAGACGATCAACAAGACCGGCTTCATTGTAGTCGATGGCGTTGCCGGTGTTGGAGTTTCTCAAACCACCACACCATTTGGTACTATATATGTTTTTCGCGACAATTTGACCACCCATGTCGGTGCTTCATCCCGTTTTGCCGGAGTCTCAGAAGGAACCTCAATAACCACGAGCCTTGACGGGCTTCGCAGCCTATCTATTGCTAAACTCACACTTGATTTTAAGGGGTAGATTTTAATTGCAATTTAGTTTAGTAAAACGCGCACACACACACACACCCAAAATTCAGCAACCAATATTGGAAATCATTTTTAATTTTTCAAATCTAACAACATGAGTACTAAACTGGGGTATTTTCAGGTATGAAGGTTCAATATCAATAGTTGGAGGTACAAACAACATAAAACCATCGGAGTACCCGGTGGTAGGTGGCACCGGTGATTTCATGTACGTGCTCGGCCATGTTAGGTCGTCGCCGGTTAATTTGACAGGACTGACTGTGGTGTACCGGGTTGACGTCTTTCTCTATTGGCCTCCTTATGCTGCTACTGCCCCAAGATAGATTTAATTTGTGTGCTTAATTTAAAATTAGCTGGAATTCAATTTGTATTGTGCTGATAAATAATTCCATGTGACCTTGAATAGTATTTACCCTTTGCTCTTCGCCTCTTCCTAGTTCCTATGAAGAATAAATTTCTAGAAATTTTCATTTCTGGCTCTACTGAATTCTATTGGCAGATAAATGCTAAGTTGTTAAAGTGGTTGCAGAATTTCTCTGTAGTGTAACACTATACAAACATATACAGATAATTTTTTCTTTCTTTCACAATAAAACAAAAATCCTGAGCAAACTTAAAGCATGCATTTGGAATTGTAACTAGAATTTCGACTCAGTAATAAATAGGATCAGCATACAATATTACAATGACCTAGCTGGTATGGTACCCGAATGTTGTGGTCCTAGGAGTAGATGTCTTGTTATTTATACCAATTATATTTCCAAACCTAGATTGTGCAACATAACCTCAGATTACTCTTTAAAACCCCAATATGTGTCCAGCCTAACACCAAATTATCTTAAGCTCCCTAATTATCATTATCAACCCCCCCCCCCCATCACAAGTACTGGTACCAAAATACGCTGATGGTCAATATCCGAGATAGTACCAAAAAATGCTTGAAGAACTGTGTTTTGCAAAAGCAACGCAACTCTTTTTTAATTTTTATGAACTATGCAACTAAACTTGTATGGGAACTGAACAGATTTGTACAGTTTTACAAATATTTATATAAAATTATTATACCATACATTTATAGGTTACATACTGCATACACAGAAATAATTATATATACGCTATACCAGCATAATTAAGGTACAGACTTGTGCAAAGCAAAGATTAATTTTTTTCTATAATTTAGTTGTACATTAACTTGTCAGGAGTATAAAAACTCAGAGACATCAATTTACAATTGTCGCTGGAAATAAGTCTGAGCTGCCATTGACAATTTATCTTTCAGCCAATCTTTGCCAAGTATATGCAAATTATTCATTCGTCTCAACTCCTTACCTGGAAAAAAAAAAACCAAGTGAGACCCTGTCTTATCTTCCACAAGGACATAAAGGAAGACAAGAAAAAAAAAACAGAGAGACCCATACTTGCTATTAGTTGTCCCACAATTAAATGGAAAAAGAACAATGTATTTTCTGGTTTAACCTTCAAAAAGTCAAATTATCCGAGTTTCCACCTCCTATATGACAATATCAATTTCCTACTAAAAAGCCAGATTTTTATATACAGTTCAAGTCAAATTCAGAATTGTTAGCGCACCCTAAAAATTTTTAGTACTGGATAAATGATTTTGACACTACCCCTCGTACAATAACATAATTTGTGTTCCCTTTAGCAATGGAAGGAAAGAAAAGAACGAAATTATAGCTTGCTCCCACATAAAGTAGAGTAGGAAAAATAAGAACACACACATTAAGCATCAGATATAACGGAAATTCTAAAGGAAGTCAACTCAAGAATATTTTCCCAAGGACCCAGCCAAAAAAATGTTGGCACTATTAAGTACAGTATATGTTTGATATTTAAAATGCCAAGGGCAACAAGATACTATTCCAAGAATTTAGAAAAACAATCAAAGAATGATGCATTTTAGGTGTAATTTGTAATTAAACCTATGTTGCACCAATACTTTACAAACCTAACCGCACCCATATCGGATACGTATCCGATACTGATATGTGTGCAATATCTGTTTGGCGTATCAATTATTCAATTTTTTTTTTAGAACCAACCTTTGGTCTAGTGGCAAAGGGCAATGCCCTCCTCGTGACAGGTTGCAGGTATGAGAAACCCTGTATGGATACTGGAATTTGAAAGGCTAGACCTCCATCTTTCTCTCAAAATAAAAGATACTTAATTTTTTTTTTACATCCTATGATGCATTTCTGCCGATTTTCTATCCCTCGGAAATAATTGGGACCCCACCAACTTTCTTGCACAGCCCTAGTGGGACTGGTTAGGGCTACAGTGGAGGGTGGAACGCCTTTTCTCCACCCTCCACCATAGCACTGCTACAGTAGAGCTGCTTTTTTGCAACTTCCAACTGCTTTATGCTTGTTTCATTTAAATGATTTTTTTAGTTCTATTTGACAAAAAAAAAAAATCCTTTCTACAAGTCATTAAAATCACTTTTTCCCCTTTTCTTTCTACAAGTCATGTCATTTTCTTTTACTTTTTAATTTAACCAAAATATTATATATTGATGCTTGCTGCAAAACAAAAGAACTATACTTTTATTTTAAATCTCTATTATTTTGAAAATAAAAAAGTTACATATTAAAATATACATAAATATGTCTTTAATTATTTTCAGAAATAATAGAATATGCAATTTTTTCTTTCATCCATCTACTAATTAGTGTGTGACTGTGTGTATATCCTGATAAAACAAAAGACTATAATCATACTTTTTTATGGGACTTGCATGTTTAAGTTTTAGGAAATATTTTTTACAAGTTAAATTGAAAGATAGTAAATAATTTTATATGTATGCACTTATTGTATCCTAGATCTTTATAATATGCCGTATTGTGGTATTTGTATCGTATCAGATACTATACCTGCAAGGTATCCGTGCAAACCGTGCAACAAGTTTTAGACAAACAAGTAAACAAACCTTCTTCCATCAAGAGATGCATAGCCCTATTCTCCAGCTCACTTGCATGCTTGCTTCGACCGACGGATGACAAGGACCTCAACACTTTTTCAATTGAAAAGAAAAAAAAGAGAGAGAATAAATATATAAAAGTTTTTTCTAGCTTTTCTTTTTAGTTATATAATCTCAAATATTATAAAAAAAACTGCATTTGCAGTGTTAGAATTATCATTTTACTAATATAAGAAATAGCAAGACCAACAGGGTCCGGCCCTATGTCAGGGAATTATTTTAGTGCGTATAGTGCAGTTAGTTAATTGGACTGGTAGAAAATAAGCTATTTTTTTAATATATATTAAAACGGAAAATGTCATGTTACCAAGACAAAAGGAAATATAATGAAAAGAGAAAATTACCCTTCAATCCTCACTGCTAATCTAGATAAATTACGGAAAACTTAGAGAGAATCTTTTACGTATTTATTTATTATTATTTTACTGCATTAACTGACACCTCGAAAAATCCTGAAGTGCAATCAGATTTCAATATTTTAAGGGACATTTACGCAAAGAATACTCAGATGAATGAAAATAAAAATTCTTACTCCTAAGATAATCATCTTGCCTTGACCTGTCGCAATCTTTCAAATATAATTGTAGCTTCGCGAACCTCTCTCTATAATTCTCTCTTTCACAAGACCTATAATTTGAATCAGTCATAGCCTGCTTTGGCATAATAGAGTTCAATTTGTGCTCATTTTTCGTTAAATTTTGATCTTTGTCCCCATTGGTGACTTGATTTGGGAACACGGTCGTCTGCCGTTGCAAGTCAGCATCTAACTGTGGTTCAATTTGCTTCTCATTTACACCTAGACTTGTGACCTGGTTTGATGCAGTAACCTTCAACTCAACTATATCAGAATCCAAATTTGTCTCATGGCACACCAAATCGGGTTCATTTCTCTCCCCATGAGGACTCAGGTTGGATTCTTTATCCCCATGTGTATCTTCATTCAGTGCAACAACCTCCAATTCATGCAACTCAGACTCAGAGCCTAATGGAGACTCAATTTGGTTTTCATCCGGGTTCAAAATTAAACCATTCTCTTTATTTTCAACTACGTTTGGCGTGATGCCCTTCAATTCATATAACTCTGCCTCCATATTGGGTTCGTGACATTCCAAATCAGGTTCCTTCGTCTCCTCATCTATCCCCAAATTGGGTTCTTTTGCACTTTCACCCCCACCATTTTTAAGAGTTTCACATGAAGGGCTTGGTTTGTTTTGTTGATCATGGTCTATTTTTCGGCGAACATAGACCATCGTAGGGCTGTTAGTGGTATCAAAGCGCCCCCTTTTTAAGCTCACTGGGTTATCTGGTCCCAAGTCTGGTGGCTTTAACTCCATTAGCACTTTAAAGCTTGAATGATCTTCTTGCTGTAAACTTGACGTATACACTTATTAATCTGTACAGGGACAAAAAAAATTATCAGATGTACACTGCAATTTAAGATTTAACTTCTCCAAATAAATACTTCTATTATCTAATTGGAAATCGTTGCCATAGAGACACAAAAAAAGAGTAGCCATTTAACAAAAAATTAACTAATGCCAGGTAGTCTTTATCTTTCAATTTATTCTGGTACTGAATTGGCATTTTGCGAAAAATCAGAGATAAATTTTGGGGATCGTACATTGGGTTCTGGCAAAACTAATCCTTGGAAAGATCACGAGGATCACTTACGTACAAATTCAACAGAACTTGTGCCTCAAAACTATTTTAAAATAATTCATCTATAGTTCTATACTCATATCAAGCAATAGTCCATTTGTGCTACCATGGTTTGGAAAATCCATCGGCAGTGCACGAAACCGATTATTGGACCGCGTTTTGGGAGCAAAAAAAGAAACCTTCGAAGAAAGAGGCTCACCGTCTTGATTGTGATTTGCTCTTCGGATTTGATTCTTGCGATTGATGATCGGAAGAGAGATTTGGGTCCAGCTTCGAATCGATTTCGTTAATTAAGAGGACGAAGAAGATGAGTTCGGGTGTATGATTCACCTAGGTAACTCATATTTTGAGTTTAGATTTGGACCGTTCGATCTGCATTGGCACGAATATTAAATGGATCCCAGCATTCATCGGATAGGATTGGTCCGGATTCTTATCGAACGGTTCGAATCCAAAATCAAAATTTGAGTTACCTCAGAGGATCCGAACTGGGTTTGGTTGGATCCGATGGCGAGGAAATCAGGAAAAACGCCATTTTCTTGGGCTCAGAGCACAGCCAGCAATTGTTTTTTTTCTCTTTCATTGAATTTGAGTTATTATAATCTTTTGACAATTTGTTTATGCTTTTAATTATTTACAGATTTTAGATAATTTAAAAAATTAACTGAGAAAAATATCAGATCTTGCATTATCTAAAAGGAAAAACTTGCATAAATTTATCATCAGCTGTGTTTGATACTCACAATTCACAAATTAACATTGGAAAATTTTGCTTATTTTTTAATATTTTGGTACCTTCTAATTTTTTATTTTGTTTGTACTAACATGACATATTTAGTGTAATATTTTTTTTCTCAAAGTATATAAGCAAAATTTCATTCTATTTGCATTGTATTAAACTAGCGCCTTGAATGAATGAAATCTTATGCATTAGCATAATTTTTTTAACAAAATTAACTCTTATAGATTTTTTTTTTTGAACAAAACAAAATATTTTGAAAAAAAAAAATCGAGTTTCTGATACAACTTGATCAATTCTTATAAAAATGCTCCTGATTTTAATGGCAGCATGCTGGTTTTTATTTTTTTTATTCCGAATTATAGAAACATTCCTTTGATTGTGTTGATCCATATAGTTAGAGATATTAATTGTTTTGTAAGTATATATAATATATTGATTGTTCTTTTAAGTATTATGGAGCATCATAGAAATATATTTATAAGACGAATTTGTATTCTCATTATTATTTTTGTTATATAGCGAGATTTCATAAGGTTGAAATCAACTGCATTTATCATATTCTTGTGTTAAAAAGTTTTTTAGATCATATATTATAGTCTTTTGATGATTGGATATTTCCAAATTCCAATAATTTTTTTGTGTATTATTTTTCCTTCTTGCTTAAAAAAAATATCAATTCTTGTATAATTTATTATCACTGTATTTTGTATTTTTTTTTTTTATTGTATTTTACTGGTATGTGTTCACACTTGAAATAATAATTTCATCATAAGAAAAATATCTGTGATGTTATGTTGGAATATTGTCATATATATATATTCATAAACTGAGCATTAGTATATAAATGGGTCTAGTTCTCAATTTTTTTATCATTTAATACACATAACTTAACTTATGCATGTAAATTATGTATTATTATATATAAAGTGAGAATGGTTTTATTTTACGATAATAGAAATAAAAAAAAAAGTTATACATTCTTCCATTTGTGTCCCTCTAATTATCATTTCTAGCTTCTGTCTTATGTAGTTAAATTGATGTCCTACCACCATCATTTAAAAAAAAAAATTAGCTATACAATTTTTATTATTACTGTCAAAATATATTTTAAACTTCTTGATGGTCTAAAGCATGTTATTAATTTCTTTTTATGATACTATATAGAATACATGTGTGCTTGAATCTTAACATTAAGTTGAGAGTTTGAATTAGTTTTGTTGAAAATTAGTATCCGAGAAATGCATGTTACCTAATTATGATTAATTATGATTTATTTAATTCTTATTTAAAATATGCAAATGATATAAAATATGCATGCCATACTCTGATTTCCCCAGCTAGTTGGGTAGTCTTTTGACCTGGAACTTTCAATTCTAAGATTAGAGCATCTGCATCCCTGAAACTCTTGGAGTTTCTAAATAACTGTTAACATAATTTTAAAAATTTTAGACTCTGAATGTCTAAATCTCTACATTCCTGAAATTAAAATTAGAATTTCTTAATTGCCACATTAGCGTTTAATTAAAACAGTATTAAAAATTGAGCGAATATGGGTTGATTATTTCGCCACGTCAGATTTTTGAAACGCCTTCATATTTAGAAACTATTGAATAAAATTACTAAATATGAAATCCATTTACATCACTGAAACTGTTTTAGAAATTGTCAAATCAGCTTTGAAACTCTAAGAATTTCAGATATACAGATGCTATAAACGTTTGCCTATTTGGAAATTCAAAGACAACATATAAATATTTTTATGTTTATTGAAACAGTATTTTATCTTTTGATTTTTTTAAAAGGCATATATCATGTTTCTGTGTTTTTGCAGATTTTTAACTGTAGCATTTAAAAAAATAGTTTAAATTGGTGGCATCCGAAGTACAATCATTGTTATTGTCAGCATTTCAGAATTGAGGTTAAACATTAGGAGTAGAAGGGAGAGGGGGGTGTTCGATGTCCATCGGACCAGAGTCTGTTCGATGGGTAGTTTCTACCGTCTGATTCATTTCAAGATCTGTGTGCATCACTTTAATATCTATGTTGTTTGCTTTAATATTTGTGCGCACAGATTTTGAAATAGATCGGACGGTAGAAACCACTCATCGAACATTGTTCTGGTTCGATGGGCATCAGGTACCCTCCTCTTCCTGAGTAGAACTAGGGTGCTCCTAAGTTCATCAAGCTAGAATTTGTTTTGGTTATTTTTTTTTCCTAAATAAGAGAATTTGTTTTTTTTTTTAGTCACGTATGTGAAATTTTGATTGAATTAATATTTTCTTAAAGTTTTTATATATTTCATCATTATTTAAAAAATATTAGATGTGTATTTGTAATCTAATAGTTATAATTTTATTTTGTACAAATTAATTATTATGCATTTTAAGTTTCAGTCTTTTTAATTTAACTTTTAGTTCTGTCCTGCAACAATTGTTGCCACCCTTTTGAAACAAAAGAGAGAAAATATGGAGGTTGCAATCAAAGAAAAAAAATCCATCCTAAAAGAATATTAGTCTAAAATAAAAGGATTTTGATTCTATAATTGTCATCAAATAAATCTAATAGTAGGGGATCTCACAATTATAACGGAAGTGGGAATATAGAGAATTATTTTTAAAATTCGTGCAAACTTATACTGGACTGTCCGGATATAACCTGATCTTATCAGGTACCTCAACTTGCCTATATTTTCCTGCGTCTTTGGTTTTCTTTCTAAAATTTTATGAAAATATTAATTTAAAGGAAGTTGATATCGTACCCGCGCTACAGTCTGACCAAAGCACCATAACGCCATAACAATCTGGGGGGACCGCAAAATCTGCGAGGACTGGATTTTTTTTCCCAAAGTATTAATATCTATACACGGAAGTATTTATACCTATGAACTGAAGTATTTATATCTATAAGATGAACAACTTTTACGTAAATAATTATTTTTTCATCTTTATTTCTCAAACGTACCCGCACCATAAATGCATGGTGGGGACCACTCAAACTAGATGGGGGACCATACACATTTTTAGAGGTGGGTTTTTTTTCTCCGTTCATTTTCGTCCATATTTCTGACAATCTGTGAGGAATTTTACAAATCTAAAACCATTAACGTCTTCTACATAATTTTCTCTTTCAAATGAGATCCATGATGATGTACTTTCGAGCTCGTCGTCAAACAAGTATTTATACCTACACCTGCAGTATTTTTTACACATGACACTGGATGATATCGTATTAATATCAAGTACTCCAAGTATTTATACCTATGTATTGTGGTATTTATACCTATATAGTCAACTATTTTTGTTAGAAAAATGTTGCAAGTGTTTTTTACATATAAATATATTACACCATATAACATTTGAAAGTATTAATATCAAGTAATACAAGGATTTTATATTTATGCACGAAGTATTTACATCTATGTGGTCAACTATGTTTGTTAGAAGAAGATTGACGCAGGGACGATTAGGGAAGATTGATGCAGGAATGCGAGGTCCACATTACTTCATTTGAGGAAGGTTGATGCGGGGACCATTAGGGACTGAAAAAGAGAGTTTATCATATCAAGTGACGCCATAAGTATTAATATCTTATTTTGTAAGTATCAATTTCTTATCTTGTAAGTATTTATATTTATAAAGGCTGACGCTGGACGAGTGTGGAGACTGAAAATGGGAGGACTAAGTAATTAGTGGGGATCATAATACATCATATCTTTAATGTACAGTGCGGGTACTGTAGCGCGGGGATGAAAATAATTATTCTAATTTAAAATAGATGATTTTGATTGATAATTGTCATTCAATAAATTTAATACTATAAACGACCTCATAATTATAACCGAAGCATGGTTAGTGGAAACCATTAGTCAAATTTTACTTTCTTCTTGTTGCATGTCTTTCTCAATGAAGAATTAATTGAAATATTTGTTGTATTTCAAAATTGTTCCCTACTCCTTCGGTTTCTTTCTTAAAATTTTATGAAAAATATTAATTTAAGATGAATAATTGTGATTGAACTATCATCAAATGAATTTAGTATTATTGTAGCAGTCCCACAATTGTAACTAAAGTATAGTTAGTGGGAATCATCGGTTAAATTTTACTTTCCAGAATATCTCCTTCTTGTTGTGTGATGAAAATATTTGTCGCATTTCAAAATCATTCCCCACTCATTTGTTTTTTATTTTTATTTTATAAAATATAATAATTTAAGATGAATAATTGTAATTGAACTGTCATCAAATGAATTTAGTATTGTAACGGTCTCACAATTGTAACAGAAGTAGAGTTAGTGGGAACCATCGGTTAAATTTTGCTTTCCATAATATCTCATTCTCATCGCATGTCTTTCTAAATAAAAAACTAGAACTAGACGAAATTACTTTTATGTTTCATTACTGTCTTCTACTCCTACGGTTTTTTTTTTTTTTTACCCATCAAATCTTAATGTGTGATTTCTTTTACATTCATTTTCATATCTCTTCAAAAGAAAACTCGAGAGTTAAATGCTTATATGATTATCTGATAACGAAATAGTTTTTATGATTATTGCGATATACATAGATATAGAACGTTTCTAAGAATAAATGCATAAGTTTATTGTTTTTAGCTATTCGTAAATTTCCAGCAATTTCAGAAAGAAGTTGCAATTAGTTTTATATCGAATCAATTATGTCATTTGTATTTTGGACTAAATTGATATGTTGATGCTCTATTACTATTTTTTTTAAATAAAAGATGTATCGGTTATGTTATAGATCTCTCTCACTTCATTGATAAAATTGCAGGTGGAAAATAAAGGGCAGTAGAGATTGAATATTAGCCAGTTAGAAATTCGGAGTAACCTGGAGAGCAGTATTATTGGGGTTTGAGATTCGTGCCAAGTTAAAATGAATAGTCTGGATTCAATAATTGTAAAAGATTCCCCTGTGCAGTAAGAGAGAGGATATGAATTCCTGTTATCCTACCCTAGATACCTTTATACATTGGATAAGTATACCCTTTGTAAGAAATTTTATTAATTCGTGCAAGATTTGCAAGAACATGGGCCTGCTGGTTCTATTAATTCCGCAACTACTTTCTAGTTTCTAGTTTCTAAAAAGAGAGAACAGAAAAAATAAAAATAAAAAATAACAGAAAAGAGCGATATCACGTGACAGCTGACGTGGAATATATCCGCTTTTTTTTTTTTGAAATTGTGGATCTATATCATTATCCTCTCACAAGAGAATAAGGAATTCAGAGTAGGTCCGATGCCCATCGGACCTACTTTGGTTCGATGGGTGAATTGACCATTCGATTTCATCAAAATACGTGCAGATCTGTTTCAATTTCCGTGGGCACTATCTTGATGCTAATCTTACGGTCTCAGAGCTAATTGAACCTATAGTAAGTCCGATGCCCATCGGACCTACTCCTATCTCGAGAATAAGAGATCGACCTAAAAAAAATAAAAAATAAAACTCAGAGAGAATTAGAGATCTACCTCCACGTGCAAGTCTTGGCCTCACGAAATATCTCGACAGGCCAATGATCCGATATATGCATTCAAATTTTTTGAAAGAAAATATATACCAATATATTAAGGGCGCGAAAAAACGGAAAAATGAGAACGATTCTCCCGTTGTGCTGTAACCAGTAGCCAGTCACCAGTGTAGATACTGACAAGCCTGGGGTCTTATCAAAGCACAAATGAAGAGTACCAAGTTTTGGGCTCCACACAATAGATAATTTCTCTTGTTTGAGGTCTGATTTTGCGTTTTGACTAATTGGATTGTTGGTTTGGTGTATCTGGTTGTATTTGGAATTTAGCGAGAGCTAGTCAAGTTGCTTTTTTTTTATTCTTCTCTTGTTTTCTTCACTGAGTTCTTAATTTTGAATTATATCTTCGATTGGTGCTTCTGGAGAGGTTCCTGGAATTGCAAAGGGGTGATCTGATAAATTTTGTTCGTTGCTTTTTCTTCCCAGTGGATTTATGGAGATTTAAAGAGGGTTGAAGACTTGAGGTATTGATTTTTTTTTTTTTCCACTTTTGCTCTGATTGTACCCTTTGTTGAGGTTGATTCGTTAAATTCTTAATTAATTTAAGTGCAAACTTCTCTCTGTCCCGATTTTTTTGCTTAATTTATTGCAAAAGTTGAAGTTGTTGGTATAAATGCTTCGGTACTTAGTCGGGGGAAATTTCTAAATTCTCCCCCGACTAAGTCCAATGTTTTCCATATAATTATTGAACCCTCAGCCTGATGTTGAATTTATTTTTCAGAGACAAATAGAAGAAACGCAAAAAAAAAACAAAAAAAAAATGGAGTTGGTGGAGATGAAAAAGTTTCTGACAGTGGGTCCGTTTGAGTGTGCATGGGGAGAGGAATTTCGGTTCAAAGAGGCCGGCCGGGGATGCATATCTTTTGAGGCCTCTGCACAGAATGATGTCACATTAGTTTTTCGCGAACAGATCGGCAGCCGTCACTACCACTATAAAATGGATAATCATCACAATTACACCATCATTTTGGGGAGTCATCGCAATCGACGGTTAAAAATCGAAGTTGATGGTATGTTTGCAATTCTTGGATTAAATGGTTCTGATTCAAATTCAACCAATCTCAATTGCAGCATAGATTTTTTAACAGGGTTATTAATTAATTATTATCCATATCTGTTTGTTTTAGAATCATATATGTTTAGGGAGGAATATTTTTTTGTTGGTATCTTTTGATTGAAAATATGGTTATGTTGGTGATAATTTGTGTTAATGGCATGTATTTTGTAATGACATAACAAGTTTAACATGAGAAAAATTATTTTGTTCACCATAATGATCAAATGTCCGAATTATACCTGTATTTTATGTTATTTTTATTTTTCTAATGAAAAAATAATTTATTAAATAATATGTTAATTTTGTTACAGTATTACATTAGGTATTCGAATTATATCCGTATCCGTGTGATATCCGATCCGTATATGTATCCGAAAAATAAAACGGATACGGATATGATTTTACCACTATCCGATATGTATGCGATCCGTTTTCACCCCTAGTTATATAAGCAAGGTGATTTTTTCACTTCAGTTTGAATATTTTTATAATCTTTTACAGGTAAGACGGTGGTAGATGTGGCCAGTATAGGTCTATGCTGTTCTTCATCCTTTCAGAGTTACTGGATCAGCATTTATGATGGTCTGATAAGCATCGGTAAAGGCCTCTACCCCTTCCAAAACCTAGTTTTCCAGTGGTTGGATGAAAACCCTCGGTTCCAGGTACAATACGTCGGCCTCTGCAGCTGGGACAAACATGTCAGCTACCGTAATATCAATGTTTTACCATTGGAACAAAACAACAATTCCCTCTGGGGAAAATTTGATTATAAAGGGTTGGAGGAACGAACAAGTGATCGAGACGGAGGTGACTATAGGAGTGAGAATATCTTGATTTTGAGGGACTTTTGTGAAAATTGGGAGTTCTCTGATTTGGTCTTTGAGGTTGGTTATGATGGAAAGGCAGTGCCAGCGCATAAACTGGTGTTAGGGGTATTTGGGGAAATCCCTTGTGATTTAGTCGAAGGTCGTGTCTTTAAGCTTCCTTTGGTTTCCTATGCTGTGGTTCGAGCCTTCTTGGAGTTTATATATACTGGCCGTACTCAGGTACTTCAAGTTCAAGTATATTGTTTGATTTAATCTTAAGGAAGAAATGAGGTAATTGCATATCAGTCCTTGAATATTCAGCCTTTTTTCAAATCATGGATCACTTACCAGTGGGTATTGTGCTATCAGTTGTATCAAAATCAAAACCCCCAAACAAAAGAATATTAATAAATAAGTAAATAAAAAAATAGGAACCAACTTACCTCAATTTATGATGGATAGATTAGATAATGCTCCAAAATGAAATCATTTGTGATAGCTAACCAATGGTACCAGTGTTCATTTCCTTGTTGAATTTTGTATATACATTTGAAAGTTGAGAAAACTTCGATAACTATATGAAAAGGCTTTGCGTAGGTGCGTAACTTTTGTTTTTTTTCATAAAAATTTAGATTGTAGATGAGGAAGTCGACGCTCTTCTCACATTAGCAGAGCAATTCAAAGTGTCATCTCTGATAAAACAATGCCAAAAATTAATCACTCGGTTGGAGAAGAATAGAAAGATGGTTTTCACCTACACTGGTGCAAACGTGGAGATAGTGAATGACGCGACCCGCTTGAGTCAATCGGGAGGGTTTCCTTTTGAGACGCATCTTAACTTGGAGAAGTTGAAGTGCTACCTTTCAACTGGAGAGGCCAGTGATGTTAATATCTACATAGCGGGGTATGGCCTTGTTGCACGGGCCCATAAACTCATTCTTAGTCTTCGGAGCCCTCCTTTTGCTAAGGTGATTTTACATTTTATTATTTTTTTTTTATTTTTGGCTGTTATTGTACCAAATATATGGTACCTGTTACTGAGCTGTACAGTAGCCCAATTGAGCATCGACCTCGATTATAGAAGGGTGTATTTGCAATAAGGCCATTGTTTGATTGTCTGGCCCTAAAAAGGGGCCGGAATTTCAATTCCTGGCCTAAACTTGCTTTTTTTTATATATATATATATAATATAAAAAAAGGAAGGGCCGGAATTTTAAATTACGTCCCTTTAAATTTTTTTTTCTAACTGAAAATGTTCTCCTAAATTTCAAATTTCCTTTAATTTTTTCATACAAGTTTATCTTAGAAATTTATGTCTTAAATAGAAAACAATCGGCTGGTTTGCAATTTTGGCATAAGATAGATGCTTTTTGTGAATTTCTCTTATATTGTTGAGCTTGAAATGAACAATCTCCAAACTTTCAGATGTTTACAAATGGGATGATGGAGAGCAGTTCGTCAGACGTCTCTCTCCAGGACGTATCACCAGAGGCCTTTTCTCTCCTGTTGAAGTTCATGTACTGCGGTGAACTGGAGATGAACGAAATGGAGATGAGCACGTTATTACTGGACCTCCTCTTGTTATCTGACCAGTTCGGTATAACAATGCTTCAGAGAGAGTGTTCCAAGAGGATCTCGGAAGGCCTCTCAGAAGTAATTTTTTATATCATTTGTTTTTCATGCGTCACCTTGTTATGACTCAAAAAAACTTTTATACTTGCATATGTTATAACCAATCTGATCCTCATTTGTGCCTCACTTCTTGGGAAGAAAAAATGCAATTGTAGTTATGC